>JARJLF010000002.1:0-1200000 GCA_029378395.1 Mycena leptocephala | reverse complement strand
GGTGTCGTCGGGCCTTTCTTGAGGCATGCGAAGAAGCTGGTTCGGACGGAAAAGAAGACTCGGAAGAGGGCGAGAGTGGGCGGAGACAAAGAGAACGAGCCTGTGAACAACTGAGGCACTCACAAACACACCAGTACAAGAATAATCATATATAGTTGTATCGTATGTACATATAGTAGAAGCGTCTAAAGGTATCCTGAATCATGGAACCATCCCTCAATGTTCTCGGGTGTCATTGCTGAGAAGACTGCTTCAAAAAGAATCGGAATGGGGGCGAGAATATCAGGACCAGGGGCCATGGTGTTAAAAACATCGTCGCGGTAACGCCGGATCCAAGCTTTGGTAGCCGAAAACCCCTCCTCGATCGGATTGAAGTGGGGAGAATACGGAGGGAGATAGATCAGACCTCTTCGGGACCTTCAGGGTGCTCGTTGTCGCGATGGCCTGCCTTTCCGATACGTCGTTCGAGGCTCTGCCTTCGACTGAGCTACCTGGTGGACGCTCGGAAACTGTGGTGCTGAGGAGGCCCTCGGCTGCCGTGTCCGTACGTGATACTGCTGGTTTTAGGTCTTTTTCCGTTGTCCTTAAATTGTAACGCTCGGCGTGGGTGACGTATGAGTGTAGCAGAAGAGACCGTATGAGCTGAGCATCACTATTCCCCCGCTCGCCGTCACAATCTTAAGGAACAAATCGTGGTTGGTGGTATTTGTCGATGAATCTGCCTGTAACCGGCATGTTGTTCGTCGAACGATGGGGTGGGCGTTGATAGGCGACAGAGCGCGCCGTCATGATTTTTTTGTGCGGGGGACACGGTGTGTTTCTTGACTCTGGAAGCGATGCCAATACCAACGCAGCACTACCAGCTACAGTATTCTTCCTGCCATTTCGTTGGATGGCGTCCTCCATCTGGATATTTTGACGCGATCGTGGACCGGCGAAGAGTTTCGCACTTTTATTGACACCTTGTTGGGTAATATGAACCCATTTCCTCAACGCAACTCCGTGATTGTCATGGATAATGCGAGCGCGTACCACTTCGAGGGCCTGCAGGAGATGGTTGAAGCTCGGTATGTCATGTATCCCGCGACACTTTTCTGCTTCCTCACTTGCTTCTTTAGCGGGATGAGACTGGTCCCGAAGCCGCAACCGGAGAAACTGATTTTTTTTTTTTCTCCTGGTCGGTATGTCAATTTATTTTTTATTGAGATCTACATAAATCTCTACCGTCTTGACTTCGAGCTTCTTTTTCTTGATCACAGGCTATAAGTTTGGTAAGTTGCATTCGAGCTCTCAGGTGTCGCAATCAGAGACGTACCGGTGCAAAGTCCTTCAGCGTGATAACAGAGGGCTTGGAATCTTTCTTCATCTGTGCATCCTGAGCTGAGCTGAGTTGAGATTCGGCACATTGTCAAATTTACTTACTGCCGAATCTAGTTTCAGTTTTTTTTTTCGGTTGCAGGGCGGCCGAAGGCGGGAGCTGGGAAGCACTGGTGCCGTTGGAGCTTGAATGGGATTGTATAACATGCCATTCCCAGAATGTCCATTGCATCTGAAAGGTCGAACTCGAGACAGCTACACAAGTCCGTGTGTCACGATTAGATCACAATTCCCTGCTCTTCTTACCGAGCAGTGGACGAGAAAGCCTTGACTGTGACACCGTGTCTCCATCGGCAAGCTAGCTAAACACGTTGGTCATGCCTTGCACTCCACAGACGCCGCGGCTTCTCGTGGACACACTGGGACACGAGCGTCAATGTCTGCGAACTCTTTGCCGCACGCACTTGTGGGTTAGATCTCCTGCTCAATGGAAGGGGAGTACAGCCTGCGGATTGAGATGATGCTATCTCGCACCCATAGATCGCGCACGCGTCCTTCATCGAAATGGCAAAGTGTCTCGCCATGCCTCGCTCCGTTTGCGCCGCAGCTAAAAGAATCAAAAGAAAGGCGCGCACCCACATCTGGCAGCAACCTATCCGTTGATGGCCGTGGAACAGGCAACATAGTTGGTGCCCGGAATATTGCACGTAGATGTCAAGCCGATGACACCTGCTGTAGCACTGCAGCACGCAAGAACACCTGCACGGGTGCAGATATTAGCGTCGGTGGTCCGAGTTGTAGATGGCAGTTTGTACCAAGCCTCTCTCCGAGAATCACCGGCTGGTCGGTGCGGAGACAGGCTTGCTCTGAACCTAGTACAGACTAAATCGCTGGCAATTTTGACACCCTGTCCTTTGCGTAGGTCCAACACATTGCCGCAACATTTGTGTTACAGTACGATTCGCATGTTCAGTTCCTGGCGAAAGGCTTTTCTACTGGGTCTGACATGCAGATGTAAGCTAGTCTCTTATAAACAGACGCTACAACAATATGGTGCTCGTACTTCACATGTTTTGATGCAAGCCTTCTCATCTCGGTCCTTTTCTTCTTCCGAATGTGTCGTGCAGCATGTTTGAGAAGATGTACACCGACGACGTCACACTATACGGTAATCCCGACAACAAAATCTCTATCACATTACTGAAAGACATGGATGAATGGCTCGTCACTCTGAATAAGGCTATGGAAGTTGGAATGTGAAGGAGCACTGATCACGGATCAAGGGGAATTGACAGACTACAACAAAGCACAGGTACGAGCACTTTTTATTGTAGCATCTGTTTACTGAAAATGGCCAACTTGCAACAGAGATCCTGAGCCCAAATCCCTGTCAATGTGGGTCAACCAACATATGGATAGGGTCGCATTTACAAGTGGTTTGAGATAGCCCATACCATTTTTCAATATCTCTCAAATCCACAGACTCGATTTTTCAGAAACCCGCTGTTTATTTTATTATGAGACGACGGTACCGTATGTATGGATCAAATAGTGCATAAACGCTCGAAATCACTCATATTTTGTTGTAAATTTTATTTGACTGTATGTTGTGGTTCGATCATGGGTCAAGAACGTGGAATCCCGCGAGAAGACGTGAGTCGTTCACCCTCTATACAAAGTATGGTGCTACATAAGAAAAGTGTTGCGCTGCACTAAAAAGTTTGTCGTGCATAAAAAATGTGGTCCCTCCCTCCCGCCCTGCGTAGCTCTCGGCCTAAATCTCCAACAGCACTCGTTTAGGACTCAAATCTGATACATTCCAGTCCAATGTCAAGGCTCTCCATATCCCTAAGGTGAGCCTCATGTTCCGGCCTCAGCTCCAAGCTCTGCGGAGTACCGAACATTGATGCATCCAGCGATGCCGAGCCCAGAGACGTGATAGTGCCCATGGTGACATCGAGTGGAGAGATGACGGTGGTTGGAAATTCGCTCGAGGTGTCATTGAAACTGTTCGTATTTGGGCAGCAGAGAAGTGACATGTTTGAAGGCGGATTAGGGAAGATTGAGGACGGATTCCTAAAACCCGACGCTTGCTCAACAGAGTGCGCATTGCCGACAACGCTGGGGATTTTGCGTTCAAATCCTTGCCGAGATCGAGGGATTTTTCTGTACAAGGCGTCCGCTGCGAAACATCTTGACGAAGTCGCGACAGGAGAACCCCGCAGTGAAAAGTTTGCTTTGAGCGACATTTGGTGAAACTTCCTCTGGGTTTCCCAGCTCCATATCGGTGTAGTCGGTCCCTCTATCAACATCGTGCCCGCACTCCAAAAGCTTTGATATTCAGATCCCGAACACGTACCGGTCGCGCTGCTGGATCGAGAGCCATCACTGGCGACTGGGTGAAAGACCAGACTGGATGCAGAGTCCTCGTTTAGCACAGGTGGGGATGGCGGTCGCGAAAATACGTGGAATGCAGAGGTTGTAGTTCTGGACAGTTCCAAGTGTGGCAGGTGCTCCAAGCAGTCTGAGGATGCCGATCCACTGATGGATGGGTGGGTCATAGCGGAACGGTATGAGCTGGCCCCAGAGTCACTGAGCGAGAATGTGTCGAGGTTCGTTTTGATCGCACGGGCGGGCCACCCAGTCTGTTCATCCTCCGTCTGTAAATGGGCGGGTTCCGTCGCCGAGCGCTGATGATCGGCGCAGTCTAAAATTGCAGATTGCGGGCATCCCTTGTCACTACCCATCTTCCTGCGCGGGTCGGACTGATGAGTGCTGCACTAATTCAAGCGTCAAGGCATGCCTCACACTTGCCGGCAAAATGTGCGAAGCATTCACTTTGGCGAGTCTGGCAAGGCGATTCTGGCGGAGTGAGGATCAAGGTGCGGATGCGTGGGGGTTCGGAGGAGATGTTTACATTCCGCCTCAAACGTAAGCACCCAGTTTGGCAATTTGATGGCGGCACATCGGCCAGTTAGGAGACTTGCCGATGTTGCCGACCTCTCTCATTAATTTTCCAAGTCAGAATCGTACGTAGGCCCTTGTTCATTTAATATCTCTGAGACACATTTTGGACAAAAAGAAATAACAAATTGAAAATATTGTCAAAGACATTAGGTACGCCGGCCAGGGATAGTACATTCCTTGCATCGGGGTTGCGAATTACGTAGTGTGTGGGAGGTAATAGTGTGGATAATGTTGTTGTGTAGGAAACGGGGTAGGAGGAATCGAGAGGAAGGTCGGGAGTAGGAGGGAGAGCGGCGCGAGCAGTATTGTTGGCGGCGGGAGCTTGCAACGGAAAGAAATACCAAAACGCAGGGGCAAGGTCTTCGTGTTTCGAGTTATAACACTACAGGCAATTGTTGGATTAAAAATTGTCCATGGCGGGTGTCATATCGAGCACCTTTAAGTAGTCCTGCCCTTTATGTGCCCCGCTGGTGGCCCTCCTGAGCTGGAGCCGGCGATGACAACTGCGCTTGGGCAGCGGAAGACCATGTCATTGACACTTGGTGGTCGGAGGTGGTGGGTATCATAATACGACGGGTTCGTGGTGGGTGAGATGAGGGAAGAGAGAAAGGTGTCACATTGTATGTCTCTATTTGCCTTGGTCATGTCGGCAGTGGCGGCAGAGCAAAACGAGTGCCGCTTTGCCGCCATCAAATTGCCAAACTGGGTGCTTACGTTTGAGGCGGAAAGTCAAAAGTGGTTCGGAGCCACTCCTGACTTTCCGCCGCAACGTGGCAACCTAAATCGAGCCAGTCGTCGTCGAGATTTGCAAAGAGATAGTGCAGAGCGCTAAGCTGCTGAAGTGCACGCTCCACGGAGAAGGCCTCTACATTGGGTAATGAGTCAACGATGAATTGGGCCTGAAATTGGTTTCAATCATACAGATAGTACTTGCCATTTTACAACCAAAACTCCAATTAAATTGCAAGAAGGGGCGCAAGTAAGTAGGAGACCGAGTAGGGGCAACTTTGAACGACACTAATCTAGCCTACCAGTGTAATTTCCTATGTCAAACGTGACCCGTCATGGAGACCCAATCTTTCGGGAGAAATTGGAAAGTGAACGAAGCAGTCGAACTCCAGGTAGGTACCACAGGGTGATCGATTTACAAACAATACTTCTCGCCCATCTGGAAACCAACAACTGAGTGGGGATAGGGGTTATATGTCGTTACTAGGAAGTCCTGCTCCGGGGCCCGGTGTGCGGGATTGAGGGCATCTCGGGCTCCGGCGGAGGGATACAAATAATGGGTTCTCACCCCACGACGTCAAGAATCTCAAAATGCCCAAAGTCAATAGGGCTTTACTCCCAAACAAGGGAAGATGGGATTTATTTGGACAAGATTATCTCTCACCATCTCATTTTATTAGGCCTGCCTGAGGGTGTGTGCATTTTTCGGTCAACCTGTCTTTTGCTAAAGGATCATCAGAAAACCTGTCAGGATTATGCTAAGTGTGCAGTGCTGTCCCCGAATGCTAGGAACTATCGCAACATCGAAGATGCGACTACGATTCAAAGCAATGTATTGGTAAGTGGTCACAGTTTCCGCGGTAGAGTACTGACGCACCGTGCAGGGGGCCATGCGAACACTCAATATAGCCGACCTGCCTCCGTCGAGGGAAACTGGGCGATGCGAGGTTGTTTCCGAGTGCATTGGTGGGGCCTTGACAACTAAGCGCTACCAGGTGAAAAAAGTGGTAAGTTTGCATGTATGGACCTTCCGCTCATTGCTGACCGCCATTCCTCTCCTGGATTTGCGGGAGTCTGACCAAAAAATCGATATTGCAACATTGACACGCTCCTGCATCGGCACATCGTCAGCCAAGCCTACCGTAGCTCTGTATCATCGCATTGCATTCCTTGTAAGCATCATATTCACCTTCCTAATGCAATTCATAAATCTTACGATTCTCCAGCGGAAGCAAGCCACTGATTTCCGGAAAAGCGGCCAACTCTGAAGGGGTTAAACAGGACTCTAGAGACGATGGTTTTTGGGTCTGGGTCGACAAGGCACTCGAGACATATCACCAAGCCTTCGATAAGGCCCAGATATTAGTGTGAGTCTTCCTATCCTGTTATATCTGGAGGATATACCTAAACGAACCCTCAAAGTATATTTGAAGCTGCCTACGAGGCTGACACCGCAATTCACGGCCCTCCCGACCATAGAATTCCCATCACCCTGATTCAGGACCTCGAGAGCTGGCTCGACACACTGAACACAGCCATGGAGAAATGAATGGGACGTTCATAGCAATGCCCTGTGTTGTTTTAGATTGAAATTTGGTTGTGAATTTGAAAGGTTACAAGGAGTTCAACAATTCTGATTGACAGATTTCTTCCAGCAGAATTGCGAATCAAGGGGGGACAAACCGGTAGTTATGACTCTATGACATTCTTTAGAATACTTATGTGATGCCCTGTGTTGTTTCAGATTGAAATTTGGTTGTGAATTCGAAAAGTTATGGTGAGTTCAACAATTCTGATTGACAGATTACCTCCGGTGGAATCGCGACTCAATGGGGGACAAATCAGAAATTATGGCTCTATCACGTTCTGTATAATACTTATGAGTGTACCCTCCCAAAAATCTAGCTTGTTTGGACCACTACTCATCCTACTAGGGAGGGATGACCAAAACAAGGCCTTCGGTGTCAAACAAGGAATAAATATATATTTTCACAGTTCTTTTTCTATCACTAATTGCGCTGGAATTATTCCGGAAGATCTAGCTACTTTCCAAGATAATCTGATCACAATTGAGCACGATATGAGGGAATCGGTCGATGAATTCAAAAACCGTCCAAAACGGGAAATTTTCGTTCGCGCCTTCGGTTCCGTGATTAGCTGTAACAGAACAGTTTTCCCTGCCACACAAGGGTGCTGCGACACGCCAATCTGCTTAACCGTAATTGATCCAACACACCGGGTTTCAAAGTTAAAATTCGAGTCTCAACTTCTGCCTCAACTCGTGCCTCAACTTCATGAAAGTTGAGGCACAAGTTGAGGCACGAAATCGGAATTTTTTTGTCAAATCGTGCACAAGAGCCCGATTTCGTGCCTCAACTTCTGCCTCAACTCGGTGCCCCAACTTCGGCTAATTTCGGGTTTTCGAGGCCGTACGTGGCCGTACGGGCCGAATCAGCGTCTTTTCTTATGTAATTAATAATAATAAAATTTGATCTCTTCCTCCGGTTCCTCCCGACCGAACTATGGTCAAGAAAAAGACTACTGCGGCTAATTTTTTTTCGGGGACAGTCAGTAAAGTGTTAATGTCTTCCTATTAGTATGAATCATCCGACCCTCGAAGCATCTCTCATCAAGCCAGCGACACCCGTTACCTTCAACTCTGTCAAAATTATGCTGACTGACTGCATCATAGAAAATTAGGTTTAAGCCTATTCGTTTTCGTCGGCCTGCCCTTCTGCTATACTTTTCGTTCACAACGCTAATCGCGGTCCCTGAATGAGATCTGCACCTTTCATCATGCACCATGAATTGTGATTAGTGGAGCGTGGTTTTCTCTCTTGTTAAAATTCTCCAAGTGGAGGTGGTGTCTTTTTATTCATCATAGTTGAACTTTCGCTGACTTTGTCTGTAGTATATAAGGCAGGCGGAAACTTCAATTTGGTCCTGAGAACTAAGAGTTAACTCTTTTAGCTTCCTTTTTAGGAAGGACGGAGATGGCCATTAGGACGGCGAGTGGGATGGTGATCGGGAGAGAAGATACTTGACCCAGAAAAGTATCTTCCTTTTTGATGAGGGGTGCGTGGGTGGGATAGTACAAAAGAGAGAAGGTGCGGGTCAGGCAGAAAGAGTAGTCAGAGGCAAGAGACCAGTGCGCTGGCAGAGACTACGGAAAGCCAGAGCACCACGCTCGTTTGATGGCCGGCGATTGCCTTATTGGGCAGTCGGACCCGGGATACTGCATGTTCGGCACATCACCGCCGTAGTTGATCAGCGTAGTGTTGCCGGGGTTCGGTTAGGTTCGGTTCTTTCTAAAATTCCTCGAACCCCGAACCTCAGGACGGGTTCGGTTCGGCACTTTTGGCGAACCTCGAACTGAACCCAGAGGTTCGGTGCATACGGGTTCGGTTCAGGTTCGGACAGGTTCGAACCCGAACGAACCCGTAATTTTTTAAAAGCGATTTTTCACAGGTGCTTGAGGCAGAAATTTGCGGCGCGACAAGGTGTCAGAGGGCATTGATTCAAATACGAGTGTAGATCAAAGGAATTCTACGCATTGTCTTCATCATCAGACTCCAATGCATCAAAGTAAGATCATCCGCTTAGCGGCTTCCTCCGCGGCTCCAATAGACGGGTTGCGCAGGAGCCACGGAGCCACGGGGTGGCTATCGGACCGTGCGCAAAAATAGCAGGCGAGTGGCTCAAAAGAGCCACCAATGAGTCATCGACGTCATAATTTGGCGGTGGAGCCACTGGTCTGCGCATGGTCCGACAGCCACCCCGTGGCTCTGTGGCTCCTGCGCAACCTGCCTAATATGATTACAGTCGACTCTGTCTTAACCCATACCCCTCAAAACCCATACTCTCTTAAACCCCATAGGTTTTTGGTGTCCACTATGTTGGTCCCATAATAAAAACCCATAACTCTGTACTACCCCATACTCCATACTTTTTTCGGGTCCAAAACCCATAATTTAGCCCTATTTTAAGCATTTTGATCCCAAATTTGGGCGTGTTGGGTAATACAATGTCGAGTTTTTCACTTAGCTAGTCAAAATTGTGCTTAAAAGTGCCCACAGTTGCATTTTGAGTCGAATTTGGGCCATGTAAGGCAGTCAAGTCATCAACATGATCGGCGATTTCTTTGATCTGCTATAATCTGGTTGCCATTTAGTCCTCAAATGTGAACCAAAGAATATCCATGCCAGAAAGCGCTAAGTGTACATGATTTCACCTTGAGTTTATACCCATATCAACGCCCATTTTGGAAATTTATTTCACGTGACCTCTGTCCTAGCCCATACTCTGCAATAACCCATACCCCTCGGTGGGCGGCTCAGGGTATGGGTTAAGACAGAGTCGACTGTATTTCTGTACCCAATTTTCAAGAGTGCTTCAAACGTTTTGGGAGCGAGGCGGTTGCGGCGTTGAGTGGCGGTCAAAGCTCCGTTTGAAAAAGCGCGCTCCGATGCTGTAGCAGAACCTTGGGTCTCTGAGGTGGAAGAGGGCTTAACAGGCGGCAGAGGGTGCTCGTCATCGGGATCATTGTAGCCTCGTCCGAATTGGTTCCACGGTCAGTACGGTAGATCAGACCATCCCGATCCTTCCCGATTAAATAGTAAGTAAAGCCAGAGATCCGAGAGAGATAGACTTCTCGAACCGTGGCCGTTCGGACATTTCCTTGGCATCATCGGGGAAAAAATGGACGTCGAGCTTTAAGCCACAATGTCCGCCGATAATTCTGGAATCTCCGGTCGAACCAGTCCTTTCATTCAAGGACCCGACGGAGTCCCTATACGGGAGGAAATGTCCTCTTTGGCCGACGTCATGAAAATCCTTCGGTTGGTGCATCGCTTCTTGTTGCTGGTCAAACGGTCGAGCGACCGTTACAGCCATTTCAAGCCTTTTATTGTGAGAATATCTTGGTTGCTTGCGGCGGAATCACCCTATTTATAAAATTACATGTGTCTGTCCGTCTGTCCGAAGCTTTTTCAATCTCCGCCAACTCCGCTCTCGGACCGGCTTGCCGAGACCGATCTCAAGGTTAGTTAATTATTTATTCAATATCCCTCAACAGATCAACATGCAGTGCCCCACCGCGCTCTTGTTGTATATAAAGATCTGCGGTCTACGGAACTCACGGCCCACTCCGCAGAGCTTCCCGTTGATGGGTCCCTGGGCTCCCGATATGGGTAGGCCGCGCCCTAAGTTCCACAAAGAGCTGTAATCAAATGGTCACCTACATCAAGATTCAGACCATTTTATCAGTGGCTTCATATTGAGAGAGTTGCATCATTGCGTGTGCTCAGCATTTGCATCAACTGAGAATGTACTCCTCGGCAGACAGAGGCACGGATGCCGTGATCCCAAATCCGCGGATTCGTTTCGGACCCATTTCGATGACGTCTAATGAGACAACCGACCAAGGTGCTTGCAGAATACAATATGCATCGAAACACCTGAAAAGATGATCAGAAAATAGGACTTGCAAAACGGCAGATCGGACCATCCGAGTGCTTTGCTTGCGCCATAAACGCCGTCAACATTTCGTAGGAGTTCTCGCGATGCCTCCCAGACCTCAGCGAACAGCGCGGTTGTCTCCTTGAGAAGGCCCTGTGGAGTCTGATCTCGGCGCCAGATTGTCTTCTTTGCTTGTTCATAGAGTGAACGGATGTGGGCACGGAGTTCCAGGGGAACATCAGGATTAATGGGGAGAGTGGTGGACTAGCCCGGGTCCATCCACCTGATTATCCCCGTAGCATGTCGCGCAGGCAGTCGCAGTAATTTCATACTGCGCCTATTGAGTTCAATGTTAATAATCCAGCTGCGGCCACGTATCCTTCCGAGGATTTCCAGTATAAATACAACTCTTCAGATCCAGCCAACTGTGTATCCTTCCGCAGGTAAAGTCCATCCACCTGATTATCCCCGTAGCATGTCGCGCAGGTAGTCGCAGTAATTTCATACTGCGCCTATTGAGTTCAATGTTAATAATCCAGCTGCGGCCACGTATCCTTCCGAGGATTTCCAGTATAAATAGGCCTCATGCCTCCGCTTCCCAGATAGCACCAACACTTTCAATCCCCTCCCCGCTTTTCAAACTCTGAATTGTCTATGGTCGCACCTGCACTCTCCTCAACAAAATACAATTCCTACGTTTCAACTGGCTAAACTTTACTCATGTGGCTATATTTTACTATCAATGTTTTTTCACCTCCCTCAGATTGTATCTGTCTTGGATGTCTTCAAGCCCTTGTCATTGAAGTCTTTTCAAGAGTTATATGGCAAAGTTGAAACATACCCATCAGTGGCCAGAGCCTCGACTACTAAACTGCATGCTGCAGTGGTTCAAGAATTAATGTCCAAAGATTTAGAAGGCGTAATTTCGGAGCACGTCCTCACGGAGGAGCACTGTCAATTGATTGAATCAAACGTGTTTCGATCTCACCACACTTCCAGTATTTTATCTACCAAACACTTCGTGCACTCAAGTTTATGCACAGCGCAGGCGTCATTCACCGAGATTTGAAACCCTCTAATCTCCTGGTGAATGCCAATTGTGACCTGAAGGTGTGCGACTTTGGACTGGCAAGAAGAGTAGACACATCATCCATGTCCAATGGCAACGGTATGACATAGTATGTGGCGACTCGATGGTATCGTGCACCGGAGCTGATGCTCTCCTTCCAAAACTACACTACCGTTGAGTATCTATCGTTTTACTGATGCCTCGCTGTAACTCAATTTTCGCTTGAATCTAGGGGATTGATCTATGGTCCGTAGAGTGTATTTTCGCCGAGCTCTTCCTCAAAAGACCGATTTTCCCGGGACAACATTTTATCGAACAGTTAAACATGATTCTGGCGGTGCTAGGTATGCTATATCCAGTTCAAAAGTAGTATACACTAAATCTATCAGGTACCTCCGCTGCTGAACAGATAAACTGCGCTTCCTCGAAGCAGGCTAGACGACTACTTAGCACCCTCCGCATTTTCAGGCCAATTCCGTTGCGCACATACTTTTGCGGGATGGGGATTAAGGACTCGGGTGTTAATCTTTTGCAAAGGATATTAGTGCGGATCTGCCATTCCACTATCCCCTTAAGCTTAATCCATTTCTTCCAATCAGGCATTCGACCCAAACAAACGAGCCAGCGCCGTTGATGCCTTAGCCCACCCATATCTCGAGCTATATGTGTGGCAACCCTGTATTGTGATGTACGGTGAGCTTGATGGCATTCCCAGCACGACGTAACGGACGAGCCGGAATCTCTGCATTCGTATTCAGAACTTTCCACGGAGGGTACAGTTGATTTTCTTATAATGCATTTGCTCATGATGCATATTTTTCATAATGCATTGGATTTGGCTTAAAACCTCGACGGTATGCGGGGTTATGCACGAAATTATGCATTCTGATTATGCATTGCCTCGGCAGGTCGTCTACCAGCCAAATATGCATTATGAACAGCGGAATTTAGGTAAGATGGTTGATCTGACCAGCAGTTTCGACTAGTTTTCATACAAAATGTGGCCATGACTCCGGCACAATGAGCAGTGTGGATAGATATAGGTGGCCTTCGAGACATTGTCGGCCAAATTTGGGAACAGTGAAGTCACACCTTGGGGGGGGGGGGGGAGGTCACAAATGTCACAAATGTCACACCGTGGGACATTTCTCGTGTTGCATATCGCCCATAATGCATCGGCCAAGGGGTGTTCCCAACTCTATGCATTATGAGAAAATCGACTGTATTTTCTAGCTGACTAAGACGTTAGAATGCGAATGGAATACAGAAGACTTTGGGAAGAGGAGCTCGGAGCCTTTGGGCTTCCGGATCTCTGTAAGTGAGGTGTTCGGTTGACCACTAACCCCAGTAGACGCTTCCCAACACCTCAAGCATACTCTACACATCAATAATTATCATTCTCACTCTACCGGAGTCACTGTGAGTACCTTCATCGTTGTTGATATTCACTGCGTCCGTTGCACCGGTTCGAAGGGTTCCGTCTGCCCGTTCTGTCAAGGGGTTCAGAAAAAAGTTTGACGGGACGGCAATGAGACAGTTTTCTGATACGACGACCATCGAAACAGCGGCCGTCAACGGGCCGATGGTTTGACAGCGGTGGGCCCCTAAATTTCGTAAGTTTTGAAGAGTCTCTTGTGGAAATGAGGTTCCCTCAAACGTAGTCGGTGCTATCTAGAGGTATACATTAGTCAGGACCAAGCCAAAACAGTATTGCCGAGTTCCAAATGTGAATAACTTTAACAGTGTTCTCAACAGTTTTGAAGCATTATGTTGGAATTTGAACTGCTAAGGAGGTCTAGAAAGTCTAGTCCTGCTTGGAGGAAGGAAATGATTCAATAACACAGACGAAGATTCAACCCCAGGCACACCGGAGCCCGCGGATGTTCGGTGCTGTCTTGAAGCTTGGTTTTAGTTGTTCTAATTCCAAATGATAAACTGACCGAGATAATAGCACGGGGATGGCCGAACTCGCATTTTCTGTGAAAGAAAATTGAGTTTTAATATAAAGTGCATGTGGGCACAGCCTGGGACATGCAATAATTACCGATAGGGTGCTGTAGGGTGCGGAAAGCTGAAGCACTAATTTGAAAGCCGAATGGCTCAGATATGGGTGAAGAAAAAGACCTAGACTTGTTTCAGTTCACTTATTTACATCTACTTACACATTTACTTACTGTTGCTTGAAGTTACTTGAAGTTACTTAAAGTTACTTGGAAGTAACTTGCCCCGCCAAGTTAGATCAGTGCGACTAACATTCGCTGTAATGATGAAATCCCGTTTATTCAGGCTCTCAGGCTACGTAGTGCCTGGCACCCTCGGTTGGGCCCGACGTGGATTCAATATTATCTGATCACCCAGTTTCAAGTCAGCCAAAAGGTGACGTTAATATTGTGTTGGCTAGCAAGCTCTGATTGGCCGATCCAGAGATTACTGACCATATTATTCTCTCCCCAGGCGCCCTCAGTTGGACCCAACATGGATCCAATATTCTTCTATGAGGTGCTTTCAAGTCAGCCGAAGGTTGTTCTTAATATTGTATTCGCTACACGGACTCTGATCGGCCGATCCAGAGATACATGGAGCATAATATTACACGTCCAGGCACCCTCAGTTCGGCCTACCATGGATGCAATATTCTTCTATGATTTGCTTTCAAGTCAGCTCAAGGGTGTTCCTAATATTGTGTTGGCTAACGGACTCTGATCAGCCGATCCAGAGATAGACAGAGCCTAATATTACATGTACAGGCACCCTCAGTTGGGCCTAACATGGATTCAATATTATTCTATGATGTGCTTTCAAGTCAGCTGAAGGGTGTTCCTAATATTGTGTTGGCTCACGGACTCTGATCAGCTGATCCAGAGATAGACAGAGCCTAATATTACATATCCAGGCACCCTCAGTTGGGCCCAACATGGATCAATATTATGCTATGATGTGCTTCCAAGTCAGCTGAAGGGTGTTCCTAATATTGTGTTGCCTAACGAACTCTGATCAGCCGACCCAGAGATAGATGGAGCATAATATTATATGTCCAGGCACCCTCAGTTGGGCTCAACATGGATTCAATATTATTCTATGATGTGCTTTCATGTCAGCCGAAGAGTGATCTATATATTGTCTAGGCTAATGGGCTCGCATCAGCTGATCCAGATATTGACCAACAGTAATATTACGTCCCCTCGGCATCCTCGGTTGGGCCTGACGTGGATTCAATATTATTTGACCACCCAGTTTCAAGTCGGCTGAAAGGTCAGGTCAATATTGTGTTGGCTAGTAGGCTCTGATTTGCCGATCCGGAGTTTCACTGACCATAGTATTCTTTTCCCAGGCGCCCTCAGTTGGGCCCAGCATGGATCCAATATCCTTTATGAGGTGCTTTCGAGTCAGCCAAAGGTCGCTCTTAATAATGTATTCGCTACACGGACTCTGATCGGCTGATCCAGAGATAGATGGAGCATAATATTGCATGTCCAGGCAACCTCGGTTGGGCCCAACATGTATTCAATATTATTCTATGATGTGTCTTCGAGTCAGCTGAAGGGTATCCTTAATATTGTGTTTGCTAATGGACTCTGATCAGCTGATCCAGAGATAGACAGAGCCTAATATTACATGTACAGGCACCCTCAGTTGGGCCCAACATGGATTCAATATTATTCTATGACAAGCGGTCGGGGGACCGCCCCGCGGTCCCCCTCCCCCTTTATTCATCACACAAATTAAAAAAATGTGAAAATTCTGGATTTACAGCCATTTGCATAAGAAAGCAAATAATACAATCAGCAGACGAACGAAGAGATATAATTTGCGATGTACAGTGGTATCGATGAGGTTTAGGGGTCACAAATGTCGGTAATGAAAATAGTTTGAAATTTTGTTATGGTGCACATCACCTAGCTGCCACTTCCAAAAATCAGTGGCCAGAGAAAAATAAATTGGCCAGGGCACGGCCTCGGTGCTTTTTTCATTTATGTGGCCATATCCCCCCAGAAATTATGTTCAGTTCACTCAGTTTTAAATTGGCTAGCAGATCTGTGCAGACAAAAAAAGCCTAGGGGGAAAACCTGGGTAAAACTGGGGCCCAGAAAATTTCAAGCATGAAAAATGGGTTTCTTTTTGTGAGACACTGAAGTTTTCATGAATTTCATGAGGTTTTCAATAGTTTGGCCTGTACTTTACTTCATCATTGCTAAATTCTAATTTGCCAATACTCAAGGCAGATTGATAGTTAGCATTAGCGCCAGTTTGGCCCTTGAGGAAATTTTAATGCTGATATCCCGGGCAAAGCGGAGTTTGGCATTGTGTACACTTTTATAGGCGCGCGCGCGCTTAAAGTCGATCATCGGGCCAAAAGCCCCGAGGAAGCGCCGTTTATGGAGCGCTTCTAAAGGTCTGGACCCAGCGCTTCCAAAGCCTCGGGCCTGATCCCCCGAAAGCGGAGTTTAAAAGGCTTCGGACGGAGCTGCGTAATTTTATAAAGAGGTAACACTTAAAGTCGATCATCGGGCCAAAAGCCCCGAGGAAGCGCCGTTTATGGAGCGCTTCTAAAGGTCTGGACCCAGCGCTTCCAAAGCCTCGGGCCTGATCCCCCGAAAGCGGAGTTTAAAAGGCTTCGGACGGAGCTGCGTAATTTTATAAAGAGGTAATGTGCTTCCAAGTCAGCTGAAGGGTGTTCCTAATATTGTGTTGGCTAACGGACTCTGATCAGCCGATCCAGAGAGAGATGGAGCATAATATTATATGTCCAGGCACCCTCAGTTGGGCTCAACATGGATTGAGTGATCGCAGCCGAAGAGTGATCTGTATGACCCAGTGTACAGTCAGCCAAAGGGTGTTTTTAATATTGTGTTGACTAATGCCCTCCGATTGGTCTCATTCATGCAGCTGAACAGCATTCATCGCAATGGTAATATCATCTTGCCCTGCATCTTAGGACAAGCCAAATAGTACTTCTACACCAGTCGTACTTGCTGCACCGAAGGCAATAGGTTCTGAAGACAATATTATCTATCTTGCTCTCCCATTCAGCTCAGCCCGATGCAGGAAGCGGAAATTTTTAGTGTCCTGCCCTTTCGACCTGTTGGGCCAAATACACATGGAATATTGTACGAATCAAATATTTCCACTCGGGCCACCGCCATTCTGCCAGCCTCGGGGCATATGATGTGGCTCCGGGGCCCGCCCACTCACTGCGTTCAGACCCCCCCATAGGCACAGGTCTGCCAGATCCCGATAGGCAGATGCATAGGCAGATCAGTGTGCCGACCCTTGCCAATCCATCTGCCCATCCCTGCCGAGGTTGGTCTAGGTATTCTGACCGGATTAGGCACACATAGACTCACATGGGCCGATGTGCCTAGCTGGGTAAATTCAATAACCAGCATGGTTCGTCCTCGTTCTCAATCCAAACACCAGTTTTAATCCATTCTCACACATACACAAAAGGGGAGACCACAGCCACGGGTTTGACAGATTGAAAGAAATGCTTGATTGCCCAATGATTATTGAGGACATCAATGAAAGATACGCTAAGATTACGTGCCAGGAGAGTTGCAGGAGGTAGAAACAGTAATTACCAATACAACTAGGGCGAATTGGCGGCCTAATTTAGACTGCCACCAACCTGGACCCAGGTTGACCAGGGTCGGCCATGATAGGCACACCACCGTCGGCGAAGATCTGCCAAGGTGGGCAGGCTTTGCCTCGGTAGGGATGCTAGACCAAAGTCGGCCAATGCCTATTAACGTGGACCAACATCGGCTTGGGTGGGCAATCCATAGGCAGAGATCGGTGAAGGTGGACACATCTGTGCCTACGGGGGGGTCTGAATGCAGTGACTGATGGGTAGGCCAACTGGGTGCTGGCCAGGGGGATACACTTCCCCATCGTGGCCGGTGTTAGGGGAAGAAGAGCCGGGGTACAACATCTCATTGCGTCAAGAGTCTGGGCGATGCGTATGTGGAACATCAGCAAATGTGCTCAAAGGGGATATAAGCGGGTAGCGCTGATCAGCTTCTCAGAGCTGATGGAGATCATATCCGGCCTCACCAGCGCTGGCCAGCGGTATGCCAGATTGTAGGCTCATCACAATCGAGTGCGAGCGACTTGCCAGTATTTTATGTGCCCACCCCTCATCGTGCGCATTTTGGCAGTCTGGCGAAATACCCCCGCGCCGGTTCCGCAACTACCTGAGCTCCCTTCAGTTTTGTGCATCCGAACAGGCTCTTTGTTCAATATATTATAAGTATGTACTAGGTCCCTTGCACTACCATTTGAGACCACTATTTCCCTTGACTTATTCAAGTATCCGCTAAGGTGGCTGAGCAAAACTCCCGGATCTCTCCGGAACTCTATTTTCCTTTTCTTTTTCTTTTCTTTTATAATTTCAGCCCACCGCCATAGTATCGAGAAAATGAGTTCTCGACGCCAACCGCATTCTTTTGGCCGGTTTCCTTCCACACAAAATCGGAAAAAAATCACAAAATTTGCTTTCGGTCAAAAAACACGTGATGGAGAGGTGGCGCTGCGTACGTAAGTTCCAATAAACGGTATAGTCACCTAGAAGTTCCGTAAATGCTCATAACCGTGGATAGCGCCATCTTGAAGTTTATAGACCCCCCCAAAATTTTACTGACTTATCTCGGCTTATAGTTGCTTATCCCGGGTTATCTCCCAGAAAGACCTTTTACGACGGCCATACATCGTACACGGTCAAAGCGGGCACGGAATAAAAATTCCAGACCTGCAGCGCCTCAGGACTCCCATTTTGTTAACGCCTCAGCACCGTCGGCCGCTACCTCTCGCCCAACGCATCAACGTCCATCGAGTCTTCAACTTAACTCTTATGGGGCATCAAGAAAACCGCCGCGAGGTGGTCGCGTAGCTGTGAGGTCGAAGCCACATCGTTTTGGAAATTCAGCACGACCGCTGAGACTGCAGGCGCAGTATCCACAGCGGTCTCGGTACCTGAATAGAATGAGCAGTTTGTAGGCATACTATATAGGTGGACTCACCCGTGGGCGGACATGCCTCGGACAGTGCCACGTCGGAGTCCGCCGACCCCGGTTCAAAGGAACTGCGTGCCGGATGTGGAATATCAGGTGGAAAAAAGCATGGGTAAAATCCCAGAATCACAAGTCCATAAAGGGCGAACAAGTATCCGCGTTGGACAAAGGGAGAGGAAGCATCAGCATTGTATCCCACAATATGGTTCAATCCATGCACTGTCATGTCCTGCGGTGGGGGCAACTTGATTGCGGCGTTGAGATAGTGGGAGAGTCTTATATCTGTAGCAGCTCCGAAATGTGTCAGGTACTGGTGCATCTTGCGGAGACAATTATCTGCAGTCTCTTCACTGCGAAGGTCGGTGCGGAGCTCCTTTCCGATAGGAGTGATATTCCAGTCTTGATGGAGGAAAAAATCGAGGGGGACGGCAAAACGCGCACGGCTGCGGTGCTCTATTTTTGGCCTCGATAACCTGGCCTCTGGTGTATCGGTGTCAGGAATATATTTTGAGCCCGAATGCAAGCACACAAGTACCAATCTGAAGAATTTTTTTTTTTTCGCTGTTATACCCCCAAAATTGGCGGCCTGCGGCGCTGTTTTACTCCATGGCAGACCGAGGTCGTCTCCCCAGAAAATGAACAAGGATAAGTCCAGGGTACGGGAGGGTGGGGAAAAGATTGGTCGGGAAGAGGTCTGCTGAGTCATTGCCGGACGAGGTCTGTGCCGGTAGTCTGAGAATTGATACGCCGGAAACAGTTTCCATTTTTGGGACCCACATGGACCCACAGGACCCATGTGGGATGTTCTCACGCTGCAACCACCAAACGGCGCCGGAACAAAATCTGGCGCCCCCGACTCCCCAGGTCCAGCCGCTTCTGCCTGATTCTCTGCCATCCCCAGACCTCTTATCTGCTCACCACCATCACCTAGAATCTCTGCCCTTGCTACGCTTGCGCTCATCCACGGCATTGCCCCACATCTGGAAACGCATTCTGGCTCGATGGCATATCCACGTAGACCGGTGAGTTCTAGGAGAGACACGTACCGACTGATGGACCTGGGATAGACCGCAATAGACACGGTCACTTAGCTCTAACCAATTTCCTTTCCGTGAAGCTGATCCTGTGTGGCCGGGTGTCCGCTTCAAAAAGGACTTCCTTTACGAGGTTCTGAAGATCAAAAGCTCCAGCACAACCGAGATCGATGGTTGGTTTGCTCCCAAGATGCTGGAGGGGGCTCCGAAGGCCCGTGCATGGGTCGAAAGTGACGGTGTCGACAATAACAACAAATTCGAGAAGATGAAGACCTCCGAATTTAAGAAATACCTTACTGAACATCTCAAGGCCGACGCGCCGAAAGCCCGAAAGCACAAGAGGTCCTCCAGCGATGAGGATGTTAGTCGCCATCGCCGTCGTCGGGTTGCATCGGAGGACTTGGATGGCTAATAGTAATAGTCGTACTTGCTCACTTCAAGCGCTGAAATACCATTGTTTGATTTGTTCAACTTTATTGTTGCATAAGAGTCGTCAGAAATAAGATCAAGACGTAAGAGTCAGGCCAATTATTTGATTGGTCGAACTTTATTGTTGCATAAGAGTAGAAAGAAGATCAAGGTCAGGCCTAGGCTCAGCGCGATATTCATAGCGCACGATGACGCACGCTGTCAAAAGAAAGACAGATTCTTGGACTTTTTTCTGACAGCATGCGCGCCGTCTTGGCCATCTTTCCTCTCACACCATCGAGGAACATGGGTCCTACAGTTCGAGACCTGATTGTGGTCTTGCAGATATTCTTTCCTGCTGATCTACTGCCAAAGATGCTTTGGTGATACAAATCACAGGTGGCACAGTGAAGAGTTTGGGGCTCCTTCAATCGGCATCAGAAGTAGACCCGGAAGGTGATTGGAAACCATACGGTATGACAGGTGGGAATGCGTCCGCATAGAGGGTAGGCTCCAGAAGAATAGGCGGGGAAAGCGGAGCTAGGCTTTAGCTTCATGATATGGGGCCTATGAGACACGCCGCAACCTGTCACTATGTGGCTGCCATGGCCGCGTGCATTGTGGCAATCGGTACCATCAGGAAAAACCTCCTTTGGAAAATTACCTCCAATTTGGGGAAATTTCCTTCCTGCATTCCAAAATAGGCCAATTTGGGGCAATTAGGGCTAATTTCCTCCAAGTTTCCGTGATATCCTGGCTTGGCTTGCTTACCGACGACCGCCATGAAATTGGATTATGTTCAAGTTCGACTCCTGTGGCGGTTTACCGGTCTGCCCTGTGTTAGTCAGCATAGTCAACAAACAGGAACAAATGGCTGAGCTTAACGCTTTGCGAGTCGAGGGGTGATTTCTCACCACATCACATTGATCTCAAATGATAGATATCAATACAAAGAGAGTACAGTGGAACCCATATCAAGGGGCGGTGCTAAGGCTGTCTTGAATTTTAAGAGCTTCCGGCGGCGCCTATGGTGGCTGTGCCTGGCGTTAAAGAGGTGTCCAGTTTCCGGTCGAACAAAGCCGAGAGAAAAATGCTTATACCAGATAGAAATTCAACAGAACAAGATTAGTACAATGTAGTGTAAATATGACGGTCAGAAAAGCAATTGACAAAATGCTGGACATTCCTCTAAAACATTAGCCGAAGTCCAGTGCGGAGGAGCGACGGGGCCGAATTTGGGCGATAAATGAACACTGCGCCGGATGTTAGCCAAGGGAATAATACTGGCCGTGCGGGCTCCGTCCTTGATGGAACGCTTGATTCTGTACATAAGGTGATGAGGTTCGGGTTCGGACGTGAACGGTGAGAACCATTCAATGTAAGCGAGGTGCTTAGGAGGCGTCAGACCGGTTGAAAAGAGGCCTTTAATATGATGTGGTTTGAGCGAAAACACCACACGGACTTGAGCGACACGGTAGCCTGTTTTTTCGCGTCAGCTTCAAGTTTGGGTTCAAAATTAGGCTTACCTCGAACGCCTGTCAGACCGCCGGAACCATCATTCACCAAGGCTGTATCAAATCGTCCAGGGAGGTCTTTCCCTGACCGAAGAGATTTGGCAGGTTGAACATGGATTGAATCAACGACAGAGTCTTCTGGACCACCGGCAGTATATGGATCTTCGGTAATAAATTTGATGCGGTGGTAAACTGGGACGCGATTGAAATGGAGAGCAAGGGACGATGATTGAGCCTCGATTTGAGCTCGAGTGAGAGTGGGAGTGTTAAATTGGACGATGAACCGAGCAAGTGCATCACGAAACGAGTGAGCACCGTAGTCGGCAATGAGAGTGCTGATCTTAACAGCCTTGAGAGTCGGATGCTTCGTCATCTTTAGGCGGCGTTCGTAGACAATGCCCGGGGGCAATGGAGCGACGGTAGGAGGAGCTGGACACCCGTCTAGTCGCCATTGAATGTAATTCTCGTGCCGGAATATTTTTTCCTTGCGCTCGAGCCAAAGGGTCATCTGGGGAAATTCGTCCTTGAAATTAGTCGCACGATATGCTCCTTCGCGAGATCGATATGGAGGCGCTCCGTGTATTCAGTGTTGTAGTTATCGGTGGTGCCGAATAGCTTGATGTACATGGGGTAGTGCGCACAGTTGTGAAGTTTTGGAAGGTTGAAATCAGCACGAACACCCAGGTCGACGAAGATGCTCTTGTTCTCGTGGAAACGCCGTAACCCATCAGCCACGAGCGATATCGTCTCCGACGTATGCATCGGGTACTGTGCTAAATGAAGGAAATCTAGGATGCCGCGGACCGCAGCAAGGAGGCGAGTGGAGGAAAGATTATTGGGAAGCTGGATGTCAATAATGATAGCGAGGATGAAGCGCGAGATCTGATCATGCTCCTTCCCCGTTACACGACCGAGACCCTAAATACCGTTCATGAAGACACGAATATTATGGTTGGGAGGAAGGCGGCGACAGCGCGCATCGATCTTTGCTTCGCCACAGGCGGACTTCAGCCACGAAATGAGGTGCTTGACAATTCATTGGTATAGCTGATGCAGGATGTCAGGGCTGATCGAGCGGAAGACGTTGGTGTACGGAAGTCCCTCCCAAACCGGCCGATAAATAGGTTTGATTCCCGCGTCGGCGCACGCTTGCGAATACACCGTCGGACCTTCATCTAGGGTATCCAGTGCTGCGAGAATATTCTCGAGATCCCGCAGCGGATAATTTGTCTCTTCTCCGAGCTCATCCCGCGGCACCTCGCAGGTCGGGCACTCGAAGGCCTTGATTGCAGTAACGAGGCACTGCTCAGGATAATCCCCGACAAACGTAGCGTAGATTGGGTGGCCTCGACGCGTCACTCCGTCTCCGCTGGTGACCGGCATCCCATCCACACCAGCCACTTTGAGCGGTGCAAGAATGAACGACATGCAGGCGTGGAAAACATTAGCGAGAATACGGCGCCTTGCTGCTTTGTTTTTGATATTCTTCATCTTGGACGTGGACAGATACCCTAACAGGACATATGCGCGCCGAGATGGCTTGCGTCGGATCTCTTTCGGAATATTGCCAAGGGTCATGTAAACTGGATACGCGGTTTTGTTTCCGAATACTGTGAGCTGGGTTTTGTTGGAAGAGATGATGACCGGAATAATTGTTGCGCCGGGATAGTCTTTTTCGACTGCAGCCTATAAAATGTGAACGGGACGAATGCCTATATTAAGATGCATGCGCACCTGTGTACTCCACCACCATTTTCCTGTATGCATGTTATGATACATGCGTATGGTCTGGTCTTTATCAATGTAATGTCGCTCTGGAGCCACGAACAGATAGGGCGCAAATTCTGAGTCGCCCCACAGAGCCCGGACACATTCCAGGATATCGCGCGAATAAAGAGGGAAGGCCTCGCCGTTGACAATGACCTCGGATCGCACAAACTTAGGCCGTCCAGGCAGCTTTTCATCGATGATTTTGTTGAGTTGCACTGAGTTGCCGTACGAAAGATTTAACGACTCTCGAACCTGAAAATAGGCATCAGTAACTGAATTCGGAGAGCGCTATATCATTATGCCATCATGTTACATACCCCTTCGATATTCAACAAATCGCTGAAGGCGGCAGAGCCGGCGCCGCGAAGCTTCGCCCATTTCGCAACTTCCCAATCGATTTTTGAAGCGAACGGTGCATAAGGATTGGACGAAGTGGAATCCTTAAGGGCGGACTCATAGGCCTTCTCGGACGTCTTTGTACGAGTGGTGGAGATGGGTTTTCCGGCCATTTTGCCAGGGTACTTCACAACGATTGGCTTATGGTGAAAGCGATCTTCGGAGCGAAACGGTACCTCTGAGTGAAATCTTTCTCGGGGAAGGCCTGGATGCGCGAGGTAGATTGAACCGGCGCACTGCCCGAGGACTCGGCTTGGGCGGATGAAGTTCTGTTAGCGTAGTTGAGCCGGAAATGTTCATAGACCTCACATCCTCAAGTCCAACCATCAGATCTTCGTCGTAGTAGAAATCGGACTTCAACCCTTCATAGAAAATTCAAGAATCAAGAACTGCAGAATCAATCATCAGAGCAACGAACCAAGGGGAAGTGATATACTTACGGGCCGCCCACGTATAATACGGAGACTCATCGGACTTGTAGTAGTAGTCAGAGCTTGCAGTGTGCTTCGAGCAGGCCATTCCGAAGGACCGATGGTGTAGAGAGTGGGAGCTCACGGATAGACGTACGGAGGTCGTCTTGAAGGCCTCGGAAGACCGTGTGGGTGAATGGCAGAACAGGTTACTTGGTGACAGACATGAGGGTGGTGGCAGTACGAAATGACTTGAGCCAACCCGCGACCAATATGATCGCATCCCAGTCCGTGTCGGAGAGATCGAGATGTTGCATGCACGCGCTAACCTGTCACCCGTCAACGGCCGTCGTTTTGCCGGCCGTCATCCAATAAAACCGTCCCGTGACCGTTCCATCGAAAATTTTGCTGAGACCCAGACGGCACGGGCCGGCTACCCGTCGTACGGGACCCGTAGAACCGGCGCGACGGGCGCGGTGCACAGCCCTATTGTGCCCGCCCACGGAGCCCGTTACATCGAAAATCTATGGGTTGCAAGGGGTTGACAGATGTATGGGTTCCGAGGGGTTCGACTGTATATTATTAATATACTAGTTCTCAGGCCATTTATGGCCTATGTGACTAGTTGCTACTATCTACTGCGCAGTGGGTGGGCTTTCCACCACCAGACCTCCGCCAATTTGAGGGGTAAAACCCCGTGGGAGACTGTCGCGCGCGTCGTACGCGCGCTACGCCACAGTTGCCCTGTGGCGCGTCAAACTCCGCTGCGGCCGAGATCCGAAGCGTACGGCCATCTTGCCCATAGAGTCCACGGAATACAGGATGCGAGGGTACGCAGGTAGACATAGGAAGGTAGCAGTGAGAGCGGGGGAGGTGAGAGCACGAAACAGGGGGAGTACAGTGTAAAATGTGGGGGATGAGAGGCGGGACGCGGCCGTCTTCCCTGAGATCGATGTGGTGGTGGATGTAGTCTCTTATAAACAGACGCTACAACAAAAAAGTGCTCGTACCTGCGCATTGTTGTAGTCTGTCGATTCCCCTTGATCCGTGATCGGTACCCGACCTTATTATATAATCACCAAATTTTCGGTTCTTGAAATGCATTACTCAACGCGTATTTCACCAATTTTTTTGCCTATAGGCGTGTAGTAACCCACTAATAACAACTTCTTCAGCTAAGGCTCGGCGCCAGACTAGAGGAACGACAATGTCGAAATTTGATGGGCTGGCACCGGACCGACATCCGAAATGGCGGGGAAGTGATTGAGGATAGAAAAAGTGGCAGAACATATATTCTACGGTATCAGATTACTTCAGAATGCCATTATAAAACACTTTGCCTCTTAAACTTTGCTGAGGGTAGTGCTGGAAGCGTTGAATGGCCGTGGGAACATATTTAAACTCCGATGATTATATAATAAGGTCGGGTACCAATACATGGTGGCGCGGTAAACTACGGACTATGGTGGATGCGCGATCGGGGAGAGGCAGGACTACCCTAAATGGGTGATTCACGAAGACAAAGGAAGAGGGGTTTCAAAAAGTTCTGGCGACGCTACGAGCCTTCCGGCCCGATCCCGAACCAAACGGGCCTCCTCAGGCAAATTAACCCCCGCCGAAGCAAGTTGTACAATGCTTTCTCACAATTTACATTTTCGAGGCGCAGGAGTGGAATGCCCACCGATCTTTTGGCCGAGCCACCGGCGTAAATTTCAGGCAAATTAACCCCCACCAAAGCAAGTTGCACAATATTTTCTGTGTTTGGCCCTGCGTGCTCACAATAGACAGGTTGCGCACGTGCCACTGGAGCCACCCAGTGGCTCTCGGACCGTGCGCAAACAGGTGGCTCCACCGCCAAATTATGACGCAAGTGGCTGCGAGTGGCTGATTGGAGCCACTCGCCTGAGCATAGATAAACACGCACCCAATTTAGTCGGACTTTGTTCTGCCTTTGGCCCCACAGGAGCTAGGCCGAGGAAGGCGACTTTCTCCAGGTCGACAATAAAATGTTTGACAGTGCAGTGCCAAATGCAGCCGTTTTCACATGCTTAGAAAGGCGTGACTTGATATGGAGAGCTAATTGCATGCTGCAAATTGACAGATGATACCCAGCACTATTCTGAGCAGTCCTGCCTCTTTCAAATTGTCAGCGATGCTTTGCTCGTTAACCCAGAGGTCACGGAACTCTCCGTATCGAGCGTGGCAGTGCCACGGTCACGGGTCAAATCAAAAGTGCGATATTCTCGCTCGCGGGAAGTCCACAGCAACAATTTGAGCCGGAAACTCGCCTCGTGTGATCCGAATTGGTGGAATATTTGTATTCTAACTACATATAGATGTTCAGTGGCTTATATTGCCGCCCTTCGACATACTTTTGGCATGAACAATAACGAGTCTGTCTGCGATGAATCGTTAAATTTAATTGCAAGTGATTTTACCCCAGGAGCTTGAACAAATGTGGCGGAGGACACAGAAGGACGTTGCGCTGTCTACCACCGCCGGCTCCCTTTACGATTAATTGACCTTGCAATGCTGACAGGATTTATTGTGGACGGTTGAACGGTCCACTCCTGCGGCTCGAAGATGCAAAATTGTGAGCACGCAGGGGGGTGCATGACGCGTGACTGTCGATTTGAACGTAAAAATACAGTATGTTTGGCGGGGAGTCGCCGGAGACTCCCAACGCGTTCGCGTCATGTCTCACAATTCATGGTCGGTCTTGAGAAGACTAAAGCAAAATCGGGGGAAGTATCAACCATATTTGCCCTCGCCGTCGACTACCTGCCTATCCAGGGATCAGCTGTCCCATGCGAACGCGTCTTCTCTTCAAGTGGCGAGACCGATACCGTCAGGCGCAGTCGTATCGCGCCTGATCTCATGGAGGCTCTTCAAATGCTGAAGTTTTCCGTCAAGAAGGGCCGCGGCCTCAATTTCACGGCGGGGACGTCGCTAGAGGACGAGATTGCGTTGATAGAGGCGGAGACGGAGGATAGGGGTTTGGTGCCAGAGGATCCCACAGGCTATAGTTCATTCATTCAATCCCTACTTGCTGAATACGACTCAGAGTAATTTCAATACAGATCTGTCTTTCGTTTCCTCCAGTATAGATCACATTTATGGCAAATGGAACGAAGTGATGTGAATTGCAAGCACGATCTAAGTACATTCGAACCTTTATCGATTGGCCCTTGCAAGCCCACCGCGGAATGGCCCCGAGTATCGCGGATTCGGTATCAGCGCCTAGGACGTTGTCATCCGCGAGTAGCAGCACACAGCCTCCAGTGACGACGGGTTGGGATGGGGAAGGTTGCCGCTGCACTGGCCGACAAGGTGCGCAAGCTAAATGCGCCAGTAGGAATCAGCTCGTGCGCTGCATACGAGATCATGCAACATCCCTCATAACCTAGAGCATTGGTAGATTGTAGTTAGCAACGAGAAAAAAGAACGAAATCCTTTGACGCACGAATTTTGGCATCAGGCCCGTCTGTCTCGCACACCTGGTGAAAAACACCGGAAAATCGGACTCGGAGACGAGACGACAGGTAGCTGTCGATGTGCGATGGTAGTTTCAGGCCGTCCTTGGTGCTGTAAATGCCGCGACTTCGGTGGTCGAGCTCCAACGCTAAGAAAGAGCCAAAAAGCTGGAAGAATGCAGACTAGAGACAAGGCATGCGAAGCCATGGGTCAGGAGGCATCTTGAAGGGTTGAGAACGGCATGGGACGTGTTCCGGATCGCTCGCAGTAGAGGAAGATACAAAGAAACGGGAATACGGGAGATCAGATCATGACGTGGCGCCTCGGGTCGCTGTCGACGCCGATTGTGCAGAGTGCGGAAGTTGTATAGAGGTGAGGAGAGGTCCTGGAGGGTGCTAGAGGTCCTCCAGAATCGTTGGGCCACACATGCAGTCTGAGCCGCGGCTCAGCTGCAGCCGCGAGCTGCCCAAGCCAGCCGACTAGAAATGGCTCGGCTCGGCTTTAGGCGGTGATGGCTCCGAAGCCATCAAAAGCCGAGCCGAGCTAGCCGTAGCCGAGCCGCGGCAACACTAGGACTCTATCCCAGAGTTTGGCGCCCCGATCAGAACGAGGTGGCTTCTGTGAGGCCCCTGGTCACTCACGCCTAGGTCGGTCCGATTTTCGACAAAGATTTTGACTGATTTACTCTATGAAATTTGACCTTTCGAGGGCTGTTTTACTCTATGTCGGACCGATTTTTTCCCCAAAAATATTCAATTTTCCACCTCGCGCCATTTTTTTGGCTCATTTTCCATCTTTTAGCCCGCATCTGCGGTCCCAAGCATTGTTGCCGACGATTTAGGTCGATGGGTGAGTTTCAGTGATTTTTTTTGCTACCCATGCTCCTAGCAGATCTCAAATTTTCCCTGCCTGCGGCGCGATTTACTCTATGGCAGACTGAGTTCGTCCATCTGGACGTTGATTTACTCTATACCATGGACCCAAAAACACCAGATTTCGGGCACTGATTTACTCTATTTCGGACCGACCTAGGCGTGAGTGACCGGGGGCCTCTTCTGTGACATGTCATTGAAGTTGTCAGTGTCGCATCGAGCTGTCAGTCAGTCCTTGTTCTTGCGCCTCGCATCCACTGCATTGCATATAGATCCCCACTGCACTAGCAATGGACACTCGTCCAGTAATGCCTCCCCAAGCTAGCCAATTCCACACAGTTACTCAATTCATCTCTGGTGCGTAACGAAATTGATAGGATCCTCGGACCTCGTTTGTTGAAGCGTTAAGAATGCGACCGGCTTGAGTTTGGATCCGATTTCAACATTGGATAACAGTTCCAGGTCTTTGGGAATATCATCGTCTACTAGGTCTTCCCCGAGCGCATCGATCTGCTCCCGAATGAATGTAGCAACCGTACGACGGTGATCGTGTTTGACGAGCTGAATACATTTATTCTCGATGAGTCTACTACACGTTTCCAAATTATAATGAAGCTTACCTGATGGGTCTCATGGACCCACAAAGCTGGGAGTAAGCTCGAATTGGTGAGTACAGGGTATTACCTAGACAGTCGTGGGTAGGTACAGAAGCGGACCTAAACAGACGTGCATAGGTACGGAAGCGGACCTAGACACGGTGGCAGAGATGACAGCGGCAAGCCTTTGGACTCCTCGGCGCGGGCCATTCTAGGCCGTGCCGAGGTCGGCTCGACCATCATGTTTTAGGTCCATCAGCAAACATAGACACACCTCCGCGCGCCGTTCGGCGACTAAAACATCCGGTGTCTAGGCGCCGGCTGAACGCAGTGACTGGCACTTGCAAGGATGATAACCTAGTCACTCTCTTTGGACTGTTCCGGGCAATCGTCAACATGATATCGCCAAGTCAAGACTCCCCGTTCCGTCTTTCTTTGGCCTGGAATCACCAGTGTACTGCCCCCTCTTGGCGCCGTGTCTCAGTTATCCCTGCCGTCTCTGGCCTACCCCTCACCCTCCTGCCCTGCATGGCTCCCTGGCCATGTGTGGCTTTCCTATCCTGCGCTGTGCCGCAATTTCGCCGTTTGTGGTACCCATCGCGCCGCGTCGCAATCTGCCGTCTGTGGCATCCTTCGTTTCAGCGCTGATATGTCCCTTCCGTTTCCGGACCCTCCCACAGGTCCTTGCCCAATCTGTGGTTGGCCTGAGGTACGTCGCTAGTTCTTGGCATGTATTCTACGAATCCCATCTGATATGATGCGCAGACCCCCGCGTTATTTCCCTCTACCCAGTACGGCGCATCCGTTGCTCCGTTAGCCTGTGCTTGCAGTGGCTGGTGCGTGGCCTTTTCTTCTTTGTTTACGTGGCCTTCGCTGATAAGAATGCAGCACGGTCCGTCGTCCTACTGCTTCCTGTTTCCACGTGTTAATACAAGGGCCAGCCTGGATGTTCTTGGACGTCGTTTGATTAATTGATGGTGTCATGGCTCCTTACCATGTTCATCCCCCCGCGCCGTACGCCGATCACGATGCAATGATTAACCGCATTTTATAGATCCTCTTTTATGTCTTATATATTGTCTTAAATAAAGAGCTTTTTGTCTTTTAAAAAAAAGGGTACCTGGCTTGAAAAAGTGGCAAGCTTTTTTTTCTCTTTTCCACTTTTTGCGTCTTTTTTGTCTTGAAAAAGACGAAAAAGTGGACTTGTCAAGTTGCTGATGCGCATCATCTGACAACACCTTCCCGCAAACGCTAACGGATGGGTAAGGCGGATTCTGAGTACGACTAGTGTACCTGCACCACATGCATGCTCAACGGGGTCACCGATACAAAGCAGCCTTCGTCGTTGCTGCTCCCATTCCCACATCTTCCGTCTGACTCCGTCCTCCCGAGCGTGTTTGAACCTTTGCTGGATCCCTCGCATTTTATAATCGTTCTGTGGCCCTCTGAGCGGTTATCTCCCGGCATTACATCCCACCTTTATTTTATTTTCAGCTCCGCTCATCACGAACACGCCGCAGGCACTTCATATTTGGAGCCCACAGCGAGGGGTTCCATTGAGCCATTGCGTCAGGCTCGACTCGCGCATTTCGCTCCAACCCTCGTCGTGATTTACGCCTCGAGTTCATCGCCGCCCATCAGAATCCCGACGACCTACTTGATTCCGACGACTTCTTCACCGCCGTCCCGCCACATCTAGCTCACCATAATAATTTATCTCCGGTTCTCTCTCACCCTTATTGTCCGAGCTCTTCTGCCTCAGAGGCAGACCGGTTACGAGTCTATTCCACAACGTGGTTCTGCTGGTTGACATCAAACTGCGTCCAATAAACTCAACTTGGACCACTGCGGCGAAAGCTAACTGGGACAAGCTAAGTAATGTCCTCCGTTGCCTGGATATGAACTGGTTCTCTATCAGACAGCCCGACGTTCTCCATCCACGACAAACCCGCTGGTTTCAAGTGGAAATTTCGATACTACAAATGGCTGAAATGTCTACGTCTGGGAGCTCTATAACGGGCATTATATCAAAAGTACGAGGGAATCTGGGAGGAATACTCGGCGTCTCAGCGCGCTTATGACGCGTTCCAAAACGAGTGGGATGTCTGCGAAACGCTAGGCTCCCGGGAAGGAACTCAGACAAAGTTTCAATGATCAGTCGGGCTACGAAGATTTTGACGCAGTAAAGGGCCTGCGGAACCGGTTCTGGGGGTCCGAGTATATTTTCAAGTCAACGCGCTATTAGAGAGGAGAGAAAAGGACACTGGCTCTGGATAGCCCGCAATATTTAGTCTGGACTCAAATCTGCCAGCGCAGCGTCAGCGTGATACTCACCCCCAGTGAGAATCCCCGCTAGACAGACCGAGCAGGACGGAAGTAAATCGAGGCATCGAGGCAAAATGAGGCAAAACAGTGTTACATCGAGAAAAAATGTTATTTTTACCACATGTCTCTTCCGCTGACGCACTCAAGCGTAACTGGTCTTGTCGGACTCAGAACGCCGGTCCGTGCACACCTAAGTCCAGAATCGTCCGATGTCGGAGTTTCAATTCGCCCTCTTCCTCTTTGACAAGGACAAAAGCTATTGTGCCCCTTGATGTTGAAGGACTTCCCCCCTCCCCCCATGCGGTTTTTTGTTGCAATTTTGCCCGATTTTGGTGGGACGCAATTGGTGAAAGTTCTTCAGAGTAGGCATACCTTGTGCATCTTTGTGGCGGATTTTTTGATTTCCTCGACTTGAATCAGGAATGGCTGAATCTATGGGCAAAAGTCTAGTCAACATTACACCAAACAAAAAATTCGAAAAACCGCCACAGAGGTGCACAAGATATGGTCATTTGGAGGATTTTTTCCCTATGGTACATAGCAAGTAGAGAGTTTTTAACCCGCGAAAAATTGTACGCGTTTCTGGTCACTGAAACGGCCGGCAATCCGGCAACTAAAGCGTGGGAACTTATTGATGGCCCGATGAACAAATACAGAAAATATTACACCACTTGAGCCACCAGTGGTTAAATTTTCCATGGCTGTTCCTGAGCAGGCTAAGGAACCTAATTCGAACGAGAAATCTGTACCCATTCCACTTTTGAATGAGAAAGAAGCAAAATGGCTTTGTGGAGTCAGAACTGCCTGCCCAGATGCAAAAAATATTACAACAGTTGAGCCGCCGGCGGTTAAATTTTTCATGGCTCTTCTTGAGCACTCATTGGCAACTCTGACTTCCGACCACCATCATCAAAATACAAAAATCGAGATAAACTCCCTATATCGCCCCTGCGACCCCGGCACTGGTATACCACCGTGCGCGGCCGTCGTAAGGAACCTCGTAAACCTCTGCGAACCCTATTTGCCTAAAACTTGGAAATAGTGCTTTCGTCGAGGCCGAGTTTGGCCGATTTACGCTGTAACTCCTCACACTTTGCGCCGCATTTCTGCCTATCCTATTAAAAATTTCTCCTCGTCCCTCTCTGAGACACCCTGAATCATCTTTGGAAAGAATTCCTGGCCTGTCTGAAGGCTGTGCTGTGGCGATACATACACAGAAAAATCTCATCAGTGGCTGTAGCTACCTAGCTTCGCAGGCAGCCAAAGACCTCCTCTTTATAAGCAGTGGCGATACATACACAGAAAAATTCATCAGTGGCGGTAACTACCTGACTTCACACGCAGCCAAAGACCTTTCTATATAAAAACGCCCGCCCCAAAAGGAAAAAGTTCCCCCATCTTTCGTTCCTCCCACAACGTAAAAAAAATTCTAGAATGTCTTCTCACCCTACTACTCCAATTGCCCCCCGCTCCTATGCCGCTGCTCTCCTCGGAGTTCCCTCCGCCCCTACTGCTCCGACCTCCACAATTGTGCTGGCCCCTCCACCTTCTCTGCTACCTCTAGCACCCCCTACTGCTGTCCAAACAGTAGTTCAGCCGCCGCCTACTTCCAGGTCCTCAACAGTCGAGGACTTGGACCCGCTCCTGGCGTTTGACACTTCCTTTGATGGAAGTGTCCCCGCAGCTCCCGTGACCGCGACTCCGACAGGCTCGGCGTCCCACGGCAATGCCAAGGGGAAGCAAGCCGAGTTACCTCCACCTCCTCCCCCCACCGCTGGGCCTTCGCGTGCCCCTCCTACCCATGCAGAGCGCGAGTTCGCGGCCATGGAAATCCCCGGCCCGCTAGCGCCAGGCACCCGCTGGAGTGTAAGTGTTGGCAATGCCCTGCTCCAAAGCGTGCACACTGCGGCCACCCATAGCGCGAATGTCAGCCAGGCAGTGCGGCAGCAGACCATCGATCTGGAGCACCGCTTCGACAATGTCAGCTCGCAGCTCCAGAGCCTCGCTGATATCATTCACGACGGCCCGCACCACAACGACGACAGCCTCCTCGCGTCGCTCGCCCATGGCCACAACGGGGCGATGGCCTCCATCACCCAGCTTCAGCAGATGGTCACCGAGTCCGCCGCTACTATCGGCGCCCTTCAGGACAGCGTGCAGATGAACACCGCGATGCTGGGTGAGATAAACCGCGCCGTTGCGGTGCTCCTTGCCGCACGCGACACTCCCGCCCTGGCCGCTCCCCAGCCCTTCCCTGCTCTCGCTCCCCCACCCGCTCTCGTCTCTGTGCCACCCCCTGCCTTCAATCTGGTGCCGGGCCCAATTCAGGCGGTCACACCGCTGGTCCAAGCATCCCCCTTCGTCGCAGCGGCGTTGCCTGCCCCTGCTCTTGCCCCCCCTGTCTCCGCACCTCCGGCCGCTGCCGCAGCTGTGTCCGACGCCAACGACCGCATCGTAGACATGCAGGCGATGTTCTCCGCCGCATTTGCTGCCGCTCTCGGTAACGGCAAACGCGCTCGTGACGACGCTATCGATGATGACCGGAACGTACGCCCGCGGTCCGATGCTGTCGACGCACCCTCATCCTCGTCCACCACGGGTGCGCCCGACGCTCCCGCCGCTCCTCCTCGTCGTCCGCCCACCGACCCCGCGCGCGAATTCATCTTCGGCCCGGTGCGGTGGAAGACGAACATCAACAGCGAGGCCCGCACTATCATTGCGGAGGGAATGGAAGCGCGCCCCAATATGCGCGGCTTCTCGACGCGGCGCGGACCCGACAACGAGCACATCATCGGCTCGTTCGAGTCGGCCGGGTCCACGGCTTGGTTCATCGAGACCTGGATGGCCCAGCGCTCCGGGAGGTGGTCGTCCGTCGTCGCCCGCCCAAATGTCTGAGGGCAGCTCTTTCCTCAACCCCGCTCATTAATATACAAAAAAATGGAACTCGTATTTACCTTTCTCGCGTCGTAAATCACGCACAAAACGTACCTAGCGTACCCTTACTACCGCCTCCTCTTTTACCTTCTATCCACCGCGCTGCTAGTCAGCAATCTGTAACCATTAAATCCTGGAATATAGACGGTGCCTTTTCTTTACGAATGAGCTGCCCGAAATTCAGATCAGAACTTGAGCTGTATGATATTAATTTATTTCAAGAGACACATCTACGTCCAAATCAGCACGACACGGTTGACCTTCCACAAGGCTATACCATTGTATCTCGTACTCGACGACCAAAGGCTTCGTTCGACCAATATTGGGGTGGTGTTTGCGCCGTGATTAAGAGTCAGATACCGTTCAAAACACGCGACGACTTCTCGGGGCCAGACTTCATGGTCATTCAAATTGGCAACTACCTCATCTACAATGTCTATCTACTGCCAGAGACCTCCACATGGGCAGGAAATCTCGACTCGGATCCTTGCAAAGCCCTAGAGAACTCCATGGCTCTAGCCTATATGGCGCGGTTCAAGGTTATATCACCCGGGGATTACAACGCGCGCCTCAAGTCAGACAAAGCACGCCCACAGGATCCCGAAAGAGTGTCCAAAGATGTGAAAGATGTCAGTACTTGTGGCCGCTGGCTCCTCAGAATGTGCGGAGACTACGATCTTGTGGTTGCAAGCGGGGCTGTCCGTTTTGGTCCAGAGAGTGGGAATTATACTTCCTTCCAAGGTTCACGGAGGACAGTCATTGACTACCTTCTGTGTTCAAGATCTCTGTATGACAATATTCTATCGTTCCGAGTATGCGACCGAGTCGGGACACACACTCACGCTGCGCTGACGATGGAGATCAAAATGGAAGTTAATCTGTTAGAAAATCTTGACTCGCGTCCACCAAAAAAGCGTAAAATCGATGTCGTACTGCCTCAAGACACCGAATTGGACCGTCTATTCATATCCACTTTGGAAGCTGGAAAAGACGAGAAGAAAAAAGTCTTGTTCTCTTTAGCCCGGTTTGCCTTGAAAGGCCCCGCAGAAAGGTCACCGTTCATGGAAGTTGCACAAATATGGGTAAAATATCAGCGGCCGCAGGCGCTGGAGCGAATTGGGGCTACAACGCAAAGCGAAATACTGCCGTTCGTGTCTGGGGTACACAAAACAAAGAACGCGCTGAATTATTGGCAGTAATTACTGCACTGCAAATGGCTCCAGCAGATGAGTCTCTGGAGATTTCTTCCCGTTCTGAGTATGCAATCCGTGCTGCAAAATATCGCGCCTTTAAGAATGATGCTCGTGGTTGGAGATGTACCAACGGAGACATGCAGAAAATTCTTAACTCTCTGATCAAGGAACGCATTGCACTGGTACATTTCTTACATCTTAAGAAGAAAGCAGATCCCCTAAACGGGCACCTCGTTGGTGCCAAGGAATTAGCAATTAAAGGCTCTCTGCTACCGCGCGTCAATTCAACTCCATTGTACAGCAACCTACCAAAGTTCTCGGTACTGCTCAGACCCTCGATTGATCTTGAGAAAGTCACAGCCGATATACCCGACGATAGCATGCCTGAAGCAGCGGCAAAGCTCCCCAGAAAGGAGTACCCTGACAAACACCGTGGGCGCGACACTCTGGGAGAAATCAGGGATAAGAATAGAGATAAACTGTTCAACGCACCCTCAAGCGGCGCCTTCTGGAAGGAGATCAAACGGCTCGCAGATCCGAAACCCGACCCGATAATGGTCACTGCGGACAGTCTCCGGGATGTCTTTGAGAAAAGACTCAATCCACCTGCCGTGATGCCAACTGCTTTCGACGAAATCAGACATAAGGTTAATCAAACACTGGCCGCGATGATGCCAGATACTACCCAGGATCCCACCCAAGAGAAATTTTTCTCTTCTGAATGGGTTGAAGACGATGGTGCATGGGTCAAAGACCATCTGCTGAATCACTCGCTAGATAGCGCTTCTGGGGAAGATGCAACAACATACTCGGATATCATGGGAATTCCCAACGCAGACTTGATAAACCTCTGCAACGAATGTGTACGCAGAGGCGGCAGTCCCTCAATTTGGCTGAGAACTGCAATCATTGGCCTGCTGAAGCGTGGTAAACCCGGTGAAGTTCCCGACAGTTACCGCATCATTGCCTTAGAAAGCTGCTTTCTGAAAGTAATAACCCTATTGATTCATCGTCGAATTACGCAATGGGCTGCAGCGCGAGGCCTGATACCCGACTGGCAAAATGGATTCAGGGAAAAATACCGCACAAATAATAATCCTTTTGTTCTTCGTTGTATCCGTGACTGGGCCAAGGCGCATGGCAAGACAGTCTATGTTGCTGCTATTGATGCAACCAACGCGTTCCCCTCAACAGATCACGCCACGTTGTGGCTCAAACTCTCGAGGTTGGGAATGGCGGGCCCGATATTTGACTGGCTGCGGAAAACGTACTTGAGCATGGGGTATTACGTCAAGCATGGCGATGCAAACTCCGGAGAATTCAAAGCTCTAATTGGACTGTTGACTGGTGGTCCTGCCTCCCCCGTTCTCTGGAATTTGTTTATGGCCGATCTGGTAATGCTTCCCGACCATGACGACGTGGTTATGGAGAGTGTTCGAATGGCAATGATGGCCCAGGCAGATGACATATTGCTTGTTTCGCTTTCAGCGCGCGGACTGCGTGCCAAACTGAAAACTCTCCATGAGTGGTGTGCCATCAATTTTATATTGATCAACATGTTGAAAACCGTCATCTTGATCCTCGGCTCTCTCCACACTCCCTTGTCCGTCTTCATGCTCGGAAACGAAGTGCTCAAGATTGCGAATGAGGAAAAATATGTCGGGGTCACTTTACGCCCGACACTCAGAATATTTTCCAAGCACATTCTAAATCAAAAGCAGGCACTGCGCGATACTGTGCGCATCGTATCATGGCTATTGAGGATAAAACCGGCCGGTTGACTCCCAGAGAACTCAAGATGCTGTACATGGCACACGTGGACTGCCATCTCACCCACGGCTGTGAAATCTCGCCAGACTGTGCCATGTCAAACAACTCTGTGACGTTCAAATATCATTTATCCGGCAAATGCTCAATACCCATGGTCGTTCCATGGTTATCCCGCTCTACACTGAAACGGGCATTGTACCTCTTCGAGTACGACCATTTACCCTTGCGCTTGGCTATCTGCGGTACCTGTTAGACCTTCCTCCCACGCATTTCGCTCGTGCCGCTTTGAACAGTTCAATTAAATTGAACGTAACCGGCAAGAAATCGTGGGCAAAGGATTTAATCTCTGCTGCCTCCAAGCTTCCATTTGCATGCCCAGGACCCGATTTTGCGAACGCTACATCTAAGTCTATACTGGATTACGCAAAGATTGTGGACAAATTGATGCTGCAATGGATTCAAGGTGAAGTCGACTCATCAGACAAATTGTACCTATTACAGGGACGTCGCGAACCACAAAAGGACAAGCCTCCTGCCCCGCAAACTCTACGTCTACGGCACTGCCACAGGGCCGAGCCCACACCCAGCGGACATGGTGATAATCTTTGGTGCCATCTTCTCTCCCAGTCGAGAGCAAGGAGTCTGGGCTCGAAAGGTAGCTTGATTGACTAATTGACGGATCAGGAAATTACTGGAATTCAACTTGCCGCAAATTCAAAGTTGTAATCTAGGGAAATTGTCCTACTTTTGAGGCCAATGGGTCAAGTTGTACTTGAATTGTGAGGACAAACATGAAAAAACTTTTTGCACAGTATGTGTGCCATAGTCTTTACAAAGGCGAGAAACTGGGTAAAAACTAACCTGTTTTTGGCAACTTTTTTTACATGATTTCATGGTCAATTTATGGCACATATACTGGGTAAAAACTGGTTGCATGCAACTTGTGGCCAAAACCATGAAAATCTACCACACCTGGGGTTGAAATTGGCCAACACATGCAACTTGATTTTGCATGCAGCCCAATGCACGCAAGTTTCTATTTCACACAACTCTGTGCTTGCAACCTCTCATTACCTGCAACCACGAGGTTTGCCGCAATTTTCGCAGTCAACTGGGCACTCACCCGCGGCCGGCAGCCGCCGAAGTCGCAGATTGATCCGAAGGCTGATCCCTGATTTGCCGGATCATCGCAGAAGGGATTCAATATATCATTGAGCATGCTGTTGTCATTCCCTCACGTTTTTTGGGTCTTTGTGGAGATATTGACTGCCTCAGGGCTTGATACTGCAGCCAAGGATCATAGGACCTCACATCAGTTAGTCTTTCCAGCTCAGTACAGTTTGCGTCACCGTGAAAAAACTGGGTCAAAATGGATTCGTTTCTGCGGCTATATTTAGAGCTCGAAATGCTCGGTCTGTATTAAGACATTGTATCATTCTTGCCAGGGGGGAAAAGTCCAGAACAGCAAAGAAACTACGCTTAGGCAAGAGTGGAACTGATACCATCAATCCCATCACGGCTTGAGCCATGATTACTCCGAAAATTGCCGGGGAATAGCTGTACTGATGTGAAAGATGCAGCGGACTTGAACAAGGAGACGCCTTCAACATTGCAAGCAAACCTCAAAGTTGCGCCGATTTTGAGCTAAAACCGACCAAAAAAGATGTAAAAAACAGGGTAGTTTTTACCCAGTATATCGCCCATATCAATTTCACTACAACTTAAGGTCTGGAGTGCAACTTTTCCTCTCATGCAACTTGATCATTTCGGGTTTGTAACTTCAATACCTGCAACTTAGAAACTCTTCCCACTTCAATGCCTGCAACCCACAACTCGTTCCAAACATTGCCTGCAACCCTAAAGTGCTGCCAACTTGGCAGCAACATGCTCCATTGGTTGCAAATTGAAGGTATGTTCATCTGCTTACAACTTTTTCCCTTGCAAGATTACCTGCCTGCCTAAGTTACGCCAAGTTTCGGCTAACTTGATCGAATTTTGATGTGTTGCATATAATTACGACAAGTTCTCTGAAGTTTTTTTGGGCCTTTCAGACGGTTGCCTTTTCTTATATCGAGCCCTGAACTTCCAGAAGATTCATAGCATTGTGAGCTTCTTCGCACTGTAGTCTGCATTCGGAACAATCCGAACAGGCACAAGGGACTGGTCGGCCGCTTCGCGGCCTCCCATCCCCTTTCATGCAAGTTATTAGTTGAACAAAGACACTGGGGGCAGATCAAGAGCAACACACCATTCAAATCTATGGTGCATTTGGTTGGATTGAGGTGAGTTGTATTGGCTATTCACTGCGGAGTCTGCAAAGAATTGTGAATCGGTGAACGCACGTGGGGCGAGAAGCGATTGAAGACTCGGCACTGAGAGTCGAAGAGCGAAATAAATTATCTGAACTTGAGCAAATAACGTAGAAGCGCAACACTTCATTTCCCTTCATTTCACCTCTGGATGCGATATTTTGGTGTTGTTCGTATTTTTGTTCGCCTTCTGAGCCCACCATTCAATTCTGTCTGTGGGTGAAGGTTAGTAGCAAATTACAGGAATTCCTGAAAATAATGACAAACACAAAACTTTTTTTTTGCTCCGTTCCCGAAAAGGAAATTCGCTTCTCTGCCTTTGTCTTCCACTACTCAGCCTCAAAATGAGCCCCCCACAGGCGCGAACATGCATTGGTCTTGCCCTCAGGGCCGCCTTTTCGTCTTTCTTTCGGCGTTTGTGACTCTTGTCGATTGATGTGCGTACCGTTGGGCCAGCGCCGTAATCATACGTCGTGGACGCCGGGTCAAGTCTCAGCAGCAGTACTGGTGGTGTGTTACAGCGAAGGAGACATCCAGTGCGTGGCACATTCTTACTTTCATATAGACTGGCTCACAAACTTGCAGCTTTCCTACCTTCATTCTATACGCAGCGCCGGCCCGGGAGGATCCATCGTCGTGCCGTCCACGCCATTCGCGCCCACCCGGGAGCATCGTCTTGCCTCTCTTCTCCTGCCCGTGATTACCCTATGCGCCCGAGCTACGCTGGCAGAGCCTGCCGCCCATCTCTCCTCCGCACCGTGAGTACCGGCAAGATGGGTGCCGCGCCTGAGCGCCCGACTTTGTGGGACTTCTATGCGCGGACAACGACACGGTTTCCGCTGCGACGCCGCCCTCGCTCGCCTGGACATTCTCCCCGTGGTACGGCAAAGCCACCGTGATGCGCTCGTCCGCCCTCAAAACCCGCTGCCGCGGTGTTCTCGCCAAGCGCGCAGTCCCTGGGCCCGCTTGTGTTGGCGGCGCAGAGCAGCGAGGGACGCGCGACCAGCCTATTTCCCCAAGCGTGAACGTGCACGCCAGCTCGGCGGCATTCCAGCCGCCCGTGTCGTTCTGCTCGTGGAGTATGATGTCGCCAGTCGAGTCCACTCTTGCGGGCAACAGTTCTTTGTGCTTACTGCTCGTGTAGTGGATGTATTATCACCGTCTATATATATTTTTATGTCGAAATTGACCGAGGGTGTTGCATTACTACGCGCAAAGCTTCTCTGAACCCTGGGGCCCGATGCGAAAGCTGTTACGGCGATGAAAAAGACGAAAGAAATGGCAGAGAACCGAATTTCCTTTTCGGGAACAGCGCAAAAAAAAGTTTTGTGTTTGTCATTATTTTCTGGAATTCCTGTAAACTTATCTCCGGCGATCATCGGCGGAGCAGTCGGCCGAAGGGGTTTTGGCTGTGGGATCAGGTCTTACGTGAAAAGTGCTGACGAAAATGTGATTTACTGCAAAAACGCAAGATCAGGCTCTCTAAGACCCAGTAACTTACGTTACCGGGAATCATCTCTTATTTCCGGACAGCCTTCGCGCTCACTTCTTCCTAAGACTAACCTTGTTTCTCCACCAATTCCCCACCGATTCGCGAGTTTATAGGCTCAAACCCTTCCCTGTACTCAGGAGAGTGATATCGCCGCAGCGCGCCCGCGACCAAGGATCTCTTCCGCTCTCAAAGTGCTCCACAAGGACCTCGAGCAGATTCTAAGTGGTGCACTCCGGCCACCTCTCTAGCGAATCAGCCGTACGTGCTATCACCCGAGAATCTGGTTGGTACATTGAGGATACGTGACTATGGGCTCTCCCAAATTTATAGGGTTTTAGGTGAACAGGTTCCCGGTCACGTGCCCAAAACCATCGGATTGTCGTTGCGCATCAAGATGAACTTTTTTGGAGGGGTTGCGGTTAGGTGGGAAACATTGTGTGGAACTCGGTATGTTCAAACACTTCGTCTGAAGTCATCCGGACCATAATTTGTGCCTCACAAGCACTTTATACCTCGCAGGGCTCGCCGTCCGATTCTCACTGCCGTTCACCGGTCCTACTTGGCTTTGGGCTGGGTGGAAATGCCGCGCGTGCCGCGCGACTGCCGCGCACTGAGGCGGCAGTGCGGGGAATTGAGGCGGCAGTGGCGCGGCACTGACGCGGCGGTGGCTGTGCAATTGCCGCGGCAGAGGGTTAAGTGCCGCGCCACCTTTAGCTCCTTCCACACACTGTTCTATACCGCAAGGCCTATCGAGGCAAGGTTTAATACCTTCAATACACCCTCCAGAGCGCACAAATCATCCCAACAACCCCGATTCGCAGCAGCCTGAAACACCTCCAATTTTTGACTAGATGTTGACTAGACCATGTCTAACTCCCAAGTTTGGGATAAAAAAATAACCGGAATGAAGGGGAAGCAGTGGCCTTCAAGTCTGAATATTAATCGTAGGTACCTGCGTCTCTCTTCTTAAGTGCGTTATGTCGGCATAAACACGTGCATTATTGCCAGGCAATATATATCTCTCAGACATTGGGAGTTGCAAGCACTTTGTCGACGTGAATAGGGGTGCTTCGAGATCTGAATACACTTTCGGTGGAAGTGATATGGTTGAATTTCCACTCCGGGCACCTTGCATGAGCAATGGGTATGAATTTTTCAATTGTTCCCCGCAGCGCACAGGGTACTTCTGATGTCACTGCCTAATCCACCGTGAATGACGGAGCACTTGATTGAATATCCTGGCATTAAGCTAGACAACAGTCTAGAAGACTGCGGCAAATCCAACTTCGCAATCAACTTCATACACACACTGTGCACTGGTGCTGTCCTGGTGAGTAGGCTTACACACGTTTCTCGGGCAACAGCCCATTGGTGCCCGAGACAATTCGTGCAAGACTTGTAAACATCCACGTATGTACTCAAGAGTTCAGGCGGTCCAGGCTGAACGAACCATCCCAGTAATTGGTCAATGATTGTCCCTTCAAATCTTGTCTCGAACTCTGGAGCATATTTTCAATTGAAGCAAAGCAAATCTACTGCTATAGTGATCCCCACATTCACAGATGGATCTGCAGGCATCCTGCAGTGCCGTTATATTCTTTCCCAGACATTTCAATTCCGAGTCGCACTGGTTGAGCATTTCAAGTCTTTCAGTGGAAATACTCAACCAGTGTCGTTCCAAATAATCCAAATACACAGATCTGGATGTTTCTCGATTCCCTATCATTCGAGAAGAAGGTAAAGGCTGGACATCTGTTGATTTCAGGCTCGTCGCGCTACGACTTGATGTCCCAACATCCATTACTCCCAGAAATCCCTGCATTGGAAAAGTCCACCAAAGTGTCGTCCCATGCCGGGTCTATTCCTGTCTATTCCGCGTGGCAATTTATCAAGCAACCAGATTAAGGTACAGAGGTTCTTAAATTCACGGATCTTTGGCAACTGCCATTTGAGAGTCCGTTCACGCCAAGGTCAATTTGACCTGATGAAAGCTAACAGATTTCCGCGGAGCATACAACCATTTCTGGTGGATTCATCGTCTAATAGCCTCCAATGTGTGCTGAGATTCTGGATCTTGGCTTGTCGTGTTCTCCGCCGATTCGTCGAGTCTCGATCGTGCCCCCGAATTCTGTCCGAATCAGAGTTTAAGTTTCAACTGTGAAACTCGCGTCTCACATCCGCAAAATTCAACTGAACGGAAATTGGGGGTCGCGCTGTCCACGTGCCGGCGTTCTCGGCCTGTGCCACGGCAGTACAGTCCGTGGATGCAATACATTTTAAATCTCACCAACAACACTATCGGGCCAGCCTCTTCGCTAACCAGATTTTCCATTCAATTGGAATGTACCTTATGGCCGCGGGCGTTGGTCAGATGTGCCGGCTCAACTGACTCGCAGGCCCATTATCGAATCCATCTGTGCACTGGTAGTGCTGCGATAGTGGTTTCCACAAGGATAGAGGCGACTTTGCCGTGCCGTTGAATTTTCAACCTCACTGCGATATGCCGTGTTCACCCCTTATTTGATTTGAAGCCGAGCACTCACTTTCTACATACATAAAATACTTCGGGAATTCAAGTCTGATCGAAGGGGGATTGAATCTTCGGGATACGTGCGAAGGAAATCGTCCATGTATGCTTGTGGAATCTGCGGGTGCAGCAATTCTACTAAATCTTTCCTGTCAAGGATCAAATTCGATGACCGGCAAAGAAAACTGCCAACTGATTCTGAGGCGAGCTGCACATGGTATCACTGGCTCAACCCATTTTGACCTGCAACACCTGGACATCCTGATGCACGCACGGCAATTGATATTTTGTGTCTCTTGGGTTCGGGGATAAATTATGAACATGCTAGAGCTGCGCAAATCCACCGATGGCAGGTCCATACGTAAATAACTCGCAATTATTTAAAGCCGAACATTGAACTGAGTCGATGCGCCCCATCACTATATTGGATAGTGGAAGTCGGTGGTGGGTTCTGGAAGGACTTTTTGGATTTTGTGGGTTTCATCCTTGACTTTTTGAACATAGGGCTGACTGAGATCAATTATCATGCTGATTTTGCTTATATTTACGAGTGGGAGGCAAAATCGATCCGTCTCAAGACATTTCAGGCATTACAAGCACTAAATTCAATGAACATAAAATGGCACTCTGTCGGATTTCACCGGCGTCAGTGAGCGCAGCATTAGGTTGTGCATCGTCATAATCAGGTCTGGATGGATAAACGGGGATGAAACTAATTCAGGCTGAGGGCAATATTGCAACCCAACTAGTCAATTCACCACAAGGAGTATGCGGTCCAATGGCCAATCAAAGTTAGGGTGGACTTTCCAACAGCCAGCGACGTCTACAGCAACATGGGCACCGCGGCACTGGAGAACCCCCGCTATCTGCCGCGGCACAAAGAAATACATTTTCTGTGTGTACCATAGAATTCAGTTAATTAGACTGATACCCGCACTTCTGTACTGATGGGCCATGTGGACTCTTGATTTAATTTCTCGCAGATTGAACTGCGTGAAAAGTAGTAGCACCGTGGGTATTGTTTGTACCCGGCTTGTGTGGATATTTGGGACCGGAAGTGCTGCAACATTGAGGACCAAGTGTCGTGGCACCGTGAGCAAATTATACCCTCGCCTTGAGGCCAAGAAAAATTGCCACAAAAGACCGTCCCATTGTTTGTTCACTAGCGAGCTAGAGAGTATCTGGATCTTCTGCAAAAATCCAACTCCTCCAAGTCAGACTTCGTATAAGTATCACCCTTAGAATGATCCAAGTACATCCGTTGATACTGTATTCACAGACTTGACAGATTTTTCTGATATCCTGCATTGGTTAGCCTGAGAGCACACTCATCATACTTACCACAAGAATTCAACCGAGCCAGTGTTTGCGATGTTTAATACAATGTTTTGTTCGCCCAACTTGAAGGAATCTGTTCAAGTTTGGTTACTTCGACTCAATGTACCTAATCCTTTCCCAACCGCTAGTTGTCCGCACTTCCCCGGAATATGGACAAAATGCCTTCAGGAATTCAAACAGACACATCTTTCATACAGTTACTGCCAAATCAAACTCGGACCTCGATGCAACCTGGATCCTCTAACGGTGGGGTTGACTCTAAGGTATTGCTCCATCTAGTGACTGATATGCTACACATTGATATACACTGCCACGATCCGTGTGTTCCTGACATTTAGGCCATAAGAAAGAAATGAAGTTCTTCATCATCCAAGTAACGTCCCTAGAACTGTTTGAACACCGTATGGTACGATGAGTTCCCGAGGGAATACTTGGAGACAGAGTTTCAACCATGCTCCATGCATGGAGTATTCCAGTTGAGCAGATGTTACCATGTGTTACCATTCCTGATTGCATTCATCCAGCACTTTCAGGCACTTTCAATAAAGAAACCAGTGTTTGAGCTCGATTCCAAAAGACACGGAACAACGGAGGTAAGGAGCACACCAGAACTTGAAGATGAAGCGGCCAGTCTAACCACCACTCTAAATCTCGGGCTAAACTCAGGGAGGCAGTCAAGAATCATTGGTCCCTGCGATATAGGGTGAGGTGGCACTGCGGGTGTTTGAGGCGGCACTGCGGGGAACTGCCGCGGCAGTGCGGGGAATTGACGCGGCAGTGCGGGGAATTGCCGCGGCAGTGCGGGGAACTGACGCGGCGCTGCCGAGGCGCTGACGCGGCACTGCGGGGATGTGATGCGGCGTTGCGGGGATGTGAGGAGGCAAGGGCCGCGGCGACCGATGTACACTGAGGATACTTTAGGTTCTAAATTGCAGAGAAAATTCGACGTGAACATTGCGCTTCCAGTAAACATGTCTGAACTTCCTTTCTGAAGGAAAGCAATGAACTTGGGGCCTTGGGAAACAATTATTTAGACCAGGAATTGTTACAATTGAAGCCTTGGTGAGCTATATACGTGCTCACAGTAGTTTTATTGGTAATAACAACCATTGGGAGTGGTTGAAATCCCTCAGGCAATTGGTGGGACATACAGTCAATATTTGTATGGAGGTTTTTTTGTTCCAAACAATGTATTTAAGCGTAGAAACACTGCCCTCACCTAATTTGAGGTCCAAAAGGGGTGGTGGAAAGAGCTAAAGGCTGCGCAGCACTTCAACCCTGCCGCGGCAATAGCACAGCCACCGCCGCGTCAGTTCCCCGCACTGCCGCGTCAATTCCCCGCAGTGCCGCGGCAGTCGCGGCATTTTCTCCGGGCCCGTGGATAGGGCCGTCGGGGTGTAGGGATACCAGGGATTTCATGAAATTCTGGCTCTCACATGTTTACTAAGGTATCCATGTTGTCCCTCACAAAATGTTAGGTCACTATGACATGTCGTGGGCATGCTAGATGGCATTTGGCGCGAAAACGGCCTGAAGACACAAATTACCTAATACATAATATTTTCACATATTCCTCTCTGTCACTAATTCCGCATGAATTAGCCCAACATATCTAGATAGTCAGATAGCTGTAAGTTCTGGAAACACTCCAGTGAGACTCCATCACATTTTTCTGGGCCTGTAAACCTCAATCCATGATGCCGGGAAACATGAACCAAACAATGGGGTAAATAAAACTGTACCACGCAGCCGCAATACAGCCATTTCGTTAATTCCTTTGACTAGTAAGACTTTTCGAAGGGGAAGATCCTGCTCGCAAAAATATGCCCCCATTGAGCCCCTCGAAGGTGTAAAAGTCGCAACCTGCCAAGTTGCGACTTCTGTTTGGAAAATGTGACAATTTGGATTTCTGTTTGGGTTCTGGGGGATAAAAGTCGTAACGTGACAGGTTGCGTCTTCTGTTTGAGTTCTGGGGGATAAAAGTCGCAAACGTGACAAGTTGCGACTTGTGTTTGGGTTCTGGAGGATAAAAGTCGCAACCTGGCAAGTTGCGACTTCAAGTCACGTGGTTCAAAATGTAAACCACTAATTTTGCTCTGGAAAGCAGTGTAAATGTTTGCAGTGAGCAGGGCTATCCATTTCTCTAAAAGTGGGGACCGGCACCGCCCTTGATCGGAGCGGCGTGTTTATCTTTGTTTGTTCTCTTTCACGTCTCAATCTTGCATGTTCCCTCGTATACTCGCTCCCTCACACACCGCATGAACTCGATTTGGTGAGACAAAATATTCCTTGAGTGTAAAAATGTCTGTTCCTCCAAAAATATCCACCAGAATATTAATTTCTTCGGACTTTCACTGGTACGGGACAAGAAAACACCTGTTTATGACGGCTCTGTAGTATTTGGAACATTATTGTAATGGTACAGAATACCACAATTTTATCTCATGCTGGACTAAGTAAAAACAATAAAAACATATGCCCGGATTTAAATGGCGACTTGATTTCTGGAATGCTGGCCAAATTCTGGGTAGGATTGTCCCCAAGACCAATGGGTTTGGGGCATCAATTGAATTGAATCAAATGGTTTGCAGGGCATAGCTCACGTAAAAATGCGCTGATTTAAATGGCGACTTGATTTCTGGAATGCTGGCTAAATTCTGGGTAGGATTGCCCCCAAGACCAGTGTGTTTGGAGCTGTATTGAGGGAGCCATGCTCATTCCCAGTCCACATTTTGAAACTTGTGACCTCAATGGCTTGGTGGCGATGCACATCAATTCAAATTCAATCAACAAATCGCATCAATTGAATTGAAACAAATAAATGGTTTGCAAGGCGTAGCTCACTCAAAAATGCTCGGATTTAAATGGCGACCTGATTTCTGGAATGCTGGCTAAATTCTGGGTAGGATTGCCCCCAAGACCACATACTGGACCTTTGCGGAGATAGTCAAATCTCGTGTTGACTGGATTCTGGGGTTTAACCCTCAAAGACGAGCCGTTTCGCATTGCCGCATCAAACGAGGCGCCCATTTCCGTGAGCGTCATCCTAAATTTGAGATGGATTGAATGTATGTGGAATAATGAGTAGTTCAAGGAGCTACTGCGAGATCCGATGAGTCGGGACTTCGGAATGAGAGCTCCGTGCTACAGCTCCGGACAATCAAAGTCCACAAATCCATAATATATTCATATCTTTGGACATTGGAACGGCTATTTTCTAGGTGAATATGACACCAAATTCAGATTCTACGCATAAAACACGTCCGAATCTTCAGACCTTGCTGCGGTACTCTCGGGGGATCGTCATGGTGAATACAAGCTAACAACATAGAGTCCGACCGTATGACGATGACGCTCAATATTTATTTTCATGGTATCTCCATTTTGGGAACGGCAAAAAAAAAATTGCGATCGATCTCATCAGTTTCGAGAACAGCTGTAAGGTCACATGCATTGATCGCGTGGGGGGTTTTGCACAATATATTTTGCCTCAACGGCACGTTAGATTCGTTTACCTGCATCAGATTCAGAGACTCCTTGTAAAACGCTGTCGATTCCATATTTCTTCATCATTTTTTGGGTGACATATAGAGCCTACAGGCGGCACAGCCCACCGTTTTTATTCTACAAAGTTTTTTTCCCGATGGAATGAATTATGAACTTCAATGAGAGCTTCGGAGGTTGTGTTGGACTTCGAGACATCGATGACTTTGTCCCCTAAGGATGCGTTCGTAAACTGGAATGTAGCCTGAAAGCCAGTTGCCGTTGTAATTTTAACCATCAAAATGATCACTTGACCATCTCTTCCTTGGTGAAGTGGTTAATGCTCCAAGTTTTCCTGCACCAAAACCCGGAGGTTCTGAGTTCGAGTCTCTCAAGAGGCAAATTTCTTGCTTCCCTCAGCTTAAACGTGTTTCTGTTTAAACCGGTTTGTCTTGAACAAGGTGAATGTTTTGATTAAAGCATATTCAACCCAGTTTTTGACTGCAACGGCGCTGCACAGTGTCTGCTTAAACAGAACAAATTTTAAACCTTGTTTTATATTGGGATGCCCATTGCTTAAAGAAACCTAATACAGATTTATAAAGTGGAGGCCAAAGGCGCTACCGTTGGGCAGAGATGTCGTAAACATCGCGCACATGTGATCCAATTCTTTTTCTAGATGACATCCATATACGAGGATACCCAGGGGTTGAGTTTTCCTAACCTGGCACCCCTCCCCACCTCCCCCCATGGGAAATTGCCTTATATAGGGGCTAAATTAGCGGATTTTTACGATTCCTTTTGGATGGGAGGCTTCAAGACGGTTGCCCGACACACAGACACCTTCGCCTTTCTCGTCTTCGCTCACCAAACAGCTCAAACCATACCATTCCTACCTGTTTCTCCCGCATTAAAATATTTGGGCGTTTTCTGAAAAATCGAGGTTGCATACTCGGAGGCATTACTGCGCTTTTCAGAGCACAATTAGTGGTTTACATTTTGAACTGCGTGACCCTATTGCCTTTACAATGGTCCACATTTTGAAGCGCGTGACTTGACATCCTGCAAACCATTGCCTTCAAAATGAATGGAAAATACAATAATGGCTTAAATGCGCGGTCATCGAAGCACGCGTTTCAAATTTAATGCCTTGCTGGAAACGCAATAATGGCTCTGGGCGGAATCTAAACCGAGAGAAATGTTCGCAATGAAGCTAGCTATTCAGATCTGCAGCGCGCGCCTCAGAAAATGTCTGCGGACCTGCTGTGGGATTTTTTTAAAGAAGGTCATTTGAAGCACGCGCTTCAAAATGAGTGGGAAATACAATAATGGCCGAAATTCAACGGTCATTGAAGCACGCGCTTCCAAAATGAATGGAAAATTTACTTAAATGCAAGGCCATCGAAGCACTCCCGCGGTGTATTGGTGCCCGTTGAAGTGTCTGTCGCCCTCCCAATGGCCTTAATCCAAGTTGCTAATCGACGGACCAAACCAGGTTCGTGGAGTTTTATTTCGGAATTGCTGATTTGCAGAGGGGTACTTTGTAGGCAGTGGACAAAAAGGTGGTTTCTCAGGCTACGTGAATTTCCCTGGGGTGGTGAACTTATCAATATTGGACGTGTCTGTTGATTGTTCATGGTTGCAGGTGGTGTGTTTTTGCATGCCAGTGGAGGTAGTGTGTTTTTCTCATGTCAATGAACTATGTAATTTACAGCTCTCTGCGGAACTTAGGGCGCAGACACTTTTGTTCTGTTTTGGGACATTTTCCTCAGGACAGCTGCCCTAGGCGCAATTTTTGCGGGATCCCCTCGGGATATGGTGCCTTGGGATCGCACGGAAAATCTGCAGTCAATGGCCCCTTCATTTTGTGTTCTGCCCCCATGATGAAAATTTTCCGCAAAAAACCCTGATTTCCGGCAGGACAGCTGTAGCGCTTTTAATACCGCCCCAGTTACCCTAGTTTTTGCATACATCTCTGCCATTACTAGTCAACTGTACCTTTTATACCTGTCAGTACTCTCTGTTTCCCATTGAGAGATCTACCTATTGTGGGGGTGTAAATATCATCCTCAACCCGCCACAGCTGGAATGGCGTACGCGGCGTTTCGACCGATTTTGGCGTCAACGACACATTATTCGGCCTCGCACTCGACTTCTTCTAGGTTAAATTTTTCAAATCGGGCAGGAAGGCATGTCGTATGGCGGCCGTGCCCGTCACGGGCGGGGCACACAGCCCTAGAACTTCAACCTTTTCTCGCACTGCGAGTACGTCGTTAAAATTTATGCAGGTTTTCGTTTACAGTGTTTGAAATGGCATTACACAGCATTTGATTTAAAATGCCGTTCTGGGGCATATGGTTCAAAATGCGAATTTCTCGGGGGAATCATTCAAACCTTAAATATGTCAAGTGCTCCCTTATCCCTCCTGCTCTCGGCTGAATTACAGCTAATTGCAGTACCGAAGGCGCGGATCGGAAATCTGCTGTTTTGGGACGTTTTCAAAGAATTCCCGGTATCTCAGTGAGTTCTACACCGATTCCCTTGAAACCTAGATAGAAATACTCGGCTAATTCGTGCGCAATTAGTGATAGAAAGGAAGTTGCGAAAATATTCTATATTTGGCGAGCTGGGTTTGATGGGTCATTTTTGGGGTCAATTCAGTCTGCCGTTATCTAGGCATGTTGAAATGCGCTAGATTTTTGTGAGAGATGGCTTATATCAATATTGAAAGGTGTGATAGAGTCAGAATGTTCAATATCTTACTTTATCATGCTTGTAATGGCCTCGAGCCAACAGTAATATACTGCAACCAGCAAACAATGTGATATTTGAACCCAACTGCAAACTCCTTCAAAATCTGACTCTATCACACCTTTCAATATTGATAGAAGCCATCTCTCACAAAAATCTAGGGCATTTCAACATGCCTAGATAACGGCAGATTGAATTAACCCCAAAAATGACCCCTCAAACCCAGCTCGCCAAATATAGAATATTTTCGCAACTTCCTTTCTATCACTAATTGCGCACGAATTAGCTGAGTATTTCTATCGAGGTTTCAAGGGAATCGGTGTAGAACTCACTGAGATACCGGGAATTCTTTGAAATCCTCCCAAAACAGCAGATTTCCGATCCGCGCCTTCGGTACTGCAATTAGCTGTAAATCGTGAGGCACAGGGGTCAAAACAGCATTCCAGAGCATGTGAATTAAAATGCCATTCTGGGGCATGTGATTCAAAATGCGAATTAAATCATTCAACATGGCATAAATCACTGGGCCGGAATCCAACGTGTCGAGAGCTTCGAGGATCTTCTCCAAATCACGCAGTGGGTAGGTAGAGTCCTCACCCAGCTCGTTGCGGGGAACATCACGCGTTGGGCATTCCCCTGTTTTCACCGCTGTTACCAGTGTCTGCTCTGGATAGTCGCCCACAAAAGTGGCGTAAATTGGGTGCCCCCGCCGTGTGACACCATCCCCGCTCGTCATCGGGATCCCAGTTTTCCCAGCTTCCTTCAGGGGCACTAGGATGTGGCTCATACAGGCATGGAAGACGTTTCCCAAAATCCGTCTTCGTGCTGCTTTGTTCTTCACGTTTTTCATGCGTGAAGTGGGTAGATAACCGAGCAGGACATACCCGCGCCGAGAGGGCTTTCGTCGGATCTCTTTTGGAATATTTCCAATCGTCATATAGACCGGATATGCTGTTTTGTTTCCGAAGACCGTTAACTGTGTCTTGTCGGAGGAAGTGATGATAGGAATTATGGTAGCACCGGGATTATCCTTTTCGACCGCCTCCTGCTCTTGGCGTCAGCGAATGTAAGTTGAGAATTGGTATTACTCACTTGCGTGCTCCACCATTTACCCGTATGCATATTATGATACATGCGGATCGTCTTATCCTTGTCGATATAATGCCGTTCCGGAACCACAAAAAGGTACGGAGCAAAATCTGTATCGCCCCACAAGGCACGAACACATTCGAGTATGTCTCGAGAGTAGAGGTGAAAAACCTCGCCGTTGACGACGACCTCCGAGCGTGTAAATTTGGGCCGACCGGGGAGCTTCTCATCAATTATTTTGTTAAGCTCAGGAGACGTCCCGTAAGACAGATTAAGGGAATCTCGGACCTGCAGGAATCTCGCCATTAAGAGATCAATGTACGACAAAAAGCACTGAAGCGCACCCCATCAATATGAAGGAGATCCGCGAAGGCAGTGGAACCAGAACCACGAAGCTTCGCCCACTTGGCTATCTCCCAGTCCATCTTCGAATTGAAAGGTGCATATGGATTGACATCGGTGGAGTTGCCGAGCGAAGACTTGTACGCCTGCTCAGACGTCTTGGAAGCAGCAGAAGAAATGGGCCGTCCTGCGGAGGCACTAGGATATTTCTCGACAATTGGCTTGCGATGGAAGCGGTCCTCCGCTGCTTTACGTGCCTCCCGGCTCGGTGCAGGAAGAGTCGTCTGGGCGGCATCAGGCATAGGAAAGTCGTCGTCAGAGGCAGCAGCAGGTGGACGAGGAGCTTCATATCCATCCTCATGTCCTGCACGACTGGCGTCTTCGTGGTCCCGCGCACTCGGGTCGTCGTCGTCGTCTGATTCGGGAGGATCTTCCTCATCATCCCCAGGATTGAATCCCTGCTCTTCTGGCGTATAATCATCGCCAAAAAAATCCCCTTCAAACGTAGCATTTCCACGGGGAAGTCCGTGGTCAGACAGGTCCCCGAATTCCTCTGTGTTATCGTTCAATGGGGCCTGTGCCTGCCGCAAAAAGGCGGGCACGGCATGGCTACCATCCTCAGCAGCCCGGAAAATCGCAGCGCAAGGGTCTTTATTAGTCAATTTCAGGTGTAGACTCAATCCCTTCGCGCCATTGAAGTCGACGTTGCACCCTGGACAATGGCCGGAAGGTAGCATCGAGAATAGCGTATATTTTGAAGCTAAGTAGATTTGGACGATAATTGGGAGATAAGAAATGATGAAATCACCGCCCGCGCACATGCGCATCTGATTCTGGCGGCGACTCATGACCGGTCGTCAGTCAGCAGCACATGAATTGTAAACACGCCGTAGTGATGCACCTTTCTTTTATTTTCCTTGGCACCAACCATCGTCCCACCTTCTTTCTTTCCTTCTCTCACTCATCTCGGGCACTCGATTCATCTCACTTCTACCCCTCCCTTCATCGCACCAGCCATGTCCGAGTCTGGGATCACCGCCCTCACTCGGGCTGAAAAGCGTAAAATCACCATTGCCGCCAAGGCAGAAAAGGCACGGCAAGAGCAGGTCGGTTTCGAGGCTGAATCCAGTGAGTCAGATATTGGTAAGTTACCTTCAATGCTCACTCATGCTTCGATGTTCCAGGGGCAACTGGCGGCCGGCAGGCTAAAAAAGAGGCGAATCAAAAGGCCGGTATGTGATTCTAGTGCCATCGTTCTGCCCTTCGGGGAGGTATTTCATGTTCTTCACTGAGTTCCAGTTTGGAATGTCGACCAGACAGCAACCCGTAAGAGAACCTCGTCGACAACTCCAGTCTCCGACAAGCCCAAGAAAGCCAGAGAGACACAGCCAGCCAGTAAGCTCCCCCACATTTGCGTGAATAACCAGTCCTGATTCTTTGTATCCACCAGACGAGAGTGGTGCTGAGGATGTAGAGCCCAAGGCACCGTCGAAGGCCAAAGCGTCTACCGCCTTCGACCTCGCACGAAACCCCAGTTTCTGGTTCTCGAAATATCTTTTGCGCTCCGACTTTGAATCCTGGCCGATTTGAGCTTAACTTCAAGTGTCAAAGTTATCGGAAATATGGTCAAGATCCACAATTCCGAGCTGATTTTTGGGGGTGTTCAAAATTGCAGGATGCAGCATCGCGCATTGATTTTTTTTCAACTCATATGCTTGAGCAAAATGGAATTTTGAAAATCTGCTTCGGAATTGTTGATTGTCAACATCTAAAATGCGGTGGCGAGTGGCTGTGGCTGATTCAGTGGCTGAACCTACGTCTTCATCACTTGGTGAGTGACTCCACTATTGCTTCTCTTGGTTGCCCTAGACCCCCTAAAGTTGAATTTGACTCTTCTGTCTGGCTCCCCATTCTAAAAAACACAGCAAAATCTTCCATCCATCCCTCAGGAATGAGGTGTGAGCAAGGCAGTAAGACTCCAGGATGGCTTTCCCTTTCTTAAGCAGGGGATATAGGATGTGGTGTCCTCAATGTACACAACGGCCCAGCCACCGGAACGAAACCAGCCTGTCTATGAAGCAAGCTGTCGATAGACAGGCTGGTCGGCTTCATAGACAGGCTGGTTGATCTGAGTTTGAATTTCCGATACGCGCGGCTTTCCAAAAAAGGCTATTAGATAAGCAAATGTGATTCGGGGCATCCTGGTACATCTTTTGTAAAACCAGAGACCTAAAACGATAAAGGGCCACCATAGCAGACCTCCCAACTTTTATCGTGCCTAAACACTCGACTTTTGAGGGTACAGGAATATTTCTTCCCTTCTGTTGGTGTTGTTTGGCATCAGAACCAATGACGTCGTTCCGCAAAAACCTTGCTTAGCTAATAGCCTTTTATGGTAATTCCGCGCGTTACCCGATTTCAAACTCAGATCGACCGGTCTACACATGCCTGATCAGCCACTGGGTGGCTTCCTATCCGAGTGGTCAAACAGTCGGATCACTGTTTGCATACACTTGAATCGACTGCTACAACACACTTGATCCGACTGCATTTTGGCCATTTTGGCGGTCCAATCGAGTGTGTCCTGGCAGTCGTTCTGAGCGTCTGCAAGCAATTGATTTGACTGCCCAATATACTGTATCAAATGTCTGAAATCCAATAGTTTTGCCGCCAATCCAATATATTCACCACTACATAAATTACAGATCACGCAAATCCACGCTACGCCTCCCGGTGTTCGATGGCTACATTCATGAGCGAGATCAGTGTACATCATCATATGTGAATATCTAGTTACCGCTGGTTTCCGCTTTTCCACTCCTTCAAATGATAACGGACAGCGTGGTAGGGAGTGAGCAATATATCACAGTTTGGGAACCCAGCATTGCCGAGATAATAGCAGCCGGCGGGCAACAAAAAGCCGTTTCTCCGTGCGCGATCAAACAGAAGTCCATCAGCAGCCGTGGAATTCTGTTGGGATCTTGTGCATTCCTGTAAGGATAACCACCTGTACAGTACTACATGTATACCTTCCGTAAACTCATCGTTCACTGTAGGATAATCAGGAGTGCACTAGATCGATCGCGTGCATCACCCATACATTTCCCACTCACTTCCGCTGTAAGGCGGGCCAGAGTAATAATGCCCGAGGCTTGCATCCGGATTGCTCCAGGAACTAAATATTCGCATAAAGACAGAACATAACACAAAGAGGAGAGACTCACCCGGTATGTGTTTCAAACATACTATAATCGCTCGCGCTCGAGGGTGGGCGAGATGGAAAGGGAGAGATACTGTTGAAATCAAATTGATCCGCATTCCTGCCGGTTATTTAGTGCGTGGGTTGCGTCAGGTTATTGATGCTCACGAGATGTCACCAACAGTTCCGCTGTCGGCGAGTTCGTTGGGGCCCAGCTGATTCAAGATATGCTGCAATTCGTCGTCAATCGATACGGGCGCTGAGTTTGGGGTTGGATGCAACAGGGTGTGCGATTCCGTGGGAGGAACGGTCCGAACGGATGTGGGAACATCGGCTTGCACGGCGTGCGATGGGTCAAAGGAGGAAGCTGGGGGATTTGCGGAGCTGAGAAAGCCGTCGAGGGTGTCCGATGCTGTCAGATATGACCACGATTGGCTGTATCAATTGAATGTGAGCGATCACGGTCATGCTGCCTACGGCCACCAACCTTATTACATCAAACGCGCCGCTGCCATAGTCAAAGCCTCCGTCGCTCCCCTCGCGCCGCCGCGGCAAAGCCTGTAATGGTGGATTCGTCCACGCGTCGTCCCCAGCCCAATAGCGCGACATTGACGCCTGCAGTGTCAGGTAAGTCAGTGTTGAGGATGTGGGGGCGGCTTACCCAGAACAGCACACACAGAACACGCTCGTCGACGTGCGGAGGTGTGGCGGGATGGAAAAAGATTGTGACAGTCACTGACATCACATTGATGCGACTCGCTACACCAATCCTACGAACTATTCTGATCCTACGAACATCGCTGCTCTCTGCAATCCTACGAATGTTTTACGTCCCCATCCGGATCCTATAACCTTGGCGCGGGAATCCTACGCAGATCTCGCGCGCGTTACAATCCTACTATCATATTCATCTGTATAATACTCCACAGAATCCAACTGCTTTTTGGGTCTTGCACCACCACAACAATTTACCAACCATCCATCTGTGTTAGAACATCACGAAATAACCCCTTTCTCATCCCGACAGTACAGTAGGGGCTCAGATATTGAATTGTGATGCCCCCCCTAAGTACTACTGTGCTCAATTCAAACAGGTGAATTTGAAACGATGCCACCGGGTCTTTCTCTCCACTTACTTCCACCCTCAATTTATTTTGGATGTCCTTGCTAGTTATAGCCCTGTTCATTGCACAAGCAATATTCATCGAGGTTCGGGTGGCTTTGAACATGGGAGGTAACGTGAATATAACATATTGTCTTGTGTCTGACCTGAATTGGGACTGCCGTCAGGATGCACCCGATGGAATTCCGGGATCCCTTGTTCCCAGCATCCCCACGCATCCTTCAACAGGACTGCCACTGGGAAAAACCGCACTCGCCCACGGGTGGCCTTACGCACAGCAGGGAACGTGGAGGTAATATATAGTATTGTGTCTGACCTGAATTGGGACAGCCGTCAGGATGCACCTGATGGAATTCGGACATCGCTTGTCCCCAGCATCCCCACGCATCCTTCAACAGGATCTCCACCAGGAAAAACTGCACTCGCCCACGGGTGGCCTTATGCACGGCAGGGAATGTGAATATATTGTACTTGGGGGGTGGCAGAAAAACTCGTACTTATATATTTTTACTTTTATTTTCGAATCACTTCCACGACCTAGAGCCATGGGAGATGTAGCAGGCATGGTCACAATACAATTTGAATGTGCGTGGCAAGTGCCCCCTAACTTTAGGTAGTGGGTCCTGTAGCGCCCTAATTTTCACTTTTGGCTGAATGATGCCTTTTTCCCAGGGCAAGCGAGACCAAACAATGTGATTTCCCACGCGGGTTCGATTCCCAGTCTGTTTTTCTTTTTTCCTTTTCACCATCTGGGGCTTCAGTTACCCATTTGGCTCCAGTTGCGCCATTTGGCTTCCATTGCGCCATTTGGCTGCCGCATCGGCCTGTCAGCCACGTCGACTGTCGGCCACGTCAAATCTTTCTTTCTTCCCCCCACCATCTCTCTGCACCATCGTTCATCAACGCCCAAATGTCTGTCCTTGTGGATGGAGTCCAGACCGCCTTGGTTGTCATCTCCCCCCTTCTTCATCAAACTTCCCTCTCAGCTGCTTTTGTCTCGTCCCATCCCGGATTTACCCTCACCAGTCCTTCCTCTGTTACCATCGCTGTAGACTGCGGCCCAATCAAGTCTCTTAGCACTCGTCTCCCTTGTGCTGTTTCCCTTGAGCAGCCTGCTGCCGTCTCCCTGCGCATAGACTGGATCTCCTCCTCTGTGCACAAGTGGTATCTAGATCACGGTTTCATGCTCCCCATGGATGGCTTTGGTTTGCAGGATCTACTGTATCCCACACTTCTTGGTATGTATTTACTCTTGTCTGCCACATCTCAATGTTTATATTTGTTTCAGCTTTGCCGGTGGTGGACGCGGCTGCCACAGTCGTGGACCCAGCAGTCCGTTCAAATCCTTCGGCCTTTACCAGTCAGTCTCGCTTTGTTTGTTTACTCCCATCTCGAGTGAAATCGAAGTTATTGGAACGCCTGAAGATGAAGGATTTTGGCGTCGTACTGTTTGGGCCTCAAGATTTCACAGAGTTGAATGCAAAAATTAGATATGTCTTGGGACAGTGGCGGCGAAAATAAAATAAAGTCCTTCAAATATAACTGCACAAAAAAGGTGCTGTTGTCACCCCGTTGAATATTCTGCAACTTCGAATCCATTGAATGATGGCCCTCGTGAAGCATCCCGAAAAGACAAAAGTCGCAGGGCATCAGTCGTCCTGTACATGTGATCTGCTACCCTGTATGATGTTCTTCGGATCGATTTCGCTCGAAATATGTCGGGGCGCAATGACCTCAGGTGTCTTTGCTTTAGAACTCGAAAATGGTGTGGTTGGTGGAGTTGTTAATGGTGAGTTGGGTAGAGATAGTAAATAAAGCATGTTGAATGGAAGGTAACCGGAATGTAACCAGTAGATTCATCGCAATAATAATGGTGTCAAACGAGAATTAGGATTGAACTAAGGAGTAGCTGGGGTGGATGAGTAGAGATGAATGGTATTGAGGATGGAGAGACGAAGTTCAAGTGAGTGGCGTTGTCTAGACTCGTTACCAGTCTGCCACGGCATACCTTAGTGCACGTACTTTGGGCCTTTCGCCCTGGCTGATGGCGCATCAGTATATTTTGATCAAAACAGTAGTAGGAACAGTTGCGAGGGTCCCTCTCAAGCATACCACAACTTGGTTGGCCAAAAAGATATGTCCTTAATGTTGAGATATAGGTCAAACAATCACCTGACATTTTTTTTGGTGTTTAGGGATATGTGGGGATGCCGGGGACAAGGGATGTCAGAATTCCATCGGGTGCATCCTGACGGCAGTCCCAATTCAGGTCGGACACAATACAATATATTACATTCACATTACCTGCTGTGCGTAAGGCCACCCGTGGGCGAGTGCGGTTTTTTCCGGTGGCATTCCTGTTGAGGGCTATGTGGGGATTCTGGCAACGAGGGAGTCCCAATTCACGTCGGACACAATACAATGTGTTATATTCATGTTACCTCCCATATTCAAAGCCACCCGAACCTCGATGAATTTTGCTTGTGCAATGAACAGAGCTATAACTGGGAAGGACGTCCAAAGGAATTGGAGGACGCGGTAAGTGGAGAGGAAGACCCGGTAGCATCGTTTCAAATTCACCTGTTTGAAGTGAGCGTAGTAGTAGGCGAAATACTTGAGTGCCCCCTCGGACACCAATTGCATCACATACAACGGCGAGCGCGAAGGCTTCAGGAGGGTCAACAAAGGTGATGCATCATCTGTCAGCGGCACTTCTGAGTCAAAATCCCTGTGTTCGTCATGTGATCTGGATTCTTTGCGCTTCTGCCTATCCCGTCTTTTTTTCCGAGAGGTCATGTCTCCCCCACTTTTTCTTCGGTCGTCGAGGTCACCGCGATCTCGGAACAACATCCCGTCGGTCCGACAACGACCCCGACTATTTCTCGCCTATCATGTTCTCTGATTCTCTGGGCACGCCGGGCTCCTACTCCATCCACTGCCCTCGAGTGCCTCCTGATGGGAGTATCGATAGCTGGTTGCTTAGCACTTACGGGCACGCTTATGCTTATGGCTTCCGGTCATGTGCGGGTCACAAATGGAGTTGAGCGTGAGAGTGCGAAGAAATAAAAGCGGCAATACTGACATCAGAATCTTCGTCTTCCAGGACAATGAGACATTGGTATGTGACGTTGAGTCGGTGTCAGAGTGAACAGAGTCGTCCATCAGGAAAAAAATTCTTGGTAATGAATATTGTCAGGGAATGCGGACCAAATTACAGTTAATAGATAGACTTGCGGAGTGAGGAGAGAGCCGCGAAGTTGCGATTCGAGAATGGTCTGCTTGTGCATGAAGTTCAGTCGCGGTTTTTCAAGTGAATAAAATCACGCACTGGGACTTCAAAATCTGGGTTCATCCTGCGGTCGAAATGATCGCGTGAGGGAAGATGGCCAGGACGTAGTGGGGGGTCTCCTGGAAGTTCGTCGTTCATGGCGTTGTTTGGGCCACGCAGGTGAATTGAAAAATGTCTGGAATGCTACCGAGCGCAAGCCTGGTGAACACGTCGGAACATGCGACGCCATCTAACTGGGTACTGCTACAGCACCTCTTCTTTCTCGTTGATGTAGACTTCAATAATATATATGAAGGGTCGGAAATTGAAGGACATATACACGGAAGGGTCAAAAAATTGGAAAGGGAATCTGCTGCTGCACCACTGTGTCGGAACGGTCCCGACACTGTCTAACTCGGTACTGCTGCAGCGCCTCTTTTTTCGTTGCCCGTGCAGACCTCAATAATTGGACCACTATAGCCATCATGCCAACCATTCTGTGATGAAAGACCGATATTTGCCTAATAAGGCAATTCTGATTGCCCCGACTTCATGGCCCTTCAAATGGGAAATATAGTTCTTTACTACGTCTATATTATCCCAGAGAGCACCAACTGGGCCGGCGACCTGGATCGTGATCCTTGTCCAGTCCTGGCATTCTCTGTGGCTCTCGCGTATGCAGGAGGATTTCACATTCTAATTAATGGGGACTTGAACGCAAGAACAGGTTCACACACAAGTCCGAATCTCGTATTGAGATGGAAGAAGACCGAGAGGTGCGCAGAATCCCTCCGGTGCAATCTGAGCTCATGGCCAGCTGTTATTCACATTGATTCTGCGCCGCGAAATGGCCGTCCTTCTCGGAGTGTTGAAGTAGTGGCTTGCCGAGCCATCAAGTCGGAGCGGCCTAACCCGGTACCTATTGGTGGCATAGTGAATGCATGCATTGAAAAGAACAACTAATATCATTCACTGTTTAGTCTGAAAGTTTGTTATTACGGTTCTAGCAATCTGGTGGATATGATACTTACTTTCACATCTGCCACGCAGCAGAGGCAATGCCAAGGATCTTCCCTCTCCCCGCAGCACCTCTCCTTCGCCTCAGGTAAGTGCGTGCGCGGGCCAGCCGGCATGGGGTCCACCACCCAGGGTGCCAGGGGCACTGCAGGCGTTGCCACGATGCAAGCACGGCGCACAGGCGCACGCACACAGACGCAGGGATTGATCTGCATGCACGGGAAGCACACATCTACGCACGTCGCGCCCTGCACGCAGCTCAGCTTGGTGCCAGAGGCTTGGCCGGGGGCTGTAGTGTACCTGCGGCGCCAGCTCACGCATCCAATGGATGCGCAGCATAGTAGCGTAGGGCTTCGGAACGCAGTAGATCTAGAGGCGATCGGACTTTACGTCGCCGTGCACCCATTTATGGTCCGCCATCCGCCCTCTGGAATGCAGCCAAGGTGTCGTCTGAGACAAATCTTGTCCTATATGTCGCCACTTTCCTTCTAGCTCTCATGGAACATATGTACCTCTCATCTCACTCCTCTGATAAAACACCTGGAAAGGGAAAAAGAAATCTGAAGAGACAGTTCTGCTTCAAATTTTGCTGACTATCACCTGCTTGAAACGTCGCTCGCTATCACCCAGCAAAGTCTGATTTAAAATCAGCTTCAAATGAGCTCATGCAATAAAATTTGCTGGTGTCTCGACAAACACCTCGGCACGCAAATTGCACCTGACACGGTATGGGATTTGCCGCTTGCTTTGCATCTGTTTAAACAAGGACGCAATCGCCTACCATCAGCGGCAATGGCCCCAGCGAGGCCGAATGGCTTCAAAGTGGAAGAGCATAAGCATTGAAATACTAAATAGGCTTAGCTAGAATTCTCCAACAGAGAGATATTTACTGTTATTTCATTCAATTCGAACGTCAGGTGGTGCTGCAATGTCCCTCTGCACTTCACAGTTATGTGTCACAGCCACTGATGGCACATAACTTGCGGGCTTCTTCCTCGTCCCGTTACGGCCTCGTAATTGCCACAAATATTCCTTCAAATACTCACTCATTTTCAATTAGATCTACGATGTTCTGGCATCTAATCAGTAGCAGTGGCCTTTGCTACAGAGAATTCTATGGAGATGATGTGCTATCAGTGGCTGTGGGACATACCGCGGCTCCTCTCACTGATCTGGGGCCGTTTTCCTCGCTGCTAGCCTCCTCGGCCTCTGGAAAAAATGGGTCGCAGAGTACCACGGATACCGATGAGCGAGTTTCACAAACTCGACCGGATCCCACTGATGAGTTTCCTTGTTCTAAACAGGTTTAATCTGCAATGAGAAGCGTACGTGAACTTGCTCTTTGATGGGATGTTTAAATGTACAAGCGGCTGCCGGGTCGCGCATCCTCTTCCTAGTCGATGTTGAGAGGTATAACATATTAGGCAGATGTAAATGCGAACCCCTCATGACTTGAGTATATCTGAAAGGGAAGCGGCGGATCGCGCCGCATGTGGGAAATTATGGAGTGGAAGAACGAACATCGCCGAAAGTGGACAGGGTGGCTGAATGATGAAATTAGTGGAGTTTGAAAAGGCTTCGGACAGACGGACAGACACACGTAATTGAGTGAAGAGAGTGATAAAGAGAGTCTTGAAGAGAGTGATGCATTCTTTGACTGTCGGAGAATCCGCGAGACTTCAAGAAGTGATGGATGGCAATTGTGCGGCACGCGGCACGTGGAAATGAACCTCTCGGCATATGGATCCGGATCAAGCAAGCAGCAGGGCAGTCATGAATAAAAGGCATCGGAGTCGAAAATGCATCAATTGAGTCATTGGCGCTCCAGGAGATAATGAGCGCCTGCCGTGAGAAGTGGATCTGGCCGTTCGAGTTTAACTGAGAGACGGCCGCATAACAGACGAAAGGCGGCCAAGATTAGCGCCTGCCGAAGGCGGCAAGGGAATATTAGCGCTTACCATGAGAGCATCCAGAGTTTTGGTGCCGTGCAATTCCGGTGGCGTGCGAGCATCCACAGTTTCGGGCTGAAAGGCCCATAAAATGCAGTGTCCGCCAGTGTTGCACTTAAGGGTTAAGGCCTTAAGTTAAGACTAAGGGTAGCCCTTAACAAGAGGATGAAAACATGTTAAGGCCTTATTTAGTCTTAATGGTTTGGACCGACCAAAGATCGGACTAAGGCTCCAACCGTTTGTTTTCGCACTGTACGAGGACCTTACTATAACCAGAAGGAGAAGATAAAATATATATGAATGCCCAGGCCCCGTTGCCTGTAGGAAGAGTTGCGAGATGTGGAGGCCGAGGCTGAGACAGGCTCCGAGGGAGATGATGAGGATGGTGGCAAAAATTTACCGTCCACGATTTCGGCGTCTGCACCGCGTAATCGCCACCCCCTTCGCTGGCTTCCCAAGACTTTGGCTAATCTCTATGGGGTACAATCCCACGCCCGATCGGAAAGCCAGCGCGCCGCCCTTCGGTTGGGTTGGAGGAAAGCCTATACATGGAGCTCCTTGCAGCCGAGTACAGCGATGAGGACCGAGACGCAGGGGCGCAGGGGACGACTTTGAAGAGTAGAATACTTTTTTATTCCGGAATAACAAGTCAATCACTGCTCGATACCTTTTTGGGATTTAACCCTTATTTTCGCCCTTAAATACGCACCCTTAATTAACCCTTAACGGCCGTTAAGCCCTTTACTTCAGCAGCAACCCTTATTAAGACCCTTAAGTACATCACTGGCACTGTCCGCTAGGATTTTCTCGCAGAATGGACGAAAATGTCCAGAACGTCATCCAAGGTCGAAACCGAAGTCGTCAGTGTTTACAAGCATTCAGTTACCAAAGGTTGCTCTTTTGCTTGACATTCAGGAGATGTTGACCAGATATTAGTCCCCTCTCAGAAAGCAATTTATGAAAAGATGCTGACCGACGATGACAACTTTGGGTCCACTATGATCCCGAAAAATCGAATTGCACGGTTTCTTGAGTTGGGATTATATGTTCAAGCTGCACAGTGAAATCGAAAGCTCGGTTAGACGGCGAGGATGAGCTGTGGAGGTGAGGACGCACGGGCACATTGACGAATTTGTATCCCATCGAGACTAACCTTGGGTGTCGTGCCCCCGGCGCGCCTGTCATCGCGGCGGACGCGAGTAGCGACGTTAGTGGTCACAAAGGATCCAAAATCCGCAGAATGCACAGGGAAACAATTGGTACTTTTCTTCCCCTTCGACGAGATTCTTTTCGTCACACGAATCGAGGGCCAGTCCCTAATGAGTTTGACAAATCACTCTCACTAACACCCTGCGTCATGGACCGACCGCTCCGCCGCCGCCGGACGCGGAGGAGGGTGCGGCGCCGGTGCCGTACCTCTACCCGTACCCGCCGTTTGGGATGTACCCCCCGCTGGTACAGGCTACGGTACCGGCTGCCGCGGACACGAAAAAGGCTGAGGAAGAGAAGAAGTGGAAGCGGGGGAAGGGGAAGACAAATGGGGTGAATGCCGTCGGGACGGACGAGGTGAATGGGAACGGCGCAAGCGCAGACGCGGGAGAGGGCGCCGCGAACAAGGACGCAGAGGGTGCGGATTCCGATGGGGACCAGGGCAGATACGCCTGGGCGCTGATGGGCGCAAGCGAGTTGCAGGAGAGTTGCTTGCTCGCCTGCCATCTACAAAACCATCTCATCAAAACAAATCCGGAGATCGTATTGTAAGGAGAAGGATGGGACATGCAGTAACCTTCTTTTGTCTAAGTCCCCGGGTGGAGCGTAAGTGAGTGATATGGCGAAATGTGCGAGAGGTAAAAAAATCAAAGTGAAATCGTCCGGGGAAATAAGTGATGAGAGGGGACCATTCAGTACAGCTCCGGTCAAACAAAAGAAGTCGCGCGCGTCGTCCGCAGTCTCCGAGCGAGACGAGGTTTTGTACACCTTGTACATGATCTCAACCAGTTCTTCCCACCCTTCGAGTTGGGTTTCGCTCGTGTAGTTCAAAGCCGTCTGAATACCTAGGAAAATGGTTTGTTTCGTGTTGTCTGGACCGATAACCGTGGCCCAACGGGATTCAAGATTAATAGACAGGTTGCGCAACAGCCACCGGGCCAGCTGGTGGCTGATTTGCTGTGCGCAAACGATGGCTGGTGGCTCGGTAGAATTTTAACTGTAGTCGCGTGGACAGGCGGGGAATCACTCCGAAAGGCGGAGTATAAGGTACGCATACATTTCTACCTCGGCAGCCGCTCTGAACGCTCACTCAGCGTATTTCATGCCCAAGTAGGAATTTATCAGCCTTTCATCAGCCAGCCAGAGGCGTGGAGCGACTATGCACTTCTTAATCCTCAGTTGGATGCCAAAACGAGTCAAATGAACCAAAGACAATGCGTCGTGATTTTAGCCATTCGAGCCAGCAGCCACCGTCTGCGCACAGCAAATCAGCCACCAGCTGGCCCGTTGGCTGTTGCGCAACCTGTCTAATGTTCTTGTGGGTTGTACCGTGGCTGCTGAGTGTAACACTTTATATGCGTGTTGAGCATCAAGTAGAATAGATACAGCACATTCGAGATGCACCTTTGGAAGTTGCGACTGCCTCCATAAATTCTAGCTGTGATGCGACACCTCCCTCCACCACAACCCTGCGAACACTGCAATCCGAGATGTACCCTTGGACACTGATCCCCGGCGCTCCTGCCAATCTCTTGAGAACACCAACAGCGCGATGAGGTCGCACGCCATCGTTGGCAACTAGATCATTGATAATCTCCCGAGTTTCGTCTGGTATAAACCCCTTCTCCTTCAGATTCAGATATGGGGCGTTGTCGTCTGTCGCGCGAGACGTCGCCTTTTTGAAAGCAGTCCCGATACGGCCAGGCATTCGGCGAATAGTTTCGTGAAGTGAGCGCATTTTTTTGCTCATTTGACTGCGAATTGATTTGAGGGAGTCAAGTTCGGCCCGGAGGGAGGAGGACTCTGCATCCAATTCCATAACCTTATCCCCCAAATTGGAGACCTCCGCACGCAGTTCCTTGTTTTCTGCCGGGCGGTCAGCCAAAGATGCGGACTGAGTGTCAATGACATTGTGCGAGACTTTCAGTCTCTTTTGCATGTTGTACAACTGCTGTTGATAGTTATCGCCGCGGGCCTTCGATTTCTCGGCGTTTGAAGTGGGAACATTCTCCTTGCCAGCATCAGAAGAAATGAATGCACAGTGGTCAAAATACTGTTTTGGTGTGAAATCTCGACCCATCATGCCGAGGTTCGAGTGCATTTGTTTGGTGGCAGCATCTAACGGCCCACTGTGCTGAGGTTCACATGCATTTGTTTGCATCGACATGCAGAGCCCTCAGCTTTCATTCAAAAGCACCAGGGCCGTCAAAACAAATCCAAGGAGACAGTTCGAACCCAAATTTCGCTGGCTATCATCCCAGCAAGACCCCGTTAAAGTCCGGCTTGAAATGATTGCACAGTGGTCAAAATACTGTTTTGGTGTAAAATCTCAGCCCATCGTGCCGAGGTTCACATGCATTTGTTTGCATCAACATGCAGAGCCCTTAGCTGTTGTGTAAAAGCACCAGAGCTGTCAAAGCAAATCCAAAGAGACAGTTCAACCCCAAATTTTGCTGGCTATCATCCCAGCAAGACCGTGTTAAAATCCAGCTTGAAATGATTGCACAGTGGTCAAAATACTGTCTTGGTGTGAAATCTCGGCCCACTGTGCCGAGGTTCACATGCATTTGTTTACATTGACATGCAGAGCCCTCAGCTTTCATTCAAAGGCACCAGGGCTGTCAAAACATATTCAAGGAGACAGTTCGAACCCAAATTTCACTGGCTGTCATAATATGATGGCAATTTAGCCAATGGCACCCACCGAAACGTCTCTGCAGCTGCTACCGATTTTTCCAGAGCCCACTTCGTGTTGAAGAATCCGGATTGTTCGATGCCTTCGGCCAAGCCACCGCGAACATAAGAAGGTGCAAAGATTGTAGTTAGGGCTTCCCACCACTGGACCTCAGTCAAGTACGTTGTATCTGTTTTGAATAATCGATGCTCATCCTCAATAATTCTAGTTGCCTTCATCCGATGGCCATCGCTCTGGCAGTGCGCGGCCCGTACGCAAGCGCGACCTTGAACGCGCTAAAGAGGTCTGTCCCAACACCCTCAACAAGTCTATCATTTGATCATTGTTCACTAGCGGCCTCAATGGAACGATGAGCGTGCTGTTTCCCCGTCACGCCAGCCTTCGACCAGCGTCAAGCATGAGCCTCAGGATACCGCTCTTCCTCCCTCTATCAAGCGCGAACCCGAAGATACTCTTCCTCGGCAGGTAATTCCGGACGACGACGATATTGACATTCGGTATAACAGTCGGGGCACCATCGGCATGAAGGATCAACATCGGGACGTCGAGCTGGAGTACTACTTCGGGTTCCATTTGGTCAAGGAAGCGTACCCGAGTCTTCAAATGATGACTCAGTTCGCTTTCGATGCGCTAAACCGTTCCGCTCGCGACCAGACATTTACCTCCATCCATTTCCCCCTCCTCAATGACTCAGCTTATCGGGAGGGGCTCGCCACGGTGGTAAGCATCACCTCACTTCCGATATTCTTTTCTGATGACTTGAAGCTCTTCGGCCAAATCAGTAGCTTCCGCGGCAACGTCAAAACAGCGTCAAACCACATCATCTTCGGCAAATACGGTGTCCAACACGATTGTGCTGACCTTGTCGGGAGGGCCAGTACTACATTTATCCACACTGCCCTGATGTACAGTGGCGCTCTAAAGTTCTGCGCACGCAGTCGTTTGGGGTCATTTCTTGGTCAAATCACTTCAAGCAAAATTCTGGTATGTACTTTGAGGGATTCTAAGATAGTATACATGATTTAATTCATACAACATGTGTACCATTGTCCCGTAGTAAAATAAATAGGGGTTTTTGCAAAAATCGACTCTGACGTTTCATCGTAAATGCAAAGATTGTGTGGATAGCTTGAAAGCACTCAGAAAATGAACCTCACCCACACTTTAGTTTGTCTGAATTGGTGGGGAATTGAGCTCGCAATGGCAGATACAATCTGACAACTTTTAGCATTTTTGGCTATTTTGAGCAGAGCAATACCGCCTCCACGTCGTGAATTATTCAACAGAGGTTTTCGTGGGAGGGAAATCAAGATGTACCCCGCAGGAACATCTGCGGCGTCTTCCTCGCCTGGAAGCATGTCAGTTTCAGCAAAGAACATGATGTCGTATGTCGTCAACAGCAATTCAAAAATCTGCTCTCGGGGCCCAGAAAAAAAAAAAAATGCAAGAACCGCGGAAAATGCAAGGACCGTGGAATGACTGTAGAATCTGTTGAAAGTTTAACACAACAATTTTTCTGCCACTCCCGGTGCTCAAGTGTTCATAGAATGGGCGTATTAAAGTTTCTAGGATGGTTTGAGGACTAAATCTGTGTGCATATACGATTTTAGGAAAGATTCTAGCGAAATTCTAATGCACCCTATCAGGCCTTTAAGTAAGTTAAGTTAGTAAGTTAGTAAACCGTCATTGGACTCAACAATATTTACAGCCATCTTAGGGCGCAGCCGTTTTCGGTCAGGTTTCACGATATAAATCGCCGTGGGCTCAATTCTCGACGTTTTTCTTTGGGAGTGGGCTCAAACAATTGGGAAAGGTAAGGCGCAGGGATGAGCAGTGGGATTTTTTATTAGCACCGCGGGATCATTTTCTAGGTCAAATTTGGCTGTTTTTGAGCAGAACACTGCGTACAGTAGCTGTAGTGGTCGGATTTGTCTAGATTTTTGATAATATGTTCTTCTTTGTATTCCAGACGGTGAAAACACCGAGATACCGAACATGACGTATAATTGCATTGTATGACACACTTCGCCAGTGAGAATATCCGTTATGCGGCCATCTCTCAGATAAACTCGAAGCCCCAGATCCACTCCCCCGCGCTCTCACGGCAGGCGCTAATTTTCCTGTGAATGCTCACACGGGTCAAATATCCTGTAAATCGACGAGACGCCCTCGGGATGCATATACACGATTCCAGAACCTGTAAAGAATTGTGGAATGTATGGGAGGGTCAAAATGAAGGTGGTTACCCGTTTTGGACAACTGACCCTCGTACTCATTCTTTTCTGGGTCAAATATCCTGTGAATCGACGAGACACGGCCTCGGATGCACATGTATAATTTCAGAACCTGTAAAGAACTGTGGAATTTACTGGAGGATAGAAATGGAGGTGGTTACCCGTTTTGGACAACTGACCCTCGTACTCATTTTTCTCTGGGTTAAATATCCTGTAAATCGACGAGACGCCACCCTGGGTGCATAGGTATGATTGCAGAACCTGTCAAGAATTGTGGAATTTACTGGACGATAGAAATGGAGGAGGTTGCCCGTTTTGGACAACTGACCCTCTTACTCATTTTTTTTCTGTGTCAAATATCCTGTAAATCAACGAGATGCCACTCTGGGTGAAGAGGTATGATTCCAGAACCTGAAAAAAATTGTGGAATTTAGGATCGAAATGGAGGTGTTTGCCCGTTTTGGACAACTCACGCTCGTACTTAATTTTTTCGGGGTGAAATAGTAAATTGACTACAGGCCACCTCGGATGCTTTTGCAGGATTTCAGAACCTGCACTTTCTCGTGGATCCAAAAGCCCCTCAGAAATCGTTTGTGAGCACCACTGAACAAGATTTCACCCAAAGTTCATGGTTGATTTCACAGAGTTTGACACGACCCGTCGACCCGTTTACGGACGGATACGGGTTCCGTTTCTACGACCCATCCCGTACCCGTCTGTTTTCTGCGCAGAACGCGTAACGAGGACCCCGTTTCGTTTCAAAAATAATGTGTAACTCAAGACCTCTGTCTAGGTAACATAGGCGGACCTAGACAGAATTGGTCTGGATTTGTCTGAAATACAGTGAATATGAACCCGACTGTCAGTGTATACACAACTGTATATTAATTGTATATACAGTAATCCTGGAAATTTCGACCCCGATTTAATTGAAATTCCAAGTGGCATTTGTCCGTCCAATGCCAATATCGCCCGCAAGTGCGATGAAGGCCGCAGGGGTGAGATCGATGTCATTCACCTTGCAGCCAGTACACCGATCGACAATCTTGACCTGAATTGAATTTTCACCATGGTGGACTGTCGCAGTCAACGGGTCGTGACATTGGATTGCCGACCCACAGGAATCTGAAATCATAGGTCCACATATGGGATTGCTATTCGACGTCATCAGCCCTCTTCTGATGCGTAGAACATATCTGGCTGCACCATACGTATTCGGGTTTCCTTTGTCTTTGTATCCTGGCCAATGGTCGTACATCACCTTTGAAACAGCTGCTGTCATTGAACTGTCGGTGTACGTATCGCCGCAGGCACCTAACCCTTGTTCGCTGAAGAAAAATTGGTGGAAAGAGAGGGGAAAATATGAGGCTCTTACTACCACGTCATATCTCCTTCGTGTGTTTCAATGTAAAATGGGTTGGAATCATCGGTGGAGACAGGATTGCCCTGATTGGCTAGAGGTAAAATGGAGTTTGATGGTGTGGACGTTGAATGTTGCGCCGTCTCGGAGGGATTACCCGCCGACGGCGTGATATGGCAGGAGGAACTTGCTGAGACCCTGTAGAACCAGCCTAGGGCTGTCATACCCAGTATGACAGAAACACGCATCAAAGTGGTGGATGTCATTGACCTACAGGAACCAGATATATACGAGTGGACGGGCCGGATGGCTTCCAGATTCCCATCTTCGCGATGATGAAAAAGGGGCATTGTTGAGCCCGGAGTAATCTTGCACACTCGACGATTAGCGTTGTGTAAACTCCCTTTAAACTCGATGGAAGGTGGGTGGTCTGCCCTTGTCCCACTATAAGTTGCCTCAGGGTCGATCGCTTGGCGGCATACACAGACATGGAGATTAGCAGGTTTAACTTGTGGAGGACCCGAAGGAAGCAATATTTATAAAAAAAGGACAGGGTGATGAAATTCTGATTGAGAGGCGGGATTATAACTTTGAGGGCGAGGCGCCACTGCCACACCAGGGACAGTGAGAGAGCTGCAGATTTGAATCAAGATGAGGCACTTGAAAATTTGCGACTCCGGGCCTGAGCGAGAGTTGGGTGGAGACTCGGAAATGGAGAGGGAGAGAATATATTCAATTGCGGTGAGACGGAAAGCAGTGAGGAGTTAGGGGGAGGAAATGTGGAGAGTTGAGGAGGTGTATTAGTAAAACCGCCCGCCGAGGTAGACCCAGCACGGATGCGGCCATACGTCGTATCCGAAAAAGCGCGGTCATACCCGCGCGAACTGTCTGCATGTCGCGCATCCGCAGGTGGAGCGAGGTTTCTCAAACTGGGGTACAAACCGAACGCTCCACGTATCCGAAGGTCAAGTGGTTTTGAATGTCGGGGTGAAAGAGTATGCGTGCCAGCAGCGGAAGAGGTGCGGGGGGAATTTGGACAGATGTAGGGGATTTGCAGACGGGCCACGACGATGAGGTGTCTACGAGCGCACGCACATTCGCTGCGGCCGCGACTCGGAAGAGCTTCTGCGTCCGCACCGTTCAAACAGGAGCGCGGCGGCGGGACAGTACAGGAACGCGCGCAATACGACGAGTATCAGGCGCGGGGCGATAGCATAACTGCGTCGGCGTAGTCGAAAGCGGAGAGCACGTGCCGTGCCGAGTCATGAGGCGGCCGTGGACATCCCTCGTGCCAGTGGCTATACTCTCGTCTCGCTCCCACGTAAACCTCGGCTGCAGACAAACCGCCGAGGCGGAGGTATTGACTTGCTTATTCGGGATGATATTAAGTTCGTGAAAGCGCAACTGACCTCACCCGATATTCTTGTTCTTGACCTGGGATCTATGTGGCTAATTGGCGCATATATTCCCCCGGTAACTTCTCGATGGCAAGGGTGGACAGATGTGGAGCCAATACAACAGCTACTAGTATGGGAAACAGTCGCACTATGCATCAGTAAATCTGCAGATTCGTCTTTGGCATCTTAGATCTTTGAAACACGTCTTTGGACGTGTTTGTCTTTTTGTGTGCATCTTTCGTCTTTTCGCAGACGTCTTTGAGCGTCTTGTGTCTTTTCTTTTGCGTCTTACATCTTTGATCGAAGATCTTTGGGAATGCGTCAATTTTCAGTGTCTAATTTCATACACATGAGCTGATCATTGCGAGGTATGCCATTTATTCAACCAAAAACTTGTTCAAGTCTTCAAGCAAGAACAGCAAAATCTTACCCACTGGGCAGAACAGTCTGTGCTGTGCGGCTACACTGCAAGTCGGCGTTGCAAGGTTTCCCACACTACCTAGACCAAAGTTCACAGGAAGGAGATTAAAAAATTGAGGCACTTGGCTTGAGATGCGCGCTCATTGACGCGTCGGTGGAGCTCCCCTGTAAATCGAGAACGTGAAAAGCACAAGTCCCGGCATCAGCACGTGCATGGCTGTGCATGGTCCGTGCTTTCTTGTTGATCATTTGATGGAAGTTGATGCATCTCTCGCTCTTGACGACGATGTCCACTCCCCCCCGTTCTCTCCCCCGCCCTCCAGCGGCCTCAAAGCTCTTCCGAGGTTCATGCCTAGCCTGCCTCAACTTGCAACCATTGCTGCCTCAAAACCCTGTGAAGTCCTTTCATGCTATGAAGTAAGATTCCCAAGAACTGTGTCAAGAGCCGCCCAACAAGAGCCACGAACAGTCCCCTCCTGAGCAAATCATTTCACTCAAGCCCACAAGATACCTGTTTCCCTCAAGCCCTTTCAAGCTGAAGCTCCCTCAAACTACCCCACACACTTTGGCCGTCAAGCAACTAGTTCGTTCAAGCTGTCTGCGGGTACCGGGTACCCTTCCATACACCCGCAAGCGGTGCCCAGCATTTGACGCGACTGAATTACGTCGTTTTTTTTTAGATTGTGTTGTGTGTGACGGATGCTACGAATGCCGGCCTTCAGTGAGTCTTCGCACAATCTCCGACTCTTCCATGTCACTAATTGTAACTTCAGGCTGTGTCGCTCGCTCACCGTACACTCCACTCTCGTCATTCAAAAGTTTTGATGATTATTGGGTATGTTGAGCTCGGCCCCTTGTTCATAAGCCTACTCACCTACATACCCTGTATAGCTTCCATTCCCGTGCAGCTGGCACAGCAGCAGGCCCCCGTGCCCGTTGATGTTATTTTCCGAAGCACGCAGAATTTTCTTTCATCTATCTTTCTTGTATATGCATGTATATCGTGTAAATCTGCATTACATCTCTTTTACGTCCATCTTTGGGGGAACTTTGAGTGGCTTTGAAGCGTCCTGGAGTCAAGCTTGTCCAAGAGAACCGACGTCTTTGGCGTCTTTCCCAGGACGTTACGTCTTTGCCAAGAGCTTTGAACCTGCCTAGCAAAGACGTGATGTCTTTGGGAAATTTTCGTCTTTGACGTCTTTCGCGTCCTGGCAAAGACGCCAAAGACGTCAAAGACGAATCTGCAGTTTTACTGATGTGCACTCCCGGGCCAAATCTTGAGAAACTTGTTCTGCTGCTCACCGATATCAATGGCCGAACTGGAAGCCGTCAGGTACTGAGATTTTCACAGGCTTGGCCATGGAACTAACTCATCTGATGCCGCGGAAAATACAGGAGGACAGGGTCAAAATTTTTCGGTGTGACGCGTGACCGCCGAATTGATTTCAAGAGTACAGTATACACCTTTACCGCCAAATTTTCGCTATCCCGGTATTTCATGCCCTCTGGAATACCTCCAAGTGCACCACACCAAAATACTACGGCAATCGGACTATCGGAGCAGTATAGCCACTGCTACAGGGACATATATTAGTGGCACTAGCGTCGTGCTCGTCATGATTTGGCGCCATACTTTGTTTGAACCGGACCTTGACACTAGATAACAACAAATAACAACAGCTGCGATGACGCGTCCGTCACGTGAGGTTGGAAGCCACCATCTGCGCCCAGCAAACCGCCAGCGACCATGTTTCCTGAGCCGTGTTCGAAGTGCGGGTTTATATCCAGCGAAGAGATCCGAGCAGTTCACCCTTCCCCGCTGCCTCCAGACAGTCGCCTTTTCTTCCACAATCGCCCACCGTCAGATTCTGAATTGCGGAATATCCAAGAATTCGTCTGCGCGGAAAACGATCGCCTCGAGCTCATGGACCGGAAAATCGCATCTCCTAACTTCAGCAAGAGAAGCGTTGCTCCGTGAGCGGGACATCGTTGCCAAGGACGTTCACTCTTACCAAGGAATCGTATCCGCGCTCCGTCGCATGCCACCGGAGATACTTTGCCACATATTTCTGCTCGCAGTGGCGCATTTGGACCTGTCAAAGGCGCCATGGCATGTGGCGCACGTCAGCCAGCGTTGGAGGGACATCGCAATCTCGCTGCCCGGACTGTGGTCCTCCTTCAGGATAGGGCTCTCCACTCCAGGCGCACCATTCGAAGAACAGTTTCTTCGGGCACAGACATATCCGTTGAAAGTAACAATCACCTCGATAGGATCCTCGGGAAGCCCGTCAAAATCGTTGTCTACTCTCATCTCGGCGTCGAACCGTTGGGAAACACTGTCAATCTCCAAATCGAGATTTTTACACCATATCCCTGGCCATCTCCCTTACTCCGGCGAATCTCCATCGATTTGAACCCCCAGGATTCCTTCTGGCTTAAATGCCCTTCGTTGCGGGATGTGACGTTCAGCCCTAGCGCGGGCGCGCCATCTCCTTCCGCAGCGATACCATGGGAGCGCTTAGTTCGCTATGACGGGAGCCTCCACTGGGCGAGCTCTCTGCACATTTTGCAACGAGCCACCCAGCTCGAGGATTGTCGGATCCACATGATCGGGTCCCCAGGCGCAGCTTGTCACGCCATCCCTGGAGGAACTCGCGTTGGCTTTTCACACCGGAAGGCCAGTCTCCGACAAGAATCCGGACTTTGTGGCGGCCTTCCTCCAACGCTCCTCCTGCGCGCTCCTACGACTCTCGATATTCGGCGCGCAGGGCACGGTGCCGTGGCTCCCTCTGCTGCGTATTGCTGAATCGATCTCCGAGCTCACTGTCGAGTTCTCTGATTCTGTTAAATCGCACGTAACGGCATTCATTTCGAAGCTAGTTGCAGGAGGGAGCTCGGCGACCTTACTTCCGAATCTCACATCCCTCTCACTAGGGGACATAAATGCCGATTTTCCTCTGCATTTGTTTGCAGAAATGGTGGAGTCTCGCTGCAGCAGTAAACGAGCCAGCCGATATAAGCAGCTGCAGTTCCTTGGGATGATTGTTGACTCCCAACGGAGGATCGTATTGGATCCCGCTGGTGCGCCATCAGCGCGTCTGGCAGAGCTTCAGCGTGCTGGGGTGACTATCCGGTGTTTGCGGACCGCAGGGGCGTTCGCAACCATTCGGAACACAGATCCATTCAGCTTTCATCGCTTTGATCAATACGGGGAGCGACTGACGTCGGACGCGGTCTGGGAGCTTTCGTGAGTCGTGGACTTCTTCTCCTGAATTATTCTGAAGCTCATAATATTGATGCGAAGGCGAGATTTTTATATATCTGAATTCCTGGCCACCTCCGGCCTTACCAAAGGTGAACAAGAGCGCTATTTTGTGATGTAGACCATCAGGCAAACCTGTTTGTATCCCTCTCGGTATATTTGGTCCGTTGACCGTGTATCGGAGGTCAAGGAAGAATTTCCGTAGCTGAGGACATTGGGACGATAATAGGAGGTACATGGATCTACTTATACAAAAGGAGTCCGACCCGTCAGCCAATCAGGTTAAGAGGACAACTGTCAAAAGACAAGTGTCAGAATGATGGCTGTGCGTTTCTCTTTGCATCCAACAACAGCAAGACGTCGCGCTTGGTCTGCGCGTCCTCTCCGCCTCCTCGGAGTCCTCCGTCGTGCCCATGCCCTCGCGTTATATTTTTCTGCTTTGACAATTTGACTGCCCTTTGACAACCCGTGTTCCTTCGACAGCCTCGGATAACTTCGCTACAAAACCCTCTCCATAGACTTCAGCTTTCTGAAGTTGACTAGTAACCTTAGAGAAGTGTAACATATGCAAGCACTAGTTGATATGATGCTCTTCATTGTATTCTGGAAGGCGGGAAATATTGAAAGTCTTTTTGTGATCGGACGTCACCCCGCCAAAAGTTGCTTACAAATATTATATGCGACTGAGAAATGGGCCACACTAGGTAGTGCCCATTATTAGGGAAAGATTGTAAAAGTGCGGTGGGAGGGGCAGTGGGTGGAGGAAAAGAATTAAAATGAGTTTCAGAGACAGTCGAAAGCGGAAAAGAGGGTGAGTTGGAAATATTGTTGCCAAAAGAATCTTGGGTGGAGTGGTTCATCATTTCGAAGAGTGCGGCGGTATGGGGATCTAGAGGATTGCTGTCGAACACGTCTGGGTGGCCAGCATAGGGTCTTCCTCCCAAAAGAGACTGAGGCCAGTTGGCTAAGGGGCTAGCAAGGAAACACAATCAGCTGGGGTTCTGAAAGTGCATAATTCGGCGAACTTGGTCTCCTGATCAGGTCCTAGGTCAACAGGTACGTTCGAGTCCGTACTAGATCGGTCAATTGACGGTCCTTGTGTGAGAGAACGTGCACCTAGAGAACCTAATCAGGAGGACGCGCCTGCAGTGCTTTATTTGCCGGCATACCGTCATGTGGGCCCGCCGCGGATTGACGTGAGGAGACACCTGATCGTGGCCTTCGATCAGGAGGTAAAGGCGGATGTGGTAACGGTGCTTCCTGCCGGACCCTGCGACTCTGGCGCACTCGAGGAGGATCGCTCATGGAGTCACACAACGTTGCACCAGAAACCGGGGGGTATTTATTAAAAGGGTGATTCTATTTGGCCAGATTGAATTGCCAGGGTTGCGCGAGTGTGAGTTCAGACCACCCCTTGAGCTAGTTTCATTGGTATATCTGTGAAGGGATTTTCAGAAATGTCAACTGGAAGGGCAAAAAAAAAGACGTAGGACTATTCGCAGCTTCAGAAGAATGCAGCAAACATGGACCGTGTTGGGTTCAACAAATCTTCAACCGGGACATCGGGCATATGCTAGAGAAAGGGCTGCAATGTATGAAAGGAGGGCAACGCAGGCGCAGGATTTTGTGATTGTGGTTGGTTATCCTGATCTCTTGGCACAGGATGCCAATCTCATCTAGCGGGTGCAGTTGGATAGAGTAAAGGAGGCTAAGCTTGTTTCCGATGCAGTGTTTGATACCGATGTTGCAAATAAATGATATTATGACGGGGCTTATGATGGAAGTGGGTGAGGGAGATTAGGCTGGGGCACTGAACTCGGAGGCAGAGAGCAACGCATCACATGACCCAGATTGGCTCCATTTGAGACCGTCATAACTAATGAGGGTGGCTTTGGTACAGCCAGATTTTTCTAGATAGCCATATCATATGAATTCCTTTGAGAATTTGCATTCAGCCTCCATTGCCTGCCCATTCCCCAGAGTCTTCTCCAACAAGCATTGCTGCCGGACGTTTGAGGCCAAACAAGGAACGGCTCACAGGACCAAGCCAGAACACGGCTCATAGAGTGATTGTGAATTTTAACTTTGGAACAATGTAGCAACTTCGTAACTGCCTCTGATTCAACTGGATTCAAGTGAGAAATTGATTCTCAGAATGTAGGAACAGTTTTGGTACAGCCAAAGCTGAAAAAAGTAAAAACGATTCCATGATGGTATAGACGCTGATGCCATAAAAAATCGCGTTAAAATTGCGAATGCTGTCGCATGCATGTGTATGGTGTGGTTTTACCAAGATGTCTTCTACCCAGTCGACGACAAGCACGAGGAAATCTCGTATCGAGGACGTCGGCTATGAAATATTTGGCCTCATCTGCGAAAGAAATTGAAAGATCACTACATACCTGGAATACAAGGTCAATTGATGGGAAAGCCAGAACATGAGACGCAAATGTGAACGCTATGGCGATGTGAAATTTGCGGACCTATACCAGCGGTTGAGAATTGTATTTAGGAATGAAAAGGAAGAGGAGAGAACATACGTCCTTGCTAGTATTCCGAATGGATTTTTCCCAGTATTGGTGAGAGTAGAACTGAACCGACGTGTGCGTTAGGTCATGAACTCGACATCCAGCTCTCGACAGCACAGATAGACGAAATGGGAAATCTGGCTCTCGATAGCGCAGATGATTGAATGAGGAAAGGGGTTTCGATACGCAGGATGCGACCGTCTCTCGATAGTACAGACGATTGGAATGTGGCAGAAGGTTTTCGATAATCCCAAGGACATGCGACACGGACGCATGGAAAGGAAATCCGGCTCTCGATGACACAGATGAAAATGAATGGGACCTGGGATTGTGCTTTCGATAACACGTTGGGAGTATAGATTGAATGCAGCAAGTGCACCCAAAATTTCAAAGAAGGGGTATCAACAAGAAGCGAAAGCAGGACAAGGGGAGATAAGCAAAGACTCACCCAAATTGAAAGCGACGAAGAGTTCGTCTGAGAGCAAGGCAGGGGTGGAGAGCGATGCCCGAAGTCAAGATAGAGCGTCGGCCCTTTGGGAGGCACGCTTGTGGAAGGAGGAAAATAGAGCCAAGGTGAGGGTAAAGGTAAGATGATAGAAGAGATTTTGCGCGTTGTCGGAGAACGGATACGCAGCTATTGGGGCAGCATCGCGGGCTACGTGGCGGAGTGTCGTCGTGGTCGGAAGAGAGAAGGGTCGGAGTGACACGACGTAGGCTGGCGGCATGGCAAGGCTCACTGCTGTGCTTATACCCCTTCTCACACACTCACCTAATGTGTTTGTCATGGATCCCAATACTTTATCATCCAATACTATTGCTATCATTCCCCACAGCTAGATACATCTCAAGTTCTTGCACAGGCTGAGATATCTTAGTGGACGACGTACAAACCACGTATCCTGTTTTGTAACTCGCACTCATCTTCTCGCAGTTTCTTTTACTAGTGCCTTGATGATTTATTTAATGAAATATTCAAAGGGATGGTGGACCGCGTTGCGAGTCCACCTGAGGACAAGATGCCCACCGTTGCGATTTATCTTTTTTGTCATTTTGAGCAGACATCTTGCAAGAATAAGCGCACCAAAAATTGCCATACACCGACTTTATGACCCACCGGCTCTCGCTGAAACTTGAAGTCTATGCGAACCCACGACAAGCAGTGAGTTTCCGCACAAGGACCCATTGCCCCAGTTTGAACTTGGATACATGCACATGTCGTGAGCCGTACTAGTAGCTTAGCTTCCGTCCTGAAATTTAGTGAGTATATTTGCACTGACCCAAATCCCCACCAACACCGGTACCCAATTACTTATTGGACTTAATTATTGGCAGCGCTGTACCTTTCGTGTTGGTCATCGATGCAAAAATAAGTCTAGATGATTTATCTGAAAATGTATCCAAATCAAAACCAGGTTTCATTGTAATAGTTGCAGAGGGGTCTTGTGGCGGCACAACCAGAAAATTGAATTGAATGCTATAGGAGATCTTGAAAAGATCTCTCTCAGCATTCGCCAGCAAAGCTCTGTGGATTTGCTGCCGTGAACATTATTTAACTGGAAAATCCATCGGTAACGGGCTGTGCCGCTTGTCGGCCTTACCTGCTTCATCGATTACGGGCTCGTCGGTGATGTCGCCAATCACGTCCACAATGACACGGATGGCATGTTCACAATCTCGCGCGGCCGTGCCGCCGGGATGACACTCGGCGCGGCTATCCTTCTGTGGATCGCCAACGTCATTGTCATACACACTGCACGCCCGCGGGAGGAGGCCGTCGTCCTCAGGATACTCCCCGATCCGTAGAGGGAGACAGCATATACATATCGCGGCCCTGGTTGAATTCAATTCATTCAATTCTGTTTTTGTAGAATGAGAAATACTGTAGATACTTGTATGTACTAAGTAACTCAGGCAACCAGGGAACTTCCCGTGACATGGGCAACGGGTTTGGGCAACGCAACCGTGCCATTTTTCGCCGTGACCTAGGGTACAGCCACCTTTTAGATTTCGGAGGTTGATTTCAAGGGGTTTTGGCCCGCCCACCTCTTGAGTGCAGTCATTTCATTGAATCACGGTCCGAGACCCGTGCACAGCCCTCGGCTGAGCGCAGCGCGTGCGGGGCTGAGATACTGTACTTTCTTTTACCCCACCCTGCTTCCTCTGGGTGTCAGGACTCCCTTCAAATTTGCCCCTTCAATTTTTCTGTATCCTTTGCTGCCCCAATACTGTAGTATTTCGATCAAATTGACAGGGGGTGTGACGCGTGGCCCGTTTGACCTATTCGACATTTCGACAGAGCCCTCAACTGAGCGTTACGGGAACAAAAAATTCGACATTCAGCAGAAACGATGCCACTTAATTATCCAAGAGTCCTAGTACATCCCATCAATTTTTCGATCCATTTCACATTACTGTATCTTCTGTATTTTTTTTCTTTTTATTCTCTTGCAGTCTTGATTTCGGTCAGAAAAGCGCTGGTTGGCACCAGGTAGCCTTAAGGATGAGAGAAATTGTTGAAGGATCTTCCCCGCCGCTTCTTCTGCGGACATACACTGGCTACCTCAGTTCCTATTCCCGAGGCAACATGGGACCGCACCAATATAACATATCCTCCTCCTCCTCCTGGACTTCATTCGGGCTTGTAGAAAACTGTGCGGCGAGGGGGGTGAGTGCGCAGAAACGAGGGTGGATTGATTGTATCAATGTGGAAAGAGCGGGAGGGATTTTTGCTGCAAGGGAAGAGACCCCCAACAAGCCTTTTGTAACTTGTCAGCAGGTCGAGTGGAATTGAGGTAATACATATTTATTCCGGCAACGCCTCTCGCTGAATAATTGCACTAATACGACAACTCAAGCGACAACTCAAGCGACATAAATAGCATGCGCACAGTCATGGAAAGTGCACGACATGTGTAGCAAGCTATGTATGACGGTTGAGGATGCGCGACTTCCGAATCCGTTCACGCGCGTGTGCAACGTCGAAACTCCGAGTGCGAGCATATCGTCCAAGGCAGCCGCAAGCGACTGGCAAGGCCTGGTGGGCACGAGCTGGGGCGCCCAGAGCCACAGTTCCGCGACTGAGCTCAGGTGCGCTGGACCGAGTTCGCGCCCAAGTGCGGGAAATCGATGCCACTTACGCACAAACTCGATGCACGCGACCAATGCTCGTGTTCGGGGACGAGAGCGCCAGGACTTTGCACCTCACCGAAATGCCTCCTGGTTAGCGGGAAAAAGGGGGCGTACCTTTTTCCCCCCTTCTCTTGTAGACCTTTTCCGGCGGAGTATGAACCACGCCAATTCGTTGCTTGTCGCCACTACGTACCGCTGGACAAAACTGGAACTCGCGCTTGCCAAGCGCGTGCAGCTACGGCGTAGTCGACGCGGAACTTCGCCCACCGGGTGCGATATTGAGATTGTCGTCCTTGAAACAAATGATCCTAGCAAAATTAGTATCAATGAGAAAAAAAAAAGAATTGAGAGCGAGCGTTGAAATAGCAAATTTGATGGTATCACGGCTTGGAAAAGCTTAAATATCTCAAGTGCTCCCTTACCCCTGCCGAACACGGCGCAAATGCATTCCAATGGTGGGACTGGGCCACTGAATTGCGATGCCCGAGTGCTCAGATTTATTTTCAGAGCCTTGGTGCCTTTCCAGGGGGCTCTGGGGTTCTCCATATCAATGTAAACAAAGGGCAAACAAATGTGCGGCACGATTTGCCGACATTCTGAGACGTGTCGGAATTCAACAGCCCAGTCAAGGCATTGTAATGTATTTGCGCCGTGTTTGGCAGGGGTAAGTATCCGAGAGATCAGCGCCTCTGCGTTATGATCTGCGATAGAAGCCTTTAGGATGTCTGATGCTGACAAACATTAATGTCTCCCCCAGATCGTCGCTGAGCATTATACCAGCACGCGAATGGAGAAATACTGAGTACAGAAGATGGGGGCAACAGGGGAACATAATCACACCAACTCAATAATTCCACATTAATATTCACTACAAATGCATCTCCGCCCCTGATTCCTGCATCAAGACTGTTGTTGCCAACCCAAGACCACAAAAAAGTGGAACGAAAGCGGGACCCACGACCCCAAATACTATCAAGCACACCCCGGCTACAATATTACGCTGCTCGAACGGCGGAGAGATGGCTTGAGGAGAGCGGGTAAACAACCACTTCGTTGGTAAAAAAGGTGAACAAAGAGACTTACGTATCAAGGCCAGGATTCCAAGAACCAGCATTGAGAGGCAACCGAGACATATCGAGATATAGAGCAAAGGCAAGGAGAGCAGCGCAAGAGCTTTCGATTTTCTGATGGCCATTTGGACTTTGGCCTGATCGCATTCCGGGTCGTTTATATACCTTCGAGGCGACGGCTTCAGTCCCCGAAATCCCGGATCGTGGGGCCGAAAATGCCCTCAACTAATATGGTTGCGGCCAAAACTTCATGTCAACCCTCATTTTTCATCGGATTGAGCCAAGATTCGAAATTTGGAAGGAACATGGGAGTGTTTTATAGGTAAAACTTTCGTTTCATGAAAATCAGAGGTACACCTAACTTTTAGGGTTAAAAAACGCGAAATTTCGGGTGAAAAACCAAAAGAATTACATACAGTGGCGCTATTATGTGGGTCGTCTGGGATCATTTGTGATCCCAATGACTACAAATAAAATGTTGACATGAGTGTTGAGAAAATTGAAGCTTTTAGGCACTATTTAACCCATCCCTCACCTGTGCAGTTGTCCCATAATAAAATAATTGTTGATTTTGAGAAAAATCGACTTTGCGGATTTGCATTGTATGCAAAAGTGGTCGTACTAGCCTAAAAGTAAATTGTAAAGCATCCATATTCACACTTTGGCTGACCTGAATTAGTCAGGATTCGAGCTCACAACGGGCAAGATAAGTGGGCCATTTTAACCATTTGGCCTGAAAAATGCGCAACTTGCCAGAGGGATTGCGAGCTCAAATCCCCATCAATTTGGGCACATACTCTTGCTGATCATAGCCCACATCCACGCTGCCTTCTGCTGCCTCCTCTGACCTGGTCAATAAGCAGCATTCCCTCCATTCATTCATGTACACTTGCTTCCTCTTTTTGCTCATCATCTGGGCTCATTACGAGTAATTATGTTTACAGAATTCTCGTTCTTGATCGTTCGTAGACCAGAAGAAAACACTCGGTTTTTACTTGTCCCACGGTTTATTTTTGTAAGCAAAATAGAGGCTGTGCAGCCCCAAAATGTAGTCTCGTGTGCGAAGTTCAATAGCTTTTTTGTGAAACCCATTTTTATTATAGTACTAGCAGAACCCCGTACTTCGCTTCAGTGATATTGTAACAATTCGAGGGTCCAGAATCCAGTCTGCAAACAAATACACGCTTTCAAGAACAGATCTCTGAAGGGACGCTCGTCACCAACCTGCAGTTGGTTCCTCCTGTCCCTGGTACCAAGTTTCAGTGAGCCCGTTGTCTGTGATCAAGTTTATGTAAAGTGCATTTACAGCTCTTTGCGGTACAACAGGCGGAGTCCGTTTTTTTCTGTTTGGCAAGTTTTCACGAGAACAGCTACCCTGAGCTCAATTCTCAACCGTTTCGCCTCAAAATAGGCTCATTCGATTCGCATTGAGAATCCACAGCGAATGGGATACCGGTATTTTTGATCCTTTTACGTAATAGAATTTCTTCCGAGAAAACTTGGTTTTGAGTAGGACACCTGTAACACTCGGAATACTGCCCCGATTGGCCTAGCTTTTGGATATGCTATACATCTGATGTGGCCCTAGACAATGGCATGTTTATTTATATTAAATGTTGAGTGATTGTGATCTAGTGCACACTTTAGCAAAGTAGATATACAGACACTGCCATAAGTAGAGCTGTCCATGAAAGTTTGAGTACATTAAGCTCCGTAACCACCCACATTCGCTAGGGTCACATCGGATGTATAGCATATCCAAAGATTAGGCAAATCGGGGCAGTATTCCAAGTGCTACAGGTGTCCTACTCAAAACCAAGTCTTTCCGGAAGAAATTCTATTACGTAAAAGGATCAAAAATACCGGTATCCTATTCGCTGTGGATTCTCAATGCGAATCGAATGAGCCTATTTTGAGGCGAAACGGTTGAGAATTGAGCTCAGGGCAGCTGTTCTCGTGAAAACTTGCCAAAACAGAAAAAACAGACCGCGCCTGTTGTACCGCAAAGAGCTGTAATTGAGTAAGAAACAGAAAATAACTTTGGGGACCCAGTATCCTCTTGGTTGATGGTGAGAAAGGATTGAACCCATGGCTTGAGTCTGTTTGAAAGAGAAGTGATGAGGGTGTTTGTGCGGGAGTGGTGGGTTATGCCCACTCCATGCCGGAATTGGGCTCGGCCGAGCCGAATTGTCTTAATTCCCACGATTCCCTCAGTTCTTGAAATTGGGGACACAATTTGCTTAGTTGAAGTTCAGTGAGAGTTAACCCACTCGTAAAAAGATTACAATAAATAAATTTACCCAACTTAGTACAGGTCTCGGCAAGCGATGCCGAGAGCGGAGTTTGCGGGGCTTGAAAAGGCTTCGGACGGACGGACAGACAGCTTAATTTTACAAAGAGGGTGATAACTGAGCCGTGCACATTAGTAATAGTTTGGAAGCAAAAAGCCTGAAAGCTAAGATGCAACTCAAGCTTGGAATTTTCTTTTCGCATACTTAGATAAGTACCGTTCAAAGTTGGCCCTACTCGTGCTCCTACTCATCTTCCTACTTCAGCTCCTACTTGTTATTTCTCGGTCAAAAATGCAACTTTTTCTTTCGGGTAAAATCTAGTCCATCTGAAATGTTATTCTGCACCCCCCAGTCAATTTTGAGCCATATATTTCAAGCCAGTATTGCATGGCCAGAAGTAGGGGGTTTAAATGGGATGATTAGTAGGAGCTCAAAATGGTCAACTTTGAAACCATTGCTCACCCAATTTGCGAGTAGGAGATTAGTAGGAGAGCAAAAATGTTGCAAATGTTTTCTAAGGTTTAAAAGGCCAAGGTGGTGGTTCTATAGGTCGTTGTATGTAGAGAAATGCTACAACTTTGTGAAAAAATATTGGGGTAAAGAGCAATAGTCAATGAGAAGGAAATTCAAGTAGGAGAAATTTTGCAAAAAGGAGCTCTGATGCTCCTACTGACAAAAAGGATCCTACTCCCATCTCCTGCTCATCCTCCTTCTGAGTTCAGGAAAACGAGTAGGAAAGCGAGTAGGAGCGTGATTAGGAGAGGAGTAGGAGCAACTTTGAACACCACTATAGAAGCCAGAATGATGATATTCCCTCCGACGTTCACAGTCTGGTAGTTCGACATCTGTAGTTGAAAGTCAAGTTCCTCATAGACACTTATAGATGATGCTAATATTTAACGATATTGATAGTTACTCATAGACGCTCTTAGCAGGTGGCAAAATTTATAGGCCATCATAGTTCACCATAGACAAACATAGGAACCCAAGACACATTCATAGACCCATATAGTTCCCCTTGTAGCTATCATGGCATTTTGGTTTTTCCTGACGAGAAGCACCCTATTGAGTCGGATAGTACCAAGTTTGGCATATACAATGGTGGAAGCCTTTCAAACACGTTCAATTCGTTGAATTCCGGAGGCTAGCATTTTTTGAGTTGCCTACTAACAATTTCGGCTTCAAACTCCCGGCCTGGAGAATTGTATGTGATGTCCTTGAACAAGGTCACAGGAAAATTACAATTGAGTTGGTAGATGATCTTGGTGGTACTATGAAGCAATTGGGGGCGATATTAGGTTGTTCTGAGGCGACTCCAAGGTGTTTGCTTATTTTTTCAACCCCGGCGGCATCTTCCGGCCTATCACACGTGATAAATTACCTTATTTGGACCTCACGTGGGAGGGAGGATCAGAGAGAGGGGGGGAGGGGGGGGAATCGGTCATTCCAAGGGCTTAATTTTGCATCGTACAGGGTGCCGGAATGGGACACGGACGACAAATATGGGGATATGCGGCCGCTGACCAGTTGGGAAGACTTCACTTACCTCACAAAATTTGGTCGCCGCTGCGGTCACCACAGCACCCGAATACGAGCTCGAAATTTACGATTCGGGCGCCACGCAGGCTCAGCAAATGGCCCAATTTTGAGGCCCGTAAGCCTCACAGGACACTCAAAACCGAATGGATTTTAACATTTTTGAGTGGTACAATAGTCGGAATTGAGCTGGCTTTCCGATGGCGCACCGCCGATCTAAAAAGGGCAGCCTTGGGACGACAATGGTTTGCAACAGACATAGTCTTCCTACGACATTCTGCGCGCCCAATTTTTGAGAAAAAAATGACTTCCAACCTTCTCGACCTTTTGGTGCCCCAGAGAGTATATGATCCCCGCGGCAACCAACAGACCTCGAGCCCGTTTTGTTGAAGCATGGATTCATGGGCAGTTTTCGAGTCGCTGATGTGCCCTTCAGGTATTCAAACATGGTGGGAGAAATGGGAGAAAAGCCAAATAAATGCAAACATTGACTGACTGATTTCCATGTCTTTTTATTTTCCTCATGTAGAAGTGGAATGAGTATGTATTTTAGGCTGGAATCATGTTCCACATGAACGAACGAGTCCTCCAGGACGTCTACAGAAATTGAACCCTCGGCGACTGCTGATGTGCAATATTGTTTGATTTTCCAATTCTGGCCCCAATGTGCGTATTCTTTTATATAATCCGGTAGTCCGCTGTCACGGCAGGGCCCATTATCTATGTTTGTTATGCGCATACTTTTATGTCTACATTTAAATTTTCGGCTTGGGCATGATTTTCTGGTCACAAAAGGCACACTTGTGTCTTCAGAGATTCTTGTATAGCGGATTGAATAATCACAATGAGTAAGCTCGTCCCTTTCTTTGTTGAACATAAGACTCGCTGTATCACTCGACGCCAATTGTATGGGAAATATTTCTACATGAGGCGCAACAACATTGGCTGCACAATATAATGTCTGGCCCAAAGATTCGGTCGGTCGATGTGCTAAAGTCGGCCTCTCCACCACAGATGTCCTCGCCTCGAGTGCTCCCTTATCCCTGGTAGAAATGCATGTACCTTCAATGGTGCATCCCGGGCCGAACAATTATTCCGGGGATGTGTACATGGCGCCATTTCTGCTCGCAGGGGCTTCAAAGCGACGGCTTGATGCCTGCGAAGCTTAAATTCGTCAAATGCTCCCTGATCCCTACCCCGAAACAGCGAAAATACATTGAAATGCACGTGCCTAGCTGGTCAGTTGTGGATCACGGGGTTGAATTGAAGCCAATTCAACCATTAAAGTGCCGACCACAATTCCCTCAGCCGTTTCTGACCCAAATCTATCAATAATCAATCCCCAGTGCCATTGGGAACACTATCCCAAAGTATGCACACCGCGACAGGCGCGGCATTTTCTCCTGGCCTCCGGAATCGAGGCACTGAGCGCAGCCAAGAAGCTGTGACGGATGCCAACTGTGCTGGCTTAAATAGAGGGGCGGCTTTGTACATTTCTGTTACAAAGTGTTAATTTCTGTCGAGTAATGTATGCAAAACAATAGAATTGTGCTTACATGAGAATACATAATAACGGTGTTACACGACTCCGACATTATACGAGGCAAGGTGCACAGTTATTGAACTTCTGAGTCTACTGAATGATTATTTAGCTCAGTGTTCAACACTCACAGCCACTGAGCCAGAGATTTCTCTGACCTCGCACGCTCCAGGTAATTTTGACAGCAGAATTCACTACCACAATTTAAATTGTTTTCGGCCGTTTTGGGTAGGTATAAGGGGGCACTTGATGAATGTAAAATTCGTACGGAATCCCATCGATTCCAAGGGATTTGCCATTGTTTGAGAGTTTCAGTGCACCAACATCCTCCGCTGTCAGATCCTTGTCCATCTCATTGAATGCACTCTCAGGCAGACATCACATTGTTCTAGTGTGGTTTCGGCGGCCATTAATCTTCCGTACTCATCAGGGCGATCCTGATCTTGACTTGAATTGTGGTAGTCCCTGGATCCATCCTTTTTGGACGATTTTGGTAGTGTGGCTCCCCTTCAGAAATGAGCAAAGCGGAATTCTGTTATGTCTGGTCAAAAAGTTGAGGCTGTCGTCCATTAAGAATCCGCGGCGGCACTCATTCCGGCACTGAAGTTCGACAGGCACTCCGGAGTCCGGGCTTCAGATATTAATCCCGAGTCTATGGGTTCGGTGGATGGAACCTCCGAAACCCGGAGCGGACGTGGGAAATAACTTTCTGAGAACGTATATAAAGGCTTGGCTTTTCAGGACAATTCAGCATCGTTGGCCTCTCCTCATTCTGTGCATGCCCATTTGGCCTCTGCTGCCCCACTCTGTGCATGCCCATTTGGCCTCTGTCACCCCGCTCTGTGCATGCCCATTTGGCCTCTGCCACCCCACTCTGTGCATGCCCATTTGGCCTCTGCCGCCCCACTCTGTGCATGCCCATTTGGCCTCTGCCGCCCCACTCTGTGCATGCCCATTTGGCCTCTGCCGCCCCACTCTGTGCATGCCCATTTGGCCTCTGCCACCCCACTCTGTGCATGCCCATTTGGCCTCTGCCACTCCATTCTGTGCATGCCCATTTGGCCTCTGCCACCCACTCTGTGCATGCCCATTTGGCCTCTGTCACCCCGCTCTGTGCATGCCCATTTGGCCTCTGCCACCCACTCTGTGCATGCCCATTTGGCCTCTGCCACCCCACTCTGTGCATGCCCATTTGGCCTCTGCCACCCCACTCTGTGCATGCCCATTTGGCCTCTGCCACTCCATTCTGTGCATGCCCATTTGGCCTCTGCCGCCCCACTCTGTGCATGCCCATTTGGCCTCTCCCCCATTCTTCCTTTGTTTTCGTTTGCCTGCCCCTCTGCCGTCGTTTATTCACAAAGCCACATGGCAGCCCCTGACTGAGATCTGATCACCCTCTTTCATACTGTTCACACATAATGCACCGTGAATTAGCATCGGCAGAGCGTGGTTCTCTCTTGTCGAAATTCTCCGAGAGCAGTCAAGGCTGGGTACTCATACCCTTTTTCTTCTTTCCACCTTAAATTTTGATTTTATTGATATTTTATTGATGCTTTATAGGTCCAGCGTCAACATAGCATCATTGACGCTTAATTGGTAGTCTCCTCCAAGCTCATCTCGTCTCTACCCGTGGCATGAAAGAAGCTTTTACATTCTCTGTATTGCATGGTGAGTGGAATGTTCGTTCCTCATGGATGAACATTTATTCAATCATAGCTGACCATGAGCACTGCCATTGCACGCCACACACGTTCTGAAGGGATACACTAGTTGTGACTCCTGTTTGGGTTCTGGGGGATAAAAGTTGCAACCTGGCAAGTTGCAACTTCTGTTTGGGTTCTGGGGGATCAAGGACGTCGCAACCTGACAAATTGTGACTTCTGTTTGGGTTCTGGGGGATAAAAGTCGCAACCTGGCAAGTTGCGACTTCTGTTTGGGTTATGGGGGATAAAGGTTGCAACCTGGCAAGTTGCAACTTCTGTTTGGGTTCTGGGGGATCAAGGTCATCGCAACCTGACAAGTTGCAACTTCTGTTTGGGTTCTGGGGGATAAAAGTCACAACCTGGCAAGTTCGACTTCTGTTTGGGTTCTGGGGAATCAAGGACGTCGCAACCCGACAAGTTGCGACTTCTGTTTGGGTTCTGGGGGATAAAAGTCGCAACCTGGCAAGTTGCGACTTCTGTTTGGGTTCTGGGGGATAAAAGTTACAACCTGGCAAGTTGCAACTTCTATTTGGGTTCTGGGGGATCAAGGTTGTCGTAACCTGACAAGTTGCGACTTCTGTTTGGGTTCTGGGGGACAGATTGAGCTGTGTGGCCCAGCAAGTCACACAGTCTCTTTCTGGCCAGTCGGCGATGATTGTCCTTGAGGGTAGGCAGAACAACCCGGCCAGTTGTTTTGCCTGTTGTCAGGCCGTCATCATGGGAAACAATATGCCAAATTGTCTGCCTGATATCGATGCCGTTGGTTGTGGGCTGTGCTGCCCACCTGATGAGTTCAAAAGAACGAAACCAACCCTATATCTACATTGGTATTGTTAACAGACATATGGTGCAGTAGCTCCTCCTCAGGGTCGAAGCCCACTTTGAAAGTAGGTGGTAGCACGAATAGCTGCGGCTCATTCATCTGTAGCGCTCCAGTGCTACGATGGCTACATGCAAGGAGTATGTTGTCCGCCATATCTTTGACAGAGAGCTCCATTGTGCCCGAGAGATTCTAGCAAAGGGTATGTATTGATCAGTTGGGTGCCAATTAGTGATATTCAAACTACCAATCAAGTGTGGATACAAGGTTTGTTGCTCTGCCAGATCGAGCGAATATTGAATATTGAACTTGTTTTTGTTTCAAATTTGTTAGTGTGCATCAATCAGCACAAGAGAATAGTACACCGCCAAAGTGCCGACACGCCGACCCCGGCTGGCACAGTCACCCAACAGATGCATGGCACGAAAGCTGTCTGGTTCACAGCCAGCTGGCGGTCATGAGTTCTCCAGCCTATTCTCCAGCTGTAACCCACCTGATCAGCCATCTGTTGACCGACTAAATTCAATATCTGTATCCCACCTCACGTGGTCACATCTAGTTCACCTGGGATGAAGAATAGACCTTTGAAGGCAGTTCAGGACCTGAGAGACAAATTATAGACCCCATCTCCGAGTATGAGAATTATTTCGCGCGTGGGTGACGAGGATTCGGCGCGTCACACACTGTGACAACCTCCCCGATCTGGCCGACTTCGGGAATGAATCGTGAATAACTTCAGGCTCGAGACATGGATCACCTTAAAAAGACTTGCATCATGAAGATACATACCAATACCAATAGTATCTTCGACGAGCAGGGAATCTTTATGCCAGGCGAAATAAATATTTCTGGAGCATATCAAAAAAAAAACGGTGTTTTCACCCCTCTTCCGGGCCCTCTAGCTCGATGAATGCGAGGCCAATTCTTACGGGCGATTGATTAAGGCTGAACTGCGTGGGCTTGAGTAAAAGGTGAATAAGCAATAGCAATTGAACCGCTGACCCCTTTGCCTCGAAACCCAAACCAAACCAAAGCCCTTGACAGGGCGCACTAGGCTCGTCATTAGGATGCACTAACCTGAATGATCGAGGCTCTCAATTACATGCCCCTGAGAAAATGATAGATAGGCAATAGCTCTACGCTTCACTAGCGCCATTCAAGGTCACAACTACAAGATTGTGAAAAGGATAAATAGTTCTTATGCTCCTAAACTCTGGAAGGTGAGTAGAAGGTAGCAGGAGTTTCCCTGGCCATATAAACTGCTCGTCGTCAATTTAAGGCCAAGATTTGTGCTAAATCCAGCAATGGTACATTCAATTCTCCTTTCTGAGCAGTACAGTGGCGCGCACTATCCCCCAATTTGACGGCTTCCAGCGTTTTCAACCGTGGGAAGCGGCGTGTTGAGCGATAAACTTGGCCGCAGTTCAATTCACCGTTGGACGCCGAGGCATGCTATTTTCTTTGTTAATAACTGGGCAAGTATTTATGCTTACCAGAGTATTTGGTAGCGCATTGACACATTCCGCTCCCATGTAATCATCATAGCCACTCATAGACCCACATAATGTACGCTGACATCCGTATAGACATAATGGTAATGGCATGCAATCCAGAGACCGTCGGAGTTAATCAGAGACTAACATAGTGTTCAGTGGAACTTAATAGACGATCGTAGACCACTCAAGCCCCACATAACCACTTCATAGAATTTCACTTTTTCCTGATGTGCTAGATATTTTCTGTTGCCACCCTATTTATAGTATGTACTTCTGAATATATATGTTTTCACCTATTCTCCATCGTGTGAAGAAATTGGTGCAATCCACTGTAATACAGTTCCCTGCAATACAAGTGCCTTCTGTTGCCAGAAAATATTCGCAATTCTGGCGTCAGAACAGATTCTGGCGCCGGCTACCGTAATATGTTCCCAGACGAGATTCTGACGAGCTGGCAGTGCTGGCTGGTCTGGTGCCAGACCAACCTGCTCGAGTCAGCTCAAAGACATTTTGCTGATGCAGCTAACAATTACTCGAAGCATCTCCCGTGTACCTTCAGACACTCTATGGTGTTCGGTGGGGGTGGGAGGCGTCGTAGTAAAGTGTTGTGCATTAGGATTTTGGAGGACATTACAAGAAGAAAGAGATGCTGAAGAGGATGTAAATGATGGAACACGAAATACCAGGTTATTTGAGCTTGAGTTGAGCCCACCGGCGTGGTTCGGGCCACGAAAATAGGTCCGATGAGGTGGCTGTCAAAGGCCTGTATTCTCGTGCTTTCCCGCGGATTTCCAGCAGTTTGTGGTTGTCCAGTGGGCAGAGGAGTGTAAATGGGAAGATTAGGAAGGATATGAAACCCGACTGAGGTGTTTCCGGCCACAGAGCGAGCGAGAGGACGTGGATGTAGGTCACCGATGGATAATGCGAGGTGATCAAAATTATCTGCCAGTCACGTAAATTATCTGTCATTCCTCAGTCTGTAGACGCGTACAACCTCCATTAAAATTCCGAAGTGGCAGAATGTATCTATATTCTTTTATACATGCTCTGGATTATTTCCATGAATTTAGAGGGCCAGGACACGAAGATTTAGACAGTCATGGCAGATAATAGTACAGCCACCGGCAGATAATACCCAACCCCGGGGAATGAAGGCCTTTCCATCCTCTCCATCGTGCAGTGGTGAGTTGAACATCGGTAATGGCTCAACTTACTGAACATTCATTTAATCAGCGTCGCCGTTCCGCACACACACTCAGCCAGCGCTCCCTTCTCGCCCCGACGGTCGCAAGTGAGAGTACGAGCCCATCTCCTCTCTACCCCGAGGAATGAAGGCCTTTCCATTTTCTCTATCATGCAGTGGTGAGTTCAACATCGCCAATGGCTCAATTTACTGACTCTATTCGCAGCGTTTCAGCCTGCGGCGATGGGTCTAATGCTGGCACGCAGAGAGATATGTCGTTCATCTGGGTGAGATTTATCCATTTTTATGAACGGTTCAAGGAACTCATTTCTGTTCTCAGTACGAAATACAAGTCGAGACCGAGGACGGTAATTGGGTACCCAAGGTCTTTTATGGTCGACTCGAAGAAATCCTTGTCTGCAAGTTAGCGACAACGTTCATCTGCGGCGATATGTCTGGAACGACACGCCTACTTGCGGTAATCACTCCATGCTGTACGGATGGAAAAGGATGCGACCGAGGGTATCACTTCCTACACCAGAATGACCACCCCAATCGTGACCGATATTCGAACAATAATTGCAGTGGTTGGACTTGTTGAGACGAGGGGGAATGGATCGAAGTGCTGGGCTCTTACATCCAGAATTTGTCTGTCGAGATGATAGCTAGCATTTATAATTATTCAATTTTGCGCTGTTGAATTTTCTTAGTGTTGTAAATTTTCTCAGTACAGACCGGAGGTTTCGGCGAGTTGAACCTCCCAGGTATCTATATCCATGGTCCACGACCCTGAAAACACCTTTCCTGGCGCCTGGCAGCTTGGATGTGCTCGGTGCTGTGATGTTTGCGACCCCGCAAACTTCAATCATTGGGGTCTGGGTAGCCATGAAATGCAGGAGATAGCCGTGTCGACATGAAGGGGTGGACTGCAAGCCACGAACGGAAAGTCATTGCCCACCTGCCGCATCAGACCGGACTTTAAAGTGCACTGCGCGTAAATGGCTGGTGTCCCATCCATAAAATCGAATACCCGGAAGCGCAATAAGTTCTTCCTTTCCTCACTTCACATCCAAAGCCGAACAAAATGGACCCATGAACTGAGCATTATGATCTTTATTGACTGTTTACTGCCAGATGAGGCTACATACATGGGGCCCATTGATTTGCACCAGGAAAGTAGCGGAAAGAGAGACAGGACAGATGTAGGGAAGGGGGAATGTGGTACCCTTGTCTGTCTCAAACACGGGGTTTAATGAGCAACTGTCACTCCGATCACCGACGCTTTCATCAGAATCTCCATAATGTTGCGGCTCTCTAACTCTTTCTTGTTCTTTCTGCAATATATGATCACTTGATTTGTGGTCTATGCAGCCGTGTTATTGTTACCGTAACAACTCGCCTATCGGGAGCGTCTTACCTTGTTTTCTAATCCAATCGCCACATGACGGGCACCCTTGGCAGAAAAAAGCAGAACTGGAAGGTGTTCTGAACAGGATGTATAGGTCAGTTCCAGGTCCACGCCGGTGAAAACACGCACCCTTTTCATTGTCCTTGCACTCGATCTCAACACTGGCAGCGTCTCGCTCTGGCTCGGAGCACCTCGGGATTATTTTCTGGGTAGAATTCGGCTGTTTTTGAGCAGAACACCGCGCACAGTAGCTGTAGTGGTCGGATTCGTCTAGATTTTTGATATGGTGTTCTTCTTTGTATTCCAGACGGCGGGATACCGAACATGACCCCAAATATTTTTATTCCGCGACATTGAAGTAGGTATGGTATGGGTTTTTCGATGCAAACAAGCTTAGAACCACTAAATGTTCATGCTACAATTTTGTTTGAAGGAATTCGACCATGAAATGACCTCAAACCGGGGCTCGGCATTTATTTAGAGCACCACTGTACAACAAACTGCTCGCCAGCTATTTTTTTGCCACATGTAAGCGGTCACTCACTTCCGACTGTAGCCAGACCCGATTTTCCTAAATTTAAATTGCACACATCAATGTATCAGTTGTAGGGTCAACAGAATGCCAAAACTAGTTTTTGAAATTAAGGGTACATTGGCCAGGCGTCCAGGCTCGGTCGACTCCTTAGGCAAAATAAAATGCATTTACCTCACAACCAGTATTCCGAACCTGCGTTCGCCTTGACAGTGATGTAGATTTCGTGATAATTCCGGCTTGCATCAACATTGAAGACTTGGACCTGGGATTGTATATTTTCAGTCGGTTCAACAAGAAGCGGCGGCTCAATGTTTTCAGGCACTATTGGAGTGGATTCATCGTCCGTCCAATGCACTTGCCGCAGAATATTCTCCACATCCTGCGATTCATCCGTGCCATCAATTTGCGGCGATAGACGGTGCAGATCGGACAGAGAGTTGGCTGTACCTGTGGTGTAGGAAGCCAACGCAAACTGCAGCCGGGCGGAGGCGTTCACGGCTCTGTGTTGGAGAGACACTTTCAGCCTGGAGGCTGCCCTCTGCGAGAACACCATGACGACGCATTTGCCATGCTCGCTCGACGTTGCGACCATGGCCGCACCTCTGGGGATAAAGCCCTCTTCGAAACATAAGAACGAGGACGTAGGTACGCTGTCCGAGTTACGTCCCCACTGCATGAAGGGAGGAGGGGCGGGACCGGTGAGGATCCGCACCAGAGCTCTATGGCACTAAACAAGCCGATTTCTGTGAAGGAGCAGCTTGCTATCCTCCGAGATGTTGTGACACCGCAATGACAGTGACAACATCGGAATGTGGTTCAACTGTCGGAGGATCGACTGCTCCCAGTCCGGTGAGCACTCGAGGAGAGAGACGCCAGCATCGTATATCCCCTGTGCAAGGCGCTCAAGAAGCCAGACGTCTGTTACCGGAGTTTCAGCAAAACAAATATACAAGACATTCACGGCTATGCATGGGGCGATCTTGTTCTCGTATATGCGACATCTCGGGGAAAATGCTATACCTCGCAGTGAGAACTTTGTTGGGGGCAGCAGGGATGTCACTGTGGGCAACCAACGCCTGAATTCTTTCGAGCATGGGCTCCACATCCGGCTTCACTGCCAACCCTGGATAATTTGCTGCGAAAAAATTGAGGGCGTGGAATTCTTCGAGCCGGACCGAAATGGAGTCAACAGCTATATCTACTTACATACTTAGGGGACGCAGCTTCGCCCAGCTGTAACATTGTAAATACCTTCCGCCCATACCCTCACTGGCTTGTGATGCGGTCCCCCTTTCTTTCGCTTCGCACGAATGATATCGGAAAGGATGTTTCCTCCATCTGACATTCCTTTCCAATCGATTCCTCCCGGACCGGGGCAACATCAGTCCCTCGGAGTCGCGCACAGTGAGCACAAGGCCCAGTCCTGTTATTCATGATCGGAATCATGGATCTCCGCCAAGATTCCATGACGGTGTGGCTCTGTTGCTGAAACCTGTCGATGTTCCGATACAGGTCATTGAGTTTCTTGGTCACGTCTCGAAGTTCCTCGAGGATGGCCTGCTGTTTCACGAATTCCTGGTATCGATAGCGTCTTTGGCGCCATTGCTGGACAAATTCAAATGAGATGGATCAGTTTATCTTAAGTTAACTATTTTGACATACCTGCTGTGCCTGAAGAAGATCAAACTTATTTTGGGACATACTTCGAGTTTACATTATATCTTCGCCCCATTTTTATACCTATTCGGAGCCCAGACTGGTTACGAGTCTATTCCACAATGTGGTTCGCCGGGGGTTCAATTTTCTGTGCACATGTTTGGGGGCCAGACTATGATTCGACCAGAAAATGAAGACTCATCCACTTCTGGACCGGGAAGAGATAAAATATGTCCATAGCCACAAAATTCAGCAGGTATTCCATAACGTGATTCACTGAGGGTTAAAATCTCTGTGCGTGTGTTGGAGGGTGCATTCATCTAGCCAGACTATGATTCGACCAGAAAATGAACACTCCGGTCTCGATTATTCGTTCCAGACCCATCAACAGCTGTCTCAGCCTCTAACTTTCTTGCGGTAACTCTGTCTGCCTGTTTTTGGTTCCGCTACTCCAGCCCGGTCTTGAAGCAGTGTTCCACTGACTTCTGGCCCAATTCTTACACTTCTATTCGTCCGTTAACGAACTATATGTCTCTTCATTATCGAGTACACGCCTCAAGTTCCCTGGCCAACTCATGATGCCGCAAAAAATTCTTGATAATTGATTCCCTGCCTGCCTTTGTCTACGTCCTATACAGACATTAGGCTTTATTCAATGAACTCAGCTTCAATGCCCTTCGCACTAGTATCTTGGAGGCTGTCCCAATTCTTCGTCCTACGCTGTTTGGCGAACTCCGCCTCGAACTTTCCGGCCTGCGTCCTCTTAATGTGTCTCTCTTGGCTGCACTGTACATCAATCACACTCAACTTCCTTCCGCAGTTGGTCCAGTCCTTACCGACCCCTTTCAATATTGATCTCCACCATCATCGGTACGATGTGTAGGAATTTTTAGGTGTTCATCTTGCGTGACTCCCTGAGGACACAGAAGCCAAGGCAAGGGTTGGTTACAAACGGATGAGGTAGGTACGAATTTACTGTAGCTTTTATACCCTACAATCCTGCTGATTCATGCAGAAAAGGAAGAAATGGCAAGGGACCGATCCGCGAAATTGACCTTTCACCCTCAAAACAGGTGAAATCTAGGTGAAATATATATATCGTCGAAAAAAAAAACCAGTTCACCTGCAGATACCGTGAATTTCACCATGTGCACCATGAAAAAGGTTATATTGCACATGAATTTCACCCAGAAAACTGGGTGAAAATTGGGGTGAATTTCACTAACTTACTAACTTAATTCAGGGTCCACAGTGCATGCAATTACTAGTGGTGGTGGGCAATGGCCGAAGCGAAATCAAAGTTCCCACGCTTAGTCAGAACGGTTTTGGGTGTTGAAACATCCCCAATCCTCTCGCACATATGAGATAAAATGTTTCTGCTGTCTCCAGTTTGAATTTTTTGATTTCGACGATCCTTTCGAACAGAGTTGATTTTGGCCGGTAGATTCAGATTTTCAGCGGCAGAAGTGGAAATTTTGGAAATCGAAATTGGGGGCTGCATGCCCCCATTGATTTCAAACAACATTTGTCAATATACCTAAAGGCCATTCCCAGGCGTAAACGGCACTTTTTTTATATAAAAACTATCTAAGCAGAGACCGGCCATTTATGTATAAATGACTCTAAGTTAGAGGCGGCTTATTTATAAAAGACTAGACACACCATCTGGGCAGCTGGCTCCTGCCTAATGCGGTAACTCTCCGTGCGGCGGCGTCGTGGGCGCATTCGTCGGGCGCACGTGGCTGTGCTATGCGCCTCCAGCGCGCCACGGCGCGCCGCGCCAAAATTGTCGTTCCCCGAGCACTATTCAGCGCGTTATCAACAGGCAATCAGTGCAATGTGGTTGTATCATGTAACTTATAGCCTACTGGGGATGTTTTGGGGCTCAATGAGCAGGCAGGATGCCAAGGAAAGTCGCCTTTCAGCGGGGCGGGTTTGCGGGTGCGTGCATTTTGATGGAGTGATGTGTTGTGTTGTAATCACACGCTCTCGCTTCTGCAACGCCGGCTGTTTCCGCGGTTGCCGCCAGTTGCCGCCACACCACCGTGCACTCCAGACCTGCCTTGTTTTGTCCTTGCTTTCGTTCCTCCTTCCGCCCACTGCCCATCTTGCTGCTTGCCCCGCTTCCAGCTCACCGCCCGCCCGCCTGGCTGCGGCTCGCGCCCCGCTAGCCCAGGCTGGGTCCGGGTCCTGCCTGCTGCACCCTCCCGGCTTTCTGCTCCGGGGCGTTCGTTCGACTTGATTTCATTCAGTCTACAGTATTAGGTTTGCCCTACCTGCTTCTCTCTGCCCCACTCTGTGTTGCCCACTTGCCGGACACTCGCCCCGCCTGCGCTGCGCCTGCTGCTGGTTTGTTTGCCGATTTGCATTGCGTTTCACATGCACAAATTAATCCCTGTATATCCGGCCACCTGAGAAAGCGTGGGACCCTCTACTGTTCTCTCTCTAATTCCCCTTTCGGCTGACCTAGGCGCCCGGGCGCTTATTCTATTTCCACCAAATTACGGTGGCATGGCTGCTTCATAATGCTCTTGCATTCTTTTATGTTGAGTGCGGGTATATTATAAGCCGGAATATTGCTAAATAAATGTAGTGACATCCAAATTCAAATAATATGTTGGTCTAGGCAAAATCCTGGATCGAGAATTGTTGCGCCTTTTTCACCTTCGTTGCTTCGAGATGAACTGCTGTCTCGTGGTCGGACTAACACATAAATCTCATCCGCCGCATCAAATCGAGGATATCGACTTTTGGTGTCACACCACACACGATACACCGTGTTTGGTACAGTTTGAGTAAGGCTACCAGAATAAATCCGTGAATACTGTGTTCTCTCAGCCAAGTATTGTTATTCGCTCATTTCATGCTCAGAAACAACCAATAGACTTCATCCGTGGCTTTGTATCAAAGATATTGACCTTGAGCGTCACCCACACTGTGTTTGGTACTATGGTAGACGGTTACCCTTGAATATGAATGAGTTGACCAGTTGCGCTGTGTTAGTTGGTTGGCGCACATCTTTCATCATCAGTGAAGCATATTTACAAGATGTAGCCTGTTCAAGGATGGTTTTCTGATCTTCAACACTCGAGGAACCGTCTTGGGTACAATTTCCCGGAATTTCAGCTCCTCGCCATCTTCGTTGGTTTATCCTGAGATTGAAATTTTAGAGATGTCGATCAACTCTATCACTTCAATCCAGCTTTTGGAGTAGGGTGGTTGAAATTTTCAGGTTCTCGAAATAATGTCCGCACCAAAGGGATGGTGTTTTGGAGGAAGCTAATTCCCACTCAAATTATTCCGCTCGCGCTCGGAGTGATCCATAGACCTCATCTCCGGCATTGGATACAAGATATTGAACCTTGAGGTCACCCTGCACTCAATACCCTGTGTTTGGTACACTTTCGGTGTAGCTGCTCAATTCGCTCTGTGAATACTGTGTTTCACGGGTCAACCCTTAGTATTGCCTCATTTCGCGCTCGGACCATCTCATGGAAGCCTTCCGTGACATCGGATTGAAGATATTGAATTTTGGCGTCACCCGGTGGGCGATGCAGCGTGTTTGGTATACTACTTTTTCAGTGCGGCTACTAGACTGAGTCAGTGAGTTCTGTGGCGCACCACTTTATTTCAAGTATTCATTTCATTTCGAGTGTGGACTCCCCCATAGATATCCTCTTGGGCATTGAATCCAAAATATTTTAACTTCGGCCTCACCGTGCGCTGTGTTACAATTTTGGTGTGACTACCGAATTGGCGCGGTGATTTCCGGTGTTGTACCAGTCCATTCCCCATACTCATTTCCAGTTCGGACCATCCAATAGACCTTATATGTGGCGTTGGATTGGAGATATGCAAGCTTGGGGTCACCCGGCACTCGATACGCCATGTTTGGTATAATTTCGGTGCGGCTGCTGGCAGCTGAATTGGTGCGGTGACTTCTGTACCAGTTAACTCTCGAGGCTCACTTCGTGTTTGGACTAACCAATAAACCTCATCTATTGCATTGGATCAAAAATATTCAAATTTGCGGTCACCCGGCAGTGTTTGGTACAGTTGCAGTCTGGTTACCGAATTGGCTCGGTGAGCTCTGTGTCGCACCAATTAATTCCCAGTACTCATTTCGACCCCTTAGATCACATCTGAGGCATCAGATCCAAGATATTGAATTTTAGCGTCACCGCACACTCGATGCCCCGTGTTTAGTACACCTCCAGTCTGCCTACTGAATTGGCTTGATGAGTTCTGTGTTCTGTCTCTAAATTGCCAGTGCTCATTTCGAGTTCGGCCTACCCCTTAGATCTCATCTGCGGCATCGGATCCAAGAGATTGAATTTTAGCGTTACCCAATACTCGATATCCGGTGTTTGGTACAGTTTCAGCTGAGCGGCTATTACTGAATTAGCTCGTGAACACTATGTTCCACCGGTTAATTCTCGGTACTCATTTCGTGTTTGGACTCACCAATAGACCTTATCCATGGCATTGGATCGAAGACATTCAAATTTAGGGCCGTCCGGCAGTGGATGCACCGTGTTTGGTACAATTTCGGTGCGGGGACTGAATTGGTTCGGTGCATACTGTGTTGCACCAGTTAATTCTCAGTCCTCATTTCGTGTTCGGAATGACCAATAGACCTCATTTGCGGCGTTGGATTCAAGCCATTCAAATTTGGGGCCGTCCGGCAGTCGATGCACCGTGTTTGGTGCAATTTCGGTGCGGGGACCGAATTGGTTCGGTGCATACTGTGTTGCACCAGTTAATTGTCAGTGTTCATTTCGTGATCGGAATAACCAATAGACCTCATTTGCGGCGTTGGATCGATGACATTTAAATTTGGGGCCGTCCAGCAGTCGATGCACCGTGTTTGGTACAGGTTCGGTGTGTAGTACTGAATTGGTTCAGTGGATCTTTGTTGTCTTTCAATATCCAGCTATCAGAATTACTCTTGTATGATCCCTCGGATTTCATCGTGTCAAAAATATTCACCTGTGAATCCATCTATGCTGTGGTACGGGTATCTTTTGAATCCCAATGGAATGACCAGTTGAACTGCGTGTCAGTTGGTGCACATATTTCACGGTCAGTGAAGTGTCTTGACTCTTCACAAGCTGTAAATTGTTCAACGTTGGTTTTTAGAACGGGTTTCCCAAGTTGTATTGAATGGCTCGTACTCTTACTGGGTTTGAAGTTCCAAGGTACCGCAATTTGCACGCCGAGAAACTGTTATTTTTGAACTACAAAGTATTTGGCCATGGCATGTTCGGACTGATTCTTAGAGCCCATATACGGCATTGGATTGGAAATATTCGTCCTGGGGGTCATGGATAGTAGTACCTCCAACACGTAGTACCTCTCAACTACGGAGTATTTCATCACCTCGTGTTCGGACTGATTTATTGAGCTCATCCTAACCATCGGGCTGGAGATATCTGTCCTGGGGATTATCTGGGAGTCACTCCACTGTTTGGTATTTTTCAACTTTCATTACTCGACATAATGTTGTGTCCCAACTGTAATGTATTTGACGATTCTATTCTCGGACAGATTCATAGAGCTTATCTGCGGCATCGGATCGGAGATATTTGTCCTGGGGGCCATCCGGGAGTCGATATATCATTTTTTGTATTTTTCAACCGTCACAATTTGGGACAAGGGCACTCCTGAACTACAGAGTATTCGGTCACTTCATGATTCTTAAAGCTCGTGTGAAGCGTTGGATTCTAGATATCCATTACGTATTTTTCAGCTTTCACAACTCGGGCTAATGGTACTCCTCAGGAACAGAGTATTTGACTCTTTTACGTTCGGACTGATGCACAGAACTCATATGAAGCATTGGGTTGTGGATATACGTCCTGGGGGCCATCCGGTGTTCGATATAGTGTTTGGTATTTTCCAACCGTTGCAATTCGGGATAATGTTAGGTTACAAATACGGACCACTTGATAATTTCATGTTCGTAGGAATGCATGGCCTTCATATGTATCGATTCGTCATGGCAGCCATCCAGAACTCGCAAAGAGCGGGGAATACTCTGTTCGGTATTGTTAAAAGTTGGATATTTGCCATTTTTATCGTAATTCCTGACTCGGTGTCAGATTCTACGTTTATGTGCCTTGTTCGAACTTGCGTAGAGCTTGTACGGACGTTCAACGACGCCGATTTCAATGTTTGGTTCAAAGAATGTGACATCGCTTGGACTCGGACTGGATGCTAGGGACCCATAATTGTTCAAAGCTTTGTTTTCTCCTGTTTTCTGGCCGGAATGTGTATCCTAATTGGGGTATCAGTCCTAGTGCTGGCCAAAATATGATACGGATACGAGAATTCCATATCATATCCATATCCGTATCGTATTCACCCAGCCAGACCATGATTCGACCAGAAAATGAACACTCATTCCACTTCTGCATCGGGAAGAGTAAAATATGCGCACAGCCACAAAAATTCAGCAAATATTCCAAAACGTGGATCGCCTGGGGTTAAATGTTCTGTACAAATGTTGGAGGGCACATTTACCCAGCCGGATTATGAATCGACCAGAAACTGAACACTCATTCCACTTCTGCGCCGGCAAGGGATAAAACATGCGCACAGCCAGACAATTCAAAAAATATTCCACAACGTGATTCGCCGGGGGTTAATTTCCTTGCAATCAACTACGAGATTGCTCATTGCTATAGTAAGTAGAGCTTCACGCCTGCTTACTCTCGATTAACGCTATTAAATTACTGATCGAAGGCAATTGTATTACCTGTATTGACTTCGTCAACATCTGAACTCTATTAGACTTTAGAGATTTACACTCAAACAAATATATTTCATAGCTGTAGACCGGCTATCTAGGCTTCTGCTCCCTTCATAATGGCCTCACCGTTCGTCAGATGCGCGTTCAATCATCGCTTACCTTTTTGGGTCGTCTTTGACATCTGGTGTTCAGAGTGGTTCCGTTCTTCGTCGAGGGATTATAATAAATCACAGACACGCAGAGAATCAAACATAGGCCTGTTTCGCTTGTTTGCCGGCTTTCCGAGGTCAAGAAACATAGTTTTCAGCTCCATTTGACGGTGAAATTTTGACTTACTGAAAAGCATGAACTCAACTTCAACTTCTAGGTGAAAAAGAGGAGGTTTCTTATCTCGTTACCTCTGTTTAGAAAATTGTGATTCGCCGACCCCGTCCCGTCATCCGTCCCGTTCCGTGCAGACTTTGTCTTACCTCGCGACGGGACGGCGACGGGACGGATTTGCCCGTTGTACTCCCGTCGAGATGACGGCCGTGCCCGTGACGGGCACGGCGAAGAGCCCTAAGAGCGCAAAAGCCCTCCGGCTGCCCACGCAGAAATCCGCCGCGGGAGAAGGATCGCTTCTATGGCATGTATGACCACGGAAGATCCAGAACGCCCCCGACACGAGGAAGAACCCAACACCAGCCTCGCGGCTCGCGGGAGAAGTGCCTAACGCCTCCCTCGATGCGTCCCGCAGAAACATGATGCACGAGCGCATGAAACACAACGCCGGAATTAATCCCTCCCCCGCGCGCACAACCCCCACATACTTATCTCCTGCGCGAAGGGACACAAAGACCCGCCGAAATTCGAAATTTAAGGAAGAAAAGAAACCCACCACACGGACACCCCCCATCGCACGGCAGGCTGCCCTGCACGCACTGGTCGCACGCCTGCTTACTGGTTGTCGCGTGCGTGGCGGCGGTGGAGCCTTTGCGCCGCCCGAGGGCGAGGCCGGGGATCGGGGCGGGGGCTGGGGGAGGGAGTGAGTAAGTAATGAGAAATAATGAAGGTAATGAAGAGATGGGATGAGAAGGGAAGCGCTAATGACTTCCAAAAGGGCTTCATGTGTCCCAAACCCACTGTACCGTCCGGGGTACCGACGCACTCCGTGGATCGACTGGGCGACGCTGCTCGTCTCTGCGTACTCTACGTGCTACTCACCTTGTATTTCTTCCTGTTTACTTCGTGCGACTGAAAGGCCTGCACTGCGTGCTATATCAGCAAAGTAGGCTGTAGTGGTTTGCCCCACTGGGTACAACTTCCAAACGTTTGCAACTTCTCGCTCGGGCCGAGGTGATGGATCTGATCCATTTATTGATGCGGTAGTCGCCGAATGATCGCTTACGGTCCTATGAGGTATTCAAAGTTTACTTGTACAGTCCCGTCGTTTAATGACCTCCGATAAGATGTTGACGCCAAATGAGTGTGAAAACTGCCATACAGCTCCGGACAATCAAAGTCAACAAATTATTCGACGAATTATTTTACCCCAGGGAACCATTCTAGATGAAAGAACTCAACGAGAGGAGTCTAATGGTACCCAAAACAACTTGCTTCCACGAGCCGTTTGTCCCCAAATGGACATTTATTTGTGAACCGTCCAAAGATTTGGTCGCCGTAACCCCATACATGCTCCGAAAATCACAGGGAAATGTACAATCAACAGCTCTCGATGAGCTGGTTCTGAATCTGTAAAAACTCTTGAGAATTTATGGCAAAATAGTGTGCAAAATGTTTTTACAACCTCGCTGCCCCAATGCAACTACAGTATTAGTTTAATTTCGAAAGAACGTAACAAACTTGAATTTAAAGCCCGTAGCCTTCCATACCATCTTCGACAACTCGACTGCACAATCATGTCCGGATTTCGCAGCCAGACCAGATATTTTGACAAAGGTATGAATTTCGAAAGCCTTCTTTTTGTTTTCCTCGAGAAGAGACATAAAATCTGGGAGAGACATGGTAGGGGGACCTTTTGCCGAAGAGTCTTTGCCAAGGGGTGCTCGCCGTTTTGGATCACAATCTTGATTCTCCTTCCCATGTCGCTGCTTTTCGAGGCGTTTCTCACGGCACCCGTGGCAGTCCTTGGTATGTTTCTGGTTTGGAAGTCGGGGAAAGGAGGTCAGTGGTCCCATAAAGTGACATCGACTGCATTTGACTAAAACATCAGCAGCACTGCGAGGGGCCATTTCTGGTTGTTCTGGCGCGTCTTGAATGTTATATCAGTCAGCTATAGCATTTAAAGGCTGTTCGCGCCTGACTTGCCTGCATTTTCCGACGTTGATGACATGTTTTCAGAATGGTGTGCGGACTTTGGCCACGAGATTCACACTGAGAGAGAGCAATAATGATCTGGAACGAGTTCAATATGTTCCAACAGTAAAATGACACGTTAAATACCGTGTCAAATGTGCCCCGAGCCCGGCAGTGCCGAAGAGTCGTCTGTGGTGCGCAGATAGCAAAGTCTCAAAATGGAAATAATGCTGTGCTACTTAGCTCCGAGAAAAAATCTGTCGACATTGCACCTGACCGAGAATTGAACGTAGAACACTGGCCAAAAAATAAAATTGGATGCAGAACACGAGGCGGAAGGCAGCTCGACGAGATCGAAAAAATATGGACGGGAAATTGTGCCGATAAAAAAGAGGCAAAAAGCGCAGCCCGGGGACTCGAACCGAAGACTTTAGAGAGTCATATATAATTAAAGACTACCGAACTAACCAACTGAGCTAAAGCATCGCTGAAAGAACTGAAAGTGAGGTAGATATGCAACCGTGAGAGCGGTCACGTGGGCACGTGACCTGTACAGCGTAGGGGTCCTTGTGCTTGAGTCGTGGAGCCTGCGGCGAACGACGACGGCGCGCCGGGCGCCCCATGCTGGACACGACGTGGTACCATGTCGTAAAGGCTTGCCGCTTGCTTGCCGCCGCTTCAGAGTTAAGCGAGCTTAGCCGACGTAGAAACCGGTGATCAAAGGCTGTGATGGGCCCCATTCGGATGCCCCACGGCATCCGGTGTTTTACGTTTTATGGTAAATTACGATAAATAAGGCCACTTAGGCCACTGTGACCCTTCTGTCAATGAAGGAATTTCTAAAGTATTTAATTTTTGGCACTTTTTTTGAGACCATCGCAAATCTAAAAACTGTTTATATGTCAGAAAAGTACTCGTGAATTAGACCTCACCCATATTTTATTCGACCCAAATTGCTGGGGATTTGGGGCTTGCAAGTTGGTAATTTTGGGCAAAAAATGCCAAAAAATGGGCAAAATAGCGAAAACTCGGCACTTTGTCTCGTACACTGCGACCTGAAAACTCTAACGATTTACAGTCACGGCAAGAATGTAGTCCTCATCCCGTTTTGGTAGTCATATTAATAAGCAACTCTGATCGGCCGAAATTGTGATCAAAACATTACATTCAAGATATATCAGCAAAAATACAGGATATACAGTAGCTAGGAGTGAGATAGGGTATTATAGGAGTACCAGGTGGCCTAGTAATCAATCCAGTAGAAGTCATTGGCTGCCAACTGCTCCAATCGATGCGGAAAAGATTTATAACAATGAATTGCGTAGTCGACGAACTCCGGGGAGTGCCAGACATCTTTGGCAAGGACGTAGAGATCGTCCGGCGTCTTGGCGACAGTGTAGCGCGGGTGCTTCCGTATCTGCTCCTTGAGATGGGCCCACACATTCTCCACCGGCGACACGTCGGGCGACTTCGCCGCCCAATCCATCACATCAATACCCTCGTCGCGAAAAAGCCCTTCGCATGGCGCGAAGTGTGCTTTGGGTCGTTATCCTGCTGGAAGAGGAGGAAGGTGGGACGGAAGGTGGCGTGGGAGTCGTAGTGGTCGTAGAGTGGAAGGAGGCCCTTCCGGAGGTTCTCGACATATTGGAACCGGTCGAGGTTGCCATCAATACGAATGAGATCGCTGACGCCCTCCGGATGGATAGGGCCCCAGACGCAGAGGCTGGTGCCAAAGCGCCTGTGTCGCTCCTCCTGCTGCACCAACTTGGGGTTGAGAATGTTCTGCCCACGACGTCGGCGACACCACCGCTTCCCGTCGCTCGTGCTGAGCATGATCTTCGTTTCATCGCTATTGATCATGACGCCCGCGTCGAACACAGCCTGGTCAGTCCAGTGGGCGTATTTGTTGTACATGGCCTCACGCTTGGCAAGGTGGGTAGGTTTGAGAGGGAGCTTTTGGCGCTGTGCGAAGCCTCCAAGGCCAAATCTTGACAGACTGTGACGAACCTGACCAAAACAAGTCAGTAAAGAAAATTGAGTGCACTGTTGCGCACCGTTCGTCCCGGGACATTAGGGAACAGCTCCCTCCGCAAGTCCTCCCCATTCGCGACGTCGTTGTCTGGATCCTCGAGTTCCAGCTCGGCCAACTCCAAATCCTCCTGCGAAATCCGCCGCTTCCTCCCGCACACTCCCTTGCGCCCGTTATGGTAAAAGTCCCCGCCATGCTCCGCGAGGCACTTGAGTCCTTGTCGAACTGTCGAACTGTCGAGTCCCCTCAGGCGTGGGTAGGCGGCGATGTCGGCGTAAGACCAGTGGAACGTGTCGTGGAGGACTGACGCTATGGCTTTCTTGGTGGGTGTGAACGGTTTGCGTTGGCGGTCCGGACGTGCAGGGGGCATGAGTTATCACCTCGAGGCGTCAACAGATGCGTCGAGGCATCAACAAACACGTCGAGGCAGCGCAGGGAGCGCGAAAAACAGACGAGTCACACAAGATCAGTCACGAATCAAATATTATTAATATGACTACCAAAACGGGATGAGGACTACATTCTTGCCGTGACTGTAGGTCGAATAAAATATGGATGGGGTCCAATTTATAAGCACTTTCACGGCATATAAAAGGTTTTTGGATTTGAGGCTGTCTCAAGAAAAGTGATCAAAATTTACAGCCGTTCCTGAAAATAACGACAATCACGTTATGTTTTTTTCCACGTTTCCCGAAAAGGAAATTTGCTTTGAGCTCTCTTTCCATCCATTGTCGCGTCTTCCTCAGCTTTCTCTGAGCTCTTTCTTCCCTCTCTCTTGACTCCAGGCTCTGATTTCGACTCAGGCGACGATATAATGGCTGTAGATGGGCCTTCTCAGTCGTACGCCGACAACGATGTGGATGGCATGATGCGGGCGGTCGCAGCTGAAAAGCCCGAAAGTGTCGTCGATCTTCACTCGTTTGAGGGCATTGCTGACCTCTTTTACTCTTCAGCCGTTCGTAAATTCCTTGTCAATCCCCCAGAGCTCATGAGGAAACAGTCAAAGGCCAAAGAGAATAAAGGCACGAAGCGCAAACCAGAAGGAAGGGAAGTTCAGCTTGGCCAGATCAATGGCTGTGCAGTGCAGTCACAAACATTGCGATTCTGTGGGCTCTACCAGGTCGTTTCCCACAATACTTTTGTGGACAGCATGTTTCGATGCCTTACCATATTCCAATGAAACTAGGGTCCATCCGGAGACCTCTAAGGTACTCAATTCCTAGTGTTGCTCTTCTACGTTGTGTTGCGCTTCTTAGTTTAAGACTGTATTTCGGTGTAATTTCTTTTGGTCCCACTCCTGGCAAGGCGGCCGAAGTTGGCCTCGCTGGTCACCCGAGCAGGTGCCTTCCTTCTCGCACTCACCTGCCTGATCGGTGGAAAGTTAACCGTGGTCTTGAACTACGTTCTTATCCGCTTCATTAAGAACCCGTTCGATGTCGGAGATTCTGTGGAATTGGATGGAGTTGAATATCCGTGAAATAAGTACGCAAACACTTGCAATATGTATATAAACGGCCCTGACATGCATACCAGCTCCGAATTTTGTCTACTGTATTCCATGACCAGAATACGGTATATGTTCAAATTCCAAATTCCTTCATGAACACCCGGGTATACGTCGGTTGAACACCAGCCGCCGGCAACTGTATTGAGTTTCTTCTGAGTCTAAGGTCAATAGTAATATCCGTCGGCGTCACCAGGTATGTATTCTCAATCGTCAACTGAACGAACTCTCATGATCACCAATTCTATGTAAAGATGTCTGAAATTATTATCTGAGACAAAAATGCTAGAATTTTCAGGGACTTGAGTTGGCGATTACCGTAAAATCTTTGATCTACCACTGGCATCAAGTTGCCTCAATCGCTCATATTTCGCTCCCCTCCAGAAGCGGCTTTGAAGTCGACCAGCAGCCCGCTCTTAAATTGGACCTGGTGGCACACGTACCGGGGAAGCGATTTTATTAAGTACAAGCGGTTCGCGGCCGGCGGAGTGGCTGATTATAATTGTGGAGAAATATCGAGTTTTGGGTCTGCTGACCTGGCGGAGTTTGAAAAGGCTTCAGACACCCGTAATTTTAAAAGGAGGGTAATGTCACTCTCCTGCGCCTGGAGGTAGCGTACATTAATGTTCGCCAGCTCCTGGGATTTCTTCACCGGCGCTGATCCGACCCATGGGCTCGTGAACTACCAAGCCATGGGCGACGCCATATCCAAAAACTTGGTGATTGTTGAAGGTAATAACTTGATTTTGGCAGTGGACAATAGCACGGTGTTACAGAACGGCGAAAAATGCGATTCGTGAGTGGCGCCGACAGCGTTCAGTGTGTTCGAATGTCACTGCTGGTACTTGGGCATGGCCAGCTTGTTCGATAGTGAGTGACATTCCACTGGTCAACAGAACACAGTACTGATTAACAAAACAATCATCAATGGAGCATTCACAACAGGTATAATGACGAGGTGAGGAAGGCAGGAAAAAACAGAGAAGCGATCGCATTTTTGGTTGAACAAGTGTTTAACAGAACATGATCAGTTGAAGAATCATGCACTCAATGTTCTGTGCGCCCTTCTCTCAGAGTGGCCATCGCTGTGAATCAAACACTGATTAAACCTGATTATGCGTTGAGACGGGGACTGATTAAGCAAACTTCATATGGTTACTGGCTCGATGGTAAATTCAAGCCGGTACTGTAATTCCGGTGAAAATCGATTTCTAAGGATTAAATTTGGCAACTTTGTTTGAGACCACCTCTTATCGAGAAACTGTCTATGTGGCTGGAACGTACTTTCAAATGACACCCTGCCCGCCTTAAGATAGCTAAGTCAAAGTTGGGGTCATCAGCAGTGATGGAACAATGTGAACGTAACGAGGTGGACTCGGCACATACAGCACAAGTGAAGGTAGAAAGCGCCTCGGAGCTTGTTTGCTCTCGAAACATACGGATTCTCTTGTTCTTCAACGACTGGAGAATAAGCTGCTGCCACATTCGACGTATCCGATCAAGTTCTTCACGATATTTTTCGCGATCTTTTGCGCGAGCAGCACGTTCCAGTTCCTCTGATTTTTCAGCTTTCTTTCCTCTTCGCAAAGTAGCAATATGGCTCTTGAGTCTTCTGCGCAGCTGTCCAATACTGTCTTCACAATCGTGATCCACTCTCAAAATATTCAACTTTCGGCGTAAGGAGTTGGGACGACCATTACTTCCGTGGATGGCCGTCAGAACATGGGTCTGAAAATCAGCATCAAGACTCATACTTACGAATGTCGTAGTATTACTTCTTATAGGTATGATCTAGCCGTTCACTCTAAACTGTATGTTGTGTTTCAGTTTTGTAGTCGTGGATAGCTGGTCTGAGATTAGGCACTAACCTTGCACTAACCTCCATAGTGGTGTCATCCATAGGGTGAAGATTTGATGCATAGAGCCAGAAAGTTGAAAGGAGCAAAGCAGAGTCAAAATGTGAACAGAAAATAATCATCCGGGATGTCGCGAACGCGGCGCGCAATTGGATTGTCATTGAATCCTAAAACACAAAGTATTGAGCAGTGACAGAGAAAAGATAAATTTTAGACTGCACACCGTTTCGAGATAAAACTTGCCCGCAAGTACAATGGAATCGGGCTGGGCAGCCAGGCAACAAGTACGGCAGCCACACAAAAACTCTTCGCCAATACAGTTTTGTTGGATCCAAGCCTGTGGTTGCCTTACATTCGTCAAGCGCAAAGACAGGATGCGGAGGTCTGTCAAGAAATCACCCCGCAGATAACAAAGGGGTTTTTTGTACAATTCAATCTCTTTGTCGAGTCGGGCCTTCAGACACCAGTTGCTTCTGAAGCTCCGACTCGTCAATAGCCTCCTCCGCCTGGGTCTCGGCCTCCGGCATCCCAGTGCTAGACTCTGAGACCTCATCCACGAGACTCTCGTCAATTAGTCGTTCCCCCGAAGCAATGTCCGCGTGCTCGTCATTTTCGTCGATAAATTTAAACTCCGAATTGAGCTGGGTCCAGTTATTGAGTGACATGCCGGTGCCCGCTATTTTTGTATCAGTACACTGTGAGAAGCAGTATCTGATTGTGTACGAGGATCTGCGGAAGCTTGTGCATCAGAGCGAGCATAGAATACGCTCGTAGACGTGGGGGCCTGAGCCTGATAAGCTCGAGAGGTGGTCTGAGTCTCCCCAGGAATGGTTGCGGAGTTTCCAAGAGGCACAGCTCGATTGGTATTATAAGGGCGAAAGAATGCTGCCGGCTCAGTCGTATTGGATCGAGCTGCAGCGCTAGGAGCCACTCTAATAAGTGCAGTTCCGAAAGTTCTTCGTGGCTGGCGGAGTTTTTGTATTTTGTTTGGATGCGGGCGAGGGATGCCAGTGCTCTTGGATTGACGGACCACATCAGAAATGCGACAAATAACTGCAGACACGCTTACTTTCAGCTTGCACAGTATATATCTGGAAATTGGTTAGGCAGGGAAGACGAGAGTAGAACTAAAGAAAGACACACCCGTAAATGTATAGATAGCGACAGCAAAGAGGGAATGAGGAAGCAGACAAGAAATTATATTACCGCTTTCTTCCCAGAGCAAGCCTCATGAGGAAGAGATATCGATCCTCTGCTCGCGATTCGTTCAAGATAAGTGCGTAGAACACCAGGAGTAAAGAACCGAAGGAAGGTGAATTAGGATACGCACCTGTGCTCAATATCCACCGCTTGCATCGACACCCAGAGCTTGTGGCGGTGGCGCCGCACGAGAGCGATCAGGCTGCGCACTGGGAGGTGATGGTCGAATGGCAAAATCAGGGCAAGAGCGCAAAGTAAATAACCGCCGACTTTCCATCTCAAATGGCCCCTCGACTCCAAATCGAGCGAGAATAAACATCTGGGAAGACTGGACAGACATGGCAGGGCATCATTACGCGAAGATGGTGAAGCAAGATGGCCCACCTGAAGACCCGACCGGCGGCGGCCTTAATGCGAGTCATGGATGGCACAGAAACATGAGAAACAACCAAGAAGGCAAGTATGGGTTATTTACTACGCTCTAAAGCCACTCAGAAGAGTTTGGTGGCCGCCACTGTGCTACTGTGCTCCGGCGCGCCTTTGTTGGTGGAAAAGGCAAAATTCCAATATTTGGACTCTGATTCGTTGGTGCCGATCTAAAAGTGCGAAGAACAGTGTAAGAGCGTGTCTGACAGTCGTTAATGGGGTTTGAGTGAGCCTCGAAGTCATTCATGGGACAGGACGCGAGCAGGAGGACCAGAAGGTGGTTGGGAAGAAAAGGACGCGAGATGTCACAACGTGACGGTCACGATCACTGTTACGCGAGGAGAACGCTTTGAACCAAGTTTGAACCACATGTTCGTCCAGAAAATCATAAAAAATTACACGAAGAGTTAAAAAATGAGTAGTCGCTACAGCACCACGATACAGCCAAAATACATCTGCAATAAAGTACAGGAAACAAACATGAACCTCTACTACTTGTGTGTCGTCCTTGCCTTCGCCCGGGTCCTGTGATAGTGCCATCTTGTGATTCCCGCGGTTTAGACTTCGAGTTCTCTCGAGAGTGGAAGAAATCATCAACAATTTGAACATTCGCCGCATATATGCAGTGTTTGCACCCAAATGCACCAATTTCAAATGAATCTGGGCAGCGAGGTTTGGGCCGGTTCGGGATGGTTTAAACTTGTTCGGAGCAAGTTTGGCTCCTCTTGATTTATTTCAGGTGAAGAATAATTGTATTCGGGACCCAACCGCTTGACATTACAAGTTTGTACGATAGATGCAGTTCGGGACGTTATGCGATTGAACTTTGTTGCTGTTTGTGCACATTAGAAATATAACTTGCACATTTTGGGGGCAACTAGCCGCTAAGGATGAGGTCTAAGAAAATGCTCGGATGAACGGTGAATACATTATTGATGACGCCTATAAGTGAAAATAGAGTAAAATTAAGGGCCCCCGTGTTTTACGAATTTATTCTGTGCACTACCACGGTTCTGTGGCTGTGCGATGAGATCGTTTGGCGGAGTCAAACGCAGCTTGCAGGGGAACTCCCACATCAAAAAAATGCGGGAGCTTCAATGAGCTTCAAAGATGCTATGTATCAACTTCAGCGCATCTGGTGTCACTCGCGGGGGGCCTTGCAAGCCGCGCCCAAGGCTGGGTGAGACTAGTCTGGACTTTGGGGGCTTCCCAGCCCCTGGCCAGCATCCGACACTTTTGGTGATGCATGTGCAAATGGCGCCATTCCTTTGCCATCTGTCAACGGAATGATCTCCGAGCGGAGTTTGAAAGACTTGTCATCGTTTCCGTCAAGTTTCCGTTGTTCCCACACTTCCATCGTCTATGTCGTCCTCCGAGTGCTTGGATGAATAAAAATTCGCGCGTTTCTGGACATCTTTGAGGTCTTTCAGCCTGAGGCATGAACCAAACTCTCCCGAGCCAGTCGCCATCAAATTCCGACCCCAATTGACGATGAAACCACTGTGTTGATGTGGGGGTTTGGTTCGAGCCATTAAAGGAAACAAATCGGCTCTTGGTGCCGATTTGTCATTTGCATTTGTTTAGAATTGTCATTTGAGCCCATCTAAGCCCGGAAAAGAAATCTGAGGAGACAGCTCCAACCCAAATTCGCCTGGCTCTCTCCCGCCAGTCGCCGTCAAACTCCGACCCCAATTGACTGAACTGTGGTGAAAAGACTGATGCCAAGCCCCGGCTCTGCGTGCCGAGGTTCGTTTGCGCTTGTTTGCAATTGTCATTTGAGCCTATCTAAGCCCGGAAAAGAAATCTGAGACAGTTCCAACCCAAATGTGCCTGCCTCCCTCCCGAGCCAGTCGCCGTCAAATTCCGACCCAATGTTGATGTGGGGGTTTGGTTCAAGCCATTAAAGGAAACAAATCGGCTCTTGGTGCCGATTGTCGTTTGCATTTGTTTAGAATTGTCATTTGAGCCCATCTAAGCCCGGAAAAGAAATCTGAGGAGACAGCTCCAACTCAAATTTGCCTGGCTCTCTCCCCAGCCAGTCGCCGTCAAACTCCGACCCCAATTGACTGAACTGCGGTGAAAAGACTGATGCCAAGCACCAGCTCTGCGTGCCGACACAACCAAACACCTTCCTCAAAACGGAGCGCCAAGAAGACGGCATAATTTTATAAAGAGTTTGATACAAGGTAATTCATAGTATTTTCTGCCTAGTACGTATCATCCATGGCTCCATATCCAGTATTTTTCTTCGGAATTTTGGAAGCATTTTCTGTGGCCGCGGTTGCCGACAACGTGCAGAGCTTTGATCACTTTTGATGGAGCATCGACACCTCTTGATGGACGTCAAACACAATAACCAGTTTGCGCAGCAGCCACACAGTGGCTTATGGCTACTAAAGTTCGTAATTTCTGACAAACTGAGCTGATGATTCCTACTTACTTGAGGCCTCAAAATGTCGCCAAGTGAGGGCTCTATAGGCGTTGATAAGACCCAGGGCTGAACCATCCACTCCGGCCAAAATCAAAAGCCACACAGTGGCTCATATGGCTCTGCGCAAACTCTCTAATGACGGCCGCAGAACGCCAAGCCATGATGGCTTGTGAATCTGCCTACCGTTGATATTTCTGATTAGCGGTGCTGGCTGTAAGCGTGGTTGACACCTCTAATACATGTACAAGGCGCACTTCTAATTAGACTATTTTGTACAAAAAGTGAATAGAGAGTTGCGCAGAGCCATATGAGCCACTGTGTGGCTTTTGATTTTGGCCGGAGTGGGTGGTTCAGCCCTGGGTCTTATCAACGCCTATAGAGCCATTCTCAAAATTTTGCTCAGGGGCATTATAGCCTGTGACTTTGACGAGCCTTGACACTGAAATTTTTGAAGTCGCGCCACGTCACCACATGCACGGCGGCTTTCCCGCGTCCATTTGTACTAGCGCGCCGCTGAACGTGGGACTCCGGATCCTGAGGATCATCTTTGTAGCCTGTCCAACTTGTTTCCGGGCTTCCGCTGCAACAAGTTTCAATACCCATGTAGACATAGATGGACGAGCATGGTGGATAACATCTGCTTCAAGATTGGTCGAGAACATAAGCTCTTGCTCGTGAACGCGTTTCGAGTCTTTCGCGGGGAAACTACAGCGATGTCGGTAAATCAGAGGTAGGATATGGGACATAGCAGTATCTCTGACTGTTGTACAACCTTATACAACATGTCAATAATGATACTTGTGACTCCGTCAGCAACTCAGGTACGAGTCTCGAGTCTCTCACAGTCTTTGCTGGTTCTTACTTCGTACTTATTCCCGGATTCCTCCCAAATCCTACTGAGTTTCATTCATCACTGACAAAACCGATAGCCGATTTTCCGGCAAGTTAATTCCAGGGTCTGGCTTCAAACAGGGCTCAAAGAGGTACTAAGCTGGTGATGAGCATGGCAGCGCGCCAAGCACGTACGGTCCGTTTACCTCCGACACAAACACGACCACACGCCGTCTATCCTTATATGGTACTATTGCGTTCCTCGCGACAAACAGCTCCCCGTCGACTTCTACACCCTCGTTGATGCCTTTTGCCTGACATTTTACTTCCCTGCATTCAGCCCTTGCCCGGTTCCTGTAGCTGCTTCAATTCAAGCTTTAATTCAAGTTGTCTCTTGGTTGTCTCGGATGCGCACTACAGCCTTGAGGGTTTCTCCTTTCTGTTTTATTATCTTACTTGTGCACATATATACTTCGCCACTGCTTGTATTCTAAACACAACACAGTTTAGATTTTATCCATCGCTTTTGCCCCCAATCTCGCATGCTGCTGTCTTAGTCCCTCGCCGTCGCTCTCGATGTTCGCTCTCGCTCCCGCCTCGTCCCTTGTCGTCCACATCTTTGCTTTTCTATATTTCCTCGTTGTCTCCGTTGCCGCACACCACCTCGCCAATGATTCCCGCCCTCTCCGCGCTCTCCCCTCGTTCAGCCAGCCGATGACTGAGCATGGTATGACCCACTCACAAACATTTCGTTTTGCGGTTGCCGTCGGAGTTGCTTGCTTGATTTGTTCAGCTCGCGCTCTCAGACGCGCCGCATGCGTATCACTGGCTTATTTTTGGCACCTTAGGTGCTAGAAAATGGATGCAGAATATATCGAGTGCTGCACACAGCCTCCGCAGCTATGGGATGAGGCTATAAGTAATAAGCATGGAGGAGAAAATTAGATCGGCATTGCCGTCCGAAAGCTTAGGCACCACATGCCGCACCAGTGTCATTCCTGGCCACCATCTGAGATACCGAACAACCTCATCCTCTGTGCGCACGATTTGCTCGGACAGTTTAGATCTCTTTTTTATCAATCAAAAGCATGCCGCAGGCGGAGAGAGCTGAGGGAGCAGAACAGTCCGTGAAGATGTCGACCTCCGTTGGCCGTGGGGTGTTGTCGACGATGTCCAGCACGAGAATGGCACCTGTGACCTCCGCCTCGAAGACCGTGTGCCCCGTGATTTATCCTAGGTGTTTCGTCCTGTGCGTACCGCCGCTCCCCTCAATGCCACTGCCACGGCTCCCACCCCTCCTTCGTACCCCGTCTGTGAAGATGCACATTCCTCCCCTGCGAACCACCCGCTCCATATCATTCGTCGCGTCATCCTTTGTCGGCACAGTGCTTGTCTTCAGGATGCCCGGCGGCGGAGCGGGAGTGAGCTGCGGGTCGATGGTCTCGAATTCTTGACCCAGGATGGGGAAGGCTGCGAGTAGGTGGTAGATGGAGGAGCGACGGAAGCGAGATTTGGCGACAACGGCGCATGATTTGGTGGATGGGGCTAGAAACCGGGAGTGCGCCGGGGTTGAACGCGAAACGGTTAAGTCGGATGTGGACCGGGAGGAGGTCCAGGGTGCATTCACACGTTTCTCTCTCTGTGCTTTGATGTCTCCATCTTTGTCAAGGTGCACCTCAACAGTGTTTTGAATGCCCATATATACTGCTATCTAGAGTGCATTGATGTCTGCACCTTTGCCAAGGTACACCTTAAGTGTTTTGAGTGGCCATATAAACTACTGCCTAGGGTGTAATTCCATATTTCCCTCCCTGTGCATTGACGTCTGTACCTTGGCCAAGGCGCACCTTAAGAGTGTTTTGAGTGTCCATATAGAGTACTGCCTGGGGTGCATTTCCATATTTCCCTCCCTGTGCACATTGGTTTCTGCACCCCCATTCTTTGTTCGCATTACTTTATTTTGAATAGAATTGCAGTCACACTCACGGCCCAAAAATCGAATCCGGGGGCGTCGAAACCGGATGTCCTGGCCTGAAACTGAGGTACAGTATATATACACGTGATGGGAGTATTTCACGTGATCAGATTGCAATTTACGTGGACGTTCCTAAGCACTCGATCCTGAGTACATACTATATGCCTCGAACGCCTCTACGCCGAGCCTCGCAAAGCTCACTCTTTGCAGCGTCCGTCTCCACAAACCACCCATCGGGTCTCAGTTTTCTTGATGCCGCGGTCTCTGAACTCGCTGATGAGGCTGAGACGCTTCGAATGAACGTCGAGGGAATGAAGGATCTCAGCGAATCCCTTGCCGCATTCAACGAATCCTTTGCGAGCTGGCTGTATGTGATGGACATGAACGCTCTCACGATCGACTGGCCTGAAGTATGCACTCTTTTTTGTCGAACTCACAGCCATTAAACTCGTGTTAGGCCCCCACCGATGCCTCCTTTGTGCTCGCGAAACGCCGTGCAGGCATGTTCTCTGCGCCGCGATCTTTCAGAGTCCCTCATTGCTATCATCCACAGAAAGCAATGCATTGTCCGCGATGGAAGCCCTTCAGCGATCTAAGGTTGCGGCGCGTAAAGCAGAGCTGACCAAGGTGACGGAGCCGTCCGAGGCAAACGTCACGAACACGCAGGCAAACGCCAGTCTCTCCAACGCTTCCATTCCCTCTTTCGCAACCGGTTCCAAGAAAACACTGGGTAAACCGAAGTTAAGCGCGAAGGAGAAAAAGGAGCGCGGTGTATGTTCCTCGTTCTAGGTCTGGATTGATCCGCATAACGGTTTTTTTTTAGAAAGAGATCGACAAAGTGATATCTTGCCTTCCACTTGAGTTCCGGGGGAGCGACCCGGTACGCTTCCTTCGTATTTCTTACCTCCTTGCCATATCGACATGCCGCAAGAATTTACGCCGCAACATGGAAGCCGTCATAGCGAGTCTGCTTAGCGCCCCCGCGCAGACCGCTAAACGTACGTCTTCCCGTTTCGAAGGCGGCACTTCATTGATCAACGCCAGTCACGGATCTCATTTCCTTACCCGACCTTCCCCAGGCACGCGTAAACAAATGTCTCATCGCGCTCGTCAACCGTAAGGTCGTGCAGAAGAGCAATCAGACTGGGACAGTACTCTACCACTGGCACGGAATCATCTAATTATAACGCCATTTCTTGTGTTTATTCCATTCGAGAGCCATAGCGTTACTCGCCCCTCCAACCTCTCTTTAGTTTATTCTATTTATATAATTGCCTGTGTCCTCTAACACGGCTCTTCCCACCGCCTCTCTCTTTCCACTTCGATCATCATCTAAGTGCGATCAACCTGGCCGTGCATGCCCCGTTGCCTGTGCGAGATGGATCGGCCGAAAAGAGTGTTTTCATTGTCTCTAGGTCGAAATGATGCACCAAAGATGAGACAATTGGCAGGCTCGAAGTTCGTGTGTCCGTGGCAGCTGTGAAAGTCTTCGAACTGAGTTCATCTGGATGGTGAGAAAGATGAGGTTCTGCAGGAGAGGTGTTAGAAATATATAGCAATGGCGGTTGCACGATGGGATCTGTTCCGGAAAGCTGCGCACTCAAACTGGGGCGAAGGATTGGTGAAGAAGGTACAAACTCACAGAGGTTATATTTCTATTTCAATTGTTTTAATTGCGAAAAAACATCGTATCCAGTTGGAATCCAACATCTCTAGCGCTCACAGCCGTTCTGGTCAAGAATACAGGGCACGATTATGCACTGCCGACAACTAAGTACCTGAGGTAGGAGGATATGCCAGAATAAATTTATTTTTACCTCGATATATTCTTACATGGAGGGCCATTGAGGTACAGGTAAAACAAGCATTTCATACAGCCAAAATTATGCCTGTGGAGGGCGGAACGCAAGGGGACATGTAAGTGAGAACAACACGACCAAAGCTGCCGCTTCTGGACCGGCTGACGCCCGTCTCCAATTTATTCGACTCAAAGGCCTCTGTGACGAAGGCACAGGTTTTACAACTCGTCAGTTATTATGGTGACTGGCAAATGGCGGGCATCAAATGTCCGTTTGTTCATATTTGTACCGCGCGCCTAACTAGTGATTTCGATGGCAAATCCACCTTTCTTGTCCACCACATACAATCAAGCCTAACGGAAATCCTTTCGCCGTATTTCGAGCAGGTAAAGCGGGATCTCAACCTCCCTCCCACTCAGTATTCTATGTGGGAAATCGACTGCTGGTCTGTTCACAAAAGTGCGGAGTTTCAGAAATGGCTCAAAGACAATTTTCCCTACATCTTCGTCTGCTTCGTGCCCGGGGGATGTACAGGCCTTTTCCAACCACTCGACGTCGGTATTCAGCGAGTTATGAAGCAGTCTATAAAGGCATCTGCTCACCGGGACGTGGTTGCGGACGCGACTGCCCTCCTCTCCCCTCCGGTCGACGGGGACAGTGAAGATGATGAAGACGACAGTGAAAGCGAAGAAGACGTTGTTCCCGCGCCAGTGTCGGACTCCGGTTCCCCACCATCCGACTCTGCCGACTCTGTGCTCGAGCCCGCGATCTTGAAACTGGACACGGGAATCGTAACCCTCAGAAACCGGTGTATAGGATGGATGGTCGATGCGTTTCATGTGTGCAATCGTAAGGAGCTGATACTCAAGGCAAGAGTTCAATTTATACTGCAGGATCTGCGTTGACGTTCTGGCTCCATCTAGGCCTTTGAACATTGTGAAGCTGGCCCGTTTAATTTGTCGCATGCCAGCTTAACATCACCAGAAGCTCTGGCGGCTCTCCGAGATCTCCCAAACACGAATCCAGCGCTTCATCAGGAACTCACGCCGACGAGGGTGATGCCAGGAGATACTGAAGTCGAAAAGCTTCCTTTTCCATCGGACGACCAGATGCCATACGATGACGAGAGCGACGCCCCTCTCGAGGTTCTAATCAACCACGTCGAAGCCGGGAATTCCTCCAAGCGTCCCGATGGCTTTGCAGTGAACGGGGCGGGAAATTTGGCTCGGGATGGCGTGGTGGAGGACACGGAGCTCGACGTTGTTGCCAATGAACTACCCTTAGCTGTTCGACGTCGGAAGAGAAGCACTAAGGCTCCCAACCCTTATGGAGGCAAGGATATGTGGGAGGAGTAAATTATTTGACTCGTCATTTTATGTACCGTGGAGATTTCGGCTTCAAAATACCACGAGCATGCTTCTGGCAGTCAAAGCGTTGCGATTTTGGAGGGGAAAAAATGGATTTTTGAGCTATAAAAATATTCAAACGGCTAACTGTTCGACGCCTCTGGTGACCTGTGACCTCTTTCACTAAGTGTTCGGTTCGGCTGCCGCTGTGATCAGTGACCGAACACTTGGTCGAAATGCTACAGTATATGTTGTCGGGATACCATTCCATCCGAACGGTGCTGCTACTCGTCAAGCCAGCCACTCTCGCCGGATAAAATGAGCTTTGGGGGCGGGTTTGAAACATCAGATATCTTCCCATTCTCTGTGGACCAATGGGTTAATGGACGATGAGATGTTTGAAGGGAAAATTCACAATGCATCCTACATGCCGGTTCCGGCTTGGGATCAAAAACCCGTGAAGCTGTTATCTTTTCAAGTTTGTTGGGGTGCCAAATAGAAAAGTGTTATCTGGCACCCGGGTACTTTGGCACCCGCAGGTACCAAATAGAATTATCCCTCGAGGAATATAATTTCAATTACTTAGTTCGAGTGCGATTTAGATCAAAGCCCACACAGGCCTTCGCCCTCCGCCGTCCCATTCAAATCCATCTGTGCCATTCCGTTCGCGTTCGCAGCACCCGCGTCTTCCCCTTCAGCTCCTTCCGCCTCGGTCGCCTAGGTGGTCGAATTGGAGTTGAGGATCTCGTGCCATTTGTCCACGAGCGCCTTGGCGCGGTCGCGGAAGTGGAACTCGTCGTCTCGCGCGACTTTGGCGGCGTCGAGGAGGTGGATATGGTGCATGACTTTGCCGATTTTGGAGAACTGGGTGCGAAGATCAGCGTGCGGAAGGAAAGATGGACACGGGGAAGGAAGGGGAAAGGGGGAGATGAAGGGTAGCAGGTAGTAGTATGAGGGGAGGGTGAAGGTCAGAGCGAGCGACGGCGGGATTGGGAGACGACGGTCGTGTAGAGGGTGGTCGTGGTAATGAGGCATACGGGGATGGGAACGATGCACGCCAGCGAGAAGGTACGCACAGTGAGATATCCGATATTCATATTTTGGTACCCCTCCACAGTCGTAAAGAGCGCATCCACCGTGGGCATCTCCTACACCATCCACCATCCGTCAGCATCGTCCTCCAAACTAAGAACAAAGGATAGCCGATACGCACATCCTCCTTGGGCAGCGCCTTGTTGTTGCTCAAGAACGTCTTCTGCAGCTTGTGCCTCCACTCACGCACCTTCAGCGCCTGGGGGTCCGACTCTAGTTTCGCTGCGGTCCGCACACTCGTCAGCCTCAATTCGACACGCAAGAAGGACCCAACGCACCATTAACATCCTCCGCATTCGCATTGCCCTTACTCTTCTTGCTCGGCCTTTCCTCCTTCCTCTCGGCCTCCCCATCCTCGGCCTCGGCCTCGCCCTCCTCCGCCGCCGCATCATCCTCGCTCTCCACAGCGGCCTTGCTCTTCTTTGCCTTCCCGCCCTTCTTTGCCTTCCCTGTGGCGGCCTTGGGCTTGGGCTTGCTCTTCGGCGCAGGCGATGCCGCGCGTTTGCGCTTCTTGCTCTTCTTGTCGTCTTCTTCGCCGTCCTCCGCCTCGGCGTCCCCTTCTACCGCTCGTCGTCAGCCCCAAGCGTAGCGTATTGTGGGTGCAGGGAGAAGACGCACCCTCGTCCCCGAGCTCGTCATCCTCCTCGTCGTCGTCCCCGCCCTTCTTGGACTTGTTCTTGCGCTTCTTCCCGGGCGGGTTGGCCGCGTGCTCCTCCTCCCACCCCGCAGGGTCGAGCGCCTGGGATGACGTGTCAGTCAAACGCGCATCAAGAGCAGCGGATGCACCTTCTCATACCCCTCCTTAAGATCGCCTGCCTTTCGGTCCGTGTCGCTGAGGAAGGCATGGATCTGCGCGGTCGTGAGGCGCGAGAGCTCTTTGGATCCGAGCCAGGCGCTGGTGACGTGTCAGTCTCCGTTGACGAGCAAGACGGCGGAAGGAAGGGGAGGGGGGTGCATGAAAAGGCAGGACAGGACAGGAGGGAGATTGAGAGGGAGATGGAAGGGGCGGTGGGGGCGGGGAAGGGGACGACGCCCAAGGCGCTAAGTAACAACAGCCTCTATTGAGGCGGTGCTCGACTACAGCTCCATAGAGGTCCAAAATAATACAAAGGTGTGTTGGAATGGAGGCCGGTTGAACATCTAGTGTGATGGTTACTGGGACAGGATCCTACACATAGTCGCAGGGGCTATGCCGATGAAATCTTAGAATCGCTTTACAGCTAATGTCGGAACATAGGGCGCGAACGAAAAATTTCCGTTTTGGGAAGTTTTTCTTCGTGCCGACCGATTCCCTCATAAGTCCCTGGATTTTGGTCCGACTACCTCGAAACCTATACCAATCTTCCAGAATAATTCATCTGCAATTAGTGATGTAAAGGAAAATGCGAAAATGAATTCCATTTCTCCATTTGGCACTGAGGGCTTTGTTTCTGTTCAACACCTCCTAAGAGGGTGGGCACTTGTTCAAACACACTTACATGCATTATAGAGAGGTTGATGTAGCCAGAATTACAATTTTCTTCTCCATTGAGTCAGTATTGGCTCAGAAGTAGTCTTTCGATTGAAATTGCTGAACTCACAATAACTTTTTCAATCCTCAACCAAATTTGAACCTGAAACCACACAGGACATCAAATTCGATGTCTCCTCCAGGCTATATGCTCGAATTGTTCAAAAACACACATAGAAAAACTATATCCGAATCCGAGCTGTCGGATGTACTGCCTCCAAGAAAACCAGGAACAAGCCCGGGCCCAAACCCAAGCCAAAATCTATCCTTGATAGCTCTGCCAAGGCCACCAAGAAGGAGCCAGGCCCGAAGAAGGCTCAGGACTCCAGCGACGATGCTGATGTTCCCTCGGACCCCGAGCCCCTGGCAAAGAAGCCGAAGCAGCCAAAACATGTGTCCAATTTACCGCTACTTCTTTTCAATCTCACAGTGTAAATTGCGGTCCAGAGAAGAAAGGAAACAACGTGGAGTATGACGAGGATGGCAACGAAATCAAAGCTGTGATTGGTATGTTTTTTGTCGCACTCGCTCTAATTGAAGTTTTTCTATGTGTGTTTTTGGACATATAGCCTGGAGGAGACGTTTCGATTGCGATATCCTGTGTAGTTTCAGGTTCAAAAAGCCCTCAGTGCCAAATGGAGAAATGAAATTCATTTTCGCATTTTCCTTTACATCACTAATTGCAGATGAATTATTCTGGAAGATTGGTATAGGTTTCGGGGTAGTCGGACCAAAACTCAGGGACTTATGAGGGAATCGGTCGGCACGAAGAAAAACTTCCCAAAACGGAAATTTTTCGTTCGCGCCCTAGGTTCCGACATTAGCTGTAATGACCCCATGTACTCCATCCTCGTACGCCCTTCATCTGCCACTGCGATTTCGCGTTCTGAGTTCATTGCTCCAATTGACCTAGACTTTTGGTACCACACACTTTTTCATATTCTGTAGTTCATGGCCCATTAGCATGGGCAACACACTCAACAACTGGGATTTGTTGCGGGGTATGCTGAAGAGAATATTTTCACCCACACAATAAGTCGATCTCTTATGGGAAACAGAGTGTATTGAAATCTATAAGAGGTACAGTTGACTAGTAATCTCATGTAAAGCGGTTGCCGGACCGCGAAGCGGTCCGATAGCCCCTCTGCTGATCATCGACAGTAAATTGTATTTAGATTGTATTTACGGTCCAAATTACACTACAAAAGCAGTTCCTCCCATACAATATTAGTCGTACATGTGGACTTTTCGCCTTTGTACTTGAGAATCAGGACATTTTGAGAGCTGGGAACACGCGTCATTGCGGAGTGTAAGATACAACTTCTAGACTGATCCAATGTTCTTCACCCCATATATTTCCGCTCACGCCACACGCAGAACTCTGGGTCTGATGGCACACCTGCACCGCATCCAACCAATCACCTGCGATAAGTTTTAGCCTGAACCATCGAGTGCATATTCATTATCGACCTATTTTTCTCCCCGGATACCTTTTCGCCCTAATGACTGAACTTTTTGTTCAGCGTGCGACTCCCACCACACGCAGTGCTGCAAATCCCCTGCAAAATGTTTCCCCAGCACCACTCGAGCCCCAGGCGGACAGTTGATGCGCTGTAAAAAGACGCTATTCCAGATAAATCAGCTGTTGCGAACATCTGACAAATTAACAGCGTGTGTTCCAAAACCATTCAATAGATCAACTTCTCAGACTTTGATACACCATATGTATGCTCTTTCCCATACAACAGACAGAGAAACAAAAACTATACAGTTGTCTACCTCCGCAACTCCTGTTAACCATCTCAAACTCATCCCAATCAATCCCGTCTTCCACAAGCGTCTGGAGCCAGTCCAGCGTGAGCTCCACACAGCGGCCGTCGATATTCAGTTTTCAGCCGTGCGCAATGAAATGTATAAGTCGTCGTGGATTTGTCGGCCTTGCTGGTACTTTTCTTCTCATAGCTTTGTGCGAGTGGTAAGTGATTAACATCATTAAAGAATTGAACATACTTGAATCTGAATCCGGTTGCTTTCCAGATCATCTTGGACAGCTCAGCTGCGCAGTCGTGTCCCGAATTCCACTCCAGATCCAAGAGTTTCACCAAGGTATGGATTTCGAAGGCACAGTCTTTGTTTTTCTCCAGAAGAGACAGAAATGCGGCCATAGACATTGTCGGGGGACCTTCTATCGATGTATCCTTTCCGGAAGGTGCTCGCTGCTTTGCATGGGAATCCTCATTAATATTCTCCTTGTTCACTTTTTTCTTATCCAGGCGTTTTCCACGGCAGCCATGACAGTCTGATTCAATTCGGTCACCCACCCTCCGCATACCCTTAATGAATTACTTTGTATCTTCTGTAGCGCGTTGACACGAAAAATACACTCGGGGTCCCGGATTCTCATCCGCGGCCCTTTACTGGCTAATATGACATTGTTGAGTTGGGCGTCGATTGGTGTGTGCATTTCGACGAATCTGAGGGGCGTAGCTAACCCCCAGGAATATTCCGCTGAGATCTTACCTTCCTTTCATTGATTGCTACCTCAGACGCAGGTCAAACCTGCGTTCGCACGATCAACAACAGGGCGGATCAATCCGCAAAAAAAAGAAAAAAAAAAAACTTTTAATGCGCCGATGACGCAAGCCACAGTGTGAGGAATTTGTTCCTGTTTGCTTCCCCACTCAGCGCTCAGCCCTCATCCAGTCACGTGCGAAACCAAGAATTGCTTCGCTGCGCTCGCAATCATCTCCACAAATTTTCCCACGGTTGGCTGCACCAGATTGACGAATGATGAAAAGAGAGTTGGATCCAAATGGCTGGCTGCAGCAAAATTGCCAGCCATCTGGTGGCTCGAATGGCTGCAGCGCAAACACTCTATTAGCCGACCCCGAGCCGGGCGAAAAAGGGAGGTGGGGCGACCGCAGTGGTATCAAAATCACTTTCACATGATCACTGAGAGATTCAGCGAAGGTTTGTTTGTCTACCTTCGTTTTATGATTTTGCGGACTCTTTGAGAGAGTAATTGTGAGGTTTGATGAGTAAATTGTACTCGACTGCTGATTGCTCCAGTTTAACAAGGAATACCAACAACCACCAACCTATAAGCGGGAGGAAACATTTGTCCTTCAAGGTTTCAGCGACGATCTCTGGCTTTAATTTCAAGTTAGAAAAGCGTTCACACTGTGTCCTCTGTCCAAGGCCTTTGAAGGGGATGTGTGGAACCTGATTTGGCAGTATGATGGAACTAAATGGAATGTAAGTGGAATTTCAGTTGTTTCACTGTGGACAGAGGACATGACACTCACACAGATCAGTGCCCGCCAGTCAGATAAACGCCCCCACCCAGTGGCCGAAATTTGTCAAGGCTCAAGCGACAGCATAGATATCAGGATCATTGTGGATGTGCCAGAATGCACTCGAAACGCGGTACTTGTTGGGGCAATTGGCGTGAAGATGCTGGAGCAATGGGGGAAAGTAAAGCCAAAGGATGGGAAGGTGGTACTGTAGGCAAACTGTAGGAGTGAGATAAAGAATTCGGTCAAGTACACGTTTCTGATGGCCGAGTCCATGCCATGTTGGGCTAGCCAAAGCCAACCTGTGCCTACAGACGTAGGCACAGGTAGTCAGACATAGTCACTGAGTAGTCAGAGGTAGGAAAGGGCGGCCACAACGTAGTCACATGTAGTCCAATGTCCATGCAACTACGTCCATAGTCACACCCTCTGACTACGGGGGGCCTCAACGCAGTGTATGATGAAGTTCTTAGAGCACCAGACCTCGAGAGTATTTAGGCGACGTTGTAGGCCCGCGGCCGATAGGGAGATGAGCAAAATGTCACAGAATCGCGATTCGAACCTTGGAAAGAATAGGGTCGTCATGGTCATTCAATAAGACAAGATCTGCCATGAAAAGATTCCATAGAACAGGAGATGCCAGGTCACCGGTGAGAAGTCCAATGAAAGCTTTGAATTCAGCCGAGTTTTGGTCGCCATGTCTCACATAGTATTCAAATACGCTCTCTCCGTTTTCACTCGAGGACTACATTCCACCACCATCAAAAACTGAAAACCCTCGAATGGCCTCGATTCCCGACAAAACCCTCGAGGATGTACCCCTAGGGCCTAGATGCATATACCCGCACTAGCTACCCGCCCCTCTGAGCGTCGGATCGAGAAGCCTGTCGACGTCCCCGTTTTCCACATTTCTGGTGTCATCTCCTTGCATCGCACCCTATGTGCTATATACACTCTCAGTGGACATTCTGGCCGCTCTTGAATCGAAACCTATCCCTCCGAATGCGCATGGGATCTGTTTCCGGAGCACTCCGCACCCATGTGTCTAGCTGGCGATGATGCTGAAATATATTCATCCTCCCCAATCCCGCGTGCATGATCTGTCTCCCCCAGCTGCTCCTTGCAAGCTGAGCTGCCGTCTTAGATGGGATCCCTGGCAAACCTCTTGTGCGCCATTTCGAGCCCATCGTCATCCAGACGATGCTACGCCAATCCATCTTTTTGTCATTGGGATTTGCCGTCCTCCACTGTCTAGCGAGATTATACAATCATTCTGAGGCTAAACTATGCTCATTTCTTCCAAACTTGCTGCTTTCTGTGCCCTTTGCCGTCGCCCCGTCAGTGTCCTCCCCATTTTTTGGGGATGCGCTGAGTCAGCAGTACCACGTGCAACTGCATAACTTCCGAAAACGGAATTACGGCCAATGATTGAGTCACCGAATTGTATTGTAAGCACGACTTAAGTCTGCTTTGTTCGGTGGTAAGAGCTCTCTGCACCGTAGCGCAGATGGCTGCCCTCTGGTTTCCCCATCTACGCCTCACCGTGCCCCCGTTTTCGACCCTAAGTTAGCCCGCACGCACAAGCGCGAAATCAGGACTCTTGTTGAAGCCAAATCTGAACCTGGACAATTGCTCGCACCGCACGCTAGTGCTAAACTGGGAGCACAACTGTAGGCCAAAATACATGTTAAGCAACGCTCTTCGAGCTTCATCGTGTCCAACAGAGAATCCACATTTATGGCCGAAGTTCAGCACTTCAGTATCTCTCCATCATTTTCACTTGCCATTGCCTCTTTGCACCTCGGTACGCGGGATCTTCTGGCGGCTATGGTGCGCATCACCTAGCTGCCGCTACCAAAAGTTAGTGGCCAAATTGGCCGGAGAAAATTTTTTGCGCCTGAGCACAGCCCCAGCTGCCCGCTTTTTTTCATTGTTCACCCGCATGTGGCCAAATCTATCGAGAAATATTTTCCAGCTCACTCAGTTTTGATTTAAATTGAAATCCCTCTAGCAGATCTGTCAGGACACTCAAAAGAAACACTTTTGCTAGAGGGATAAGAAATTTGGCTAAAACTGGGGCCACAAAATCTTAAGCATCGAGTAGTGGCAGCTAGGTAATGCGCACCATACCACTTTGCGGTGAACTTGGTGATTATGCTTCATCCAACCAGAGTCCATGCCCTTTCGAACGGACACTAGAAATGATTTCAAAGATCACTACAAGGATAAAGCAAGCACAGTGCGGTACTGCGTGCACAGGATCATGGGAATTGACTTGCGGCTTGAGACCGAAGGAGCTCAAGACCTTATATACTGCACGAGTGGATTGTCATTTCATCCACGGCTGCGAGGTCTGCCCTGACAGCGAAGACAATCATGTCAAGGAACTCTGCGCAATTCAGATCAACTTCCTTAGAAAAATGCTGAATGTCCATCCCATTCCACGCTCGCACCGCTCTTCACCAAGACTGGTATCATGCCGCTCCGAATACGTCGATTCATCCTCTTGCTGGCTTATCTGCAATATCTTCTATAGCTCTTACCTTCTCATCTGGCGCAAACATGTTTAATCAGTTCCTTTGAACTAGCAGCCAAGAAGACAAAATCATGGGCCGGAGATGTCCTCATTGCAGCAACCAAGCTTCCGTTCGTTTGTCCCCCCTTAGACTTCGTGTCCGCAAAAATACCATTGAGGTATATTGGAAGGATATTGAAGCGCGAGCGCTCGGATGGCTCCAACGTGAAGTCGACTCGTCAGTTAAACTCTACCTACAACACGGTCGCCGTGAACCCCAAAAGGACAAGCTGCCTACTCAGAAGACTTTATATCTGAGGCGCTATCTATTCATGGTCAAGAGACATAACTTCACTCTTGCTGTCGACCCATTAGCTTGCCTTGGAAAAGTTGCGGTATACTGATCATGCACTCCAACCCGTTCCCAGAGCCGAAAACCTCTGCCATTTTTGCATAGCCAATTGCTGCGCACTGTGCCAAAAATGCAAAGGAAGATTGTTGAACTCGATTCTATGGGCCTATCGAAGGCCATAATATAGAGAAGTCAATGATTATAATGTTGGGAAAATCTGTGCATGATGTCCTTGAAGTCTTCTATGCGACACATGTGTATCGTAGACGAGACAACTGATAGGCTGGTTCCAGGTACATTTGATGCTTCGTTCTGTCGTCTAAGCTCTACCGTGGGGCATGGGGAAACCTGTGGGGTCTGCGAGCTTGGTTTAAATTGCAGGAGGGAGTCCAGGGGCGATGGTGTATTTATACTTGCTTGTACACCGGGAAAATCCCTGGAACCGGTGTTCGTTATTCGGACCGTGCCGTGTAATGATACCTACCTACCTACCTACCTACCATGCGTTCGTACAGCATGCGGAGCCAGTCGAAGATCGCACCCCCCATCCCCATGCGAATGAGTTTCAGCCATAAAGTTGGATGGTCCGTTGAAGGGAAAACATTTGTGGCGTCCACCGCCGCAACATAGACGGTGAAACCTTTGAAACGCGCCCACTCCTTGATGCATCGTAAAATGAAGGGGTTGTTGTTCGTTCTATATCCTTCCCGGAAGCCGTTTTGATACTCTGGAATGAGCCCATGTGCAATTGCCCACTTGGTGATTTGTTTATGGATCAGTAGGGTCAAAAGTTTAAGCACACAGCTCTCCAGTGCGATGATTCTGTAGCTGTCAGGATCAGACTTCAGCTTTCCCTTCTTGAGAAGATCAATTATGGCGGATCTTAACCACAGCGAAGGCTCATCTCGTCGCCGAATGCATTCGTTGCATAGATAGGCAAGGGCATCGTTCGGGATTTCAAGGATTTCGCCATAGAGAATGGCATCTTCGCCGGTTGCACTGTTAAGGCCATGCTTACGGATATGGTCTTTCACCTCCGCTATGTCATCTTGCCAGACTGGTGGTGATATTTTCGATGTGAAGAGGCTGAGAAGTCGAAGAGAGTGGTGTAATAGGGCCGGGAACGGTGCTGGTTGGGGCCTCAGAGATTCGCGCCAACTTTGAAGCCTCGATTGCAAGCTCTCTCGTTGATTTACATGAGCTAGTTAGTTTGTCCTTCTTGACATGAATAAAGTGGATGGGGGCAGTTCGGCATCTTATCCATCCAACTATGGATTTGAGAATATCACCGTTGACACAGGTCCAACCGCACGCATCGTTTCTGTATGCGTAGTCTGTTATGGATCGAATGGCATATTCAGATCTGGTGTGACGGCGTAGAAAAATATACTTCGTGTATCGATCAGATGTATCGTTTATCAAGATACACAAAAGGTAGGAGGAATTCAATTGGCTCTTGCAAAACACATGAGTATTGACTGCCTTCCAAACAATGGAGAATTCCACGGATCGTGCGGGAGTGGCAAAGGATATGAAGGATATCGAGTGAAGTGGGCGAGTTTCACAAGAAACAAGTCGTACGTGACTGTCTCCTGTAAAGGCTAAACAGCAGGGATATTCGGTAGTTCAAGGCGACGGCAAGCGAAAGGTCTTCGGCGACCAGAGCGGTGAGATCACAGCAAAGATGCTTCACTGTGAGAGGATTTCGAGACGAGTTACGGTGTTCAGTTGTGATAGAGAAATTGGTTGCACTGGTGTGTATTTTGGTACGTCAAAACATGGGGGTAAAATTGCAGCACCTATCTCTACTTTTTACAGTAGCTTATAAGTAAATGGAAATGATAGTCATGGGAACAAAACTAGTCTGATATAGGAAATGAATCATGAAACCGATCAGAATGGTTACGAGCATATGGCAGAATTATGGTGGGAAAAGATAAACAATAGAGATAAGAAATATGAAACTGCCAAACCGTGTGGTCCTGCTGTAGATCTGGTTATGCCAAGGGTTATGTGAAAATTCTTCAATTCAATGCTCTTGATGTCCCTTCCGGGCAGTCCAAGCTAACTCGTTTTGTGTGAAACACGCATGTGGCGGAGTTTTGATAGGAGGTTGGTGAGAATATCGAACCGAAAGGGGAGGATGAATGTGCCTGGGTATTGTTATAATTTTCTTAGACCTGCGATGTGGCGAAGAATGTGAGTTTAACAGCTGCACTCCTGAGTTCGCAAAGTATGTGGCCGCGTTTGACAGGTGATCGCATCAATTGCTCTTTTGGGAACTCCGACTTTCTCGGAGTAGGCTCGAAATAGTTCAAAACCTTATTGCGAGCTTTTGTGCGGATTTGTTGGAAGTTACATGGGGAGTCCTACAATCGTGCGATTGACATTTTAATGATCCGCTGGGCATCCTGAAGCACGGAATAGTGGGTAATTTAACCAATTTCACAAATGTGGTATCACACTGGTTGAAATGACCAGGCTCTTTGTTTTTGGGGCAGCTTGAACAGCAAGAAGCAGGGAAGCATGGATATTGTTTTGTTTTCCCCAAACACGAACAAGTCTGTTCAAACCAGAGCTGTCGCCAAAGTATGCCGCTGCACCCACTTGCGCTGTATGTTTTCCGGAGTCCTTGCAGAATCCACAAATTGTTACCGATGTCGGGGTCGTGATTGCCAGAAAGGGGCCAAACACAGTTAGCGCTTTTTTTGGCATTAGCTTTCCGCGATGGTCTCGATGAGCAATCTGTCGAGTTCAGTTTCGTCCGGGAGTTCGACGTCTTCACGTTTACGCTTTTCAGGTTGCGCGAAGATATTTGCCGAGAGTAAATTCGAGTCGACTTCATAATAATAATAATAATTTTTTTTTCGGGCGGGGGGATATATTATACTCATCAGGTCCACAATATGAACGATGAGTTTATTGAGAACCAGGGCAGCGTGGTCATATCCAGAGATTCGAGGTTCAACATTGAAAGAGCGAATTCGTGGAAATAGAGAACGAGAGCAGATGGCGTAGTCAATTACAGTCTTGTGAGATCCTTGAAACAATGTGTATTCTCTACTGTTTGGGCCAAAGCATTCTGCACCGCTGATGAATACGAGGTCGTAGTCGTTGCAGAAAAATCGACCTCGGGTCGATAAATTGTTCGTATCTTTGGATTTTCGCACCGGGTCGTTGGTGGAGGGGGTGTCAGACGAGGTTCGGCCATTCAAGTCACCTTTGAGGATGATTCGAACGCTCCTGCGCGCGCCACAGCTAGAGAGGAGGCTAGTGCGAGACACGTGTCACGGTCGAGATCTCCCGCCCAGTTACTTGATTTCGGCAAGAGGTAGGCGTTGTATAGGATAATATTGCCCATTTGATGAGCCATGAAGTCTGGGCCCAAGAGATCCTCATGGCAAGGGGGTCCAACGATAAGAGAAAAAGATATCACCTACAAAAGTTTTTTTTCAAAGGGCCCTCCCCCCTCCCCCGTGGGAAATTGCCTTATATAGGCGTCAAATCAGCCGATTTCCGCGATTTTTCAACGTAGGCGCCGTCAGGGCATCTGCGGGTATGTATTCCGTAAGTCAGACATGAAAAATGTGCGATGTGGAAGAAGAAATCTTTTGCCCAAGTCACGCCACCGAATATCACACGTGACAAATTACTTGATTCGGAATGGCTGTCCATGTCGTAACAGCTGTTATCAGGCCTGATATAGGAATAATCTTTTGCTCCCGGTTTTAACTTAAGGTTCATTTGACACCTCGGGACCACGATATTCGTGTTCAGCAGATAAAAATGCTCCAAATGCAACGTGGTTTCAAAATACCGGAGACTTGGACCCCCTTGCCTCACGGAGTTTTGAAGGTACGCGCGCGGAGTTTGAGACCGTTGCGACCCCGCCCCAGGACCTACCGAAGTTAGATTCGAGCTCGGAGGAGAAACCTTCGATGTTTTCCTCCTGAAGAGAGGAGTTCAAGGCCACCGTCGGTGACACACGCTTGGGAGGTGAGGATTTTAACAACCGGCTCAAGGGCAAGAACAAGAAGGGTATGGTCCTTTTTCATTCCTTTTTATCGTACGCATTATTAAATTTTGCTTTCTAGATCTCTCCTCCAACCTCCGCCCCCTCCGTCTTCTCCGCACTGCATGCGCGCGTGCCAAGCGAACCCTCTCCTCCGCCGCGCAGATCTCCGTCGCAATCGACTCCCTCTTTGAGGTATCGAACACCTCTCACCCGTGTCCGATTCGAGGAGCTCTGCCAGGACCTCTTTTGCAGCACCTCCTCCTCCTTGACGTTTCTCCCTGTCCCTCGGTATCGAGACCGCCGGTGGTCCCTCATCAAGCGCAACCTCACTGTCCCCACGAAGTCCGAGACCTTCTCCACCTACTACGACAACCAGCCCGGTGTGCTTATCCGGTTGTACGAGGGTGAGCGCACGCACAAAGGACAACAACCTCCTGGGCAAATTTGAACTCTCCGGCATCCGCCTTCGCTCCCTGTGGTGTCCCTTAGGTCGAGGTCACCTTCGACATTGATGCCAACGGTATCCTTAACGTCTCCGCCTCCGATAAAACGAACGGCAAGTCAAACTAACCACAAGGGTCGTCTGTCGAAAGAGGAGATCAAACGCGTCATTGAAGAGGCCGAGAAGTACATGGTATGTACAGCTCCGGACAATCAAAGACAACAAAGTGAACAGCGGCAAAACCGCTATTTTCTGGGCTTAGCGGAGTTCATAATCAGATTCAGCACCCTAAAATATGCCTAAAACCGATTTTTCCGGAATTTTCCCACGAGAAAAAGGGTTTGGCCAAAATTTTGGGCCATCTGAACAAAATTGTGTGTACCTCTGTGGGCATCATGGGGGATGTTCATAGTCTGAAAACCTTCTCTGGGGTTTCCATAACTGTCTTCCACCTTCTGTGCTTGCTCCGGAGCCCATTCCTACATTTTGTGTTCTTCTCGCTGCAACGGGGACTGTGGGTGAGGCTGAATGACGGCAGCATAGTGACGTTTTGTCACTGTCACGCTGAACTTTCCCAGGGTTTTCCCGCATAACCGCTCGTTGAATATATTCTTTTTCACCAGGAACAATCTCAAATAGATGAAAGCAGCACAAATAAATATTTTCATAATTTTAACTGTGAATTTCGGTGTCCGGCCAAAATTTTGCCGTCCCAAGTGAAAAATGGTCATTATCTCAGCAACCGCTCGATAATATTTCACCAAAAAAAATCAGGAGCCTTCTCTCATGGTTTCCTTTCGATTCCGATGGGTATCGGATGTCAGATAAATGGTCAATGAAATTTGTTGTCTTTGATTGTCCGGAGCTGTACATCTCCTTCCTCCGCCTTTCTTTATATGCTGACTGTTCTCTTTACAGATGAAGATGTAGCCGTCATTGGTGTTGCGTGAAAATTGTCTTAAGTGTATGCATCCAATAAATCCCGCTTTTCAAATGACCTGCTTGAGCTTCAACCCCTGCTGCACCCAAGCTTTGCACTAGCAATGTGTGCCTACCAAAGTTTTACCTCACCTCAAACGCGCTACCCGCCTCACCTGTACAAGACTACGAAGACACAATAAATGCTCAAGCTTCAAGTTGTGTGTTGCTACACTTGTGGTAAATAGATGAAGGAGACTTGTATGTATGCGCTCGGATCCTGAATGTAAGTAGAAAATATTATTCTGGTGCCTAACTGCGTGATGGTGTCACAGTGTGACCAAACGCGCTTATTCTCCGTTCTTTATTCCTTTCGATACTAACAAACCCAGTCCATCGGCAAAGGGCGTCAAAAGGGGGCCAATAATTTGCCTGGGCATTACGCTGGGTTGCAAAACGTGGCTCGGGCCGTAAGGCCAACAAGTCCAAGGAGGTGGACTCAACACAATCAGACGATGCACGTGGAAAGCGCAAGCAGCCCGACTCCCGCTGGACACAAATACTCAGCGCAAAAGGCAGAAGATGTGTATGTATCTTTGATTTCTCGACCACGCATGACTCAAGATAATTATTAGCCCATCAGCAAGATGAGGAGAGTACGAACACTCAAGCAGTCGAACTCGGTCCGTCAAGAACCAATATAGAGAAGAATAAGGCATCGGGCTCTACGGCGGTCCCCCCAAAAAAAGTTTATCCTATGTTTCGTGAGCTTACCTTGCTTAGTAAAAATTCCGCTCATTATTTCATAGGAAATAATTCAGCCAGCACAGTAGATGATGCTACGAACCAAGGCGCTGAAAGATTGCCTACCATTCCAGATATTGTTCCTCTGGTGATCTCTAGCCCAGCAGGAAGGAGCCTGCACCCCGAGCCCTCATGCACAGTATACGTCGAGTCATCAGCACGGGCATACGACGACGAACGAAAGGCAAGAGAACAGGAGGATAAAATGGAAAGGAAATAGACTCGAACCAGTCCAATCCTCAAGAGATCGAAGACAGTCGTTCGATCAGTGATGGATAGGGACTGGAAGATAATCACGCGTTTTAGTACAGTCGGAAGTTGCCGAGATTATTAAAAAACTTGGACAAATTTTCGCGAAAACTCAGACATCGACCTCGTCTTTTCAGAAATAGTAAGAGACAGTTTTGTAGACAACTGAATTCTAAGACTTCCTATGTTTTCAGATTTTTGATTCAAGTAAAATCGAGTCCTCTACGACACGATTACTGTGCGGGACCTTGTGGCTGTGCTCATGGCTGTACACGTCGCTCCCACGCCCTGCCTCACGTGAGCTAAAAGGGGCGAAAAGATTCACTCATTGAAGACACAGTTTTGAAAATATAAAAATTCTAAGAACATAGAAGCTCTTAGAATTAAATTCTCTACAGAACTGTCTCTTACGAATTTTGAAAGAAGGAACTCGGTCATTGACCCACGTCGAAATTTCTCTAAGTTTTTTAATGATCCTCGGCAACTTCCGACTGTACTAAATCGCGTGATTATCTTCCAGTCGCTATTCTACCGGTATGTTGATCGACTGTCATCAACTTACACCGGTTTCCCGATAGCGACTGGTTCGAGTCTAGAAAGGAAAAGAGAGTCTAAAAATTTCGTGTACGCCATAGTTCGCGGTCGCCGATCTCGCAGCTGGACCAGACTGCAGACATTATAACTTGGGGCTCTTTGCACGAGAGAGGGAGGATAAAAATAGGCGGATATGTCGGAGGACCAAAAGCAGGTGCATCATACCTGCGGGTAACCCTCCAATTTGTTCCAGTGGAGCCATTGCGCGAATGGAGACAATGTAGTGGGCCAGGGAGACATAAAGAGCATGCACACGGGCAGCGCATCCTCGAGCATTGTGCTGCTCATTCGCTTTACGACTCATCCATCAACCGGCAGCACGAGCTTTGCGGGCTGTGCATGCGACCAGCGCCGATGTGCGTCTTTTACCTCAAAAAGTAAACGGAAAACCCCAGATGGTGTCGAGCCTAACTGCAGCCCGCATCCGGGAAGAAATCCACGAGAGCCGTTTCACCTCTAGTCTTTGTCTTCTAGAGTATGCTTTACTTTCAGATTCATCGTCCGACTCGTCACCATCACCCTACTCGTCATCAAATTCAGACTCTGAGAGTAAGAGCCTGTTCGGCTGCCATATCCATATCCAATATCCATATCCAACTCCCTTATGGGGTACAGTACACCGCCGTTCGGGAAAAATGTTCTGTACACATTTACGTTGTAACATTTGTAAATAATCGTGGGACCATCAATGGATGTTGCGAAAACATCACGAAAACAAAAAGTGTTGAATCCCACAAGGCTTGTGGAACATTGATGTTTTCATGGATGTCAGGGGACATTTTTTCAAGGTTTTCTTGAGATTTGAGGAAGCTTGGTACTGATGTCTCGGATATTGGTCGAAAAAGAAATCCAGCGCGAATAGATCAGCAAAAAAACATTGAGTTATTACAACAAGCAACACAGTACATCATGAAACTATGTCTGCAGTAGCGAGGTGGTGTAAAGGAAGAGTCGACGAGAAACCTTCTACTGAGAAACATGCCCCAGGTCCTCCTCACCCTCGGGCATCCGCTGTTGGGAAAGTGGAGCAAGGTCGGGGCAGACGATAAAAAACAGCTTTTGGAGACTTGACATGACCACGAGCGACTGGATACATGTAGGTTTGGGACTTGAATTTGAAATGTTGGATTGAAGATTTGAGTTTTGAGGTTGCAAGACAGTCGGAAGCGCAGACAAGATATGTAGAGAAGGAGGTTGAGGAAGTTTACAACACGCGGACATCGACAAGCATCTTGAGCATGGTGCGAATCTTCCAACTTGAGGCAAAGTCCCAAAACTTGAAGCGTCTTGAAAGTTGAAGGTACTCTGACTCAGAAGTCTTGAAGGGCGGGTATTGAGGCCTTGAGGGCCTCGGAGGCAGGCTTTGGCTTCGTGGAGATGTCGACATAGCTGGCTGACAGCCAAAGTAGGATTGCGGCTGCATCTGAATAACCCTCCCAACGTGAAAGGACAAGCACGTTGTGTATGGTGCTTGGGGGTGCCGGGACAATGTGCAGCGACACTTGCGCGGGCATCGAATCCGGACGGCGTGTGTGTTGATGTCGGGGGAGGGCGAGTGGGAGCAAAGTGGAAGGAAAAAGCAAAGTGGTGCTACCAACATTGGCATTGTTTGTTTTGATGATCATGATGCGCACGGACCTTCCAGCCGTCATCTCAGTGGTGAAAGTTGACGTGCCCGCCTCGACACCGGCTTTGAAGGCGAGTAATTCCCGGAGTTTTTTGAGAACCGCTCAAACATTGTACTGGTCATCCATGAAGTGTACGAGGCCCGAGTAGAACTGTGATGTTACCGAAATATTTATAGGTCCGACTCGCGATTCAGTCGCCCGGTTACGACCCATAGTTTAATTTGCTAGATGTAACTAGTTAACTGTAACAAATAGGGGTCACTCTGGTCTATTCATTTTCCTGTGCCATGAACACACTGGAAACATTTTCACCAAGGTATTGACATGGTTTTACCAACGTTATTATGACCTTGGCAAGAGGTTGTCCAAATGTTTTACAGGGAAGGTTCAAAAAACATCGAACTGACCTCATCAATATGTTCGAGAAGACGTTTCAAGATCATCAGCTTTTGAACATTTCGTAAATAAAATCTTTGATTGGCGGTGTAGGGGACAATCAAAGCCCGCCTATTTTGGAAGCGTGAGAAAGTTGTATACAGGAGTCACCGTCGGCGATCCGAGGCATCGGAAACCACGTAAAGAGTCAATTTAGACACCGTTTAAGAGATCTGCACGAGCCGATTTTCAAATTCTTGAGGGTAAGCTTTGGGGACCTCAAAATATTGAGAAAACCGGAAAGAAATCGGGAAATTTTCGGAAAAAGTGGCAATCGACTCCTCTTACAGCTCTTTGCGGAACTTAGGGCGCGGATCAATTTTTTTCAAAAAATGATGATTTCAGAATAACACTCATAACTCCCTCAATTCTTGGTCTTTTCCCCTGATTCCAACACCATTGTACTCGTATGGGATGCCCGCACCTGCATGCACCCGTGGATAAAGGATGATTATATAATCTGTACATCCGACAGTCGGCTTTCTGGTTGGTGGCGATTTTTGCGTGAGCTCTTCGCAGCTCGAGGGTGTGTGTGGAGACTTATCTCCGTGGAGGTACGAGCGGCTACGGGCTCATCAAGATCATGGTCCGTGCGCGCAGTGACAGTATATATACATATCAGTAGTGTACCCGCTTGGAAGTTTATCGCGTCAGTCGCGTCACACCCGGTGTCGATTTGAACGAAAAAAAATACAGCACCGTCGTTTTCACTTGGGTTCAACAATAAGGGTTGTTGCAGGCAGCACCGGATTAGGTTTTCCCGCCGAACTCCACCTGTTTGCCTAATAAAAAGTAAAAAATAAATCAGAATAGTGCACCGGGAGGGAATCGAACCCCCTTCTGGTTGTGAATCAATTGCTTTTCATCTACGCAAACAGACTCCCAACCCGTCTTCCATACACCACCAGTGCTGCTGGTATTCCCTTCTGTGCGGCTTGAATTCTTCTGACCATTGCCCCAGCCATTCAGATTCGGGAAACAGTTCAATATTAATACTATCTCTCCGAGCAGATATATCTGATACAAAAGCCCGAGCAAGTACCCGAGTCACTGAAGGCCCTCCTCTTCTCAGAACGTGTCATAAAAGTTGGATACCATGTCCAAGGCAATCTCGACCTCCTTTCCCTTCTCTGGCAGCATCGATCTTCCCCTGACCAAACGTTAAACAGCAAAGCAACAGGCTGGATTGATATTGGCTCCCCAGCAAAATCTAAGGGGCTTATTCCGCACGCTACCGTTCCCTTCCACAGAATTTCTGTAGCTGTCCTCCGCCAGAATTTGGATGACCTACAGGACGTTCGTTGCTCAGACTAGTCCTGTGCATGTCTGCGCGTTGAGCTACGGAAAGATCATCTGACAAAATTATCCACTTGGATCGTAACCTGCGCACTCACTAGCCAGTAGATTCCGCGGGTGAACAAATGGAGCATAGATAAACGGGGACAGGGGTTGAACATGAGACCGAACGCAGTGGGAAGAAAAGCGGTGAACAGTGGATTGGAAGGGGTTAAACAAAAAGGATCTGGAGAGGAGGTACTGTAGAAAAGAGAGAGAACAAATGGGGATTTTGCACAGCCGAGGGACCATTTGCTTAAAGAACGGTTAATGCATTCAACACAGCCTCTATTGACCCTTGCGCAAAAAAATGGGTCACTGACTGTGGGTTTCCCATGGATGGCATATGCAAGTATGCTGGAGTCTAGGGTCGAAGATGACAGATGCCGGCTCTATAGTTCGACCTTGCGCTACATGGGCGGGGAAGAACCACCACCATCTTTCACTGAGGCCATACAAGTATTGGGATCTAGTTTGGATCTGGTGATTGAACTGTCAAAGTCCCGAGTTTGGTTTGGCTTGGCTTCGCTAAGCCGGGGCTTTTCGGTTTGAAGCACATCAGGGTTGACAGCCTCCAGCATTTCTCTGATTGATTCTTGGCTTGTACACAACTATCAAGCCCCCGGCTCCGTATGTTATGAGTGTTTCGCTCTCATTTGCACCGGGGGAGAAAATCTTTACAGCAGAACACAAATGGTGAGGATGTTGAGAAGAAGAAAAAACAAGCCAAGTTTGTTTTTTCGAGCTCCTGCCCATTGAGGAAGGATCCTGTATAAATGCCAATTCTTTTGGGTGCCATAGTTGAGTTGCATATCGCAATCTAGAGCAGCTTCCCAGAACCTTAGGTGCCCATTGTTCCAAGCTCCGAGTCTTCAAATTGAGAGGTGATTTTTTGGACCTCCAGTAGATTCCACAATTCTTTGGAGGTTTTGTAATCCCACATATGAATGCAAGGCACCGTCTCGTCAATTTCGAGAATATTTGACCCAGAAAAAACGAGCACCAGGGTCATTTGTCCAAAACGGGTAACCACATCCATTTCAACCGTTCAGTAGATTCCACAATTCGATGAAAGTTCTGAAATCACACATACGAATCGAAGGCGGCGTCTCGTCAATTTCGAGAATATTTGACCCAGAAAAAAACGAGCACCAGGGTCATTTGTCCAAAACGGGTAACCACATCCATTTCAACCGTTCAGTAGATTCCACAATTCGATGAAGGTTCTGGAATCACACATATGCATCCAAGACGGCGTCTCGCCGATTTTGAGAATATTTGACGCAGAAAAAACGTGCACGAGGGTCAGTTGTTCATGTAAAACGGGTAACCACATCCATTTCAACCCTCCAGTTGATTCCACACCTCTTCCACTTGAAGCTCATGATAATCGTAGAAACCAGAAGGAGTTTGTCCCGAATGGTCCTGCGAGACCTGTGTCAGGGCAGCCTATTCGGTCCTGCAGAGATGATCCTTGTTCCGGAACGTTACAAAATGGCCGGGTAAGGGCGGAAGCGACGGCCCAAGGCAGTATCGGGTAGGGACGGGAATGGCCGGGTGAAGACGGGAATGGGAAGCAAGGGGCCGACCGGCCAAGACAAAGATGTTTGAAGCTAACATCAACAAATAAAGAAATCTTCCCGCCTAAAACTATCAGCGCCAAGCGGAACAGCATTGTTTGTAGGTCCATTTAAGGCCCCGGAAACGCGCAGGCAAGCTCACCCATCTCATGGGATGGGGGCACAGGCGCCCGGAAGGTACGAGGAGGGTCCCATTTTAGGAAGGGCGGGAACCGCATAGCCACCCGCCCCGAAGCGCGGAGCCAGCGAGCGGGCAGGTGCACAGGAAGAAGGCGCGTGAAATCTCCCTAAATGGAAGTGTCTCTCGCATGATATATCACGGTCTTCTCAGAGCGAGAGACCGTGATCAATCACCATTCTGTTCTGCCCAGAGACAAGTGATTGATCAATTCCCCACTGGGAGCTGATTTTGCTGGCTGAACCAATGGAGCTTAACGGATTCTAACGAAACTTCATAATCCACTTCTTCTCCATTCAATCCAACTTCTCATTGTGTTTTCGGATCGAAAGCGCTCTTGAAGGCTGTGCTGGGATGAGTTTAGTGTGCAAATGTGGGATTTTTCAATATTCTCAGTGCCAACCCTCCACATGATTCCCCTGCACATAGCCATATTGGCACATCCTAATGCATTTTTAGAAGTCTTCAAGAGCTACCCAATGCCAGTTGGCTGTTTGGCAAGCTTTCCCCGTTGGTATTTCACGAATATATTCAGCTTATTGGGGAATCTCACAACTTAACGGACGGCATTGATGTCCTCTCTATGATGTACCAACTGCTTAATCGGGCCTTACATGTTCCATCTGGAGATAGCGTGGCGCCCGAAATGCAGCAAGAGATCACGGGCCTAGAAAAGGTTGAGAGGCCAAATTCGCATGGTTAAGGCTGATCGTGTTCCAGCGCTGTAACGACCGATCGCTCACCTTGGTACGGGGCGTTGATGTAATTTTCAAGAGGATCGTTGCGGAAGTTGTGAAGGCTGTGGACGTCGTCTGTAACCAACGCACATCTCTGAGTATGAACTTACCGTAAAACAACCAGGCCGAGAAACGGAGCCCGACCGTTTTCGAAAAGATCGCCCAGTTGAAGTGGAATCAATACCTCGCCCTGATGCGTCGCGACGGAGAATACGGCCCTACTGATCTAAATGCGGTTCTCACCGCCCCCATATTGCCCTCTGTGCAGACTCAGTGGCACCTGGGCGTGAACGTGGAGATCCCGGCGCTTCTTTCTGTTTTCTTCGCGGTCTTGCCATTTTTTTTTGAAAAGGGGACACAGCTGAACTATAAACAGGAGCTCAAAGATGATCTGGACAACACCATTCAGACACTGCAGGTTCGGTCCTCCACCAATGTCGACACGGTCCGCAAGTCGCTTGGGGTGGATTAAGGAGCAATTGGCTCCTCAATATGGAACGGTTGCGGCGGAAAGAGGACGAGGTATGTTTGGCAGAATGAAGGTTCGTTCACTCACTGCTTCTCAAACTATCACTCATCTCAGGCTAGGAGGCAAGTTGACCTTGAATTTTCACGCTGTGCATGTAATCCAACTTTTGTTCCAGCTGAACATGACCTTCATCCGAGACTCGGCGCACACGGTATTTGAATCATTGAACGGTGGGACCCGCATCGCCTTCGCAGGCAGTGTTGGCGAGGTCCAGAGCGAGCCCCTTGATGGAATCAAGCGTATTCTGCGAGATATTAGCCTCTTTTTTATTGGTGAAAACTCGCTCTCCATGCGCAAATGGTGGACCCTATCTGATGCATTGCAGGATTCGACACCATGTCAAGAGACTTGGAGGGCCTTGCTCTGCTGAAAACGATTCTGCTCGACAAAGAGGACCATATTTTTGGTGTGATGGATAGTCTGAAGTCGCGCCGTTAAGAAATTGATCTACACTTGAGTCCGTAGGTAGTACTTACATTGTTTGACAGCTACCTCAATGTGTAGCGTGAAGCGTATTACAGCTAATGTCGGAACCGAAGGCGCGCATGAAAATTTCCCGTTTTGGACACTTTTTTTCAATCTGCGACCCATTCGCTCGTATCTGGGTCAGTTTTGCGCTGATAGACCAATCTTTCGGAATAATTAGTGCGCAAAATTATATTTTGTTGGATCATTTTCCAGAGTGGTCCCTTTTCAACTTGAACATGCTCTACCTAGGCCATATGTTGTCTAAACAAGCTGGTTTTTTGGGACAGGAGACGTACATGCATTCATTCAAATGTGATAGAGCCAAAAATAATTATATGTACACGCTTACAGTGCAAAACTGCCGAGAGCAATATTTCAGTCACCAGCAGTAATTTGATTGTACCGTCTTCATTTCTGATGCAAATATATCAGAAAAATCGATACAAGCAACGTCCTTGACACCTAGTGCTAACACTCAACCCAGTGTGGCCAATAAAGCGTGTTGAAAAACTTATTTAGAACGCGTCGCGTCTCCTCGACCAAATTTCGGCATCGACAGGGTCGCGTAGCTGTCGATTTGAATGAAAAAAGCCAATGATTTCGCACCGATCACGGGGCAGGAAGATCGGTGCTGTGGTAACGACTGGAGCATCATGTCATGATTTTGGCAGATGGCGCCAAATGTGATTTTAGACTTGTGATTTTCAGCCTTCCCCTACCCTCCTGGTCCCAATTTGACGTAATAAACCACGCCGGAATCCGCCTCTCTTACCGCTCCGTTCTGTGCAAAATCAAGACCCTTGGCCAGGAACAGTTGGCCAAAATTCGCAAAATTGCGAAAACCCGTATGTTCATGATTATTTGGGATAACTTGAACTTCGCATTTCGGGTCGCACAGCAGCGGGTTGGTTCGACCGACCACTTTGATAACGGTACCACCGCCACCCTCATCTGCCTCTGGGGATTTTCGCCTGGAGATTTACCGTTAACTTTACTGTCACCACGTGATGTTCGGTTGCCGGGCAGAGTGCTAAATTCTGGAGTAAAGAAGGGCCTCAAACTCGTTCAGTTCTTGGCCAGCCTGGCTGGAACCAGATCCAAACCACTCCTTTCAACTCAGCGGGTAGAATGATACCGGAATATCGGGGCAACGGAGGGAAATTGCGCTGGAATTCCTTAGGTGGAAGTGTGGCTGTGTCACTGGGTCTAGACCAGTCTGTGAAAGTCTGTGACCTTGAAGCGAGCACCAACGGGATTATCCAGGCAAAACAGCCCATTTAAGATACCTTCATTGGAGAGCTCATTGTTTCTGCTAGGTGTACGAACACGAGTGAGTAGTTGACGAGTAGCAAGAATGTCATCAGAGCGCAGTAATCATGACCAAGAGATCTGGGCCGAAACCCGATATCAATAAGTAATTTAGTCCGAATTTGCCGAACACCAGCACCTACCACCGAAATGTAATAGGAACTCGAAACCGGGTTTACAACCATGGTTTTTGGTGTCACCGGCCCTCCGAGGCTACTCCGTTTGTCTAGCTCATTTCTCCAAGAACATAGGCGCTTACCCACTCCAATTGCCTATTTTATTTCGTCCCTGTTACAGCTTTGGCTTCAAGCTCACCCAATCCGGTTTGCTTTTTTCCCATGCTTAATTCTAGACGACCCCCGAATCACAATTAAACTCTGGCCAGCTCTGTTTCTAACATGCCACTCTATTCACGGGGTCCACTTTCCAGCGCTCAATGCGCCCACTCAAAAGGAACATCTCTGTCTGATGCTCCTTTACTCTTTCCCCCATCTTCATCCCATCGAGACCGTCCGTGTGTTTTCAGCTTTCGCTTCTGTATTTCAAAGCCAGTCCACACTGGAATCAAGTATGGGCCTGGCCCTTCAATGCCTTTCTCTACCAAGCACGCGAGATCCGGCGAGCATCAAGAGACCAAGGACTGTAACAATTTTCACGCGCAAATCCACTTCAAGGTCCCAATCATTTCTTGATTAGCCTGCCATATACTCACCCAATGCAGGGAACACTGGCAGAACCAGATCTTGGACCTGGCGAGCGAACTCTGACAACTCCAAACTGGATCCGACCGACGCCCGACACTCGGCGAAATCATGGCATGCGGAGCAGTTGAAAAATCAGACGCCGGTAAGACCAGGCTTTTCCGAATCATCGTCTATGAATCCGCCCACTTGATATGGAAGCTCCGAAATGAACGAGTGATAGGCGGAAAGGGCCTCGCGTCCGCGAGAGAAATAAAAAACCGGTGGGGTAAAACAATCAACAATAGATTGGCATTGGACTGCGCGTTAACGGATACAGCTAAATACGGAAAGAAGGGCATTCCTACTTCAGTGGTGCGCAAGACATGGTCCAGAGTTTTGAAAGACGAAGACAGGCTCCCGAGAGACTGGTTCATGGAGAACGAGGTTTTAGTGGGTGTCGGTTAGCCGGAGACAATGAAGGCCTAGTTCGCCAGGCCTGAGTCGATGATGGAACTGCAGCCCCACACAGTGCATCACGAATACTCGGATGCATGTGCGGAAGACGCATTTCCTCGAGCGGTTATTTCCTGTCAGGCCCGGTTCCAAGTCCAAGGCCAATTCTAACGGGTGGGGTCGAGACGACTAGGTCCGTCCGCAAGGAAAGCAGAAATGCCCTTCGACCCCACTATACCAAACGTTCCGCAAAAAAAAAAGAGGATCATAAAATGCCGGATGCTTTGATGGTAATGTTGCCGCGACTCCAAAGTCGAGTCGTCTGGGAGTCGAGTCAATACAAGTCGCTCGACTCGACTCAACCTCTCGAGTTGAGTCGAACTGGATCGACTCAAGTCGACTTCAGGTCGACTTAGTCGGTGAAGTCGAGGGAGTTTTCTTCCTGATTGCCTCAGTAGGCTGTAGGATAATGTCGAGCTCTCAGGGAGGTTTGGGGTAGTCGGAAAAATTGTTGTTTGTCCCAGTACACATTCCCCACATCGTTGGATAATTATATTGAGCACCCCAAGGTGCTAAAAGCACCCAAAACGAATCGGAGGATCAATGACTGGTTGAAGTGTATCAGTGAATATCAATCCCTTTGCTGATAAAAGGACTCACACATGGCAATTATATATGCATCGGTGTCGGCAAACCTATTGTAATATTTATTTGCATGACTTGGATAAGGCCTCTGCGATGCGGTAGCTGAACCGTTTTTGGTAAGCATTTTACCGAGCGTCGCCTTGACAGGCTGTGACTGAACTCTGATCCTGCTACCACGATGATCAATCCTACCAGCTTCGTCCATCATACGCATCCTGCCCATCAATCAAGGACCGGAATTTACAACGCGCAACACGTCGCAGAATCCCTTCCATGTTGGACAGGGGAGAGGTCATTTTGCGAGTGTTTGCATTGCGGGCTCGCAAGTCAACCCCAGTGAGAAACCCAGCTAAGAAAATCGAGCTAGAACGAGCTAGATCGAGGAATTTGATGGGTCCTCGATTTCACTCGATAATCTGGACTGGGCTCGATGTACCTCGATGAAAATCGAGCAATATCGACGTAAATCGAGCGCGAACGAGCTTATATCTGCAGTATCGAGGTGCATCGAGCTTTCCCTTACTTTGGTAGGCACATATTGGAATATACAAAATATTCAATTATTGCTCCTACAGTACATGCGCTGCCTACTGCACTATCCTACAGGCCATCGCCCTCCTTCCCGATCTACCCGACCTCCGACCCGACAGACCACACAATTCAGGCCCTGTGTAATGGAGAATGCAGCGGCGAGTGAGTAGAATAAGAAAGACGTGGCGCTGGACAAGTTGTGAGCAGATACTTGATACAATGAATGAAAGACATACGAAGCGGCGAACGAAATGAAAAGACGCGACTCTGTAAGCACGGGTAAGTGGGTGGATCGGAAGCTGTCCAAGGCACTCACCGCACCACAATGGCCTCCTTGTCATCTCCTTGACCGGAATCCTGGGCAACGGACATTCTATCAGTGTAAGAGTCAGCAAATAGGCCACAGGACGTTGGGTAGCACACGCACCTGCGATGTGACAGGTGGGAGAACATAGACATGGCATGGAGATTATCTGCGGAAGCCGGCCAGGTCATTAAGACAGGGCGCAATGATACGAGGCGGGGGAAAACGCGCACTGTGGTACAAAGAGCGCGCCAGAGCGCGGGCGGGAAGTGGGAGGGGGTGGAAGGAAAGAAAGAAGCATTTCAAAGTCCGAAATCGTACGACTTGTATTTATTGAGAGCAACGACGCGTCTATGACGCAATCGCACGGCGACGTCGAGCAGCGTCGAGCACTTGTAAGAAATTGCAAAAAGACTCGTCGAGGTGCGTCATTCTGTGATGGATGTGTGCCTGTTGACGGGCTGTTTGACTGAAATTGTCAGATCAGACAGCAGGCACACCTCGATATTCCTCGATATTCCTCGATTCCTCGATATAGCTCGTTCTAGCTCGATTTTCTTAGCTGGGTTTCTCACTGGGAGTCAACCACCACCCGCAATCGCGGCGGATTAGACTTCGGTTTGGGAATTAATAGCATCGGCGCAGTGTTCCCGGAGTTGGACACTTTCCAACGACCTGAATTCAAATACGTCTCATCCTACTGCGGTCTCAAAGCCTCAGGACAACGCAATGCTCGCCAAGGCAGAATTTTAGCCTCATCAATAAAAGGAATCGTGTGATTAATTGCTCTCAGCGGAGGCAAAGGAGTATCCGACGCAATACGACAAATGGGCATTGCATATTCCAATAATTCCTCTCGGGCAGCCCGCGTGTTCACGCTTTAATTCTGAGCAAGACTGTGTCCTCAGAACATTTTATTTCAACGTCCCAGTAAAGCCTGCGAATTTATGGCTCTCCCAGCCCAACACGGCATGTATTCGGCAAAGATTGCATCGATTGAACAAATTGAATGTCTGGGGTCAGTTTAAACCCAGGCTTTGACACGGACCCTCTCACTGTGTCTAATAGAGTATCGTGAATACGCAACAAGCGTGCAAGCAGAGTCAGATATATATACTCGTTATCACAAAAAGCAACCGGACAGGGCGTACCTCCGCAGTATACAACTCTTAGCACTTTTTTGGTTGGTAATTGACACAGAGGCATACCTCAACATGGGACACCAAAAATTAGCTTCTTGTCTACTTTCGTTGCTGCGAAAATCGAAATTTAAATCATTTTTTGATGAAGGGGGTGATTTTGGCTACTTTTTAGTTTATTCACAGAAGGATTGAGAACATCCTCCCACTGTTTAAATTTTCTGTGTGGGTTCCAACGGACCTAAGGCTAATTATCAGATACTCGGATACCCAGAATTACCATCGGAACATTGCTTAAAAAGGAAATACCATCAATTTTCGATCATTTCCAAAATTTAATATTGCACTCGGTATGAGCTGCTGCACTGGAGGCTTTAATGTCACATTCTATGCCAAATATGCTGTAAATTGAGAATCTAGCCACGAGAATGGTTAAAATTCAGGTCATATGCTGTTAAAACCAAATGTCCGGTTACTTTTTGTGATGACGAGTATATATATGCAGTAGTACGGTTAATCGAGGAGGATACCGCAATGAGGATGACAGGTGAGAAACTAATAATTCTGACACAGAAAAGCAACCCCGTAGCAAAAGGTTGTGACTGTGCATATCTTGGTCGTGCATATAGAAAGCACCGAAATACGGTTTTAGAGTGACAATATCAAGAAGCACCCGCAGCAAAGTATGTAGGCATAAAATGGGTCATGTCCAGAATGAAGATATCCAATTCCGTGCACCGGATGGAGAAGAGATGTTAGTAGTATTATAGCAGGGTCTCAAGCAGCGGTGACACATGTTCGGATAAAAATAACATTCTTAGGCTGAGGACTAAATATCAGAATGTCTCCTGTAACGATGGTGTATCAAATAGTGGCCTATTACTGTAGATCAAACGCGGTTTGAATGCGGGACTTTTTGGCTCCCATATTGATTTCAACTTTGGCCTGCGTCTTCCTCTTTCGAGTCTGTGGAGCTGGATCTTCGACGCGATTGATGTCTGCGACAATGGGGTCTAGATGCTCGTCTCCATCGTCTACACTGAACGTATCGTCCATAGAAGATGAGATGTTACTTCGGAAAAGTTGCTCTGCCAAATTAGGTCAGATGGAAGACCCGAACGTTGATGTAAGTCACGCATTGAGGGTGTAGCCCGTGCAAATGCCTCGTGCATCGCTAACTTATCAAAGGATATGTTGTTAAGAAACACATCCGGAGTATTTTTCGCGATGAGTCGATAAACGAGGACAGTTTTTGGTTGAGGTTGCCTCCAGATGCGTCCAATTAACTGCCTGTCCTCCTGAGCCGACCAAAGAGTGTCCTGAAGCCTCGATGTCAGCGATGCCGAAATATGGGTTAGGGAGAAGCAGTGCTGCTTACTATTATAATTAAGATGTTTGCCACCGGAAGGTTCAGGCCAGTCATTCCAACTCCGGATATAATCATTATACGAGGTCCAGCGGGATCATTAAATTGCTCGACAGCGTTCTTGCGGTCGGCAATGGTCATCAGGCCGTTGAGGGTAACCATATTACCCCGCGCAATCCCGTAGAGTTGCAGAACCGTTAGTATCTGTTCATTTGACGACGGCCACGCGGCGTATACAAGAAGCTTGTCTGGTGACATTGGAATAGGATTTTCACCGAGTGTAGATGACGGAAACACCACGCTGCTATCCGCATTAATGGAGACTGCGAGCCTGCCATCTTTTTCCAAAGGATATTTTATAATTTCGGCTAGAGTATCGAGCTTGCGAGAAGGATCCATCCTCCATTCGTCCAAAGATTCGGGGTTGGTCCACTCATATCCGGCGTTGCAGCTAGGGTGAGTTATAGCCCGGCGGAACTTAATATAAAATGCCTGAGGATTGGAGTTTAATCGCAGGTCAAGAGAAAGATGAAGAAATAAGAGCCTTGGACTCTCGTACAATGCCGATAGGAATAAGTGGCAAGACGATTAGCATGGCGAGCACTGTGCCATCAAAAGATCACCAACAGTGACCGAACGGTAGTGAGGTAGTGCTTTGCGTGATCCCTCCAAACAATTGAAGTGACTTACCCTTCCCATGCCATACTGAACACCCGCTTCACTCTCTTGAGCCAATTCATTTGCTATGATGTCAAGGTTTCTGATCTCTGAATCGTAAAGATCCAGGAGGAGCATGTGTTCCTCATAGGCCTTCAAAGATTACGATGGCAGCCGTATCATTCGCCTGAAGGCCTATGCTTTCTAATTATCCTCATAGAACCTGGTAGGACTTATGGAATTTAGATCGAATGCTAGGCTTGCCCGCATTCGTTGGCCAACGGCCAGACGACGACGCCAGGAAGATCGAAAGGAACCTCAGAGCTGCAGCACGGGAGGACAGAAAAACTTCGAAACAAGCCGGTGACAAAACCCTGGTCTTGCACGCCAATCTCACTGGTCATGACATGCCAAACAAAGTACAGGAGGTGATGCTTGAGTCAATTGGTGCCATCAGGGACGCATTCAAAGGAAAGGTAATCAGACGAACCGTTAACTCCAAAGATTACGATGGCAGCCGTATCATTCGCCTGGAGTTAACGGTTCGTCTGATTACCTTTCCTTTGAATGCATCCCTGATGGCACCAATTGACTCAAGCATCACCTCCTGTACTTTGTTTGGCATGTCATGACCAGTGAGATTGGCGTGCAAGACCAGGGTTTTGTCACCGGCTTGTTTCGAAGTTTTTCTGTCCTCCCGTGCTGCAGCTCTGAGGTTCCTTTCGATCTTCCTGGCGTCGTCGTCTGGCCGTTGGCCAACGAAGGCGGGCAAGCCTAGCATTCGACCTAAATTCCATAAGTCCTACCAGGTTCTATGAGGATAATTAGAAAGAAGAAGAGTGAGTCTGACCAATATCCCCGTAGTAACTGGAGTCGCTGTCATTGCTACAGTGCAGCTGGAAGCTTCCCGAAGAGCCCGACAAGCGATATGAGTTTTGTTTAGGTTCCTGCAGACATGTGCCTCATCGATTCCTGCCAGCAGCCAGCTATGACAGTACACAGCAGCAGACGAAACTCGCCTAAACCTAGGGTCCTTGATCAAAGGGCCAGATGGCTTCCTCGCATCGAGTTTATAGAGCTGCTCTCCATCTGAGCTTAGGGCCTGAATCATGGTGTTAAAATGGTGCCGAATGTGGTATCTAAGATTGTCAAGGTGACGCACCGAACTCGTGGCCATGAAGAATCCTGCGGGTTGCACTGATTTCTTGACCACGTCCTCCCAGAAGGTTTTCCGGGATTTGTATGCGCCAATGTAAGGTATAATATCGAAAGTGCCTGGATACAGATATCGCCGAATTTCGGATTCCATTTGTGTCTGCAGGTTCACTGGGACCACAATAATTGAGTCTAGAGTCGGGATATTTCCGTTCTTCCCTTGCCACATCCTGCGTTCTATAAGAAATTTGAGTGTTTTCACATTCACGCGACCGCCAAGAACATACTGAATGCTCCAGGGAAATATTTTTTCTGATGATAGTAGTCACGGTAATAGGCAAGGCAGGCCACAAGTGCGATTATTTGCAGAGTTTTTCCAAGGCTCTGCGATGAATGCCAGATTCATCATTTTGTACAGACCGACCAGTTGGTGCCATCGAGGGGCAAGATTAATCTTCGAATTCCTGTCGTCTTCAAAGAAAGCATTCCCTTCATCTGTCCAAGGATTGTGCAACCCAGTGGGGTCCAACTTAGTGTTAAAGAATGGAATGGCTTTGTCAGGAAGCCCGAGTAATATCCAGAGCTGATCGACAGAAAGATGGGAATATTCTTCCGTCCCTTCTTCCCAGGCCGGAGAGGGAACAGACTCGTTAGGGATGTAGGGCATGTCCATATCCATGTCGAGGGTTGCTCCTGAGATAATCATGTTCAAGTGGTCGGCTAGTGATTTCTGCTTGATTCCCAACGTCTTCAATGTCGCGAGACCGAACTTGATTCTCACAGCAAGCCTCGGAAGCTGATAGCTGGAACTCAGTGCGTTCAAGACCCGCATATGCTGCCCGGCGCTTCGATGCAAACAGCCCCAAAGGCAAACAGCAACGCCTCGATAACAGGTCCGGGGACCACTACTTCTATTCGGTTAATCGGTGGTTTGCCTATCCATTCAAATTCAAGGTTCCACTTCCTTGCCAGTGACCTGGCTGTTTGAAACCAGATCTCTCTGACGGTTTTCCAATTGTGAGGCACGGGGCTCAAAATAGGTCCCTTGTCCCTCCGTGGACAGCCGAAATACATTTTTTGCCCTTTCTTGAGGGGAATTCAAATCCGGAATGCAGGGCATTTATTTTGAGCTGCTGAAATCAAAATGCGTTCTCACTGCGTTTGAAAAAAAGAAGAAGTCGAGCACGAGGTCGAACAATGTGTCGTTGACACCAAAATCGGTCAAAACACTGTTTACGCTATTCCAGCTCTAGGAGCAATTCCACAATTTTCTTGAGCTCCTGAAATCAAAGGCCGCCATACTACATGCCTCCTTGCCTGCTTTCAAAAAAATTAACCCAGAAGAAGTCGAGTGGAAGGCCGAACATTGTGTCGTTGATGCCAAAATTGGTCGAAACACCGCATACGCTATTCCAGCTGTAGGAGTGATTCCACAATTTTGTTAAGGTCCTGAAATCGAAGGTTGCCATCCAACATGCATTCTCGCCGGCTTTGAAAAAATTTGACCCAGAGGATGTCGAGCACAAGATCGAACAATGTGTCGTTGACTCCAAAATCAGTCGAAATCCATGACGCTATTCCAGCTCGATTGCACAATTTTGTTGAGGTCTGAAATCAAAGGTCGCCATCCAACATCCCTTCCTGTTGGCTTCGAAAAATTTAACCCAGAAGAAGTCGAGTACGAGACCACACGATGTGTCATTGACCCCAAAATTGGTTAAAACGCCCCGTACGCCATTCGAGCTGTAGGAGTGATTTCACAATTTTGTTGAGCTCCTAAAATCAAAGACTGCCATACGACATGCCTTCTCGCCCGGTTTGAAAAATTTAACCTAGAAGAGGTCGAGTGCAAGGCCGAACAATATGTTGTCGACACCAAAACCGGTCGAGACGCCGCATAAATACGCCATTCCAGCTATAGGAGTGATTCCACAATTTTGTTAAGCTTCTGAAATCAAAGCCCACCATCTAACATGCGTTCTCGCCGGGTTTGAAAAAACCAACTCAGAAGAAGTCGAGGGGGCCTCAAGGCACTAAATAAAGGGACCTCGATCCCTTAGGTCATCTTGTTGGTTACGTTGTATTTCTCCTCACCATGCTTGAGGAGAATCATCTTGAGCCATTACTGACACATCATCTAGCCTCCAATACAGTTGAGGACCCGTTTCTTAGTACCAACAAGACAGGCCTTCGCTTCGCTCCGGCATTGACGCTCACTTGAGGCAGCCAACGATCGTTGCCGGAAGACAATTGAGTTTCGTCGATTCTGGCCGTTGGGATTGTACAGTGAACAAAATTTAATTCAAGAAGATATCTACATACAAATAACAAATGTGCGCGCGCGGCCGCTCCCTTTTCATTAGTTTAGCTGTAATTAGAGCCTACGATACAACATAATACAGGCATTAGTCAAAAAAAGTTGTCGTACATGAAGTCACGAACTCAAGATGCATAAATCGCAGGAAGTCCAGAACTTTGAAAGAGATTTGGTGCCCATATGCGCCAGGGACGTGCTCGGCGTGCGTGGCACGGAGGCGAGAGGTTGGGATTTGAGCTGGCAGTGTTGGTATAATGATAAAATAGCCTACTGTAAGCGCGTTATCGACGTGTCGGTTGGTACAGGGCCGCAAAATTAATGGAAGGGCCCTGAATATTCGACGGCTTGGCAAGGCTTTGATGCCTGAAGTGATCCTAAAATTCAAAATAAACAACATGAATAAAGGTCACATTGTACGGTAGTATACAATGTTTCTTCGAGATCTGTTATGGGATTGTAGTCGCCTCTAGCAATGATAGTAATTAAAATATATATGGAACAAAAGCAGTATGAACCATCCGCCCTGTTAAAAAGACACCACTCTTGTCCCCAGGCCCCCTCAAAAGATGTCAGCACAATAAGTCATGCCCCTCGTCAATGGTGGTGTTGGAGCCGGGGGTTTTCGTCAAAGACATTGGAAGACATGAGAGACCCTCCAAGCTCAGGGCGCGTAGACGGGGGATAACGCAGCAGGCGGTAGCAAGAAAGCTTGAAAGCGGAATCTCCTCTAGCCTCGTGACCAGCCTGCCTACGAAAAAGCAAATATCGCGGCGTAGCGTGTTGCCATAGGCAGGCTGGTAGTAAGGTGACATGGTTATGGCACGCTGGCCGGGAGACATGGAGCGTGCGCAGACCCGAGAAAGCAGGTGGTGGCCAGGAAGGTGACTTGGTCCTGGGACGCCGACGGTAACAATTGAGCTCTAGGATGAGAAGGGAGGATAAAGAACCCACTACAGTCATTCCACGGTCCTTGCACGAGCTTTTGAATTTTGACGTTTCTCCGTCAAAATTCAAGCCCCAAGGCCTAGCCAAAATATGTAGAGGACGTGAATGAATGCATAGATGCCAAAACGACAAAAAGAATTGAAAGAATCCCTCACATTTTGCATTTTTAGGCCATATCGGCGCAAGCCGGATTTTCGAACATAACTGGTCCTTGCATTTTTGTGCAAAACTCGGTGATACGACTTCAGGATATGCAAACTTTCATTGCTTGGGATAATTTAGTCAATAGTTCGACTTTCTATGGACTCATTCCTTTTCCAAGTCTGAACCTTCCTCACATTTCCTCCTCTGACTCGAAATCCGACTCAAGATTTGAACCTTCTGCAGAATATTCCCCGGATTCATCCGAAGGAATGTTCTCGTCGTCTTGATCTTGTGCCCCCTCGTCATCTGACCCCTCAACACTCATCTCATCGCCGTCTTCACAGAACTGGTCGGGTGCAATGTCGTCATTGTTTGCGTGAGTCTCAACAATGTCAAACATCACGTGAATGCGAGATTTCTCGGCCCTCGTTCGACACCGTCCAGTCAGCGGTTCAGCTCAAACTTTTTGTACCATACCCATAGCATGCTAATGAACATCTGAGTGAATTTAGATGGTCAAAATTCTTCCAATTTCAGAGGCACAGTTGCTCGCAACCCAAATCCCTGCCAGTCGGCATACTTTCGTCATTCCCGAGGCAAGGTTGCACCATGGAAAAATTTATGGGGCTAGATTAGAGTCTATTGAAGAGGTCTACCAAATAATCTGTGCAAAAATACTGACTCCTGGCTCAGAAAAAAAGTGTCATGCAAGGACCGTGGAAAATGCAAGGACCGTGGAATGACTGTAAAATAAAGCAGCCCGCGACAATATCGACATGCCGGACGAACCGCGCCAACTATAACTGCAGATTGACATCACATCAAGAGCCGCATCCTGGAATTAAGGCTGTGAGACATGGGGCATGCGCAGACCCAAGAAAGCAAGCAGTGGCCAGGAAGGTGACTTGGTTCTGGAACACAGAGAGTGATAATTGAGCTCCAGGATGAGAAGGGAAGGTGAATGAACCCACCAAAATAATGCAGCCCACGACAACATCTTGGAATCTTGACATGCCCTATGAACCGTGCCAACCATAACTGCGGATTGACGTCACATCAAGAGCCGCGTCCTGGGATTAAAGCTGCGAGACATGGAGCTTGCGCAGACCCGAGAAAGCAGGTGTTAGCCAGGAAGGTGACTTGGTTCTGGGACACTGAGGGTAATAATTGAGCTCCAAGATGAGAAGGGTAGGTGAATGAACCCACTAAAATAATGCAGCCTGCGACAACATCTCAGGATCTTGACATGCCCCGACGAACCGCGCCAACCATAACTGCGGATTGACGTCACATCAAGAGCCGCGTCCTGGGATTAAAGCTGCGAGACATGGAGCTTGCGCAGACCTGAGAAAGCAGGTGTTGGCCAGGAAGGTGACTTGGTTCTGGGAGACCGAGGGTAATAATTGAGCTCCAAGATGAGAAGGGTAGGTGAATGAACCCACTAAAATAATGCAGCCCGCGACAACATCTCAGAATCTTGACATGCCCTACGAGCCGCGCCAACCATAACTGCGGATTGACGTCACATCAAGAGCCGCGTCCTGGAATTAAGGCTGCGGGACATAGGGCTTGCGCAGACCCAAGAAAGCAGGCACTGGCCAGGAAGGTGACTTGGTTCTGGAACACAGAGGGTAATAATTGAGCTCCAGGATAAGAAGGGAAGGTGAATGAACCCACCAAAATAATGCAGCCCACGACAACATCTTGGAATCTTGACATGCCCAATGAACCGCGCCAACCATAACTGCGGATTGACGTCACATCAAGAGCCGTGTCCTGGGATTAAAGCTGCGAGACATGGGGCGCGTGCAGACCCGAGAAAGCCGGTGGTGGCCAGCAAGGTGAAGTGGTTCTGGGACGCGGAGGGCAATAACTGGGCTCCAGGATGAGAAGGGAGGTCCACTAAAATGTGTCCTGGAAATAAGGTGTGGTTCTGGGTCCCTGAGGGTAATTGTTGTGGGCACCTATTGACCTGCAATGGCATCCTATATATGGTTGCTGCACTGCCACCCGGCCCCGGACTTCCACTAAACCGGCTTTTAACAATTAGCCGCAGCTCAGCGTGCTCAGCCGTCGGCGGCCGACAATCACGCATCAGCAGAGCGAGTCCTCCACCAGACACTCTTCGTCTTCCACCGTCGCCCACCGTCGCCACACTCCCTGCTTTGCGAGGTGCGGCATCCGACATCTCTATGGATACATTACTGTAACAGACATTAAAATCAGACCCTTGGTCAAAAAAATTACTTGAACCCAGATGTTTATCGCAAGGAAAGTACAATAAATGGGGCTTTTCTGTCGGATATTGTGAGGGTGACCCCTTGAGAAATCATAGACAAAGATTCTGCACAGAATCACTTAATCTTTTGGAGGTTCGCTTCCGTCCTTTAAAGCCTTAGTTTCATCGACTGCGGCAACATAGAGCGTGTATTCGTGCGCTCTGGCCCATTCCTCGGCACATCGTTTTGCCACGGAGGAATCAGTGCTTCCGCCCAGTCATATATTCTCCAGTGGATGAGCACCTGACACCGAACATGGTGTAGAGCACATTCAACATCGTATCAGGGACCCCCGGAATTTTCGTGGACGTTGGAGTTGTGTTGGAGCTTCAAACATCGTACCCAGTTTTGGTCACTGTTTGGCTTTTGTCCCAAATCTCTCATTTTTTCCCACATTCTGACTGCCCCTAAATGTTGTATGAATTTCCAGTCCTGGCCCCAATGAGCGTATTCCTTTATATTTTCCTTCGTGCAGAAGTGAAATGAGTACGGATTTTGAAGCTGAAATCATGTTCCACATGAGCGGAAGAGTTATGTTTCTTGTGACACCAATGATCACCAGTTTACAACTGGATACACTAGTATGCGAAGACTCAGTCAGGCTAGGTGATTGTAGCTCTATGCCAGGTCAGCATAGATCACTACAGGGACCCTGTGTAGTCCACTCCCCCTCAACGATTAATCTTACTCCGATAATCTCACATAGATTATGGACCTCCAAGGTCAAGTCGATGATTGGAAAGGGCAGGCCGAATTTCGGCAGCACCGTTATATTGAACTCGAAGAGAAGCTTCTCGTTGTCTGTCCACGACTTTTTGTCTCATTACATGAGGTCAACCTCCTTTAGTTGTCGCGATCTGCGTCGATGAAATCTCCCTTTAAACATGATCCTGACCCCAAAATCACGTCGGTTCATTCTGGGTTCTTGAAAGGCTTACCCTGCCCGGGAGAATCCAACGACAGCGCTGAGTTGTACCCGCGCCGTGTGCCCTCACTGGGACGTACCGGCTACCACTCAGATGCGTCGACGCCCGGACACCGGGTACGCACGGGGCAGGAAACTGCTCACAGCCCGCGTGAAATCTCGCGACGGTTTGTACGTGCTGTCGTGCGCGTAAAGGAGGATGACGAGGAGGATGATGAGGAGTCTATGGTCGCCCGGGCGGTTGTTGACAGGGGCATTCCTGCTTGGATTTTAGTTCTGAGTGTCATTATTGGTGTTTACTAATCCCAGCAAGTGACTTGGGCACCCAAAAGCAAAATTCAAGTAGACAGGTTCAAAATCCGGACTCAAAATGGTCAAAGATGGCTGTTTTAATCAGTATTTAAATTCTGCCGAGGGCATTCCTGCTTGGATTTTTGTTTTGAGTGTCAGGATTGGTGCGCGGCTATCCCAGCAAGTGATATGGACATCCACAACCAAAGTCCAAGTAGAGGGATTCAGAATCCGAACTCAAAACAGTCGAAAATGGTGTTTCACCCAGTATTGAAATTCCGCCAAGGGCATTCGTGCATGGATTCCATTTCTGAGGGTCTGTATTGGTGTGTATGGATTTCAGCAAGTGATATGGCCACCCAGCACCAAACCCCAACCTAATGGACTCAAAATGGCGAAAAATGGGTGTTTTGCCCAGTATTTAAATTCTGCCGAGGGCATTTCTGCTTGGATTTTGGTTCTGAGTGGCATTATTGGTTCGGTCAAATCTCAGCAAGTGATTTGGGCACCGGAAACCACAATCCAACTAAACGGGCTCAAAATCCAGACCCGAAATGGCGAAAAATGTTTTACCCAGTATTCAAATTCTGCTGAGGGCATTCCGCTTGGATTTTGGTTTTGAGCATCATTATTGGTTCGTAGTAATTCCAGTAAGTGATATGGCCACCCAGAGCCACAATCCAACCAGACGGATTCAAAATTCGAACTCGAAATGGCCAAAAATGGCTGTTTTACTCAGTATTTTAAGTCTGCTGGGGACATTCCTGCTTGGATTTTTGTTCTGAGTGTCATTATTGGTGTGTAATAATCCCAGCAAGTGATATGGGCACCCAACAGCAAAATCCAAGTAGACAGCTTCAAAATCTGGACTCGAAATGGTCGAAAATGGCTTTCTTACTCAGTATTCAAATTCTACCGAGGGTATTCCTCCTTGGATTTTGGTTCTGAGTGTTATTATTGGTCCATAATGATTCCAGCCAGTGAGATGGGCACCCAGTACCAAAATCCAACCCAACAGATTCAAAATCCGGACTCGAAATGGCCAAAAATGGCTGTTTTACTCAGAATTTAAATTCTGCTACGGGTATTCCTGTTTGGATTTTGGTTCTGAGCATCATTATTGGTGTGTAGTAATCCCAGAAGGTGAGTTGGGCACCCGGAATCACAATCCAACCACATGGATTCAAAATCCAAACTCGAAATGGCCAGAAATGGGTGTTTTACCCGGTATTTAAATTCTGCCAAGGGCATTCCTGTTTGGATTTATCTTCTGAGCATCATTACTGGTTCGCTCCAATCCCAGAATGTGATATGGCCACCCAGGACAAAATTCCAAGGAGACAGATTCAAAAATCTGGGCTCGATATCGCCATAATGGGTGTTTTACCCAGTATTTAAATTCTGCCAAGGGCATTCCTGCTTGGATTTTGGTTCTGAGTGTCATTATTGCTGCATATTAATTCCAGCAATTAATATGGGCACCCAGTACCAACATCCAAGTAGATGGATTCAAAATCCGGACTCAAAATGGTCAAAAATGGGTGTGTTTTACCCAGTATTTGAATTCTGCTAAGGGCATTCCTGCTTGGATTTTGCTTCTGAGTGTCATTATTGGTTCGTTCCAATCCCAGCAAGTGATATGGCCACCCAGAACAAAAATCCAACCAGATGGATTCAAAATCCAGACTCGAAATGGCGAAAAATGGGTGTTTTACCCAGTATTTAAATTCTGCCAAGAGTCGAAGACACCGTTTGCGACAACAAGTGTACAAACAGTCCCCAACCTTGACATTGGGGCTTTTCAGATGTCAACGTACACTATGTGAAATTTCCAGATTTTAGCATGGATGTTTCCTGGTTTGGTGAGCCGTTGTACCCAGAGTCAAAACAGCCTGCTAAATCAAGCTCGAGCGCACTGGATTTGCCAAGTGGGTGGAGCAATACGAGAAGTACATCTGCTCACCTTCTTGTTATCAGTTCCAGAAATTCCAAAGAGAACTTGGGGCCAGGTACATCTTATCTCAAATTCTGTCTCTTCAGAATGTGTAGTAAGTGTGTGGAAAGTGCGGAATTGGTACTCGAATTTAATCGAGAATTGATGGGACCGCACAGCCACCTTGATGGCCCCGCCAAAATTTCAAACTCCGGGCTCAGCCCTTGGCACAGCCCCGAGTTGTACCAGCCTGCCTACGGCAACTGGCTCGCCCAAAGTGTTGCTACTCGTAGGCAGGCTGGTAACAAGCTTAGGTAAAATCATGGTATATATTCCAATACATAATTTCACCACGGAGCCGTCGCGTACAACAGGTACGGATGCGTCGACGCCATCTGATAATGCTTTCATTCAGTTGGAATTTCTATGGAAGAACTGATATGGTCTGAATAATATATTTCTGATGCGGTGGTCAAAAGCGAGCTCAGTTGAACTGATCCCGAGGTTTTCCCGCTGGAGAACTATCAATCCTGGTAGCGGACCTTGCCGCTCGTCGGCCCTAACTGCTTTATAGGATAATGGACACTTTTCAACCTATTTGTGGATGAAACTCAAGCGGATGTAGCTCCAAACCACCGTTCCATACCGTGTTATGCGGAACGTTAAAAGAGAATGCAATTTAGGATGGTTAAATACCGCGGTATGTCTTCCTCTTTCTCCACGAGTTATGTTTGAAATGACAACTCTTTTAATGGCGAGGTTATAGAAAGGCAACCGATCCTTCACCTTTTCACATATCTTCACGAATGAGCTTTCGACCAAAAGAGTCGCGCCCAGGCTGGTAAAAAAGGCTATTGACTAACTCACTTGTTTCTGCATGAAATTCCGAATTTCCTGCATAGACATGATCATGTTGTCTGTCAGAATCTATTGCAGTCTATCCGAGAGTGAACTTCCAAGTTTTGAGTGCGCAAGGTAAAGATTTGTATCCTTTGTGATCAAGTATCCCTCCTTACCCGCTGAACCGGGCTAAAATGAATTGCAAGCCGTGCCGGGGTCACGTTCCGAGATACAATCCATTTCTTGCTCGGGGGGAGCACAGGGAAACAATTTGTACATTAACGTGACCGCACTTTGGCGGTGTAACCTGTACGCTCACGGTTGACGTTGACTCGTCAGAGCCCGTCTAAGTTGCGGCGTTGCTGCGCAATCTCAAGTTTTGGGCCTGATTAACCGAAACAAAAATTACGCATGTGTGAAGCCTTTAAACTCCGCTTTTGGCATATCAGGTCCAAAACTTCGGATTGTGCAGCAACGCCGCAGCTTAGACGCCGTGGGCTGTGATCTCTCTCTTTGTAAAATTATAAAATGGGCGGGCTTGGGATGTCAATAGAGCCATCAATTGAATTGTGCGAAATGGTTTGTGCACGTAAAAATGACTGGATTTTGGTGCGGCCACGATTTTCGGCATTCCGGCGAAAGGAGGAGTACGGGGGAGACGGAAGTGAATGGAGATGGTCAAAGAGAACAATCGCCGGGGTAATCGGTTAATTAATTAATGGACAGACTGCGGAGATGGCGGAGTTTGAAAAGGCTTCGGAGTGAAATCAGGAAAAAGACGGTTCGAAAGTTAGTAGACAAAAAATAACCGAGCCCCGAGATACGATTCTATCTTCTTCCTCTTTCTAAGTAAAATCGTCTTGGTCCGTTTATATGACAAACACCCTCATCCTCGAGCGTGCCGAACATTTCCGGCGCGTTTCTCCTCAAATATGCTGGCCCTTCTTATATGTAGGTGCATAGACAACGTAGGTGCATAGACATTGCTAACATCACTCCGCCTTTGAGTACCAAGGTACGTTATTCTCCCGGCTTTCCAGCTGCATCGCATGATTCTTCATTATTTACGGTAGAATTATATTTTGATCGACCGCAGAGCTGAAATTTAGGTTGCATTGAACTTAATTAAGCGATACAAGATATGCCGGAGCTTCGCTCCGGCTAGTAAGCTTTCAATATCACCATCATCGAGCTGCTTTGATTCTAGTTGAAGAGACTGAACAGTTGGTGTCGTTCCGACAAAATCAATCTCATATTGAAGCTACCGCTTTCACGTCTACTTATATGGTACAAATACCTCGAAGCAAGCGTGTGCGTGGTCCACAGGAACTACAGTCACTCACCGCGCAGGGCAGGGGTAGGATGGGATGTCACTAACTCAAGGATCATTACCGTATTCAATGATGGCGCTCGCGACGTATGGGTTGTGATTATGGAAGAGAACTGGAGGCTGGGAGACAACACGTGCCTCGACCTGGAAGTAGCCAAAGGAGCACATACGAATCTGGGCATCGATGAGTGTCGCCCCATTGTCGCAGGTCACAGGCAGGCTTACCGTATCGCGGGAAGCAGAGACCGACGGCATCACCCACCGACACGTGCATCGAGTGTAAACGAAGCCTGCAGGGCCTGTTAGGACAGGAGCGAGGGAGTGAAGGCGAGTGGGGCACGCAGGAGTCTGAACTCCTGGGCTGCAACTTTCTTTATTCGAGTCGTTTAGGCCATAAATAGGCCACGCGCAAATTATTCATCCTTGTCGCCGAAATGTCTTCCTAGGGGAGATTTGTCAGCGACATCAAAAGAAGGCCAAAATAGAATGTAGAAACTAGATACAGTGTATCTCAGTCAGCGTGCGTAGCAAGACTATATAAATATATGTGTGCCTAGATACAGTGTATCTGATGAATAATGAATAAGTGACCGACGGATATAAATAGTAGCGAACACTTTACCTCAGTCAGCGTGCGTAGCAAGACTGAGGATAAAGAGTCGAACAGGTCTACTTTTATATAAAGCCCGGGTCCCGATGTCCCTATAATATCGGACTTTCTGGGTGAAACTCCAACACTCCTCCTCACCGAGAAGTCCATCTCCTCCTCGAATGGAATCCACTCAGTGAACTCCCATCCGTTCGCGAAAAGTTGCAAATAGAGGGAAAGGTAAGGATTTGGTGAAAGAGTCTGCAATGTTGGCTTTGGTAGGAACATCTTTGAATACAACATCCTCGGCTTCCACGCGTTCACGTGTATAGTGATATTGCACGTCAAAATGTTTGGATCGGGCATGAAAAGAAGGATCCTCGGTAAGGATACGTGCACCACGATTGTCGATATGAATGGGTGTAGGATTACTTTGGGTGAAGTTCAATGCTTTAAGCACAGCTCGGAGCCATACTGCCTCTTTTGTGGCAAAGCAAGCAGCAATATATTCGGCTTCACATGATGAGGTCGAAACGGTGGGTTGTTTTTTCGACATCCAAGAAATGAGGCCAGACCCGAGGGAAAAGCAATAGCCCGAAATGGATTTTCGGGAGTCCGGACAATTCGCATAGTCGAAATCTGTATAACCGGAGAGTTCTGTTGATTTTGCTCCTCCTAAAGTGAGACAGTAGGTACGAGTCCCCTTGAGGTACCGTACCACATGTTTAGCATGCTCCCAGTGGGTCCTCCCAAAACAGTCATTGAATTGACTGAGCTGTTGTACAGCGTGGGCGATGTCGGGGCGAGTGCCAATTGCAATGTACATGAGGGAGCCTACAAGCTGGCGAAATGGAAGATGGGAAACAGCCGCCTTCTCATCATCCGTTTTCGGCGAATCTGCTTTGGAAAGACGGACATTGGGGGGGAGAGGGGTTTTCGAAGGATAAGCACCTGCGAGTCCGAATTGCGAAACAACGCGATCTATTAGCGCTGTTTGAGAAAGCTTCACTGTTCTCTGCTTTCTATCTCGTTCGGCAGCTATTCCGACCACAAAATGGATGTCCCCAAGGTCAGAAATTTCCCACTTCCTGCAAATTTGAGCTTTGAAGCGTTCGTTCTCCTCCTTGCTGCTTGCAATCGATGTGAAGTCGTCGACATGGATTGCGGTGATGACTGTGCCCGTTGGCCCCGTACGGTGGTAGACACAGTGCTCTGTGCTCAACCTGGTGAATCCCCATTCAATCATCGCCTTGTGCATGGTTTGGTACCATGTCCTGCCACCTTGTTTCATCCCATACAAGCCCTTCTTCAGTTTCCACACCCAATCCTCTTTGCCCGGCTCCTCAAATCCTTTTGGTTGGGACATATAACAGGGCTCATCGAGTACACCATGAAGGTAAGCTGTTTTTATGTCCCATTGTTGCATATCCCAGTCTAGGGAGGCTCCGATATGCGCTAGCAGTCGAAGGGATTCCATTCGTGCCGTAGGTGAGGTGGTCTTTGTGTAGTCTTGGCCGTATACTGCCTCATACCCTAACAGGACCCAACGAATTTTATGCCGTTGGACAATGCCCTGTGCGTCTCGTTTTCGTTTACAGACCCCCTTTCCGTGCATGATTTTTCTACCCCTAGGAACATTGTTGCGAGGGATGAGTTCGTACACATCAAGTTTCTTTAGGGAGGTGAATTCGGACTCCAGGGCTCTTTGCCATTGAGGGGCCTCATCTGATTCAAGGGCGACTTTAAGGGTGGGCGTATCGTCAGGGTATGTGAGGTCCAATCCATTCTCGAGGACTGCTGCTAAGGTGGCCAAGTCGTCTTCACCAAGGGTTGCATTATCTGAATCGGACTGATTCGCCTCACGAGCAGCAAGTTTCGCCTCTCGGCGTGCTTTACGTTCCTCCCGGACACGAATACCACTGGCCTTGGCTTCCTCGACCGCAATTTCGGTACGAGTTGGTCCGGGTCCCTTTCTCTCGCGTGTGGACCGACGGGCAGGTTTAATTTCGGGTAGAGGAACTCCGGTCTCCTCCTCCTCCTCCTCGTCCGGAGACTTTATCATTACAGGAGCATCTGGTGATGGGGTCGGGATGGAGTTTGGGACTTGTATGGGTGGGGATGCGGGTGTATCATCATCGTCCGAAGGTTTGAATGGAGGTTTAGCAGGTTCGGGATCTGCCTTCTCTCCTTCGAGGACGAGTCCAGGGTGAAGAGGGTGAGAAATCTCGTCCTTGGACTCGATGAAGACGACATTAAATGATGTGAGTACTCTGGGTACGTCCAAGGACTACTTTTCGCTAATAACATTCCTTTTGAGCTTATTCCTCTGGGATCTCCCGAGAACTTCTGCCTCAGCACACCTGCCTTCGTCCAGGTCTGTGGTGTGGCCTCCAACATCCACAAGGACGATGCGACCTTCGAGATCGTTGCAGAGCAGTATGTCTCTGCAACAGAGCGTCGCGAAGCCTTTCCCGCCCTAGACACACCGTGTTTCGAAAGGTACAAGCCGATTCTGGGCAAGGGAAAATGTGTTTCCGTGACCGCTTTCTCAACACCATCGAGCGAAATGATGATTACAACAAGATAATCAAGCATTTTATTCTTACTATCGGCCAAGTCGTCTTTCTCGGCCAGTCAGCGTCCGCAGCGAAGGCCGAGCAGAGTCCCACTACATAAATTAGGCAAGTGCTTATCCTATCACCGCTCTTTCGTTACTTAGTCAATTTATCTGTCCAGTTTACTGGCTTCCTAGGAAGCCAGGTCACTGGCATCAATCCGGGGAACCAAGCTCCAAGAAGCGCAAGACGGCAAATGATCGGGCCGCAGAAGAGGCCAACGACAAAGGTGGAGGGACTTGAACCCAAGATCATCATAATAGTAAAACGCGTGGCTCTCATTAAATGAACTTACCTTTTATAATCCTTTCTGCAACCGCTCAGTTCAACCCAGTTCAAATCCCCGGGACTTTGTCAAGATCTCCCCGTAGCGAAGCACGGGTTACTGCTGATATAGTATAATTACTGATGTTATATGCCCGAAGTCCTTATCTCTGTGAATATCCATAGAGCAGCAAATACGCCACTTATAAAGATTCAAAGGGGGCAGCGTGTGGGGCCAAAAGATGGTTGAGTCGGATTCGCGAAGTTAGACTCAAAACTGGTGTTGGAGTCCGAAGAATCCGAAATAACGACGGGAGGGACCTTGGGCGAATGATCACTGGAGTCCAAATCACCATCCTGGACAGATAATCTCAATCATCGGTGCAGGCGCAGAGGAAAATCAATGACATACAATTGGTTCATTGTGAGACCTTGTTACCCACAATGGTGTCGAAGAAAATCAGCGAGCCATCGAAGGCGAACTGTGGCTGCACTGGCGATTGTCCACTCGGGCAGCTCGGGATCAACAAATCTCGCAATAGTAGATGTAGCGACAATGCCGCAAGATCCGCTCCCAGCACCTTGGTGCGGTACAGAAAGTGAGCCTTCTGTCCATCCACCTTGCGACTCCATAACATCGCCCAAAAGCCAGCGCAGTTTGATCAACATTGCACAATCTGGGTCCCATCCAAGAGAGTCCCCCTGGTAGACGACACGGCCGCACATGTCGAGAATGCAGGGTGCCCAATGAGTGCCATCTTTGTTGTAAACAAATGCAATGTATGTCGGAGGGTCAGAAAGCAAGGATTCACGCAAGGCTTTAAGACTTTTGGTCCGACAGTCCTTCTGGTGAGCGTTGACGAGTTCAGAATGGAAGTATGCAGGAAGTATGCGTATGACATTGTGGATTTTAGAGTTTAGATGAGGTGCGATCAGATGGGCACGAGCATCGAGGACGCACACGCCAATCCAGCTTTCCCCAAGGAGTTCCGTAAGGGCAGAGATAGTGGAACAGTGATGTTTTTGGGAAAGCCCTGCAGTTCAGATGCAACTGGAGACTCGAGAAGGATCTCATAGTCAGTGGGATCAAGAATGCCCTGGGATGTGACTTCCGACATGACCGATTTGACCTTCGTGATGCATTCATGCAAGAGAGCGGCATTAGACCAAAGTCGACTGGTGCGAAAATGAACTGTATGAATTTGACCTGAGGCGCTGCGAGGTCAGATTATAGAGAATAATATGTGGAAATAGCAGACCATCACATTCCTGTTCCCAACTGCGAACTGTTCGGGCTGGCTGCCAAGAAATAATCGGGTGTCCTCGATGACAGGAATACAGCCGCCAAGGACATCGAATTGCCGATTCGGAGGGGATGACCTGCGACCAGCCAACAATGCGCACACGGCCTACAGGCAAAATCGGAGGTGGAGTGATATTAAGGCATTGTTTGACGCAGAGGTGAACCAGGAACCCTGTGGAAAAGAGGGTGGTTTTGGGAGATGACTCGTAATCTAGCAAGGTTGTAGTATCAGTATGAGTTGCGGTGCTGATCAGCCTTGTGGCAATAGAGACTGGAGTAATGGGGGAGTTGTCATCACCCCCACCGTACACTGCGAGTGTGTTAGGGTACGGAATTTGAGGCGAGAATTGAGCCATACACTCTGCTCGCGGTGATAGAGGCCCATATTTACGACTATGAGCCCAACCAGTGCGATTGAAATGGAGGAGTCCGAGGAAAACCGTAGAGAACATTGAGGTAGCGAGAGGGAAAATCAAGCAATGAAAAGAAACGGACAGCCCAGCGCACCTTGGTTGCTAAATAGCAAATAGCAAACATTTTAAAAGAAAAGATCCAAATAGCGAATGTGGCAAGATTCGAACTCACGCGCGGGGGAAATTCATTACATCAGCAAAACACAGTCCAGATAGCTGTTGTTCAGCCGAGAAATATTATTCCACGATTGTAGTTCAGGTCAGCCCAAGATTCTTAATAATATTGTGGCCCCTAATAAGCTATGATCGGCTGAATAAGGGATGCAGACCACCCAATGGTTACCCAAATAGAGAATCTTGGATCCCTCATCAGGAATCTTGGTTGCCCAAAAAGGGTTGTTGGTGATAATTTCTGTCATTATGCACCCAATTTATCTCTGCACAGTTAGATATCACTGAGTGAAAGAACAATTCACCTGCTGCACTGGGATGTGTATGGACACGGAATTCCAAATTGAGTTGGGACAGTATTATTGAACAAGTGAACTAAATACATCATTGATAATCCACCGCAGCTACAGTTGTGGACAAGCAAAGTCCACCAAAAAAAAAACTGATTTTTTTTAGCCGAGATGAATGCACCAATCGATATATCTCGTCAAGGGCTTTCGATCCATATAAGAAGCAAGCGATTCTGTCGAGCCGTTCTTCGGCAAATCATCATTTAATGGACCGGGCCGGCCAAAATTTTGGCGCCCGCTTAAAAATCATCATAAAAATATGACAAAATGTGCAATCGACAGCTCTCATCTGGCGCCATCTGAATCCGTTGAAATCTCGTAAATTCATCGAGCTGTTGTTGCGTAATTAAATGTTATTGTCTCCGATCACCCACCAAAAAAATGATTTTTTCAGACGAGATGAATGTACCAATCAATAGATCTCGTCAAGGGCTTTGGGACCATGTGAGAATCAAATGATTTTGTCGAGCCGTTCCTCGGCAACTCGTCACCCATGCTATCTCAGGGCGGCCATCGAGGTCGTGCTTGATCGATTACATAATGTGGCTGTGCTAGAAAAGTCTGATCTTTGCCAATCGTCTCCGATCACAAACCTGAGTTTTGGTTTTGACCGAAAATTTTGGCGCCGTACATTTGTTGTAGGAAAAACTTCGGAGCATGCTTTTTGAACTCTTAAGCCAGTCTGAGTCCGGGAAAATCGAAATTGGATCTACAATAAATCACGTTATAGCCACAGACTATTTGCGGGCTTTGTTTGTCCACAACTGTAGCCAAAACCATAAGCTCCTGACCTTTACCATAATTTGAATAAATTACTGTATCCATCCCTGCACTTCCCACTAGGCCAGCGCCTACACATTAATGGAAATTGAAATGAAATAGATTTGGCCAAACGGTGGAGCTCGTGACGGCATTCGGAGCCCTGGGAGCCAATACGGTTATGTGGCCAGACAAACCTTTTTGTCTGCTGGGGACATGCCGTCCTCAATTTAGTCTGAAGTTGACCGCGCCACCGATCATAGGTGGCCTGCTTGTTATGTAGAGTTTGAATTTCGTCCCCCAGGATTCACCACTCCCAGGGATCCAATCCGGAAACTTCCAATAAGAGAAGGAACTCTCTCTTTAGGTCCACCGGTTACCACGGATCCTGTTTATGGGCTCTGTCTTGAGTCAAATCACAATTGCAATATTTGTCAGCGGCCGAGCCATCGAAATTCGGCATCGTCGTTAACGTTCTTCGACTCTACTGCCACACATTGGCGGGAGAAGGTGCTGGTTTCAGGCCATCGCACTCTAATTCGGGTTCGGCTTCGGCACAAACGTGTTACAGTTGACTTCTCAAGGCCCGGAAAATTTGTGATTATATAATAAGCAGGCAACCGATCGCACGATCGAGGAAACCAACAGACTATCCTCAATTCTTATATAAATTCAGACCCTCTTCATCGGGCAAAGATGTTCATCCCTTGTTCATCCCACCTACAGAGTCCGAGAGTGTTCGGAGTGAAAAAGAATAATGATGGGATAATTGGACCTTCATCTTCCTATCTTATAGCATGGTGATGTCAATGCCTCCTTCGGGCACTTGTGTCCTCGAAAAAGAATTACGGCTTGATCTGAATTCTATCCCGCGGCTAACCATCTCGACATTGTGTTGTAGAATTTAACATCTGGTCGAGCAGGGGAGGATGGCATCGCCAGCTCGAGACGTTCACCTAGGCCGTAGATCACAGGAAGGAAACCAACATCTGGACGTCGCTGTGGAACAGCTCAACATCGGGTCAAACTGTGTACCGGCAGAATCCGGGAGCCCCACCCGGCTGCACTTTGACGTTTGTCGAGACACCCCACGTCTTTTCTAACATAGATTCACATTTCAATTTCAGTGCGCACGGGCCCCTTGGGGCCCATGTAGCACCATACGTGAGACATGGAGGTAAACCAGCGGTGAGGTAGCGCAGCGCGATCGATATGCGGTAGAGGAGGAGAGGAGTGAGGGGTAGCGCAAGTGTGATCGATGGATATAGTACAAATAAGGATAGCGACGGAATAATGAGGGGGATGTGTGTAGAAGCGGAATGAGGGTGAGGAGGAGAGTTGGTTTGAACGCCGGCCCGGACGGCTGGGGTTTTCCACCCGACCTTGACGGCTGGCGCGGAGCCTTGCGCTCGCCGCTGGGCCCACTGCGTGGTGCAAATAAAAATAAAAATAAATTGGGACAATGCCGGGTTCGAACACAGGACCTCAGGAAAGGAAAGATTTCAGATGATCGCGTCACAACACAAAGAGAACAAGGGTCCATTTGAAATAGAATGAATTGGGCTTAGGGGTGCGGATGGCTGCTCTGGGCACAGCCACCAAAGTTCCGGGTGCGAGTTTAAATTCCGCTCAATACTGTCAAATCCTAGAGGAATCCCTCCTCGGCACCCTCTCCGACTATACTCCTCATCACCAAAAGTAAATACTAATTGCCTCTTATTGCCCACAGTATGTCGAAATTCTTGAGCAAAATTGCAAGAACATGTTCAATGGGGAGTAATAGCCACCTTTGCATTGACCACCGGTTTGCCGACCCCGGCATGTCGTCAATAAATTGATCGATTTGTTAATATGGGATTTTGTTTCAAACGCTCGGATGCAAGGTTCACGACATTGTCTCCTCATAGAGAAAGGGTTCAGAATGGTGTATATGAGTCCTGATAACATGCCAGGCTAAATGTTGTGGAATATGTGCGGGAAAGGCCCAGATTTTTGGTGTCAGACCAGGCAATATTCTGTTGATGACTGATCGACCTCGTCTGCCTGCATTCATTGCCGCATTGGCCTCAAATTTGGTGGGTGCCTTCCAGGGGGCAAAGGACATTATCTGCAATGCATGATTATTGCCCTGCCCACCCGAAACCCACCCTATTGTACTGGTTCTCACACAGCACGTGGTTTTGATGCTGAGGGCTTGGAGTGATAATTCTGTGGTGTTGTGGACAAGACGGACCCTGTCAGGGGAAGAGGGGATAGGTGAGTGCCTAATACGGGGTTGATTTGTCATTGGAATGGTTTCCTGTATTTTCTTTCAAGTGCTTTTGGCCAGACAATTGATGTTTGCTTTGATCTCGGGCCACATGGCCGATGTTGCAGTGGCTCTGTACCACCCAATGCAGTGATTCTTATGGGGAGACTTCAGTAAGTAATAGTCAATACCCCAGGGCATATGGTGGTGAAAGGTAGTTGGGATTGGCCCTTGGGTTACAAAGTAATAAGCCGATTAGTATTTACTTTTGGTGATGAGGAGTAATCCCGAGCCCGCAGACATCGTTTTCCAGCAGGACGGTGATCCCAAACACACATCACGCCTCGCGTCGAGATGGTTTCACGACAATGACATCAAGATTTTGCGATGGGCGCAGTCTTCACCCGATATGAATATTATAGAGCATGCCTGGGACCAGTAAGGTTCACCAGGCAGAGGTACAAATCACTCAACCTCTACCCTTACAGAGGTATACCTTACCTCGCCAAAGGGATTCAGAGACTGTCCGGAGCTGTAAGCCGAATTCGGACATCATCCTGTGGCTCCACAGCTGAAATTCTGTCATGTTGAAATATGCGCAAAAAAGTAAAGATCCTCCGAATTAACCGCCTCACTAAGCTTCGTATACAGAAAAGCTGCGAGGATGCATTTTTACAGCGTCAAATGCTGTCATGGGCACAATGGAAAGATCCCCTGAATTAACAGCCTCCGTCTTCTGTGAGGGTGAATTTTGAGGAGTATATAAGACTAACCGATCCCTCATCCACAAACTCTTGCTTGCATTCCCCCGCCATGACTCAGTGGTGTCTTGTTCCAACATCTATTTCCCAAGTATCGCCAAAGAATGGCCAGAGAACAAATACTTTGGCAGTGCCAATACCAAAAGAATTTTTCCAACCCGATCTCCTTGATGTTTTGCGGCACGAGTTCGCTAGTCACGGCCAGATTAACCAATGGGTACCGCTACCAGGATTTGGACGCCTTCTTGTTGTGTACACTCAACAGGAAGACGCAAACAGTGAAGATACATTGCGACCCCATTGTTCTTGAGGAAATGCGAGATCGGTATGTTACTTCTGGAACTGAAATTTCTCAATATGTTTAGTACTCCCGTTGGGTACATATTCGATTAGATCACAAATTTGTCTGCGAGTTTATCGTGCAGATCCAAACCCCTTGCTGCCCCTAGACTAATGTTGTCAAGACTTGTGACTCAGCCTTCCCAAGTCGACTTTCGAAGTCGACTTGAACCGAGTCGAAGTCGAGTCATGAGCGTGACTTGATGTGACTTGTGAGTCGAAGGAAGTCGACTCGAGTCAACTTGAGTGACTCGAGTTGGTGCTTTTTACTGGATGTTCCTTTTCATGAATAAGAACGGCTGGAATTGATTTCAAAAAATTTTCTTTGAAGTGATTTCACGAGTGTGACATGTGTGACTGGCGTGTGACACCCGTGTCACCGTGGCTTCATTTTGGGTTTCTATCCAGTCTCTGAGGCGATTATACCCAGAAAAATATCAGAAAATTATATTATGCTATATGAAAGGTTATAAATGCATCTGACCTGCATAATCACAATGGGGACTTGGGATTGCCACGAAATAAATGTTATGGTATTTATTTTATGTCAACTTTCATTAAGTTCAAGATATATGCACTCGTATAGTATTCCTCTTCGATACGGTGGTCGTTTTGGCCAATTTATCAAATACTGCCCTCGACTTGGCCGACTCGAGTTGACTTGAAGTCACTCCAAGTGACTTCACTAAGCAAAGTCGAGTCGAGTCGAGTCGACCTTCAAATCAAGTCGACTTGGCGAGTCGCGACTCGACTTTTCGAGTTTTGACAACATTAATCCAGGCGATGACAACTTCACCGCCATAATTCTTGGCTCCCTCCCCGCCTCCCTGCGATATTGCCTTCTCGCGGGAGAAGGGAGCCGCGGCAAGAAGGGCTCGAGTAAGCCCAATGTCGAATGCTAAAACTGCCACAAGAAGGGGCACGTTAAAGCCGACTGCTGGGCAAAGGCGGGAGGAAAGGAGGGGCAGGGACCGCGGGGGAATGGAAAAGGAAAAGGGAAGGGGAAGGCCAAGGAGACCGCAAACGCCGCGACCGGCAAGGACGACGACGGCGTCTGGATGGCTCAGGTTGAAGCGAACTTGGAGCAGTTCCAGGACGAATGGGCAGGGCTCATTCAAGGTGACGGCAACACCGCGCAAGGAAGCGCGAGCTGTTGGCTGTCAGATTACGACGATGAAGACTTCTTCGAGGCTGAAGAAGATAACACCATCAGCGACGTGGCATCGATCCCTAAAATGGACTCACAGAATGCCCCGGACACCTCCACCGACAGGGCCGACAGCGAATACACGCCCTCGGACCTGGAGGGCATCGCATATTTCATGCGGCTCCTCGACGATTCCGACTCGGACTCGGAGGACGATAGCGACGACGGGTCCATGCCGGATCTGCAGAGCATGTCGGACAGTGACAGCGAGCGCGACTCGCTACCGGATCTACAAAGCGTGTCAGATTCGGATTCGGAGGAAGATGCGGATGCTAGGGAAAGTGACGCTGAGTCCTTCCCGAATTTCTACTCTGCATATGGTTCTGACGATGAGTGCGAACCCACCATCGCCTCCAAGGATGGGCCGGATCGCCCTCGTCCTTTGATTCAGCAATTCGACGCTCACCTTGCCCAAATGGGAACGGAGCGCATTTTCACCGTCCATGACACCCCCGAGCACAATGGCGTCGCAGAACGCCTCACCCGTAGGTTTTATGACTTTACTGTCAATTTGAACGTAATAATACAGTATAATGTATTTCGACTGGGTTCAGCAGCGATAAGGGAGCACTTGACGTATTTAAGGATTGAATGGAGGCCCTGCATTCCGGATTTGAATGCCGCGAGCAAGGGCAAATAATGTATTTCGGCTGTGCTCTGCATATTCTGAACCACGTGCCTCATAATGGCATTTTGAACTCCATGCCTCACAAAACTCCGTGCGCAAGGGCAATGAACACAATCAATTATGAACCGCATGCCTCATAATGTATTTATTTTGGTTGCATTCCACAGGGATAAGGGAGCCATTTTGAACCAGGTGCCTCACAATGGCATTTCGAACCCCGTGCCTGGATGAACTTCTGGCGGAGTCTTCGGCCGGCTAGCAGATGCCATTCTCGCCATTTACCTCGCAAACGATATCGGCACACTTAAAAAATGGGTCGATGATTTCTTGTTTTTCCGCTACCTTAATTCGGGTAATCCTCCCTCCCGCCTTTACTTATGATCGGAACAAGTGTGTTTCAACCGAATTTGTGTGACTACATTCCTAACATAAATCTAGCGAGCCATACCGTATAATTTCGTTCAAATCGACAGTCACGCGTCACGCTCGACTTTTTTTTATTGCGGCAATAATTTTTTCTCGATTCCCCTGGTCTTAGCGGATCGGGCTGTGGTTAGGTTAGAAATTCCTTCGCTACCCTCCCCTGAAGGTACAGCTGCTTTTTTTGAGTGGCTCATATTGGCCGACGTCGTATAAGACGACACTGTGGAGCTACCCATCTGGAACTTGGCACGAGGGCTTTTGGAATCCAATACTTTAATTTAGGATGTACTTGGAAATTTTATCTGCTCAGCTCCTTTCTGAGTGCAATGCTTTGCCGCAAACAACACAATTTTGATCGTGTCAACAATGGGATTTTTTTTGGTGTGCTCCAAGCACCTTGGTACGAAGTTATTAATGCAAATATGTTGTATACCTTTCCTGTATGCTGTTTGAAGCTCAATTTAAGGCCCAGCAAGATTCCATCTTCCGCTAGACACGGCATTGCTCGAGCGGCCTGAGTTCGGTCTTTTTCTCTGTCGGAGGAGCAGTTATTCACACCCCGCATATGGGCCGCATGAAGACTAATATATGTTCTAATTTTGAATATATGCCCTCGGTGCGATTCCCGATGGCTCCGGTCGCCGAGTTCCAGCTTCAAAGCTTGATTTGAGAAGGTGGCCAACTACCCTGTTATTTGGCCTTGTTGAACCGCCGTCCGAAAGAAATTCACTGCCAGGGCAAATCTTCATATATTTGGGTAGGAGTAGGCTTAAACTCTTCATAAGATGTCTGCCTTTTATTTGACGTTGTCTTGCCCATGTGGAACGACGCCAGAGGTTGATACCGAGGCATGAATGCTTAGGTGGCCATGTACGGGGTCAAAAATAGTATCGGACGAGGCCAAGGGAGGCGCGGACATTGGTTGCCGATTTTGGCGTCGGCCAGTTTACTAAGCGGTCAATCTTAGATTGATCAGCCTCTATCCCGCACTGTGAGCTCACGGAGGGCTGCCGTCACTCGGCGTTGTTGTACCGCCGATCGTTCTTTAATCCTTGGGGCATTACTAGCCATTCACAGACCCAAAGGAGTATTTACAGCCGTGTATTTAATTGAGTCTGGATGCATGCGTGTCCGAAAGAAGCTGTCCGTGAAGTCCACTGTAGTCCAGATCTTTCCCTTGCCACAGTCGGCGAGGATTTCATTCAACCTTCCGCAAGGGGAAACGATCGTGGACGGTGTTCGCATTTACTTGCCTGTAATCGTTGAGCCAGCGAGGCAGAGCAAGTTTGTCTGCTTTGGGGATGAGGAAAGCTGTAGTTTGGGGTAGCACCACTTTAGGTTTATTCAGATCATGACTATTGACGATCTCTTGGATGCTGGGCCGCGAAACGGCTCGGCAGTCGCTTGTAAGTAGGAGTCTCTGAGGAGAAGGTGCTGCGGCTCCTCAGCATCGACGGAAAAAGAGTTGGAGGGGGAGTGAATCCATTCCATGTTACTGGACAGACTTTTCGAATGGCGTGCTTACCATCGTCGTGACAAAGATTGGTGATGAATATCATCAGTCGCGGCTGCTGGATCTCAACGAACACATTAGGTCAATCTCGACAGTGAGTGGCCTTATATGGACCAACCCGCGGTTAGCTGATTGTTGTTGAAAAATTGGAGGTGGGGGCTGGAATGGGGTGGTCGTGGTTTCTTGGCAGATAGCAGGGATGTCAAGAATGTCAAGATTGTGGAGCCGTTAAAGGTGCGGGCAGATGTCAGGAGGTACTATACGCACGAGAGCAGTACAGTCGATCGGTGTGAAAGGGTACCCTGGCGCCCTCGTCGCCAGTGCCCTTCACATGCATTCCAGACAGGAGTTACGAGTTCCAGCAACATTTGATTATTTTATGTTACCTTCTGCATCTGTATTTGCTGACCATTTGACTCGTATAGTTCTATTTGCATTCAATTCCCTACAAGATTCGCTATGCAGCCATGCGGGCACACCCGCACATATTTTACCTCTGAGCCGATTCACACAAACGCCAAGAACATTTCTTCGGCCATGCAGGAAATATTTGATATTGAGCTTTCGGACTCGTTCACTCATTTTTATACTTACATATCACATTTACCACAGACATTTTACTATACGCACTACATACCGCCGACGCGACGAGTTCAACCCGAGTTCACGGCTTTCTCGGACTACGCCGGGGATCGAGCCGACGGCAGCTTGGGCACCTGGTCGTCAACGTCTGGGGGGCGTGCTCTCCATATTACGTCTTTGCGTAGCTCCCGGACTGTTTGTTGGACGGAGGTTTGACTTTAGCTGAGATTTTCCTCCACGGACTATTTTACATACGCGTTGTTTTCATATGTTAGGATCGGACCTCTTTACGGCATCCTCTCTTTTTGTTCTCGTACCACCACCACAATCCACCGTGTTTCTGAACATCTACACACGCATCCACGTTCCCTACGCGACGATCGAGCTGAGTTTTCGATTATATCTACCTTGCTGACCTTTCTACACTTAGGGACATTCATATTCATTCGGCATCCCCATTTTTCTGCACGACTCGGCCACCCCACAACCTTGAAACACCTCGGTCCACCTCCGGACCATTCCTTTCTTCGACACCGGATGTTTGGTGAGCCAAAGAAAAAAACAGTCCACGAGTTGAAGAAAAATGTGGAGTTGGACATTGAACCGCATCTTTATGTGAATTCCAATGGTGACATTGCTTTCCGTAAGTTCGCGACTACAGTTACGCAGTTGTTGACAGCGCATGCACAGGTTAAGCGTTGTTTCTGTTCAAATAGGCCTGCCACGCGTCCACCCCAATTCGTCCCCCTCGTTACCATCTCTTGATTACTTATATATTCACCCCGCTTCGCTACGATACTCTAGCTTTTATCCCCCATCTCCCTTGTACCCCTCCCATACCGTTCTTGCGCTATATATCCCCGCTTCTGTGCTCCGCCGTGTGACACCCGACCTTCTAACATCCTCTGTCTGTAGAATTTGGAGATTGAAAAGGCTCTGGGAGCCATTGGTTAACGTTGTAAAATCACTGTACTAAGCGCTTTGATCGAAAGTGAGGATGCACGTAACAATATCTTACGAACTTGATACGAAAAATCGGTCATTCCGGGGGACGATGGTGTACAAACCTGTATTACACCGGGATACTTCCTCAAACCGGCGTTCCTAAGCGAGACCGTGCCGTGGAATCCTACCTACCTACCACCGAGGGTTTCATTCGGCCGGAAATGGCCTCAGATTGCCGAGGGTTATTGCTGTCCAGCGTGTTCGATTTTAATCGGTCTACCGACCGATTTGTCATCACCCTTGGAATGACAGGTTGCCCTCTTGGCCATACAAGGTAGCCTCGGGTAGCGTGGAAATAAACACGTGTCCTAGCGGACTTATGTTTTGAAAATGCATAGACATTTAGTTTTTTTCCAGTTTCTGGTTCGGCGTGTACTTGACATGGCGTCCTGGTCGAATTGTCAGCGACCATAATCAAGCCACTACACATCATAGCCAGATACTGATGCGAGAAGTTCTCCAGATTATGTTTTCCGGTGCCATAATCATGTTCATATTGGACGAATAGATGCGAAATCTGATTTATTTCCGGCCAGTCGTGAATGGCATCCGCGTTATGTAGAGTTTGTGCCCATTCTCCCAATCCTAAACTAGTCCGCCATATGGGATCTTATCGTCGAGATTCTCCTGCTGGAATTCTATTCGGTCGAATATAACGCGCAAATACATCGTCCACGATTCATTAACCCCAGTCATTGCAGATCCGTACCATTCGTCGGTTGCATCAAGTACGCCGAATACGAGCCGGGCATAACCTTTGGAATGACCATTATGAAAACACCGTTTATTGAGCGCTTCCAAAGCCTCGGGCCTGATCTCCCAAAGGCGGAGTTTAAAGGCTTCGGACAGACAGACATGCGTAATTTTACAAGAGCGCGGTGGGCCGCGAAACACCACTTCGGTCGAGTCATTAGCGCTTAAATTAACGCCCTTCCAAAGTATAACAGTGATATTCCCAAAACTCGGAGTTGATTTCCCCAAAGCGGAGTTTAAAAGCTTCGGACATGCTTAATTTCATAAAGAGTAGGATTACGTTCTCAAAAAATCCAAGCAGGCACACTCGTACGACAATCGGACACCTGTCGATGCATCGAATCACCCGTTGGAATCGACCAATAGAATTCGCAGACCGAACGAATATCACAAAGAGCCGCACAGCCGTCTGCCCCATTAATAGTACGTAGCGCGTAGGGGATACAACGATCGTGAGATTGATACGAAGTTATTTTTTTGATAGCGAGCCAGCAGCCACTCGAGTCCAGGCACTACGCGCAGAGCGCGTCCGCACATGGGATGACGTGCTTTCCGTCGACCGTCTCGGGGCTCATCTGCCACGGCGTCGTCTTGTTCAGGAGGAGCATGGTCACAGGCGGAGGAAACTTCTCGGGCATGAGCTTCTCGCCAAAATATTAGGTCACTGGGACATGTTCTTACGATGTTCTTAGCATGCTAGAATGCATCACTCTCTTTATAAAATTAAACTTCTCTGTCTGTCTGAAGCCGTATCTCCATATGGTTAAATTGCGCAGCATGACCAAAGCACGGCAGATTAGCGCCATCCAACGGCATGCACATTCACTGCGTTCCGTGGCGTTGTCAGCCGCGTTTGAGAGCGTGGGCCGACAACGGCCGATCCGGGGCCGTCAACCTGTGTCAGCACAGGTCTGGAATTAGTTGGCCGTCATTAACCGATGTCAATCTCTCTTGCCGACGGGGCCGCAGAACGCAGTGGTATTCAGCTCTCCTGGCATGCCGAGCCGCAGAGTGCTTGATGGCTGGCTCAATAGTGGAAATGCCGTCTGGAGACCAAGTCTTTTGGAACTTATTATGTACAGAGGTTGCGCAAAAGCCGCATGCGGCTTTTGGCAGCGCAACGTCTTTCCATGCGGCTTTTTGGTTCTTGGCACAAGTGGTCTGGGATGCGCTCATTAGCCATTCTGGCAATGTGGGGGAGGGATACAGGGTATCTCCACATGTGGCTTTGTGCAGCCGCATGCGACTTTGCACAAGCTCTCTATTTACTGCTCTCCTCGGCTTTGCATGTATTCACTAGAGTTCCAGTCAGACACGTCGTTTACTCCAGCTTTACCACATTTCTGAGTCGGAACGTTTCAAAACAACCTTCTCGGAGTACTCTACAAAAAGTCACAAACAAACAAGGTAAGCAAGTGGGAGCCAGCGCGAAGCGCCGGCGACCGCTTGTTTGGCCTAAAAACGGCCTAGAAATACAAATTACCGAATACATAACATTTTTACAAATTCCTCTCTGTCACTAGTTCCGCACGGATTAGCCCAACGTATCTAGATACATTTAATCTAAATCGATGCAGAACTGGGTGAGAAATTTACAATTCTCCGAAAATGTTCCAAAACAAGAAATTTTTGTTCGCGCCTTCGGTTCCGACATCGGCTGTAAACTGTGAGGCCGCCACGTCAAATCATGCGGGTCAGAGCCTGCTCCATTCACAAGTTTACTCCCCTCATTTCATGGGACTCTCAAGTCATCCTGTTGGCGGTTTGAGCTATCAGCTCAATATTAAGGCCCCCGACAGTAGATGCTAATATAGGAAATTACGTTGGATTGAGGATTCAACAGAAAGCATAGCGGGCTTGGTTGTACTGGCATCGAGGAACTAGATTGAATACCATTCGCTGGAGGCATAACTGCCGAAGTAGAAGTCTGTGGAGTGGAGTGACTATAATAGCCTGTTTGCGCAGAAGCCATTCGAACCATCTAATGGCTTTTTTGCAGTGCGCAGCCAATGGCTAATGGCTCATATAGATTTTAACCTAGTGCTCATGTTGAGCTCTCTTGCTTCAGTTCTGACGATATGTGAGCTCTATTAATCACCTCGGCATCGAAGTCGGTTCTAGCGGTCCCATTTTGAGGTCAATATTGTGTTTCGGCTGATTGTGAGTCAATTACGGTGCAACAGTGTTTGAAAAGCATCTCTGAATGACTCCGCAGGTATGTATTCCATTGAACACCATTTCTTTAGCAGATATCTCAAAGGAAGAGTCAGGCCATATGAGCCATCAGCCATTGGCTGCGCAATGCAAAAAAGCCATCAGATGGCTTGAATGGCTCCTGCGCAAACTCTCTAATGTCAGATCGAAGAATCAGGTGAATATGTTGCAAACATGCATAATGTGGCATACACCGGGCAGATGGACGAGACATACAACTATTCAGGCCTCAAGCCGTGCGAGAAAACAATCCGCACCAACCGCCCTGAACAGGGTGATTATAGGTCGACAATATCATGACTGAATAATATTCATCTGACTCCATCCTGTTACAAACTGATGTAAATGGTGCATTGGTCGAAACGTGATGATTTTTTTCCATAGGGGGCCTCGGACATGCAAACTATATTCATCATAGAAGTGTAAATACAACATAGTGGCCAATTGGCCGGAGAAGAAATTTGGGCCTGTACACAACCACAGTCAGCTCAAATTTTCATTATTTCCACCGCTTGTAGCCAAATCGAAGGCAAGAAAAAAATTTACCTCCTTCAGTTTTGATTTAAATGGAAATCCCTCTTCCAGATCTTCTTGTATTGTCAAAAAAAAACACTTTTGGAAGAGGGATAAGAAATAAAGGTAAAACTCGGCCCGAAAACTCTCAAGCACGGGGTAGCGGCAGCTAGGTGACCCACACCAGAGTGCTGGGTCTGGATCGTTTAATACGTGGTATTATACGAGGGCGCGCAGCGGCCTCGATATCTGGTAGGTAGGTAGGTAGGTAGGTAGGTATCATTACACGGCACGGTCCGAATAACGAACGCCGGTTCCAGGGATTTTCCCGGTGTACAAGCAAGCGTAAATACACCATCGCCCCTGGACTCCCCCCTGCCATCTAAACCAAGCTCGCAGACCCCACAGGTTTCCCCATGCCCCACGGTAGAGCTTAGACAACAGAACGAAGCATAAGATATATGTACTCGCTATCACAAAAAGTAACCGGAAATGCATTTATTGTGATAGATTACGTGCGCTGAGCTGGACCACCTACTATTCACAGATACCTTATGATCCTACCAGGAGATATGCCAACTTGCTTTGGAAATCTGAGTTCACTGGCACCAGCTAGAGCCACCGAGAGATCAATAATGCTGATGGCAATTATGTCATTTGTGAAAGATTGATCTCGAATGGACAATCTGAGACCCAATTAATAGTGGGCCAACTATGTAATGGGTTCTGAAGCATATTTACAGAGTTCTTGACAGCTAAAAATTTTGAATATCTTGAAGGAACAAGTCAGCAAACCGTTCTGCAACAGCAACACAAAATCTCAACATGCATCAGGTAAACACCTATTATAAACTTAATCCCTCCCAAGCGGTATCCTAGATGAGTGGTATAGACCGTCACAAGTATCCTCATCATTTTTAATTCAATAATAAAGCACTCAGGCACAAATTCTGGGGCTAAATAGGATGATGCTTCGTGTGAAGACTTTGCCGAATTGCCTTGCTGAATGTTTCACCTATTTTCACTTATCTATCAGCTTCCCAGCCTCATATTTAAGTTTCAGAAGGTGGAGGGCATCCCCAAGATTTGTCCTCGAGACTCTCCACAAAGTTTATACTTGGAAATGACTGTAGGTTGGAACATTTTTGGCCATCTGACGCAAAATCAGGTGTAATAAATATAACCCATTTGCCGAGCACATACCCACCGATTTCGAAGGCGACTTTCGGATTAAGGGTGGCCATACAACCCCAAAAACACACTGATCAAGTTGGACCAAAAGTATTCCACAAATTGATGCCGTAAAACTCCGATTTCCGGTTACTTTTTGTGATAGCGAGTAGGGCTCGTATAATACATTAAATACCGGCGCCGGGGGGAACATATTTAGAGACTTAGCGGAGCTTAAAATATATTGTATGTGCTGTCAGGCAAAAGGAGGGGGTTTGGGGGCACACCTCTCCCCCAGCGCAGAATAGATTGAGTTGTGAAGACCTATGATAAGCCTCTTGTGTACTGGTGGACACTGGGGATTTTTACCTGAGAGGGGGGAACTCTTCCCGCACACCAGCGGGTTCCGCTGGTGGTCAGGTCCCACAGGGGTTAACTAGTGGTCCTGCCTATACAATGGCCAGCCAGTCCACAATTGCGCAGCGTCTTGTAGTGTTCGCCGCCCTGGGATGGATGTGTGGTCTGTTGGCATCTTGTAGGTTTATATATGGATAACCACCTGTATGTTCCTAAATTTTTGTCTTCGGTAGGCTTGTTGTTCATGTCGTGGACCGCACGAGTATAATCAATCCCCCCCCCGAGGAAATGTGCACAAGATTCCCCCGACTTCATCGACTTCGAGTGACTTGCATGGGCACAAGTCGAGTCGTGACTAGACCGTTTGAGTCGTGGCAACATTATCGAAGAGCCGCCCGAAGTTCTCAAACACGGCGGTAAAATGTGTTCTATTGGGGTATTACACTCTCCACCGCTCACCGACGAGGATCTAGCTCAAGTCAATGACGGCGAGGATGTGGAAGAAGAGGAAGAAGCCGAAGAGGACCCACCCGAGGCTGTCCCCGAACCCCTTGCCCGAACCCTTGCCCGAACCCGCCAAAGTTCCGAGAGTGCGGAAGCTTCCTGCGCGTTTCGATGGCATGGCAGATGAGCGTGTGAACATCCCGAAAGGGCGGTATGTGCATAAGCTGGCAGCCCCAGTTCCAGTGGACGTGCAGATGCTCGAAGAGGAGGAAGAGGATGTTTTTGGCATGGTTAAAGGGCAGAACATTAGTTTCGAGCTAAAACTGACCGGAATCGCACGGTTAAAAGTCCATTTGAACCAATATTGAACTGATCTTCAGCTGAAAGGCAACTGGACGTGAAAAATTGCTCCAATCCAAATTTCAACTGCCTATATTACCTTGCAGCAATTTGAAAGTTTGCCGAAATTTCCTGCATGTCACAGTCGATTTCCACCGTTGACGAATTGACGAATATATTCAAGATGTCGCGCGTCACCCCCCGAATTGAATGTAATTCTACAGTACCTCCGAAGCCAGAAGATCTCCGCTGTGGTCTGTTTAAAGCGCACAGACATCACGTGGAGTTACCTATTATGGTAATTTCCCACGGGGAGAGGGGGATCCGCCAAACCTCTGAAAAATAAACTTCGAGGTATAGTGCGGATTTCGCAAAATGGGGATCGAGGAATTTGAGGAGTCTTCGCACTTCCCACCTCAACTTGATAAGGCTGTCCACGAGTGCACCGGCGAATATCAAACTCGGATCCACGAGTAAAAATCCCGCGGGTCAGCCGGGTACTCACGAGTTTTAAAAACTGGCAAGTCCTTGCGAGTACCTTTGGGTTCTGCCACCATTCTGTGCAGAGATGAATTAGTCGAGATCGTGGTGGATCGGCTGGAGAAAGATTGGTTTAATCTGGTGGGGGAAGTTCCAATACAAAGTTTGATGGCCGGCGTACTTATTCCTGCCGAGCCCGGTTGAAATACATTGAAATTGTTGCGCTGGACTGTTATATTTTGAAGCACGGGATTCAAAATGGCAGCCCAGAGGACTCCGACACTTTGCTGGAGATTACTCGTTATGACCAAAAGTAACCGGAAATTCGGCTTTAATGGCATCTGACCCAATTTTTTCCTATTCTTGTGGTCAGATTCTCAATCTACCAAGAGTTTGGCATGTATTAGCGCACTTGAACCTGAGGTGCAACATCTCATACCAAGTGTATTATTAAATTTGTAAATTGATCGAAAATTGATGATATCTTCCTCCTTGTGATTGTCTTGATGGTATTTCTGGATATCTTAATATCTGATAATTAGCCATTGACCTATAGAAATATGCAAAAAAAATTCTAGGGGGTGTACAGACTTCCTAAATGGCTCCATGAATAAATTAAAAGAGGGCAAAACTCTCTGCCTTGATCAAAAATGATTTAGATCCGGATTTTCACAGAAAGAAAGTGCAGTAGATACTGTTTTTTGATTGGATATGTTGAAGTATGGTCCCTTCCGAATTCTAGAAAAAGGATTTGCAAAGGATACCATATCCGGCGAAGAAGCACCTCTTCCGGTTACTTTTGGTCATAACGAGTAGATGTACCTGGGATTTTGAATAGCTCAGAGACCTCTGTAGAGGTTTGAATCAGAGGCGCTGATACATACCCGCAACATCGGCGAGAATTTCCCCGATCTTCACAATGAACGAGAAAGTGACAAATATCCAGACAAGGAATGGGACAGAAGGGTGACCGAGACCGACGGCGAGAAGCTGAAGAAGTTCCCAGAGCCTGAAGAAACCAAAAACTACGCCTGGAAACTTTATGGACTGGCCCGAGTCGAACGGGCGAGAGCTGGAGATCATTTGTTCGCAGTGATGTTGAGCAGTCGCGGATCATTGCGCATCCAGCCAAGCTCTTACAAAATTTCCAGTTTTGGACTGCTTTCGAAGAATTGTAAATATCTCAGTCGGTTCTGCGCCGATTTGCATAAACACTGGATAGATATACTCAGCCAATTCATGAGCAATTAGTGACATCGAGGAATCTTCGAAAACATTATGTATTAGGTAACGTGTGTTTTCGGGGCATTTTCACACAGAATACCGTTTGAATGCCTAGAGCATGTCCCAGAGGCGCAAGATTTTGTGGGGAACAATATATGTACCTATAGAAGGATGTGACAGAGCCAAAATTGCATGAAATACTCAGATAAGTGTGATTCTCGCCGGATCTTCAGATGCAAGAAAATGCCGAATGCCTCTACTGCAGCTAGAAGAACTGTAATGAAGTTATGTGTAGTTTTTGCTTTTTCACGTCCTTTCCTAGGTATAAATATTACTCCTCAAAAAATCTTAGACCCCTGTGACATGTTCTGGGCTTGCCAAACGGGATTTGGCGTGAAAACAGCCCGAAAAGCCAAATCACCCAATGCGTGATATTTTCGTAAGTTCCGTCACTAATTCCGCGCAGATTAGCCCGACAGATACATTACTCGTATCTTAAGCAAATGCGTTGAATCAGATTGTCCCTATTTGTTCCATCAATTCTGATGTACCGACTCTGTGGGTTTCGCACCTCCACGTTTTATCCGCACACAGTTGTCAAGCGCTCCATCTTTCGGATATTCCCAGATTTCAGTTTAGCTTTTGCCTGCCTATTTCAGGTTAGCCAATTTCTTCTGACTCTTTCCCGACGGCCTTTGTGCCGGCATGGTGAGTGCGATCCTGCTTCCATATCTATGGAGCCCAACTAATGGTCACGCGTTTCGAAATATAGTGCAATACAGATGATTGGCGAGCACTCGCTTTACTGCAGTCTGTTTCGCATATGAATAGTACTATCACGGAGTCCAGACACCCAATGAACAGCCACCTGTTGCAAAAATTCGGAGCAGCCAGGGGTACTTGTCTACCGCCAAGAGGCGGAGACAGACCCCGAGTATTACACTCAGTGACTGCCCCGGAATCACCGAAGTCCAGTTATTCAGTACTATCGAGCCACCCCAGTGGTTACGAGTGTAATTTTGACTGGTAAATTCGCGGGTTGTGAGGTCCCATACACTCCGTCAATCCCTAACTCTCGCGTGATCCCGCCTCGCACAGTCCAGCTTTTTGTTTGGTATTTGTGTTTTTTCATCTACAATTGCCTTTCCACCCTATCTCTTTGGGCCCTGGATTATTGGATTGTTCGGACCTTGCCAGTTGTGTCGAATTCATGGAGCCGTGGGGAAAAGAAGGAAAAAATGAAACATACTTGACAGTCAATGCCGCCACGGAACGAAGCTTTCAGGGGATCCACACTAACTCACTCCGCCAACATTACGCGGTATCCGGCACGAAGGAGCGATGAACTTCTTCAGATCGTGTTGCCGTATCGGGGGCTAGGAGCTAGTTACATGATCGGAGCGTGTTCAAATTTCTTGACTTTATAATGCTATTGACGGCGCATCATGGTTCGTGTACCGGAAATGAACACAAAGAGTCGGGGGACCCGAACACGTCGACAGAGACTGTCGCGCGCAGCAGCATCCAGATGCACCGTGTTCTCGTTGACCAGTGTTGGCCGAACTGAGTCAAAGGTCAAGGGCGGTCGACCGGATCGGCCTTGACCAGCCGCTTTGACCCGGTTTGGCCGTGTTTGGCCGTATTTTTGACCGTGGGCGCAGGAAGCAATTTTCACGCTTCCCAGTGCCCCCACAACCCATCGGGAACGTTTCTACACCATCTAATATTCATTCTACGGCGTACTATGACATCGGTTCCGGGCTCTTGGTGCCGAGATTATTTTCACAAGGGAGACAAGAAATTCAAAAATGACAAGTACCACCTCGAGCATCGCTGTAAGGCCTGTGTGGCTCGTCTGGTTGTACAAATGGCAGAACAAGATGAAGGGGAGGTAGCTTCGGGGCTTAGGGAGTACGTACGGTCGCAGGCGGATCTGGCGGCCGAAGGTGCGTTGTGCGACAATCACGGTCTGATGACAGGTGACCAACGCGAAGTCAGCATTAAAACAGGTACCTCCCGTGTGCGGAAAGGCCGAGCGAATGATACCCCATCTCGCTCGCTGCACCGCTGTCACCCCAGATGTTCGGGCTGTTGCACAAGCAGCACAAAAGAAGGAGAACAGTGACGGGGTCCCACGACTATGCCGCACCCAACAAGTTGCCCGTGCGGCTGTCCTTCAGCTTCCCCCACCCCAGGCCTTGCGCCAGACTAGGTCCAATGCTAGGTCTAACCTGTCTGGGACTCCGGTCGCTACCAATGTCCTTGACGCCCAGATTGCCTTCACGGCATTAAATATTTCCGACGCGCCGCAAGAACCACACATCCAGTTGCCCACTCGGGGCGATGAAACAATGTGGGACCCTGCTCAGCAGCAAGAATTCGCTGAGGACTTGTGTAAATTGTTTATCGCGTGTAATGTCGCATGGAATTCGGCGGGAAATCCCGAGTTACATCTGTTTTGCTCGAAATACATACCCGGCGCAAAAATTCCTGATCGGAAAGTGCTTTCTGGAAGGGTTTTGGATACGTTAGCGGTCCATGCCGAGACGAACATGAAATCGAACGTGTCGGGCAAGCTCGCAACGGGTCAGTGTGACGTGTGGAAGAGCGAAGCGAAGGCCGCGATCATCACGATGTCGGTGACAGTCGAGGCAAAGGTCGGTCACAGCTAATGTTTTAGTTCTCCTTCTGACACCTCCATTAGTTATATATGATCGCCGCGCACGACGTCTCTCCTGAGAGAAAAACTTCCGACAATCTGTTAGAACTCATGTTAGAAGATATTCGATATTGCGAGGAACAATTGGGTGTTACCCTCATTGCTTTCTGCACCGATAATGGAGGGGATGCCAGAGGTATGCGGGTCCGACTTAAACGCGTGAGACCGAAACTCGTTGTGCCGCCCTGCTGGGGCCATCAGGTAAGTAACGTTGAATTGTGATTAAGAGATGTTTTCCATTTGACACTATTTACGCAATTAGGTTAATCTCATTGTGGGCAAGGTCATTGAACTCAAGATACCGTGCATGCGTTCGATTGACGGCTCGCTTGACATTGTCAAGTGGTTCACGAACCATAGCCAAGCGCTGGGACTGCTGAAAGATGAACAAAAGACCGGCGAGCGCTTCCAGGCAACACATCGTCTTCTTACATTGATTTTTCCCGTCATCTCTCGATGGACCTTCCACTTTCTTGCAGTGCGAAGGATACTCACACTTTCCCCACCAATGCGCACCCTATATATTCAACATTACGAGAAGCTTATACAATGTGCCGGCACAAAGCGGGATGCGAAAGAGAAGGCTAAGGAAATCCTGGCTCCCATCGAAGACCCCCAGTTTTGGAAGAATCTCGCCGAGTACGTATCTTTGCGCACCATCAATAATATTACTGATTTTCTTTAGGGTCAAAATCATCCTTGAGCCCCTCGCAATTGCAGCAAAGTGCATGCAGGCTCCCGACGCTGGGTTAGATCAAGTCTTGCTGATGCTCGGGAATCTTTATCGCATCTATGGTTCTGCCGAGATAACCGCGCGTGTGCGTAATTGTGTCCAAAAGAGTCTCGAGAAGCGTTGGCTTCCCATGGAACGCGATGTCTTCATTCTCGCTCTATACCTCAACCCGTACATCCGGGGTACCGCCTTTTCCAAAAAGAACCCCGCCCTGAAGCCAATTGCCCTCTACGCCACCGCCAAAAAACTATTCCTGCGATTTTTTGATGAAGAACCCGACCTTGATTTCCATGCCGCCTTCTTTGATTACAGCCGAAATGCCAAGGAGTTTTCCGCCTCATACATGCAGCTTGCAGAGACGAAACAGATGTACGAACGCGAGGTCTGTTCCCCGCTCTTTTTGAACAAGATCTTGGGTAACAATCTTTCAGAACAAACGTGTCAGTGTGGTGGCGGTGTGGGAACAGCTTCTCACGGAAGACAAAAATGGACGCAATGGCCTGGTGAAACTCGCCATTCTATTGTTAAACATCGTCCCCAATTCCGAGGGGTCAGAACGTGGGTTCAGCAAGTTTGGAATTTTTTTGACCAAACTGCGGAGCCAGCTATCGATTCAAAAAGTGCGAAAGATGAACATTGTGGACATGGAGCTGAAACGCAATCACGAGGAGTTGGGCCTGACGACAGATCGTATCAAGCGGAAATTTGTAAAGTTTGCGGAGGAGTGTGCAGGCGAAGGCAGTGGAATGCCAGGTTATGACGAGACGGACTCGTTTGGAGGGCTCTCAACTCAACTGATCCAGGATCTGGCCGACAGCACACCAACTGGTGACAGCGATGACGAGGAGGACGACGAAGTCAATGGTGATGGAGACGATGAAATTGTTCATTCACCCGCCAATTACACTCTCAAGCAACTCTTCGAATACCCTACAGACGCCGCGGTGAGTCTCGAGAATGGGTTGGGTTTTCATTGGCAGTACGGGGTAAAGGATCTGCAGGAGGAACTCGAATTGTACGATATTTTGATGGAAGATGATTAACCGTAGATACATTTATTGAATACCGACGATGTAATGCAATTTTCTTCGTGATTTTGCTCCAAGTTTCGCGGGAATTCTAAAAGAGGAAATTCGGTCGACCGAACGGCCAAACCGACGGTCAACGGTCAAAAAATCCGGTCGGCCGCGGTCGACCGGGGTCAAAGCCAACACTGTCGTTGACTGATAATGTTGCCTAGACAATGTCCGAGCACATGACTTTTCTCGGGATCCACCTGGTTCATTCTCGCAGGCTGCGGAACAGGGAGGGCGTTACGGATAGTGAGTGTCCGTTTTGATCAACACCTTCAATTTCGAACCTCCCCAGTTTCAGACCGAAGGGCGCAGCAGTTGTAGCCAAGGCGGAGGCAATCAGTTGAACCGACACCCAGCATTCAAATTGTTGTCCTGAGCTTCCCGCAAGCAAAGGCAACTAAACAAATGATGCTGGCCGGAATTGGCAAACCCCGAGCCCTTACCTATGAACCAGTGCCTCTTCCAGTATGGTCTACCTATATACCCGGTGCTGAATAGCTAGTCTAGGACATGGGTACTGCGGGCTAGTTAGCCATTAATGCGCAGGGGAGGAGGAAAGGTGGATGAACGTCGTTGATGGCAATGGTTAGGAGGAAGTATCGTGCGGAGATTTGGGAAATAATAATGGCAGGAGTTGTTTGATGGACAGACATCGCCCTGGGTTTTAAGAAGCCTCAAGCGCGGCCATAGAAAATTTAACCACCGGTGCCTCAAGTTGTGTAAAATTTTCTGTAATTACTGCTGGAGCATACATAACCCTAAGCCATGGACCAAGAATATTCCACAAATTTCAGCTGTAATACGCGAATTTCCGGTTACTTTTGTGGATAGCGAGTATATGGCACCATGTCCGCCAGCCACGCAGCGAGGTAAGCTGTCCCCGCGCTATCCGGTTCAATAGCTTGCTCCCAAACGGAAGCCTCGCGCGCAAACTTCCTAACCAACTCCACCGCGCTACACGTCGGGTATATGGGATCACGGAGGAGTCTTTTGCAGAACTCCAGGCCCTCCTTCGCCATTGGCCAATGCGCGGCATGCGCAAAGGAGACACATGTGTGTGTCGAGCCCGCGAAAGTGATGACAGCGTGTATGCAGAAAGGAGGGACGATAAATGTGCAAGGTTCAGTGATGTGCATAACTTCTAGTCCCTCCAAAGCGCCCAGCGCCTCCTCAAGGCGAGAAGTGTGCCGCATCAGTGGAAGCCCCCACCAATCAAGATTTTGGGAGGTGGCTGGCCAGAACAAACAGAGTTTCTCGCCGTCACAATGCACGATGGCTTGAGCGAGACTCGAAAAGTCTGTCTGCGTGTCGCCGAACCAGCCTGGAGGACTTCGGACGGATGCCACGCAGGGCTCCTTGCCACGGTGGTCAAGATACTGGGCACGCTCGTGGACGGACGCGGACTTGCTTTTTTTCGGAGACGTCGGTGGGAAGATTTTGTCAAGTTCCTCGGGCGTATGTTGGCAACGATAGTCCTCGAACGCGAATCCGGCGCCCAACTGTTGAACAATGGCGGGCCAGTCCAAGCGGCAACGCAGCATCCCTTTGTCGGTTGCTACAATTTCGGAGATGGAAATGATCTTTTGCCCGGCGCACCATGGCTGCATGAGATGGCTTTTGAAAAGCATCTCGAGTACGGCAGACACCGTGTCCGTCCGCGTACCATCTTGAGCGCCAAGTTCCTGGTAATGGATCAAGGTCCGGTCCATCGCGAGCAGATCTTCGACGACGAAGGAGCTGGTGGGAAACTCTTCGTAATTGGGGACGGCGAATGTTGGATGATGAGCCAGCAATGTTGGCCATTCGGCGAGCCGCTGCAAGATCGTTTCGATCAATTTTTGGGCCTAAAGAGGCAGGAAAATGTCAAAGTTTTCACCACCTCCGAACTTGATAATGCTTTTTTATACTATCTGATGGTGTTGATGATAAATTGAACTGGCTGCACTCCAAGAGCTGAATAATTTCTAACCTGAGAATGACCATATTTGGCTTCGACTTGGCTTGAACCATGGAAAGCATGGGTTCGGAGTGATAAATTTGCTTTATACACTCCCTGGACACTTATATGTCTTTCTTACAACCAACCAACACTCATTCATTCATTCATTCATTCATCCATTATAGTGCTGCGGGCCCCTTGAGGCCCATGTTGCACTTTACAAGGTATCTAAGAGTAACCTGTGGCTGGCTGTGAGTGTAATGTCTGGGGTACGGACTGCGGTTGTGGGGGAGGGAGACGGGTGTGTGCCGCGGGAGTGACGAGAATATAGGTAGAGGTGTTTTCGTATGATAATAAGAGGTTTAATTTTAGGTATCGCGTTTGCTATCTATTGAGAAAGAGAAAAGACAAGAAGTAAGTAAGAGGAAGAAGGAGGTTTTAGTCGTTACACGTCATATCTCGGGAAGCGGCCAGTGTCGCGCACGAATGCGAGGACAGGGGCGGCTTCGGTCTTGGAGGAAATGAGAGAGCTGAGGGATAGGCGGGCGGATTTGACTCGGAGCATGAGGCGGATGCGGGCGGCGCGGCATGCAGGGCATGTGAGGAGGAAGTGGGGTACTGACTCGGGGACGGCGCAGTGGGGGCACAATGGGGAGGGAGCCAGGTCGAAGCGGTAGAGGTAAGCGTTTAGGCCGATGTGCCCCGTGCGCAACTGCGTGAGGATACTGCATTGTGGTCTGCTCAAGTCCGTGTACATCCTCTCCAGCGCCTTCGACGGAGTGGCATTGTCGAATGCCGAGATGCGGGCGTGGCGCGGTGAGGACTTCCATTCCTCGTCGCGAAGGCCTTGGTGCCCGTGCGGCCGCTCGGCTTGTGGGGAGGGGGCGCTCGAACAGGACGATGCGTGTCGCGAGGGGGAGGGATTCGCCGCGAGCCGCCGCTTTGGCGCAGACGTCGACTGCCTCGTTGCCTTCTATGCCCACATGCGTGAGCACCCAGTGAATTTTGACTTTCAGGGTGCGGCGGATGCGGAGGAGGCGGGCGAGGAGGGCGTGGAAGGTGTCAAGGAGATATTGGCCTGGCTGGGCTTTGGGGGAGGCGAGCGCGCAGATGGCCGGCTGGCAGTCCATGAAAACGTCGACTTCCGTGAGGCGGGGGGTGCTCGCTATGATGTCCAGGGCGAGGATGGCGCCGCAGACTTCGGATTCAAAGACGGTATGCTCACGTTCACTGCCCAAGTGCTTCTGTCTCCGTGTTCCCAGCCTCCCTTCCTTCATCGCAATCGCCGCTGCCCCCACCCCTCCCTCGAAACCCGAGCCGTCCGTGAACACGCAGAACCCACCCTTCGCCACGATGGTGTCCATGCGCGCGCGTGCCTCGTCCTTGTCCTCCGCGATGCTCGTGGAAAGGGCGTGTGCCGGGAGCGGGTCGATGGTCTCGAAGTCGTCACGGAAGATGGGGAAAGCTGCAATGAGGTGATGGATGGGGGAGCGGTGGAAGCGGGGAACGCGGCGGCAGCGGGCGAAAGTGCCGCGGACCGGGTTCGACGCAGGGAGGGCGGCGAGGCGAGCGGCTGCGTTGTACACCGAGCGATTGAGGCGAAGGTGGATTGGGGGGATGTTGGCGTGGTAGTTCTGTGTGTCCGTGGCGGTGGTGCATAGGGAGCCTGTAATGAGCTTGCATGCTTGCCGTTGCACCTTGCCTAGGGTCTTTGTAATCCACACTGTCCCGTTCCTCCTCGCGCCGTCGCGTTCCGAATCAGGACGGTACCAGAGTGGGAGCTAGACTCGTCACCAGTCTGCCATCGACGGCAGATCTTCGTGCAAGCACGTTGTGCCTATGGCAACGTGCTTGCACGAAGATCTGCCGTCCATGGCAGACTGGTGACGAGTCTAAGTGGGAGCGCGTACTTCATTCTCGGCACCACCACCGTCTGGAAGAGCTGGCAGGTGAAGGAGTGAGGAAGGCCGAAGGTGGGGGAGGAAATGCGGGAGAGCGCCAGGACTGCCTTCGTGCCGCGTCGGTGCGCGAGTTCGACGTGGTTCCGGAATGTGAGTTTGTAATCAATCATCACGCCCAGGAGCTTGACGGTCGTTTGCGGCTCCACCACTATGTCGTCAATTTTGAGCGGAATCGGGTCGTAGTGCGTGGAGTGGCGGCGTGGGGAGACGAAGTGAATCAGCTGGAACTGGAACTTGGGAAGGTCATAGCGGAGTCTGATGCGCTTAGCGACGGAGAAGGCAGTGCGTCGCATATATCGACGGAGTAGGGCAGTTGTCTGGGCCGTTGAGTACGCGACCTCCAAGTGTGAGTTATCGTCAGTGTACCCGAGCGTCCCGTCGCTCAAGAGCTCGTCCGCGAAGAGGAGGTAAAGCAGGGCGCTGAGTGGGGAACCTTGCGGGAGGTCATTGGGGACGGGGGAGGGTGCCGAGACGTGGTCGTCGAACATGAGACTTGTGCTGCGCTCGGAGAGGAAAATCGCAATTAGGCACACGACTGGGGCGGGGACGCGCTTCCTCTCGAGCGAGCGGACCAAGGGGTCGTGGCTCACGGAGGGGAAGGGTTGGGAAATGTCCATGAAGTAGCGCATCAACGGTGCAGCGTCCAGGGCGGCCTCCGAACTGGTTGGGGGAGAGGAGGCCGTTCCTCTCCGCGAACCCGGAGAGCCAGTCGGTGAGTGCCGACTCGATTACCTTGCCAAGGCACTCCTCCTCGGCGATGGGACGGTACGCGCCGGGGACGGTGTAGTCGCTCTTCCCCGGTTTCCGAATCGTTACCATGAGGAAGACTCTTTGGGAAGTGACCGACGCGGTGAGGAGGATGGGGGCGAGGACACAACGCGCGCGGAGGAGATGGCGATGTTGGGGATTCCCGAAGGTCCCGGAGCCTTCCAAGAGGATAGTTTTGCAATAGCCCGATGGATGTCTTCGATTGTGAAAGTCGGGGCGGGGTGGGGCTCGGGGAGGGGTTCGTCGGGGTCCGGAGGAGGGAGGTCTGCCTTCGGGGGAAGAATTTGGTGACCAGAACTTTAGCCTTTTCGGCAGGCATCGTCGCGATGGACCCATCCGGAGCTGTGAGGCTGGGGATGCGGGAGCGGCGAGCGTCTGTGCGATGCAGCGGTCGGCGGAGACGATGTCCGTGAGCGTGAGGAGACGGGAGGAAGCCTGCTTCTTCGGGTCGCGGAGTGCTCTCGGTTGCATTCTCGCCGGACGGCATGTGCATCGCCTCGGGATCTCGCGACCAAACCATCCGGGTCTGGGATGCAGCTACGGGGCAGCAGGTCGGCAAGGCTCTGGCAGGGCACACAGATTCGGTCCGGTCTGTCGCGTTCTCACCGGACGGTATGCGCATCGCCTCGGGATCAGAAGACATCCGCGTGTGGGACGCGGCGACAGTCCAGCAGGTCAGTGAAGCCCTGGAAGGGCACACAGATTCGGTCTGGTCTGTTGCATTCTCGCCGGACGGCACGCGAATTGCCTCGGGATCCGCAGACGAAACGATCCGGGTGTGGGACCCGGCTACAGGGCAGGAAGTTAGTGAGACTCTGGAAGGGCACACAGATTCGGTCTGTTCTGTTGCATTCTCACCGGGTGGTTGGCTCGTCGCATCGGGATCTGGAGATGGAACAATCCGGGTTTGGGATGCGGCAACGGGGCAGCAGGTCGGCAACGGTTTGGCGGGGCACACAAATGCGGTCTTGTCGGTTGTGTTCTCGCTGGACGGCACGCGCATTGCCTCGGGATCTGATGACAGAACCATCCGGGTATGGGACGGGGCAGCAGGGCAGCAGGTCGGTGAGGCTTTGGCGGGACATGCAGCTTCGGTCTTGTCGGTTGCTTTCTCGCCGGACGGCAGGTGCATCGCATCCGGATCTGTCGACGAAACCATCCGGGTGTGGGATGCGGCTACGGGGCAGCAGGTCGGCGTGGCTTTGGCGGGGCACACAGCATCGGTCTTATCGGTTGCTTTCTCGCCGGACAGCGCACGCATTGCCTCGGGATCCCGAGACCACCCCGGACTTTCTTGAATAATGCATGGCGTCCTTCTCCCCTTCCACACTGCATTGTTTTGTCCCATTATCTCTTTGATCTGTATCTCTGCATGGTCGAAAAATGAATATTGTGCGCCCTTGTATCCGGTTCGCCCTGAAGCTATGCGCGACTTGTTTCAAAATGGTCAGTGCTTCATTCAACGGCAGAGCCTCGGCAAAAAAGAAGTGTGCCGATGTGCCGAAAAAACTTTCCCGATTTGGCGCTTACGTTTGAGGCGGAAACTAAGCAAGTCTTTCTTCCGCCCGTCGGATCAGCGTCCACAGTCTGCCGAAAATTTGGCTATTACATATAATATGAAGATAGTCGTATTTCCCTCATTCTGTATGGAGGAATTTTGAAATTTTGAAATTTTCCATCTTGCTACAAATATTCTTGTGGCCAGATCGCGTTTTTCTCAAGGGATTTTGGGAATTTCTCTAATTACTCTGTACAATTGAAGCATTTTGTTTCTCGCTGCAGGCCTAGAGCATCAGACGCCGGATCCGCCGAGCGGCCATCACGGTCCTGCACGGTCTTGTGCCCGGATGATTCGCGTGACAGCGTGATTGTCACACTGATTTAGACGTGTCTGTGCCACATCCTACGCGTTTGTATCTCTTCCGCTGCGTGTATAGCAAAGGAATGATCTGTAAAGCAGTCGAAGATCATTCTCAACCTCAATTATTACGATTGGAAGTTTGAGGATGCTTAAAAAGAATGCAATGCAGGACCTTTCACTAGACTCGTCACCAGTCTGCCATGGACAGCAGATCTTCGTGCAAGCACGTTGCCATAGGCAGACTGGTAGTTCTCAGATGCTGTGCAAGGGCTGCGCGCGGAGTTTGAAATTTTTCCTTCTCTGCTGTTCCGAGCTCAATTGTCATTATTTTTAAAATTTTCAAAGGTACAGGGTGCGTTTTTTCCACATATCTTGAAATCTGCCTCCTCAGAATATCCAGAAAGTGTGCCAGAGTGCTGTGGGAAACAGACGAATTTTAGCAGGAGCTGCACAGCCCCTGTGATGCCGACGATCGGCACCACTCAAAATTTCAAACTCCACGCGCACAGCATTGACAACTCCCGAGAACTACCAGTCTGCCTACGGCAACGTGCTTGCACGAAGATCTGTCGTCGATGGCAGACTGGTGACGAGTCTAACCTTTCACTATAATCTCCCGAGTGGTTGACAAGACCCCAGAGGGCAGTTGCGAGCATAGAGAAAAATAAATTGATACTGAAAATACTGGAAATTTTAACTGTATTGCGAGAAGCATTGAAATTCTTTGTGCTGATCACTGCATTCAAGGGCAAACTAGCCCAGGGACGGCATCGCCGCAGTTAGCCGCCCCGTTTGGCTAGCCGAGGTGTCATCAGTGCTCGCCATTGAAAATTGGCACCTAGCCGCAGACTAGCCGAAGGCCCCCTAGCTAAACATAGCCGTTAGCTGGCCACAGCTCCGAGGCCGCGGGGCTAGGTCACGGCGTCTACCCGTAGCACCGTCGGCTAGCCGAGGGCTAGCCGTGAGCTGGCCGAGACATAGCCTCAGCTGTCGACAGCTAGCCGTCGGCTAGCCACAGCTCCAAGACTGGTCGGCCAGGTAGGCCCTGAACGCAGTGGATGGCAGAGCATCAATATAGATACCCACTTGTATCATGCTACAACTGGCATAATATTGCTAAGCATGGGACCCTAGTCTCACTTGTAGTCAGACTCCACGAGATTTATGATAGTCGATAAATCTTTTACTGTACTATTTCAACTGGATCTTCAGCCATTGTGACCAGTGACCACCATCATTCATTTTCCATCAATTCATTCCGGGTTGCGACCTGTGACCCCTATTTCCATCCTTCATTTGTTCAACCATTCATTTGTTGAATGTTCACCTCAGGCTCAGATCGTGCTGCTTAGGCAGAGCACCATGTTGCGTCTTTCTGTGGCGGCTTAGGGACGACGGCGAAGACTGCATCGAGGGCAGCAGTGGATGTATTTGACAGTACAGTTGCACCAAGTGAGTATTTGTTGTGTTTTAGACAAGCAGGAGATCCTCGACCACAACATCCAGCTCGGCGTCCTCAACCACACCGTTCACGCTGGCTTTCCCGTTCCTCCTGCGACGTGACCTTGAATAAACGCCCAGAGGACTGTAAAAGCACCCAAGTTTAACCTCCACGCGCACGTTGGTGATGACATGTGGGAGGAGCACTAGTTTCATTTTTTTCGTGTAAACTGGTGGTTTTGGTTCGAAATCATCTTCAAAATGCCGGGGCGAGAAAAAAAAATGATTTTTGGCCTCTAAAAAAATCCAAATTGGCCCATCCTTCAGTCCCTTTGGTGACCTGTGACTTTTATTTTCATTCTTCACTTCAGCTGGCCTTGTGACCTGTGACTGAAGGTCCGGTCGAAATAGTACAGTATATGGAGTCTGATTTCGTTGGCACCTGTCAACAAGGACCTCAACACGTAGCAATTGAATGAAAATAAATACTCGTGACATGGGACATACGGAAGCGGAAACGTCCGACGGGGAAACCTTCATCAGAATCAGAATCAAACACTGGAATGTATTTACATAATTGGGAGACGAAGCAAGTCTGAGGAGTGTGGGAAAGTAAAGTAGCGTCCGGGCGCGGCCTTCAAGAATACTGAGTGAAACGGTTTTGCCACCATTACGGCCGTTTCAAACCTAAATTCCCATCAAGGAAATTTTTTAAGTTACATTCCACGCAAGTGCATTCGGAGTGCGAGGGCAGGAAGTGGCCCAGCAGACGTAGAAAATTGAAGCGTAAAAGCCGTCAAAACAAAAACAAAGCGCGCGGCATATCAAAATCACGGGGCCTTGCGAGCCTTGGAGCTGTCGACACTCTCACCGGAGTCACCGCGAGAGATAGGCTTGCATCCTCTCCCACAAAATGCTATCCGATGGGGCTCGCAGATTGTCCAGCAGTCTGCTCAGCGCTGCCCTTGGGGCGGCCGGTCCGTCTTTTCTTTCTATGTACTGTGCATCCGACATACACCCAGATTCACCTTTCTCAGACGACAAACATGGGCAAAATGCGGCCAACGCCCTCGAGAACGCCATATTCACAGCCGCTGTGGGAGATCTCCCGGCGTACCAGCAGATTTTTCGGCATATCTACCTCGATCTGAAAACACAAAGTGTGTTGGTGCTATGCTGGAAACGTTTGCTATCTGAAGAAACACAGGAATCGAAATACAAGTGATTGGCAGGGGCGGATTCACTGCGAGATTCAGCCTGCGGCGAAGGAGTAAAATATCACGGGTCCGAGCGGCCGTCGCGCAGCTGTTCGACGATCCAACGGCTCGGTTCTTCTGGTGTGTTTTATCATCCCTCCAGGCCCTCGGTGAACCATTTCCAGGAGGAGCCCGGCTTGGAGAATGTTGTCCGACCAGGATACGCCCTACTCGTTGTGCATGGGGAACCGAGAGACGGTTTATTACGCCGGTTAGTGCCTCCTTCCCCGAAATTTGACGGTCTAATTTGATTAAACATGCAGGACATATCGTCGTGGTCCACGAAATTGTCACGACGACGGCGCATTCAAAGCCCTCGAAAACCACGTTTGGCGTGGCTCCAACGTGCACCCTGGAGTCCCTGCGCAAATTCTTCCTTCCGGGATATAAGCAGTGAGACGACCTGTTTGACCTAGTTACCCTGATTGATTTCCTGTTTCCAGGCTTCTCTACGCAGGGAAGGAACTTGGCCCAACCGACACGGCCCGGACGCTGAGCACACCGAATATTGGTGGGTTCTATCTACCATTGTGGTGCAGCCGATTGGTTGAAATTTATATACTCAGTGGAGCTAAACATCGTTAGCCCTCGGTGAGCATATGACCTGATGATTTTCTCAATCCACTCACGGCGCCGTATTAGATTTGTATCCGAAACTTTAAAACTGGAGGCCGCGGAGCTGCCCACCGCGCCAAACACGCGTTACTGGACTTGGAGTGCAGACACGTTAACCCTGGGGTCCGTGGAAATAACACCTCAGTGCAAAACTCGACTACGGCCGAGGACCTCACTGGCTATGCCCGCTGGGTTCCGCAAACCAGTCACAGAAACGAGGGAGGGCGGAAAATTCGGAAGCGCCAGGTCATGGACTATGTCCATGTCCCGCCATATCGTGCGCGCAGGGCCACGTAGCGCTTTTATAGCGGTGTTGAGATGGGTTGGAGGGTTGCACCGGAAGATGCCGAGACACAGGCACACGTTGTCAATATTTGAGAATCGAAGAGTCGAAGTCCGCGAGTCGGGACACAACATTTGGCAGATGCCGCCAAACCTGATTTCGGACTTAGTATTTTCACCTCCCTTTCCACCAGCATTCGGTGCTCTGTAGCTTCAGAACTAAGCCTCCCAAGACCTGAGTTGATGAGAGAAAGTTCCTTTATTTTCAATTCTGGATCCATTACAGTAATATCTGATAATTAGCCGTTGACCTATAGAAATCTGCACAAAATATCTAGGGGGTGTACAGACTTCCTAAATGGCTCCATAAATAAATTAAAAGAGGGCAAAAATCTCTGCCTTGATCAAAAAATGATTTAGATCCCGATTTTCACAGAAAGAAAGTGCAGTAGATGCTGTTTTTTGATTGGATATGTTGAAGTATGTTCTTTTCCGAATTATGGGTAAAGAATTTGCCAAAGGATACCATATCCTGCCAAGAAGCACCTCTTCCGGTTACTTTTGGTCATAACGAGTACAATTGCGGGATATTTAGACAGGTATGGTGAACGGGAACGGTCCGTCACGCGACGGCCGTCATTTCGCCAGTTCAAACACACAAGTAAGTTCATAAGATGTGCCCTAAATTGTGCATTGGGCTTACCTTTGTACAGAACATGCCTCACAAAAGGCCTACACGGCATATTCAACTGTTTATGGCGCGTTTTCAGGACCCGTCGACCCGTCAACGGCCGTTTTCGACGGGAACGGCCGTCAAAAATGCTGCCAAAGAGCCCACGGAACGGGCATTTGAAGAGTCGTTGTAGCATACCTCTAGCGCCAGAATCCGGCAAGAAGGCGGCGACGCCCCAAAGCGGGCACCCGACCCCGTTTGACGCCGACGCTGACGAGAAGCAGACGACCCGCTTGACGCCGACACCGAAGCAGAGAGCAAAAGAAGACTCAGGAGGGCCATCAAAAAAGAATGAGCAGATGGCGGCGGAGAAACGGCGGTCAAGTTGGTGAGAGAATTCCAGATTTGCCCATCTCAGATTCTCCCGGAGGCAACCAAATCCGCTCTGAGCCCGATCTGGAATGATCTCTTCCCTGTTGAACTTGTGTTTCAAGGCATGAGTAAGTGATCCAGAATCTGTAAAGCCTCTGCTTGACGAATATTTGAACCAACAATCTGTAAATAATTGTTCCAAGACTGAGGGGATGGTCAGAAACTCGGGAATTGATAGTGGCTGAGTTTCAGGACCTCGAAAGCTTCAACAATATGACAATAAACTCACCGCTGCAAGATAAAATCACAAACGAGGCGTAAGAATCGGATTCAGACTCCGCCATCATTCTCGGAAATTCCCGCCGCCATATTCAAACAGCGCAAAGCCAAGCACCTCGAACCAAGGTACATCGGGAGTGAACATTGAGAATGTCCCTGATCATCTACACAATCCGAGCGCCGAGGATGGGGTTTTGCTTCAGACATTCAGGCACCCATGCGACGGCCGTCACGGCCGTGTTTCAACGGCCCGTACGAGCCTGAGCCGTACCGGAACCGTGCCGTGATTGAAACCAAAAATGTCCGACAGAACGGGCACGGGCGGCAGCCCTAAATTTAATTATAACGGACAGCAAGCACACTTCGATAGACGATGACAAGAAGCGCCTTCGCGATATGTAACGTTGCTGGGCGGAAAATATTCCAAGTTGCACTTACTTCTTACTTCCAAAGGACTGCCGCAGTCTTATTCTAGTCATCCACGCGGAGTTCATTGGCAGTTTGCAAAAACGCAACATAAATTTGGAGCATACCCAAAAAAGGTCTCCGGTGAAGATTCAGTTTTGGGAAAAAATGGAGAGGGTACGAATGATCGGTATAAATTGGGTACATATGTAGGAAGAAGCACATCTCAAAGGGAAATAAATCTCGCACTTGGAGTTCTGAGAACCCAGGAATCCCGCTTGTCCGGGAATGCAGTGATTCCCATCAACCGAAAAATTGGTACCAACGGCCGATCCGCCGACCATGAGCAAATCGGAGACGACATCGAGAGGAATGTCGCAGTCGTCATAGACCTCTGTATCTTGAAATGGTTTTTCTTCGATGTTCGCAAGTTGAGCGATGTTGTCATCACCCTGATTCAGCGCGGCATGGAGTGTTGGATTAGTTGTGCGCGGCTCCAGAAGAGCGTCGAGAGCCTCGGCAGATGTCAGGCACTCCTGCGAACAGTTCCAGTTGCTGACACGGCACAATTCAAAGGCCTAGATGCCGAAAAACAAAAAGGTCAGAAATGAGCGCGGAAAAATAAAAGAATTGATGTCACTTGAGTGATCGTGGTCGAATCACTGAGGTCGTGAATCGCTTGGACGACCCAGCCAACGGACCGGTCGCGTAGAGTGGTCACAGTGGTGTCCAATTTGATCGCGTGAGGGGGGTATCAGCTTTGATCTGCCGCAGAGCTTCATCGACGACATCCCGGTGAGCCCACCCATCCCGCGCGCCTCCGGGTTGGCCAACGAATTCCCCAGTAGTATGGAGAAGACAAAAACCGAGGCGGCAGCTCTGACTGTCGTTCACGACTATGCCGTCGCCCATGAAGCGGCTGGCACGGGAAGCCCTCCAGTCACCGGTGGCATGGCCGCACCACCCATCCCGCGCGCCTCCGGGTTGGTCAACGAATTTCCCATCACCATCCACGGATTCTACATGGAAGGCGAGGTGTACATTAACGCAGAACCCGACGCCAGTGCTATCCCCGAGTGCTCCAGCGTGGGCGGAACCCGTGGATTTTACTATGATGGAGAGGTGTATGTGGACATAGTGTCTCAATATTATGTGAATGTCTAGGGAGATGAAGTGAGAGACTGTGTCCACATACACCTCTCCATCATAGTAAAATCCACGGGTTCCGCCCACGCTGGAGCACTCGGGGATAGCACTGGCGTCGGGTTCTGCGTTAATGTACACCTCGCCTTCCATGTAGAATCCGTGGATGGTGATGGGAAATTCGTTGACCAACCCGGAGGCGCGCGGGATGGGTGGTGCGGCCATGCCACCGGTGACTGGAGGGCTTCCCGTGCCAGCCGCTTCATGGGCGACGGCATAGTCGTGAGCGACAGTCAGAGCTGCCGCCTCGGTCTTTGTGTTCTCCATACTCTTCCAGAAAAGGGGGGATAGACGCTGACGGGCGCCAAATTTGAGTTTCCGACATCTTACAAGATGCGTGGGTCCAGAGCGGATGGCTGTGTCCCACGCGTGGTAGCTGCCATCCATGTCAATCCGCTTTGTTGTTGGAGGGATGATGTCGACCCAGCTACTGCGGCGGGCGCGGGTTATGTGAGGCTCGCTCCTAAGGCAAGTGATCAACGAACCACCGAAGAGAATGTACGTTACGGTTGCCTCTTACAAATCATGGGATGCCATATAGCATCACCCTCATTGAATGTGGCATCACGTATGAGGATGATGCAACCGACGATGCTAGGATGATTACTCTTGGCGCAGTTTACTCAAGTTGGATTGGTAGTCGTGGGGTGAGCACGACTCTAATCACACAAGTGGTTGTAGTGGTTCAAGATAAAATTAGTTACTGACATAGTGCGAAATACATCGGTTTAAATAGGTAGAGGCGAACAGCCTTGGGGAGTCATATCGAGTCACAATAAATATTCTCCACTATTCTACAATGTACTATAGTGTTCCATATTGTACATAGGTTGACTCTGGCGGCTTGCCCGAGTCATGCCCACAAGGCTGTGCTCCAACACCCCCCCTCAAGCCGGCAGAAGTCCCATGTCCAAAGTGAACTGATCATTCTTTATACGAGGTAAGGACTTCGTCAAAATGGCTGCAATCATTCCGTTGGTTGGACAATACTCAACATTGATAATTCCATTCTTCAGTAACCATACGAAGTTTGTTTAATCAAGTCCTGTCTCAACATAGAATCATTCTTAAGCACCGCTTGTTCAAACGCTCTGAGCCTGCCGCAGCATGACAAGAAAACCTCGTTTATTAGCTCATAACATGCATGATTACTTGAACGGCTGATTAACAAAACAGTGATCAACTGGTCGCCCACTTGAAACAAGAAGGAAGCGGAGGAGTGTTGAACCCCAGGTTAACAAAGCAGCTGGTAAACAAAACAGTGTTGAAACCAAAGTCGAGGAGGGATGATTCATCAACCCGGGATGAAACTGTGTTTAAACAGAGCGGATGATCCGAAAGAAAAAGACTAAGAATAGAGTGCCATGAGTACGGTCGGTGCCCACAAATTTAAAGCATGCAAAAATACCAGTTGAACAGCGTTAATCAGGAATCAGTCCGAGACTTCATTCCCATCCGAATCGACCTCAACATAGCCCCGCCATCTGGGCAGTGATTAAAACCCCGCAGGACGAAATAAGCATCGGGTTCATCTTTTTTTTGCCCGATTTTTCTGACTTTGCTGCGACGGGATTTGAATTTCGACCTGCAGCGACTGGCTTGGCGCGTGTGGACCTGCGGGGAAAATTCGAGCTTAAGCTTGACGATGAGGCCCCAGTTTGGGCATTTGTGTTCGCCCTGATGCATAGTTATATCGTTCCAGGGATGCTGTTACTAAGCTCACTTTATTTTGCGTCTTCTGGGGGGCTGTTCTTCGGTATCTGAGGAAGGCTGCACATCGACCCTAACTCTGCATTGAATGAGAGGCAATTCTGAAGAAGGCAAGTCGTCCTACTTCAGCTATTCGATATTTCGTTTCCCACCGGTTTATGGGTTAGGCGGTGGCGGAAGCGGCGATGGGGACCTCGGAGGCGGGGTCGGGGAATTTGCAGGAGATTCGAACGATAGAATCTCAACTTTCGGGCCCGGTGGTCGCGGCACTGGCTGGTCGGGTCTCGAGACTGGGGCGGAGGCAGGACCTTCGAGGAAGGCGAATGGAGTCGGACTATCAATCCCTGATGTTGAAAGTAGCTCCTGAGCGAGCGTAAGAACTTGGATGGAAGATAGATTCTGCGGATGGTCCAATTTGACGGTGATCCTTTCCGAGGGTTTGACATGAGGTCTTCCCATGGAATGCTCGTTACTTTGCCACCAACGGCGCAGTGAGCTGTAACGTCATGAGTGTGGGGTGGAATAGTGAAGAAGCAGAGAATTTACTCCAACATTGATCAAAATAGTCACTAAGAAGCGTACGAACATCTGCCATTGCAACAGTGTTCAAATCGACAGCAGGAAAGACAGGGTGTCCGGCCGCATTCACCCTAACTTGACCTTTACAGTGAGTGGTTAGTGGCTCGTGATATTTTTGCGCAGGACACATAGCGTACGAGTCACCTTAGATTTTATTTTATTACCCTGGTTCCGTGTCAGGAGCATTGAGGGCGCTCCATACCAATTCAAACAGTTGCAATTCAACATCGGCAAGGCGTGCCGAATTTCGGGTTTCGGATCATTGATTTCGATTGCCACGATGTCGGTCCGTGTCGCCGAGTGCCAAGACTATGACAGCTCCGGATCAAGTGGCAGTGCTTTAGAATCTCTCCGAGGGAGCAACGACGACCGTCAGGAACAGTTGGCGCGTATACGAGTGGGGGAGGCCAAAGGTGGGGGAGGTGGCAATCTCAGCTTTGCCCATCTCGCGCACTGCGTGAGTCTGAATGACTTGAAGGTTGGAGCATGCGATCTGAAATCTGTCAAAGTCGGCGCGCGAGCACCAAACACGTTTGTCTTCCTGCGATATAACAGTCCAGTCCGGTCACACGGCATCTCCCGCCGATCGCGACCTTTCGGCTAAGGACGGAGATGTTTTCGGTTTGATCGGTCCGTCGTCCAAGCGAGCTGATTGCCGGTTTGCAGCGCTACTGTATGGAAACCAGGAGCACCACGCTTTTAAGCGAGCTCCGGCATTGATGCCGCGTGATGGGAGGTGATGGGACCTTCCATTTTGAGTTGCAAGACCCCAAAGACCGCGTCAATGGACGCTGCATCATCCGTTTTCCGACGGGCCTTCGTATGGAAATTCCCGGTGGCTGTCCGCTGACAGCCACCTTCTCGATGTTTTTATTATTAAGTTGTATACGTACTTCCCAGGAGTGTGGCACCACGCAAGATTCCCAACAAAGTTTAAGGCTCCATTCGGCTGGCGTTACTTAGCGGTACTTAGCAACAACCGATGTTAACAAGTGACGGTGATTTTGTTCCGTCACTTCAATAAAATTTCGGAGAATTGCCGAAAAGTCCGAAATTAAAGCCGAAAGCCATTAAGTTTGCCTTTTCAGCCTTCTATACGTGTCCTACATTCATTACACCTTCACTAAACATCTGTGAAAAACACCCTGGCCTGCATACCGTGTAATGACCCGGGTTCCTCCCACCCCACCTTCCCGTAAAGGCAAAAAAAGGCGTCTTGCAGTAGCTCAGGCTGTTTTGGCGGCTGTCCTCGGTGTGGTCGAGGTCATGAGGCCTCGACTTTGCCCAGAGCCATATCATACATCCATTCGCACAGGCCACATGTGGATTCAAGAGCTCCTTACAGGGCACCCAGATCGCATTCGGCGTAACTTGGGAATGCAGAAGCATGTCTTTCGAAAGCTTGCGCGCACCCTCACAGCGAAGACCGGGCTCAGTGATTCCAAACATGTTACATTGGATGAAGCTCTTGGGCTTTTCTTGCACATGCTTGTCACCAATAACACCACGGAGCAGGAGCATGAATGGTTCCAAAGAAGTCCTGATACGATCCACCGGTAGATACATTTTCATGTCGCAAAATTGTGCAACTCACTGACAGTACATAGCCATTTCCATAGGGTTCTCAATGCGATTGTCTCCCCAGCCTTTCGAAACACATATCTGAAAATGCCCACTCGAGACACAGAGACATCGCCATATATTACAGATAATTCAAAATTCTTCCCATTCTTTGATGGTGCACGCGGTGCACTGGATGGTACACAGATTGGCACCTCTCCCCAGACGACATTCGGAAAGGACGCTTTCGTAATCGCAAGGGGTTCCTCTCCACGAATGTGCAGGCTGTGGTAGATTTCGAGCAGCAGTACATCTACCTGCTCACTGGATGGGAGGGGAGCGCTTCCGATAGTGCGATTTTCAATGCTGCACGCCAATCGGACCTTGCAATTCCGGTTGGGAAATACTTTCTAGCGGATGCGGGTTATCCTTCTTGTGATGCTCTCCTTGTTCCATTTCGGGGCAAGCGTTATCATCTTCGCGAGTGGGGTGAGGCAGGCGAACGGTTTGTATAATCTGTTCAGTTGTGACAATTTTAGCTGACACCTAAATGTAGGCCACAGGACCACGAAGAACTATTCAATCTTCGACACTCCGAGCTCCGTAACATCATTGAGCGGGCTTTCGGTGCAACCAAAAAAAAGTTCAAGATGTTTCGGCAGCCCTCAAATTTTTCTGTTCGCACGCAAGCCCGTATTATCATGGCATGTGGTATCATTCACAATTTCATACGGCTCCACGACCCCGAGGATGCTGATCTCTTGGATTTAGACATAGAAATGGACGATGATGAGCTGGATGGTGCTGTGGACCCAGACGAATTGTCCGCTGGAATTTCGCCTGAGAAACAGAACGGGCGGATGCGAGACGTGATGATATTGCAAAGGCGATGTGGGCTAGCTACCGAGCAGAATTACAGCGTCGGGCAATGTAATTACGAGTTCTAAGAGCTAGTTACAAGTCCATGGCACGCGCGATAGCCTTGTTGAGCCATACCCGACGAGCTGCCTTGCGATTCTCCGGAAATTTCAGATATTGGTCAGCCAGCGTGGAACTACTGAAGACCTCTGCCGCAGCGGCAAATTCGTTGTCAGAAAGATCAGCTCCCTCCTCCGCAACCATGGCGTTCCAAGCCTTGTTGCGACGGGCAGGGGAATCAGACATCGACTGGGATGTGGACTCCTCTTGGAAAGATGCCGCAAGGGTCTCAACAGAGGCTGCGAGGTCAGCAAGGACAGTCGTGCTGGACACACGGCCGTGGCGTGAACGTTTTGCGCCGACCTTCTGGCTGTTGGTGCTGGCAAGGCTTTTGCGGCCGTTCTGCTTCGGAGTGTTGAAGGTAGACGAGGAACTATTCTGATAAAACCGATTCATCTTGAATCGAAATAAAATAAGTATAGCAAACACACCGATATATCTACAAGCGCACCACGCCCATCCTCGTCATCCTCGTCTTCTTCCTCGTCTCCACCATTCTCCCCGTCGTCCGAAGCGTTGTCGAGTGTCTGATTGCCACATGTGATGCCATTGGAGAAGGAATCCTCGCCTGTAGCCATGACATCGTCGCAGAGGAGAGCCATGTCATCGTAGTACTCGAAGGGGCGGTCCTTGAAGCTCTTGTGCTTTGGGTGCTTCTATCCGAGCGTCAACGGTGCGCACCAAGGTAGGGGTAATGTGGACTCACTTCAAGGTAGGCCACCCAAACTTCCTCGGTTGCGGTGATAGACTTCGTGCGGGCATTATAGCCAAAGCCGGAGAGGGAGAGCATGCCCTTCATGATTTTATATTGGCCCTTCAGCTGGCAGACGGTTGTCAGAACTGATTCAAGACAGAGATGATGTGACACACCCGTGTCCAGCAACTTTTGACTTGTTTTGCTGTGCGCATGTAGCCGGCGACCTTCAGAGCGGTCACAACTTTGTTGTAGCTCTCTGAGGTCCAGCCAGACTCCGCCTGACGGCCCAGCTTTTTTTCGTCAAGGAGAAGATGAACAAGAATGGCGAGCATGGGAGGAGTCCATTTGTCGCGTTTTGTGATCTTTTTCGGGTCCCCTTCGCCATTGGCGGCATCGGAGGACGTGTCATTCGTGCTTGTGGTCCTCGCCATGGTTTTAGAAGAGAGGGAAAGTGAGCGGGGAGGTCAAGAGGGACGCGACGAGCGGGCAAAAGGTGAAACAAACAAATGTCAAAGTGACAGCAAACAGTGACTTACAAAGTAACGTGGCAACCGAATATAATTTACAGCACGAAGAAACAGCTAAGTAACCGGTGTTTCATTTTGGCAGGGAGTATTTGACAAGAGCCGCTAAGTAACGCGCAGCCGAATGGAGCCTAAATACTCAAGGGGGGCAGTAATTGGGAAGCCAGACTAATTTCTCGAGATGTGCGCGACGGCTTTGTGAGTAGCGTGATTGAATGATAAAGAATGTAAAATCGGGTAAACATGGGGCTTTCGGTCTATATATTTTGAGCACACATCTTCGAATTTGAATAGGTTTCTCTAATACCTGTCATATTTTGCTACTAGGGCTGTCCGCCGTTCCGTCGACGGGCACAGCCGTCGTGTCGACGGGACCTGGACGGGAATGGTCCGTCACGCGACGGCCGGATTTTCGACAACTCAAACTACTGAGTAAGTTCATAAGGTGTGGCCTAAACTGTGTATTGGGCTTAGCTGTTCATGAAACATGCCTTGCAAAAGGCTTATACATCGCATATGACTGAGTATGGCGTGTTTTCTGGACCCGTCAACCCGTCGCCGGCCGTTTTCGACGGGCACGGCCGTCAAAAACGCAGTCAAAGAGCGCGACGGAACGGGTCGGCTACCCGTCGCACGGAACCCATAGAACCGGCGCGACGGGCACGGCGCACAGCCCTATTTGCTAGAGCTCCCGGGCCCGGCCAGTATTTTGCATATGGAGCCGCTGTGCTACCACGTGCACGCGTTTGAGGAGAAAAATTCACCGCTCAAAGGGATTCTTCAACTATGCAATTGTGAGTACATACAATGGTCGTTTGTGTGTATAGGTAGCTCCTAAAAATGTAAGAAGTATCCCCCGACTGAAATCACAAACAACCTACACGAACTTGTACTGGCCCATCGAGCCACGTGATCACGCAGGCCGCGCATCAAACGCGTCGTTCAAAGAAAATCGGGCACTTGACCAACATGTCTAATAATCCGATCCATTCTAGTTAGGCCGTCCTCCTTCCGATCCCATCCCCATATGTTTTATTCTGTGACACAATCCATGCACCCAGTACCTCTGCTCCGACTTGGCTCGGATCGGACCGGCAACGGCCCAGTACGTATCGTCGTCGAAACCTCGGCCATCGTGAATTTGATAGCACGGCCTCCGATGATATTTTTCACAAGACTGGGCGTACAAGGGACATTGAAGACACAAAACGGGTGTCTTTGCTTTGCTGCGCCGAAACCGGGCTTGGAAGGGATCTCGGGTTGATCCCAGATGGGTGTCTAAAGCGGAAACAAGTTTCCGGTTGTTGTACTGTACTTGTACACGCCACCCAAGCAGTCTGGATTAAAATGTAACACAATTAAAAGTTCCAAACGCTCTGACACAGTTCTCCCATCTGTGCCAGTGGTTCCACTAAAATTGCCATTCATCCACATCAGACCCACCCGCAAACTCTTCATCGGAGAACCAAGCAAAAATATCGCTTGCATCGTCGTTCTCAAAGACAGACGTGTTCGACTACGTGAGAAATCCGATCAAATACTGATGGGCGTTGAGTTCCCAAATTAGTTATGAACAACTGAAATGACATTACAGCTTCTTGCGGAACATAGACTTCGCAAACGCTACGGGCTGTGGAAATTTACAGGACATTTAATACCAATGAGCAGAACAAGTTGAACAATTTTCTCTCCACCAGCACCCAAGATTGTCCTGATACATAAAACTCCATATGTATGTATACATAGGGAACTCGAAGTGTAAAATTGGTCCGGCCTATACTGTATTAATTTGTACAGTCAATTCTTATCGCAAAAGGCTCGAGCAGCAAGATTTGGCACGCCAATACAATGATCCAAAACACGTACCAACACCTTTCTCAAGCCCAGAATGCCCTGAATGCAACAGCCGAGGCACTGATGAATTGTCATCCCCAGGGTCATTCAAATTGCCACACAACTTTACTGAAGGCCCTTGGGCAGGCAGAGAGGCGATTACCGCAAAGAAGTGGAGATCGGCAGGCTCTTGGTGGGGACATGAAGCGGTCAGGTCGCCTTAGTTTACTCGGCCGCAAATGTATAACGTCATCCGCTCATACTGTATTTTTCGTTCAAATCGACACCGGGTGTGACGCGTGACCCGGTTGAACCAATTCGACATCTCGACACCAGCCAAACATTTGCGTGACCCCCCGGAAAATTTCGGTATTCCAGACGAAAAAAAATCATTTTGAGCGCCTTTTGGGACCATGTCACGGCAAGGAAATTCGACAAACACCTCGGTGACCTGTGACCCATGCCAGATTTCGCTATTGACAGCGGGGTCCGTGATGCGTGACTGTCGATTTGAACGAAAAAATACAGTACGACTATTTTTAAAGTTCCGACATAAACATGGAACTCGAGAAATCAGGAGGAAAAAATCCGAGCGTCTGTGGAGGGTAATTCTAAGGATAAATAATAGAGTACAGCGAAATACCCCAATTAAAAATACTTGCCAGGAAACTGGCCATTTTTGTATAAGTGAGCCAGATAGGCTTTACGAGCGTATATCGCATATTCCGCTTCCAGATAGTTTGGGATCAGCTTCGGATAGGCCACCTTCTCCAGCAATTCGCGGTGGGGCTTTATTTGATTCATAAAACCCTTCGCACATCTCCGTCAGGGCGTCAGTAGAATGGAAAGCATTGCGCTTACCGGGCCATATGATTCTCAAATGCCACTTCTCAACGCTTTGAGACTTCCCGCCCTTTGAGCAAGGGCAAAAAATGTATTTCGGCCGTCCTCCAGAGGGACAAGGGACCTATTCTGAACCCCGTGCCTCACAATGGCATTCTGAACCTCGTGCCTCACAATGGCATTCTGAACCCCGTGCCTCACAATGGCATTTTGAACCCTGTGCCTCGCAATGGAACCGACCATCCGGTGAAGTATAATGTATTTCGGCCGGGTCCCGCAGGGACAAGGGAGCACTTGACATATTTAAGGCTTGAATAGACCCCCTGCATTCCGGATTGGAATGCCCCGTCAGCAAGGGCAAAAAATGTATTTAGACTGTCCTGGGATTCCATTGGGTGCATCCTTACCAATTCAGGTCGGATGCCATACAATATATCACGGGCTCGGTGAGGCCCTTCCGGAGCCCGGTATTTGCAGTGTTTCGGCGCAGTAGACGACCATCTTTCAGCCCAGCAATTTGGCTATGAGAACTTGCATGGAGAGCAGTAGATCGCCATCTGTCTTGAAAATTTCCATAGAATCAATACTACTCTCGGGTCATTCACAGTTCCCTTTTTTATTATGCCTCTACTCACATCCGGTACCAAATTCATCCGTTGGACCATTGCAATACAGAATTCTGATCTTGGAATCAGCCGGCATTCAACTCTCAATTGCCCTTGTTTGGAGAAGAATGAACTGATCCCAGAAGCATATGTATTGGGTCCAGCTCTCGGCTTCACTGGCGCGTTTTGCTTCAATTGGCCCAGGTAGGTTGTAACGATGAAGATGTTACCCAACTTGAACCCCAACCTTGACGTCAGGTCGGACCATCTACTGACTATAGGTTCTGCCAGCGGCACACTGAGAGTGTTCAACCTCAATCCGGTGATGCGCAAGAACGAAATGTCATTCCTGTCTGCAATTCCCTTACCTTTTGAAAGGCATGACCTTATTGCATTCCTTTACATTTTGAAATGTGTGATGTCCCCCCCGCAAATCTTTGCATTTTCGAACACTTTCAATTCCAGCGCAATCCCAGAGTATAGCCTGATGAGCTACATATTCAGATCCTGCTCGGAGGTAATATTGACCTCTCCAGAAGCCACTCAGTGCTTTACATTTCGAAACGCGTGACCTTGTTGCATTCCATTACATTTTGAAAGGCGTGATCTTATTGCATTCCTTTACATTTTGAAACACGTGGCCTTATTGCATTCTTTTACATTTTGAAACGCGTGATGTCCCCACCGCAATTCTTTGCATTTTCGAACACTTTCAATTCCAGCGCACTCCCAGAGTATAGCCTGAGGAGCTACATATTCAGATCCTGCTCGGAGGTAATATTGACCTCTCCACCGGCCACTCAGTACTTTACATTTTGAAATGCATGACCTTATTGCATTCCTTTATATTTTGAAACGCATGATGTCCCTCCCCACCGCAATTCTTTGCATTTTCGAACACTTTCAATTCCAGCGCAGTCCCAGAGCCATTTTCGGAGGCATGCGCGGCAGTAGTGGATAGAATCATTCCGGTCATTGTGAGCTATACAGATCCTGCTCAAGGCTGAAATGCCTGACTTTTTCCATTCAGATCCTGCTTGGAGGCAATATTGACCTCTCCAGTGGCCAACCAGTGCTTTAAATTTTGAAAAGCGTGACCTTATTGCATTCCTTTCCATTTTGAAATGTGTGACTTAGCATTTTCGCACACTTTCAATTCCAGCACAGTCCCATAGCCATTTTCTGAGGCGCACACGCCAGCAATGGATAGCCGTAATCATTCCGGTCATTGGGACCTATTCAGATCCCATATTTAACTGCATAGGATTGCCTACGATCATCGCAGACAAGCACTAATAGTGAGTCTGCATTACAATCATTTGCGGAACTTAGGGCACGGCTGATTTTTTCATCAAATTTTAATGCTTTCACCAGATCCGCTGCAGCACGCTCAATTCCTACCCGTTTCTCTCGAAGATGGGACCATTCGATTTGCATTACGACTCCGGAGGGCACCACCTCTTCATATTTCATTGGGGGCCATGTAAATTACCATATACGGAAAAATCGGTGTTTTCATGCAGAATTAGCATCAGATATGCTTCTTAAATTCACCCAGTTTCTGGTTTTAAAACAGTTACAAGTAATCCAGAGGGCGTGACTTCCTTAGATAGTTATCGTCATTTACAATCCACGTTCAGCATACAGTGGAAATTTGATTAGAATTGGAGTTTTTAATACATCTCAACTATGATATATTTTCACGATATGGAAATGTGGTGCCGTCTGGCATACATTCAAATCCACCATATACAAAATTCAGCCCTACTGAAGCGGTATATTGAGTGCTACAGCGATTCTGCATGAAAACACCGATTTTTCTGTATATGGTAATTCACATGGCCCCCAATGGGGGGGGGGGGGGGGGGGGTTATTATACTCGCGTGGTCCACAACATGAACAACGAGTCTACCCAAGACAAAAATGTAGGAACATACGGGTGTTTATCCATACGTAAACTTACAAGATGCCAACGGAGCACACATTCGTTCCAGGGGGCGATCAGTACAAGACGCTGACTGAGTGTGGACTGGCAGGCAGTGAAGGGCAGGACCACTGGTTAAAACCCATAGGAACTGACCACCAGCAAGATAGCTTGTACGGGAGGAGTCCTCTCCTCCCAGGTATAAATCCCCGGTGTCCACCAGTTCACACAAAGGTGTCATAGGTCTTCCCTTTGCAGATTGCATGCAGGAGCCAACAATATCTGTGTGTTCGACTACCAAGGGAGGTGCACTCAGGAACCTGTCTCCATGTTCAACTTCCGAAGAAAGTCCACGAGCGACAGAATATAGCCCAATAGTTGCGTTCAACTCCCAATGAACGTCCGCAACCACTGGGACTATATGGTCGATGTTTCAAGTTGCTTCGAGCAAGTTTGACTTTCTAAATATTTTCTGAGTTGTGGGCAGTCGTATCAAGTGTTCACATAGTCCGAGTTCCGGATTCAGCCTAATTCTGAACGAGACGACAGTCCAGGTGCGTGGGCTGAAAGTTGTAGATTGGAGCACCAGACACCTCCATTGTGCTAGGTCATGCCTTTCAACATGGCAGCCATTTGAATGCACCTTTATTGTGTCTGGTCATGCTTTTCAAAATGCCGGCCATTTGAATGTACCTATTGCACTAGGTCATGCTTTTCAAAACGGCAGCCATTTGAATGCAGCTCTATTGCCTCAGAGCTTGCCGCCATCATCGGCCAACCAATTTTTGCCGAAATTTGCCGAGGTACGTAATTAGTAAAGTGCCTCATGGCCAAGGACCCGCGCGCACCACTGTGATGGAATTGAAATGAACAGAAAAAGCCCCTGAGGTACTTTAAGTGGCAGTGGGAAAGATGCGCGACGAGTGTCAATAGCAACAGTGTCTTGACTGCGCTGCACTCGAGTCCGCCCCAGTGCGCTCACCAAGAGCTGCGCAGGCGAGCGGCGAGAGCGGTGGGTGGGGCGCTATCTATCCTGCCGCTCGCCGTGCGTGCAAGGGCCAAATCGAGACTACGCGTGGCGGTGAAATGCTTCGCCGATGCGTGTTCACGGCAAACGGGGCGGCTTCGGTCGACAATAGCGATGTATTTGCGCTCGGCGGGATTCAAATTGCGGAGACAACATCACATATTACGGACATATCACATGATCCCTCGCAGTTATATGGGGAAATCTGGGTACAAGAGCTGGATACCTTATGACCAAGCGAAGCGGCTTCAAGCCCTGTCCGAGTACCTGGAGGTAAGGCTCCAACCATTCAGTTTTCGTTTATGGAGCGAGACAAATCAGACGGAAACGGTATCTAAACCGTTTAAAACTGTTTATAAATGGTATTTTTCAGGGGTTCCTTAGAACCTGGATTGCCAGGTATTTATGCTTTCCGGTCTTCCTTGATGTCATCCTGGTTCATTTTATCAATGAATTTGGGTTGAAACAGACGAGAATGAACACCCTAATCAAGTTGACATCTGATTCCGTCTGCAGGCAGCAGCTCGACATGGGTTGGATGGTTCCAATGCCAGTGTTAACCCGAGGTAACAATAATTATAAGTGAAATCTGTTTTGGTTGGTGGTATACTTACAACAAATGGGTAGAAATATGTTTAGATCATTGTTGGGTTGAAGTTCAAGCGGAGTCGTTGGACGTTTAGAATGGACATATACAGGCTCCCGCGCTCCAGTGTTTCATCCAACGGCGGAAACAATGTCTTGGCAATTTGGCAAGGCCAGTTACTATTCACATTCCGCCCTACTAACCTTGTCGAAAGCGCCCACGTGGCCTCCAATAAGGCCACCAAAATCAATCTGCTATAGTGCCGGACAGTCAAAGTCAACAAACTGACCACTTACCTGCACTCCGATACCCATCGGAATCGAAAGGAAACAGTGAGAGGAGCTCCCAGAAATATTTTGACCCAAAACTATCGAGCTGTTGCCGAGGAAATAAGACTTTTCTTTGGTCGGACCCCAAAATTTTGGCCGGACACCGAAAATACAAGGTAAAATCACGAAAATATTTATTTGAGCTTTTCACCTATCTGAGCATCATCTTTTAGCAAAAAACCATTTTTAACGAGCCGTTGCATGGGAAATCCCTGACAAAGTTGGGTGTTACCATGACATAACAGTCACACTTGAACTTGGCTTCAGTGACCATGGGTTCAAGGGAAAAATTGGAAGTCACTTTTAGGGCTCAGTCGTGGAGCCTTGATACGCAGATTCCCGAGAGCTGGCCGTGGTCCGTTTCGTTTCATCCTTGCTGAGCGCCCCGATTGCTTCGAGAAGCTGGAAAACAAATTGGTGGCTTGGTACAAATTGAAAGGGAAAAATTTACCTTGAGAGCTGCTAAGTGGATCGTATGAGGCATACACCTCATCCGTGCGTGCTGACTTTCAAATGGAATTTCCAGGTCATGACACTTTCGTTCAAATGCCTCAACAAGTGTATCATTGTTCGTGGCATTATCCATAACGAATGCAATAATCTGTATGAGAAAGTGAGTTGAGTCCGAATAATCAAGAGACAGCACTTACTCGACGGCGCAATCCGAACTTGTCAACCGTTTTCCAAACGGCGTCAGCCATTTTCTCACCTGAATGTGCGCCAAGAAGTTCCTGGAAGTCAATTAGGCACTCCTGCTACTTTTATTAAAAACTACCGCCTTTTGCTCCTCTTTTCGAGTTCTCTATCTCCCATGAGGGTAATTTCCTTTCCGACGGCGACCGAGGTACAAGGATGCTGGGAGCTCTGCCGGTTGCACAACAACATAGGTTTTGGGTCGTCTGGCTTCCCACTAGCAAGTTTTATTCTGTCTATCAGACCAAATTCTAACTTTTCATGGATCAGGCTGGTCAATTGCAATGGTTTATCGACCACAAACAGAGCTGTCCGGATACGAGGCACTTGTCCGCGCCACGGTGTATGTCCCATTATGTTTTGGGGTGAAGAGCCTGGTGAGTCGATGCTGTAGTTTGGGTAGCACCATTTTACATTCATTCAGATCATGACTATTAGGTATAGTGCTCCGATTGGCCTAGATTTTTTATATGATGTACTTGGAGGTATTATGGAGGGCCTGAAATACCGGGATAGTGAATGCAACGTGTACTTCAAATATACAGCTCATAGGGACATTCACTTGATATTCTTCTTGCCACAGTGTGTAATAGATTTGAAGGAGAGGTCACATTCACTATCATCAGATAGAGCGTCAGACTCTTATTAGGCGGGTGATCTGAAGGCTGCGAGTTTGACCCTTGCGGTTAGTGTGTCTTGTTTTTTGACCTTTTAAAGATGTGCTTTTTTTCTCTATTGACCCTTTGCTCCCGTTGGGAACCCAGGACCTCCTCGAAACCGGTTATTAACCCTAACAAGGAATCATACTACTAGACCATCAGGCCATGAGGAAAGCCTCAGACATGAGCACTGGACAGGACATGGATGATGCTTTGTCACGGATTGGGATGCACTCGATCCAAGTCTGCACGAATTTGACAAGTAGGTGTGCCTAGATTCAATCAGAATTTCAGATGATGCTGTCCTGAAATGGCTTTCATTCACAATCCCACCACACCTCACCTAAGCTGGCTACATAATCAAGCTGCATTATAAGGTGTGCACCAACCAGCACTGGAGCCTACCACAAGGGTTTTTCAGAAGGAGACAAACTTTGATACCTGCGAGCCGAAATTTGATGGAAAGGTTGTAAATAAATTGATAGAGTGAGCACACCGTATTCACACACAAACAGCGGCAATTGGCAGCAGTTGGCGGCAGTGTGCAGCGGTAGGCGTCACTCTGGCGGCACTCTGGTGGCAGTCAGCGCCAGATCCTTGTGTGACAAGGCGTCAGTCTGACAGATGGCGGCAATGTTCCCGCTTGGCGGCAAAAGGTTGGCGGCACTGTACATGTTCAAGTGGAACATCACAACGAATTTTGGATGGGCAGGGTATCTATGAAGCCCCGAACTTCTACGGCAATGTCTGTCTACACAACGTCTGCACGTGTGGTTCCGGCCCAGTTATCTCGGAGACCTCGACTCGCTTCAAACGCAATTTCCCCTTCCTCGTTCACCAAGATTTCGGTATCATTCGAACCGCTAGAGTAAAAGGCATCGTCTGGGGCTTGTTCCAGGCAAATTGGTTACGAATTGGACGACTTTGAGGCAATTCTTTCCTGGAGGCCTGTCAGCCACGTTCAGTCGCTTTGTTCGTCTTTGCTGCATATCCTAACCCTCAGCTCGTCAAGTGTTGTGTAGATTTGCTTCGCTTCGCTCGCAATCTCATTATATCCGTTTTGATTTTTTTTACAAAAGGAACAGCATATCCGGATACCGATGGCACGGTACAATGTAAAGTGAATTATATCTGATCGAGTTCAGATGGGTTGCAGGATTATCGTAGATTTAATTGTCAGTGTTCACAGGCAAAATAAGCCTAGTTGAACCATGGTACGCCCGAAAGTTATGAGCTTTCTTTAGGTGTGGCAGGGAAAAAGATTCCGAAATATTTCTGGCATCATTTCTTTCCCTGAACATTGCGGCACAGCAGATCTTTGGACTATATCGAAGCATAAAAGTTCCAACTAAACAGAAGTTGCATCATTTGTTCTGGTTTGGCGATGCTGCACGTACGTAGTTTGGCTACTGTATAACAAAATTTACAAAGGTCTCGCAAATTCTTGGAGGTTTTTCCCCCATTGAAACTAGCCAAACTGTCATTTACAAGCTCATTCTTCCTCACACTGAGATACGAAGAAAAGAAAATTGAGAACACGTGTTGAACAGGCTAGATAGTGTTTCGGGCCACTTAGAGGCATGAAAGGTGTTGAAGTAGTGGCTCGACGCGCCATAAAGTCGGCAAGTTGGACTTTCAGAGGCCTCAACCACTGCCTCAGAGGCCTTTTGTCGCTAGCAGAAATTGCCAAGAATCCAAAAGGGGACATGACCAAAGTTTGGGTAATACCCGAGTAAGAGGCATCCATTCTCCCCTGATTGAATCACCGATTGCCCCAGCACTGCAGCCGAGCAATGCCCCCTTGCGACTCGGGGGTCAAGTTGATGTGTCGACCCCCATCGAGGGAGACGGATTTCGGGGGCTGTCATGAATCTGGGGTCAGCGGTTGACCCAAGGGGCGGTCTGGGATGTTAGTAATTTCAGGTGACGTCGGTACCCCTGAAGGTTCCGGTGCCCCTGTTCCGTGCCGCACATGAAATACGACGTCAACGCAGCGACACTCCAAGCAATGGTAGTCCATCTCGCAAGTCCCATCTTGGACCTTATTGCAGATTCCCCCCATGTCGATCAGAGGCAAGTTCTAATCGTTCCCGGGCCTAGACTTGCTCACCTAACTTAAAGCTCCGTCTAGACTCCCTCATACGCAGAGTCGCAGAAACTGTGAACTTTGCTCTGGAACTTCCCGAATCCTCGACAAGGCACATTAGTTCCACATTTCCAATGCTCGTTGCTCGTGTTTTGCGGCGAGGAAAGGTGAAAATGGGTGCCATACTGGTGACACTTGTTTATCTGGATCGGGCCAAGCCACATTTGGAGGTCAAGCGCCTGGATTAATGGATTTCCCATCGCGTATTTCTCGGGGCCTTAGTTGTTGCCTCAAAATATGTCAATGACCCTCCGTCGGCGAGCATGAAGCGGACAAAATGTGCTGGCATTTTGGATCACAGGTCATCGGTGTACTGGAAAGTCATTTCCTAAAAGTCCTTGATTATGAACTTGGGGTGAAGGAGTACGACATTATGGCCCATCACGAATGCATAATGGCTATAGATTTTCAGCGACGATGTTTGACGGTTCTAGAACGGGAACGGTGGACAGGCCTTTTGCGGGAATTAAAAAGGGTGCACCAGGAAGAGTTTCGGAAGCGGAGAGGAACCGGGATATGTAATCCCAAGGTATTAATAAACATGGGCAATCAAATGATACTGGCCGATGGGGAGCGGATTGCCGAGTCCAGTGATCCTTTTGAAAGTGGATACGGTATGCCAGGTCTGAAGCAGAGAGGATGCGGCCCCTGTCTGATGTCCGGGGCTTGTTGCCGATGTTGACGAGCGTCCAGTCCATATTGAGACACAAAATTGTGATCACTTTCAGCAAGGTGACGCAAAACAACGTGTCCCGAATGGAGGCATAGTACTGTATTTGTCCCTTCAAATCGACGAATTCCCAACATCCCTGGTTTACGTCGCCTTGTTTCTGGGTTATCTGTCTCATGGACGACCAGCTTCGGACCGCGATGATGTGGGCCTTCTGACTTCAAATCATGTATTAATTAACTCGTATACTAGGCTACAAGCACAGCCCGATTGGGCCCACTGGGCTGTGGAACTCTTTTGCAGAGTCAGAGCCATGATTACTGGATTTTTTCCTTCAAAGCGACAGTCACGTGCCACGCACCCCCTCGAAATTTGGTTGAGATCACCCGTCACGCCGGCGTCTGTCGAACCTCCCGAGCCTCACACCGAGCCCAAATTTGCCCCAACCGTCAAATATTGTTCTCCCACATATTGCTACATGTATTTGGCAAAGCTATGGTCAATCCCCTATACATACTGAACTATTTCTGTACAAATCCAGGACATCATCGCATGATCCGATAATATTAATTGGGGTCGCAACCTGTGGGTTTCTATCGGTAAGATTACCCCATCCCCCTTCTTTCCGGGTTTTGTCGTCCACAGTGGTACAATTGTCAAGCGGCCCCACTATCGTTGTCTGACCGCATGTGTGATTCGTTCCAACGCAGTAACTCAGTCCCTCAAAAACAGAACAATATGGGTTCTGCACCCAGGGATTCCAGGTCCAGAAGTCAGAGCTCGATATGTTGAACATGACGGAAATTTCCGCGCATGAATCGTTTTTTTTGGCGGTATAATAAGTTTCGCAGGGCATCGAGGGCGGAGGGAAGAGTGGATCCGCCCTGATAGGGATAGTCGCGTTGCCTTGCATTTCGCATGATTTACCCATGTCGGGCGTGGTTCCATTGCATTGAGAGGCCTACTCAAAGAATATCAGTAAAGTACTAATGCACACGAAACATGCCATTCACGGATGTATCTCTTGGAAGGTTCGCAACCAAGGCGGAAAGTGCGCGAGAGTTTTCTGCCAGTGCAAGAACAATGCGGAGCATAGACTGAAGAGATGGACCGGCCATCAGGTTTGTACTTAGTAGGCGAACCGCTTGCTTCATCTTAAATATATTGAACGGCGGTGGCCAGCCCGGAACTGCCGATGCTTCTTCTTCTTCAATTGCGGTCGCACCGGATTTCCCTCACCGTTCCCCGAGATCACAGACAACGTCAAGCAGACACTCCAGGGGCTTCGAGCTGCCAGCGCCACTCAATCGCTCGAGGCTTATTGATTGCGATGATCATGATATAGAAAATCAGAGTATTTCCTCCATGAGATAGCCAAGACCATCCTGTCAAATTGTATCATTGAGACAACTGTAGCTATCTTCCCCATCGTTCTCTACAAAATGACCGATATTTGTCTAATAAGGCAATTGTGATTGCATCGGGAAAATTGATGGCGCTGGTGGTTCTTACGCCGCACTATTGGACCACCGCACACTGAAAGCTAGTCTAGGTACGATTAGTTTTTGTCGATGGACCCGCGCTGAAGCTTTTGGGTTCCAACTCAGATGCGAAGCCTCAATGTCGCGTCTTTGGACCGCCATAATTCTAAAATTATTTGAGAGCATATACGATATGCTAATGAGCCTAAGTTTGCGTGCCGAGAGAACTGGTTCGAAGGAAATGATTTCCTGGTCCACCATCAGAACTTTTGTCAGAGGGGGGCCTATGATAGTAAAACTGTTGATGGACAGACGGTAGGTAGGTAGGATTACACGGCACAGTCCGAATAACGAACGCCGGTTCCAGGAGTTCTCCCAGTGTACAAAACAAGCTAAAATTACACCTTTGCCCCTGAGCCTCCAGACGCCTCCCGAGCCGAGCTCACAGATACCACAAGCAACCCTACAGCTACCCATGCCGGGCATTCCCAGTGGTAGAACCATCCTCATCACTCAACAACGATCTCGTTCCCTGCATTCGGATGGTGAATGGGCATGGAATAGAAAACCTCCAGAACGTCATGCACGTATTTCGCTCCAAGTACAATTGCTCTAACCCAAGAGGCAGGCGGGAACAAAATCCCGGATATTGACTGCTCAGTGATGCGATCAAAAGTTGGAGCGCTCCTTTTGGTCGATTTCATGAAGCACTAAGAAAATGGTGATTGTGAGGTGTTCTACCCCCCCAAAGCCGGTAATTTTGAGTAAGACTGGCTCTTTATATTTTCCTCGCAGGGCATACATTCTCACGAAAAGAAATTAGGTAGCGATGCAGAAAGATAGACAAGAATACGCACTTTCTTTATCGTCTTTTCTAGACGAGGCTTATCCTGATCTCGGATAGTTTTGCTCGTATTTAAAAACCGGTTCCATTGTAACGCGATTTATTTTGACCGAGCCGCATTTCCTTTTGTAAGTTATAACCGTTTCCTTTTCCGGCTTGACCCTTAGGGCGAGGAATGAGAGTCTGAGCTGGTTTTGACTGTTTGCGGCGGCAGCAGTCAACGCAGCTACAAAGAATAAGTAAGACGGAATTCCACACAGTAAAGAGTTGGAGACATGCCCAACTGTGTAGTGGTAGCTTTGAGTTGTTTCTGGGTCGTCAGAAGCTGCTCCTCGAGTGTTGGCGGCTTTTGCCGGAGCGGCATGGCGGTAGAAGGAGAAGAAGTCAAGAAGAAGTACATGCATGCAGATTCGAACAGATAAGGAATCCAATGAAATACAGACAACACACTCACGCCTTGACCGAATCAGCGTTGTCAGTAAACGATTCAAGCACTACCGAGGCTGGGATATTAAACACTGCCCAGTCAAGAGTGATCACAGACTAGTGGTGACACAATTAACCTGTGACCCTGAAGAGAAACCAGGGAACGGAAGGTGGAACATGCCTTTGTACCTTCTGAAATCCGGAAAATTTATGAACCGAGTACGGGAACTTGCATCCCGACTGATCAAGGATACTGACAGCAAGAGTCAGAACGCGACCCAACAAAAAACAGCCAGACACTTTGGGCAAAATTTAAGCGTGATGTTACTGACTACGGTAAATACTGTTCACGATTTATTACAAACGAGACTACTGGGCAAATACGTACCTGGAAGGCACAGCTAGACATTGTAATTCACGACAACGACATGCCTCGAGAGGACAGATCACTTGCAGCATACTTACTGGAGAAGAATATCACGGACCGACTAAGAGCAGAAGCTGACACAAAGAAATCACTGTCTGAAACACGATATGATGTCGAAGGAGAAACACTTCGAACGACTTCGTGGACTCGATCAGCCAAAGGCTATCACCCTAAGGAGTCAATACGAGAATTTAAAATTGAAGACGCACATTCGGCTGTACCCCGGTATGAAAGTAGGCCGAGAAGGATGACAAATATGGCGAGAGATTATCACAACTCAATCCAAGACAAGGATCTCCCAGACGAGTATGCGAGAATTATGGCTACCGAGATTACTCTCGAGAAATGCAATGTACACCTGTCGGAGAGTGAATTTAACGAAATGGACAAGGTACTAGATGCCCAAAATGTGGGAGACGCACTGAGACTCTCGAACAATGGGAAAGCACCTGGAATGGATGGAATCCCTTACGAGTTTTATAAAATCCTTGATATCAGCTTCAAGCAAAATAGCGCAACCAACAACGATTCATTTGATGTGATTGGATTTCTTACAAAATCGTATGACGATATTGAACAATTCGGTATGGTCAAAGACTGCAAGTTCAACATGGGATGGATGTGTCCAATTTTCAAGAAAGGGGATAAATCTTTGATCAGTAACCATCGACCCGTGACTCTACTGAACTGTGACTACAGATTAATGACAAAAACTTACTCTTTACGGTTGATGAATGTAGCTCCATCCCTCGTACATCCTGAACAAGCAGGCTTCATGAAAGGCAGAAAAATTGAAGACCAAGTTAAGCTTGCCAAATTCCTTCTTAATTATGCAGAGGCAGCCGACGAGGACGGACTGATAGTAGCACTCGATCAAGAGAAAGCATATGACAGAATTAACCACACCTATCTACTGAGAGTGCTCCAACATATGGGCTTCCCACCAAGGTTTTGCAACACAATCAAAAGTTTATAAACCAATGCTGAAACGGTCGTAATGGTGAATGGCGAAATTAGTGAATCTTTCATTATTAGTCGTGGAGTGAGGCAAGGTGACCCACTTTCATGCCTTCTATTCAACTTGGCCATCGAGCCATCGAGCCATTGTCCTGCCTGATTCGAGATTCAGAACTCAAAGGAGTCAACATTCCGTGGAAAGATGGGAATCTCGTTATATCACTGTTTGCAGATGACACAACAGTATTTTTATCCTCTGAAGATGACCTCTGAATATTCTGGGAAATTTTACGCCTCTGATGTACAGCCTTGACAGCAAAATTCAACGAAAATAAGACTGTTCTACTGCAATTTGGCCAACCCTCTTACCGAGCAATGGTACTGAGAGAACGGCGAATCAACAAGACAATGAAAATTGGAGCAATCGACGAGAAGATACGGATATTACCAGATGGACAAACTTGTCGTATACTGGGAGCATGGATAGGAAATAATTGTCCATATATTACACCGTGGCCTTCAGTCCTTGAAAAAATCAATCACGACCTGGAAAGATGGAAAGTAACATCACCGACTCTCGAGGGAAAACGTCATATCATCAACATGGTTATCGGAGGCAGAACACAGTACCTGACAAGAGTGCAGGGTATGCCTAAGGATATTGAGGATACTCTCATTAAATAAAATTGAAAACACATTCCTTTGGGATGGTAAAACAGCCAGAGTTGGACACGACACTATCATGTTCGATATTAGTGAAGGTGGGAAACAAATTCTGGATATACCTGCCAGAAATGAAGCAATTGATCTGTGAAACCTACAGTCGTACTTGAAACAAGGTCCAGAACACGCATCCTGGTGCTATTTTGTCGATTTTCTGTTGATAAATTTTCTGCAGAGGAGCTATCTCAAACTCCAGCCGGGACAGATTATGAATATTTTCTTTCAAGATATACACGTCCCAATTTCCTCGAGAACTCCACTACCCGACGAAATCAAACGAATGATTCTTACAGCCCGAAAATACAAATTGAAATTCACCGGCTTGTCAGTGAGCAATGAAATGAAGTTAAAAATGCCTATCTGGAGACATCCGGTAACCAACAAGGTACTGTATCAACAGGCCTGCGGCCGTAAGGCAGCGATATGCCTGAGATTAAACCACCAAGCACAATCAGTTGAGGACATCCTGACCATTGCATGCATTTCTGTGGCCACCGCAATGGTGGTCCCACCCTCGCAGGTTTGGCGCGGCGACGACGCCCTTTGAGTGCCCAACCCCTCTCTGGTCACATCTTAATTAGAAAGGACGTAGTCCAGTCCCTGCGAGAAAAGACTATTTGACTCTAGGACATTCGGATTGGCTCTCCAGCCTCCAAATGATGTCATCTGCTCCACGGTTCCACCCAAATGTTCAATTTTGCACCACACTGTTGAGTGGCTATTTTCAAAATGCTGAGATGTTGACTTCTCCCCAATGAAGTACGCACACATCAATATTGACATTCATCGGACGAAGGAATGGACCGCTATGGATTTTGTGGACACAAATAAAATTGGTTCCAGGTATCTGCTCCTCCCAACTTTCCCTGTCCTGCCTCTCCTTCTCGGCCTTTCGAAGCTCTTGTGCTCTTCGAACCGAGATTTCCTTCTCGTCTTTGCGATTGTGATAGGCTCCATGATGGATGGGAGCTGCACTTGTGCGCAAAGAAGCTAGGTGCACATCACTGAGCTTAAGCCAGTGGACCAAATCTGATGGGGTATGTCATCCTCTTCATAGATCGGTTTTTATTTTATTTTTCCAGTTACTCTAAATGCACCGCTCTTTTGCGAGCCTCAGAGAAGGGCTCTCAAGATTAATGACTTTTTGTCTCCGACTCAAACTGATCAATGTTACGGACAACACCCGGTCAAAAAATGAGCTGAAATGAGTGCATACATGCATACAGGGCAATTTTGTGCTTTGCTGTACAATTCGGCACAAGGCCCGGCACGGGAACTGTGTGGGAAACAATCCCTATCTTGGCCCGAATCACACGGCACGCCGAAGCCAGCAGTTGAATTGCATTTGTTTGGGTTGACATGCAGAGCCCTCGGATCTCATTCTTAATGAAAAAGGCACGGGAAGAAAATCCGAGGGGACAGTTCTGACTGAATTATGCTGGCTATCACCCCAGCAACACTAACTTTTATGCCCTGCAAACACGAATCGCTTTTGCATCTGGAGGCCTGCGGGGAGCTCAGAATCAAGATTAAATTCCCGGCGTTTAAGAAAGCTTAAGAACCAATACTCAGACGGAACGAGAGAGAGAACGGCCGTATTGTACCCATACTACATTAGAATGATAAATAATAGAGAAGAAACAAACCCCAGAGGGCGCCAAACTCCGGCAATCATAGATCAATCTATCAAAAGCGTGGGAACCTGCGCACAGTACCACAAACAGAAACAACTTGAAATCCTTCCTCATTGTTCCCAGCGCGCGATGAGTATACCCGCATTCTTCTCCCGTCACATTTCCTCCAAGCAGAAATCCGAGCTGCATGAAATCCTTCGATCCCATTGGACGCCACTTGACCCATCTCATTTCCAATCAACGGCGGCATCTTGTCTCCAAGATGTCGCCGTGTACGACATGGAGATTGCCCGACTAGAGCGTGAATGCTCTCACCGGGACCTCTCCACGTATATTTCAGGACTGCAGGACACTCGTAATGCCTTGTACACCCATGCTGCGGGATGCCACAGCTTGTTCTCGCCGATTCGCCGTGTTCTTCCAGAAATATTGTTGGAAATCTTTGATTTCTTATCCCCCGCCTACAGGGAATTGAAGGACGAATGGTTTTCGTTTGGAAAGGGCAGTGGTTATCGGGATGGTAGCGGACATTTGCTCCAATGCTCGCAGGTGTGCTGGCGATGGCGTCGGGCCGTGACAGGTACCCCGTCGCTTTGGACAAGGATAGAGCTCGATCTGGACCAATGGGTGGAGCGCGATGCGCCGCTGTTGCGACTGGCCCTCCGGCGGTCAGCCAATCTTCCTCTCAAAATCAAACTTCGAGCTCTGGGGAACGTAGAGGATGGCCATGCGCTTACGCTACTAGCGGAACACTCCAATCGATGGCAAACGGCTAGTTTCACTATGTTTCCTTCCTCCTTCCGATTCATTGCCCCGGCCCGAGGTCGCATGACTCTTCTGACGACTCTGGAAGTCCGGATACCGCCTGTTATCCACAGATCCGTAGAAAGCATGCGATGGCCGGACCAGATTTTCGAAAACGCGCTATCGTTGACAAATGTTTGTAGCTCTGCTTCCATTTGCCCAGCCCTACCGTGGCAATCGACACAACTGCAGAGCTTCAGATGTTATGTTTCCAGGACCGATGACTTGCAGGATGCGCTCTCTTTAGTGGGCCGTTGTTCGGAGTGGACCAGTTGTGCGCTCCAGCTCTCCACTCTTACCTCCACTTCGACAAGGGTGCCAGTCACGTCCAGCGCCGAAAAATTTGAGGTGCGGACCACTTCGCGCCGAAACCTGTTGGAAAACGTCTTCTCCAACGTCACTCTCCCGTCCCTCACGCGACTGGGCCTCATGGCTCCATGTGTTGCTTTCCCTCCGTCACGGTTTCTCAACTTCGCGTCACATTCATCCAGCCTCTCAACTCTCAGTCTCATGGTACGGGTGACCGACGATGATCTATTACGATGCCTTACTTCCCTATCATCACTGAGAAGGCTATGGCTCAACGATATTCGTCCTCTGGCTGAGATGCCGGAATACGTCGTAATCACAGATCATCTCCCTCATGGACTAACCCCGGCAACCGGCTCCAGACATCTTATTCCTGCCCTCCAGTCCCTCGAGCTCACCTCTCATCTCCGATTTTGCGACGAGTCCCTCATGGATTTCGCTGCCTCAAGAGGAAGCGCGGTGCGAGTACGCCTCCATTCCCTCCCGAACGCTCGCTTGATTCACAAAACGGTAGTCGCACGGCTACACGGGTGCGGAGTGGCTGTCCTCTGACCTGGGACAGCGATACAGGTGATCATTTTACAGGATGTCTTCTTAGATTGGACCCTTTGTAATCTAGGCGGTGCAATATTACGTGTCCAATTCCATGGAAACAGCTCCGAAAATGATCAACCAATACCCAAAAGCACGGTATGAATCAAGAACAATTTGTGTTCGCGTTCGTGTGAATGGAGGAGGGAGATTTGGGAATAAATAAGACTGGGCACACCGAAGAAGGACCTCCACGTTGCTCCGGTGTGGAGCAACGTGGAGGTAGAAACATACTTCAATTGCATCAAAGATAGTTCCACCCGGCGGGCGGACTTCTTTCGACATCAAGACTCAACCGGAGATAATTCATTTTCAGGCGTAAGATGAGTACATCAGAGATAGAGCAAAAGGAATCGAGAGAAAATTGTTTTGCCAGAAGCGCGGTAACAGTCAGAGATTGCCGAGCGATCAAAACAAGCCAGCATAGAGACTGGAAGGTACTCTGTATTGTTGCTCAACGTAGAGACTGGAACCGAGTCCACCGACTGTCGGAGAAAATGAATAATGTACTACTATCAATTCAACAGGCGCACATGCTCATCCCTCCACAGCAACAACGATCCCACGCCATCGCATCGGCGTTTCAGGAGAAATGCCAGCAGATATATAGTACATTGTCACAGTTGCCGGAAGTTGGAAGTAATCCATATATTCCGATCTTCTGTGTGGGCAGCTGGGATTTGTTGTGCGCATGCCCTTCCATTTTCCATTGCCTCGTGTCCTAACCACTGCTTTCAAGGTCCTTATCGCGGCTTCTACCTGCCAACCCATTGGTTTTCTCATCGAAAGCGGATTTAAGAATTTGGTTCACTTTCATGTTCTAGAGGGTTAGTGTGTTTAGGTTATGCGAGCATTTTACGACGCACGGGGCATAAATGTACTTGAACAAGGAGCGGAAAGGGCTCTCCTCGTCTCCACTAAGGCAAATTGGCAGCTCGTCGCATGATCCTTCGAGAACTGCACCCGGAGCCTGTGGAAGTGCGAACAATCCTGCAAAGACCGGTGAATCCCAGATGAAAATTAAACGGTGAATCTTGTCCCAGGTCAGCTTATTCCCCCCATGAAGTCAGGTCGCGCACATTGAACAGAGTACTGTAGTATTTCGTTCAAATCGACACTGGGTGTGACGCGTGACCCTAAAAAGAAATTCGACATTTCGACAGCAGCCAAAATTTGGCGTGACACCAGCGAAATTTTCGACATCGAAACGAAAATTTTGGCTTTTTTGGGTCTTACAGGCGATTTTGAGCCCTGTGTGACGCTCCGGAGGTTCGACAAACGGCCGCGTGACGCGTGACTCTTGCCAAATTTCGATATCGACAGGGCCTCGACCCACTCTCATGGCTTACCCCGTTTACTATGTCCTGGCGGTCATCGCTGCGTGCTACTGGTTCATCAAGTACAACTGGAAGGTGAAATTGAATACATGTAGAATTCTGTCTCTTCAGAATTTTATTTGCGTGCCTAAGTGGTGCACAACGAATGGTCATTTTAATTGAGAAATTGACTTGCGGACCGAGATCATCGGAGAATACAGAATAATTTGGATCTTCTGCAAGTTCGGACGGCAAAGGGGGAAGCCCCAAGTTGAGTGTTCGGATATACTGTGCCATATGGGGAGATCCAAAGAGTATCTCGTGGAAAGACTGGAAGTTATCGAAAACAGTCCCAGAAGGCGGGATTTCGACAAGTCCGCTTCATCTGGAAATCGGTTTTTCTGTGATAGAAAGGCCGCCCACGTGGTAGAGTGGCGGTGTCTCGGTAGACGCGGATAGAGCCGAAGTCACGACATAGAGCCTCATAGAACTTGGCCGTCTCCATAGATTCAGTCATCTACTGTAGAGGCTCGCGCGCTACAGCACTCTCTCAAGACCTCTCCGTTCATCATAGAGCCCGGCCTCTACAGGCAATCAACCGCACGCGTGGCAACGGCGACCCGAGTCATAAAAGACGGGACTTGATCGAAAACTTCCCCGCGTCTTTCTTCCCTCCTTCCATCTTCTCCAACGTGATACCTAGTTAATTTCCTTACTGTAGTGGGCTCAAATTCCAGTATTTTGAATTGGTTTGTGTGACGACACCCCTCATTTTAGGCCTATTCTGATAGTAATTTTTGCGAACCGAGAGAGCAGCAACGAAAGAAAACGATTTTGTGGTCCTTCCAAATTGGGACAGAAATTGATCCCGATTTTTTAGTTTCGATCGGCAGCTCGTTGGCCGGTCAACTCGTTCAGAAAGTGCCTGATGTATGAGTGCAACCGATTCAGATCTTGTCTGGCTTGAACCTGGTGATGTTTATTTTTTGGTAAAGAGGGAGAGGCATGTGGTGGAAACGATTTTGCTCCCAAAGTAGGTTAGTGTCCGGAATTTACAGCTAATGTCGGAACCTAGGGCGCGAACGAAAAGTTTCTGTTTTGGGAAGTTTTTCGTCACGCCGACCGATTCCCTCATAAGTCCCTGAGTTTTGGTCCGGCTGCCTCGAAACCTACACCAATATTCCAGAATAATTCGTCCGCAATTAGTGATGTAAAGGAAAACGCGAAAATGAATTTCATTTCTCCATTTGGCACTGATGGCTTTGTTTCTGTTCAACACCTCCTAGGAGGGTGGGCACTTGTTCAAACACACTGAATTTTTAGGAGGGAAGACTTACATGCATTATAGAGAGGGTGATGTAGCTGGAAGTACGATTTTCTTCTCCATTGAGTCACTATTGGCTCGGAAGTAATCTTTCGATTGAAATTGTTGAACTCACCATAACTTCTTCAATCCTCAACCAAATTTGAACCTGAAACTACACAGGACATCGCATTGGACGTCTCCTCCAGGCTATATGTCCAAAAACACACGTAGAAAAACTTCAATTAGAGCGAGTGCGACAAAAAACATACCAATCACAGTTTTGATTTCGTTGCCATCCTCGTCATACTCCACGGTGTTTCCTTTCTTCTCTGGACCCCAATTTACACTGTGAGATTGAAAAGAAGTGGCGGTAAATTGGACACATGTTTTGGCTGCTTCGGCTTCTTCGCCAGGGGCTCGGGGTCCGAGGGAACATCAGCATCGTCGCTGGAGTCCTGGGCCTTCTTCGGGCCTGGTTCCTTCTTGGTGGCCTTGGCAGAGCCATCAAGGATAGATTTTGGCTTGGGTTTGGGCCCGGGCTTGTTCCTGGTTTTCTTGGAGGCGGTACATCCGACAGCTCGGATTCAGATATAGTTTTTCTGTGTGTTTTTGAACAATCCGAGCATATAGCCTGGAGGAGACATCGACTTTGATGTCCTGTGTAGTTCCAGCTTCGAATTTGGTTGAGGATTGAAAAAGATATGGTGAGTTCAACAATTTCAATCGAAAGATTACTTCCGAGCCAATAGTGACTCAATGGAGAAGAAAATCGTAATTCCAGCTACATCACCCTCTCTATAATGCATGTAAGTCTTCCCTCCTAAAAATTCAGTGTGTTTGAACAAGTGCCCACCCTCCTAGGAGGTGTTGAACAGAAACAAAGCCCTCAGTGCCAAATGGAGAAATGAAATTCATTTTCGCGTTTTCCTTTACATCAATAATTGCGGACGAATTATTCTGGAAGACTGGTATAGGTTTCGAGGTAGTCGGACCAAAACTCAGGGACTTATGAGGGAATCGGTCGGCGCAACGAAAAACTTCCCAAAACGGAAAATTTTCGTTCGCGCCCTAGGTTCCGACATTAGCTGTAATTGCCGCTCGCCTCTTGCGCTGTGGACGGAATTACCAAAATTAACCCCGGCTCGCGGTTCCGAGCGGCTATGTTGTGGCTATACGTAATACCCTTCCCCCTGTCACCTTCGCACTGCCCCTTCATTCTTGCCATTGGCTTCACACATGCTCCATTGACACATACCCGCCGGTTTCCCAGCATACCCACCGGTCCCGCAGTTTATCCGCCATAATTCAGTCTCATTACATGCCCGTGCCCCTGGTTGTGTTCATTCTCTTTCATTCTCTCTCATCTCGACTCACCAAGACTCACCGCCCCTGACTTATGGAATTTATTTCATATTTCCTGGCTTGCTCTCCACATGCTCCTGACCATTACAGCCAATTGCAGTACCGAAGGCACGAATGAAAAATTTCCTGTTTGGGATGTTTTTCAAAGAATTCCCCAAATCTCGGTCAGTTCTTCATGGATTTGGATGAAATCATGTATATATATATATATATAAGACAATTCGGGCTAATTCATGCGGAATTAGTGATAGAGAGAAACCTTTCAAAATATTTCATAGTGGATGATCTTGGATTTCAGGCTGTTTGGGGGCTCGATGCCTTCTAGCAAGCCCGGTACTTGTTCAAACGGCCTGGTTTTGTGAGACAAAAGACTTACATGGACTATTAATGATGTCATAGAGCCGGAATTGCATAAAGTTCATGGTTACATTCAATTCTCGCAATATTTCCAGATCAGAGTGGATTGCCCATTGTCCAGAAGTGATTACAGGCATCATAGACTAAATTATCTAGAATTCTGGCACTATGACATCTTTCTAAATGTATTTTAGTTCGCTGTTCCAAAGAATCAGCTCATTTACAGCTAATTGCAGTACCGAAGGCGCGAATGAAAAATTTCCTGTTTGGGATGTTTTTCAAAGAATTCCCCAGATCTCGGTCAGTTCTTCATGGATTTGGATGAAATCATGCTAGATAATTCATGCGGAATTAGTGATAGAGAGAAACCTGCCAAAATATTTCATAGTGGATGATCTTGGATTTCAGGCTGTTTGGGGGTTGGATGCCTTCTAACAAGCCCAGTACTTGTTCAAATGGCCTGGTTTTGTGAGACAAAGGGCTTACATGGATTATGAATGATGTAATAGAGCCAGAATTGCATAAAGTTCATGGTTGAATTCAATTCTCACAATATTTCCAGATCAGAGCGGATTGCCACATTGTCCAGAAGTGATTACAGGCATCATAGACTAAATTATCTGGAATTCTGGCTCTATGACATCTTTCTAAATGTATTTTAGTTCGCTGTTGCAAAGAATCAGCTCATTTGAACGTGTTTGGACTATGCTAGCATCATTTATCGCAGAAACAGTCCAAAATCACAGGTCAACCAATATAAAGTATGTTTGCAAGATTCCTTCTATCACTAATTGCGGATGAATTAGCCTGGAAGATCTGGCTATGTTTCATCTGAATCGGTGCAAAACTGACCGAGATCTGGGGAATTCTTTGCAAAACATCCCAAACAGGAAATTTTTCATTCGCGCCTTCGGTACTGCAATTAGCTGTAATTAGGGGTGCTCAATTCTTAATTTTGACTAGTTCAGTTCGGATTTTTAATAATATTCTGGCCACGCGATTGGCTGATTGTAAATATTTTTATTATTTAAAATCCGAACTGAACTAAGAATTGAGCACCCCTATTCCCGCTTTCAACGCAACAATTAGTACATTTTTGTTTCACACAGCCTCGGTTCAGTTTACTATAAATTGTATTCAATTCTACTACCAATAACAACGAAGTTTCCCCCTCGTACCTCGAGTTGAATTGTTCTTGCCTCGTCTTCGCCCTCATCCTTGTGTCCCTCGTCGTCCTCTGCATCCCCCACCGCTCTTGTGTTCGTTTTCGAGCAGCCTTTGTCGTGCTGCACCTTAAGTTCCCTGTACCTCCGTATGTTCCCTTTCGTTGTTCTGCGAGTCAGTACTGAACAACGCTGAACTTCCTCGCGCCTCAGACCAGTTCTACGGCCCTTGGAGCGACCATCCTTCTCCCATCTCCCGTCCTTGTATTGTTTTAGCTCCGCTCCCAGCCGCGCCGTAGGCGTATCAGTGTCAAAGGTCTAACCCCAAGAAGAAGCAAAAGAAGGCCAATGTTGGCGGAATTCGCGTCGATTGGACTCGCGGCAGGACGCCCGCTATGGAGAGTATCCATGCCCCCGACCGCTCGAGGTCCACCAGCTCGGGCGTCATGTCCTTCGTCAGCCATCGGCGTTCGGTTTCAAGCGATGCAGGCATGCCGCCAGGCAGTGACTCCAGTGCGCTTGGGGGTATCGCATCGGACATTGATGATGGGGACGAGCGCGCGTACACCGTCGGAGAAACCGGAAGTGCCAAAGCTGTAAGTGCGCTAATTCCCTAATTCAGTAAATGGTCACACTTGTCACATGTCACACAGGTTACCTCCATAGCGGGCATCGTCGAGACCGATGCTCCAGGTCTTGTCGGCCCACCTGCACGTCGTCAACATGCCACCAAGATCAAGAAGACCGATATCAAGCTGACCGACATTCCCGACGAGATCCGCTCTCAGTTCAAGACCAAGTTCACGCCCCCGCTGCTGGAGTACGTCGGAAAGCTCCAGGGATGGGATGATCCCAGCGAGGAAAAGGTCATTCAAATTTGGAACGAAACCTTCCCGGACCATGCAGTCTCTACCGCACACCCTCGAGACAATCAATTGGTGCTTGTTATCACCAAGCTGGTGCGCGTCGATTTTCTCTTTGTTTTTTGTGGTAGCCTTCTCATTGCACTTAGGCCCAGGACAAGGTCGATGGCTGGCGCAACAGAATCAGCGCCACTGGCATTGCTGTATGGAAAGTCATCTTCGAGAGTATGTCCAAGGAGAAGATCGCCAAAGATGTCGAGTTTTACTTGGAAGGCTCTCATCGGGACATTGAGGAACATGAGGCCACCGGCAAGCCCAAGTACATGGTACGTTCGTTGTTGTAGCCGTCTTCCGTGGGGTAATAATCGCGATTGCTAGGGAATATTTCAGAGCTTTGTTTTCTCGCGGGTGATCGGCATTCATTGCCTTGCGACTGTCATGGACGGCGAGCTCGGTCCATTGGGATTTTCTGCCGACGATCCAACGACTTGTGATAACTCTGTCAGGTCATTCAGTGCACTACCTTATTCTAATCCATGAACCCTTGGCTGACGCATCCATAGCTCAAACGAGGACTCAACTACCACCGCACTGGCAAGCTGGTCATTCCACCCGGCACCACCGGCAATTTTTTCAAGAGCAACTGGGCCGACCGCGTCGACCTCAGTGAAGGTGTCTGCAAATTGATACCCAGCACGTCTGCGATCACCGCTGTCGCCAAGAAGCTCAAACCGGCGCAATGGACCAAGATCATTGACGCCACCCGGCCCACTGCCATGCAGCGCAGTGATGACACTCCCGACACCGCCGTTATCGACGTCGATGCTGAGCCTGTGAACGAGGACTTTCATTTGATGGACGACGACTCTGATGCCTAGTGGGCCTTGAGCGCGCGAAAGTTGGCCGCGTGATTGGTGTGCACTGCCCGAAGAAAATGAGCATGGGAAAAAAGTAGGCCTAATTCGGCGATCTTGGAACGTGTTTGAGAACAAAATCCCAAATTGAGGTGATTGTAAACAGGTGCATACGAAATCAGGGCATCTGCTTAAGATACGAGTAATGGTGTCGATATGGTTTTGCAGGGGTCCGCTCTGAATCCCTGCATACTTGATTGTCGAGACTTTGTCGTGGATGGCGATCATCGACTGCATGCCCTGGGCCTTGTAAATTGCCCAGAGGTTATTCCACATCTCTGCGGTGGTCTTCGCCTCTTCAACATATACTACTTGGTCATCCCCGATCATCTCTATGATCCTGCGCTTCGTTTTGGCATCTCCCTTGCACCACTCATCGTAGGCTGGGTTGGCTACCTCAACCTCAATGGTACCCGGCGTGTTGCCAGGTGCTGGCCAGTGCACAATCATCATTGGCAGCACTGGAGGGTCCTTGACGTATTTCCATCGGTCCTTGTCCTCGAGTTTATTCTCAACTTTTTCTGTCGAGCAAATTGAAGGCATAGCATGTAGTGGAGCTGGAAACGTCTCGGGTGCCCATAACCTGTTGTATGTCAAGAGTTCAGGGTCACTGCAGACCGTTCTCTTCAGACTAATATTATATAAAGGAAGTAAGGTATACATACCTGCAGACCGTTCTCTTCAGACTGAAGAGATTGTCTGGTGTGACAACGTCGATCTTGCAACGTCAATCAAGCGCCGATCTGCGTTGGTTGATAAACGTCACAACGTCAGTCAAACGTCAGTGCAACGTCAAAACGTCACTTTCACCCTGCCCCTTCAGTAGGCATCGTCAGGCATTGGTTCGCGCCTCTTTTTCATCATTTCATTGATATGTATCTATCTTTTGGGCTCACTCCTCTTCCCTCGGTTCATCTAGCACCGAATTGCTGCAGTGCAAGCCAGGTTGAAACTGATTGCGTTCAGGTTCATTGAACCAGGTGAGTGCCGACTTGCTGAGATCATTCCGATGCCTAACAGGTATCGGCATTTAGCTCGCTGGCCCGTTTTTTGTACCGGACCCGACTCGAGTGGATGCTAACGAGAGCCGAGACTGGCTTTAAATCGTAATCGCACCGCATTCTATGGCTGGTGTCTCTCGAGCGCGTCAACCTTTGTCTCATTTGCTCAGACTTGCCATCCGCTGACATTGGAAGATAACATCTTCGCTTCACGCCGAGTCCCCGCCGATGCACGGTGAGTGAGAGCACAGCACTTTTTGACGTGTAATTCACTTTCCGTGTAACTTCAGAAATGCCCGCGGGAACTCGGAGCCGCCACATGGTTCGAGTTTCAGTGCGTAGATTTTGTTGGTCGTACAATATTGACTCAAATCGATTTCTGGCGGTCTCACTTGCGTTCTGCACTTTTCAATTTCCCTCTGTTGAGCTCCAGCAGCACCACAGAGCGCAGTGCGTGTCGATTTTGTCTACAGGTGGTAATGATTTTCTATTCATGTTTGACTTTCGCCCACAAATAGGCACACAGGCATTCATATTGATATCAACGTCGCACCTCTCCACGTCCCTCTGATGTGTGTTCCCTTGCAAATTTTTTTTCTCTCGAAACATTCAACACAGTATTAACCGTCTTTGCCATCGTCCACATTGATCAACCCACCGTGGTGTGCGTCGGACGTAATTCCACCAAATTCAAGGAGGTGAGGCAGTTTGAAGCGGCCGATCTGCGTCAGGTGAGTGCGGTACTCATTTTGATTCTCTCAACGCTCAAAAATCCGGACTTCAGGGCAACTTTATTTTATTCAACTTGCATAATGTTGAATTGACGAGAAAGCTGAGTCGGATTGAACTCGCAGGGGGCTCAACTTCACTTCCATTTGCCTCGATTCCATTACAGTAGGTAGCTGGTGACAGTTGCTTAATTCCATCTATCTGTATTCCCGCCACAATTCATCTACATGCACCGGAGCTGCAATCCGACAATGTATTATTGTAACACTTCCATCATGCTGCCTTTGGCAGCCTGTGCTTGAATTTACTCTGAAAATGCAACCCATTAATGTCACCTGGCACCTGCCTAAGCCGGAGCGAAGTGAAGGCATGTCTTGTAATTCTCTCATGAGATGTCGACTAAAAAGGAATATTGCAGGGCTCCGCTGTGGAGAGAATGTGCTGTGCCTCCCATGTCGTTTCGCGGCAAAATTTGCGCAATTGACGGCTTCAAACCGCGGATATCTGTGAATTCAAATGGGGAAGGAAACCACGGATTTGAGGACGAGAGGAGAGGAAAGAAAACGGGTTAATATATCACAGTGTGTTTGAACACTCAGCCAAAAATCCCATTCGTCGTAAGCACATTTATTTATTTATTTATTTTTTATCGAAACAAGATCAACGGTTTGGGCAGGGATAAGGCAGCACTTGGCGCATTTAAGGTTTGAACAAGTGCCCAGAACTCAAATTCCGGATTTGAACGCCGCACGAGCAAAGATTGCCATGTACATATGACACTGGGGAAGTCCTCAAATCCCATTCCATAGCACGGTTATTCCATACAATATTACTCCCTATTAACAACTCAACTGTAGCTCTACTTCACAACTTAGTAGTTGCTCATATTTGCGGAACAACCGGAGCGTCGCTCTTCCTGGTTTTCGACTGTATTCGCAAAAATATTCACTTCCTCGCCGGGGGTCAAATATTCCCTGGGTCTGTTATTGGATAGAGTAGAGGTCACAGGCACTTTTTCAAGTGAAAAAGGCGTATTCATTCGTGTTCTCGTGAACGAGTTCGGCCCACGGAAATTTGGGAAATTTGCCAAACAACGTCAAACAAAATGGGACACATGGGAAAAATGGGAAAAAACTGAAGAATATTCCAAGGTACATAAGGTAAGTTCTGGAATATGGGCCTGAGTCCGCTCAAATGTTGCGCCAAGATTGATGAGACTCAACTGTGGTTGCAAACTTTAGCCCGAGCGTCAGTATCCGTCCCTCAAGTCTCCGCACCCTTCTCTCACGCTAAACTTGACGTGCGGGTTGGATAGAGAATCCCTTGTACATTGAAGCTACATGTTTCTGTGGTTTTTGTTTGTGTCTCCGACCCGACGCCCCCGGCTAGTAAGAGCGGGAAGGCGGCGCCACGCTGTGACCCACGTGATTCGATGGATGCGTTTGTCGTCTACCTCAGGTTGAAAACCAATGGAATAGCCCTTGGGGCCATACCAGCATCACACAGCCATTTCTGCGCCCAGTCAACAAGAATATTTTGCTCTCCCCTCGGGCTGAAGTGAAATGCGTACGGATTCTTTGTTAGAATCAGGTTCGTTAACAGAAAATTGGTGCTCGGGGGGACCCACAGAAAATTTAACCACCAGCGACTCCAGTTGTGTAGTATTTTCTGTATTTTAGCACTACCGGGATGGTGACTGATTCTTTGTCAGATGGCCTGCTGGCACCATATCTTTCTCTGTTGACCCTGTTCCCGGTTCAACCTGAACTCCAAGGTTTGAATTCCATGTCCACTTTACACCCGCAAAGAGGAATAGCCGGTTTTTCCATCCAATTCACACCCTGATGAATGTTGGTTCAGTTTGCTGTTGGAGAGTCATCGTACCTGAGACCTTCGGATCCACAGCTCTCTCTAGCTTGGCTTTCGCCTTCGGGCTGTTGAGGAATCCTCTTTTCATAACAACTGAGTAGGTTTTATGGAAAGAGAAAGTGGGTAGGGGAAAGAAGAAAGAATTGACGTGCCGCGTCGGCAGGCTGCTTCCGGGATTGGTGTCAGGGGGCCCAAAATATCTTCTGGCGCTTGACGAACAGTCGACCAGGATTGGCACAGAAGTCGCCTCCAACTTTCATTGCAACCAGAGCTCAGGAAATTGGCAAGTAACTAAGGAGACTGCTTCATCAGTGGTGTGAGATTGTACGTTCCCAAAGATTATTGGCTCCCCAGCTTCCGCTTCCGCTGGACCTAACTTTCTTGCTCGTGCTCGGATATCTTCTTCCGAGTCTATATCTTCTTGCCTCCGCTGCCCGATCTGCTTTTATACTCCAGACCGAGTTCTGCCGGACTTGAAGTTTTTTGCGTTGGCCAGCTGCCCTGGAATCGGGCAAAGAATCTAGATTTCTTGATGAGCTATCCGTCCGAAGCTATCCGTCCGAATCGAGGTCATTATTGTCCGAGCCTAGATTCTGATGGAGCACAGGAAGAAGAGGAGTCGTCCATTGGGCAACCTTCGAGAGACACCCAAGAAAGTGAAACTGGACGTGATTGAGTACTATCCAGTATTCATCTTCCCGACCAACCTGGTCTTCCCTCGTCTGGTCCCCCATTCTGCCCAGGGTCGAACCTTATCTGTATCACAATATTGCAGTGACCCACTCCTGCCCGATGCAAGGTTATCCAATTGCTACGACCGTCTCTTGTGTGCAATAAGATCAAAACCAGTGTCTTTCTTCCATGACAATGTCCGCACCATTCTTCTTCACCTAGTCCTGGAAAACGCTTTGAAAACCATCTTGTCTGTCTGCTCACGAGTGGAGAATCTCAGCATCTCCGGTGTTGCAGAAGATAGACGTTCTTTCGTCGCATCGTTACCTTTGAAACGTGTCTACGCCGCAATAAATCGACTCCTCCTTGGTCTCTCGCCCGCCCATCCCCTGTTCTCTCACCTAACCCATATTGAGCTTTCGAGACCGATGGACATCGGAGTTTCGGATAAGCTGTCTCTAATCTGCTCGCTCACTCATCTCTCATTCAATTCTGACGAGTTCATCCCCATTTTGCCTTCGGCTATTAAAGAAGCGCAATTCCTTGAGAGTTCTTGCTTCCCTGACCATCCGCTCGTTAAAACCCGGGTTGCACAGTCAGTACTACATAGCCCTAGGGAGGGATTCCCGGCTCGTTACCATGCATTGTGCGTACATCCTCAAAGACTGGTACATATTGGGCAGGATTACTGGAGCCGCGCGGAGGCTTTCATTGCGAATAGTCGGACGGGCGACGTGGACGGTGTCTGCTCAATTCATCATGGCCTAATACAATAGCTATGCCCTGGTATTCAGAGGCGCAGTATGAAAATCCCGAGGCCGAAAGCGAACAGATCATAACTAAAAATTCATCAAATAAAAAATAAGAGATTAACGCGGTAGCAAGTACACTTTATGTCCCGGGCACCGTTTAATTATCAAAAATTCTAGTCTCTTATAAACAGACGCTACAACAAAAATGTGCTCGTACCTGTGCTTTGTTGTAGTCTGTCGATTCCCTTTGATCTTTGATCGGTACCCGACCTTGTTATGTAATCTTAAAATTTTCGGTTCTCAAAATGCCTTGTGCCACGTGGATTTCGATGAAATTCATGGGTATCGTGTAGTAACCCAAAATCAATAACTTCTCCAGCCAAAGCTCAATGTCAGAGTAGAAGAGCAACGATGCCGAAATTTGATGGCATCGGGCCGCTACCCGAAGAGGCGGGGAAGCGATTTGCATGGAAATGGTCGAAGAATATATGTCGTAAGGGCTCCTTTTACTTTATTATGCTCTTCTAACGCACGTTGCCTCTTGAATCTAGCGAGGGGAGTTGCTACAAGCGTAGAAGGGCCGTGGGAACAAATTCAAACTCCGCAGATTATGTAACAACCCTACCCTCCATACATCACGCGGTAAACTACAGTGAATTAAAAACCGGGTGGTCTGGCCCGACCAATAAAAAACTGGTTTATAAACACCTGTTTATAAACATGTTTATAAACCGGCATAAAAAACAGTACCCTAGGCTGCGAGGATAGTAGGGGGATAACTCCTTTAGGAATGCGTACTCACATCAAACATTTTTTCAACCTTTCGGACAAGAGGTTCCAAGAGCATTATTCCTTTCTATTCACCGCTTTCAATATGCTTCAGCGCCGGGAGGCACTTTTACGGACAAGCATGAAAGTCAAGCGCTCGAATTTTGATCATGTTGCTGCCCAGTTTGCTACGGTGTCCCCAGAAGCCGTTCGCGTGGTTTCCGAGCGCATAGCAAATGGCGACAGTAAAACAGCTAATAATGATGAAGAGCGACAGGTTTTGAAGTCGATGAAAGAGGTCAATGTCATAAATTCGCGGGTCTTCACAGTCAAAATTGGTGATGAGAAATCAGATTCGCGGATTAATGATTGAAAAGGGACTTCCCAGTTTCTACATCACTATTAATCCAGCTGATGTTTTCAACCCACTTGTAAAATTTCTAGCCGGTGATGAAATTGATTTGGATAAGATGACAGCTGATACTGTCCCTAAATACTTTGATCGGGCAAGTCTTGTAGCTAAAAACCCTGCCATTGCGGCCCAATTTTTCAACCTTTATATGATTTCGGGTTGCAGGATGAAGGTGACGTCGTCGTGGACAATTGGTACTGAATTGGTCCAGCCTATAGGAGATGTGACGAGTCAGAGGGCACCGTATGGCGTCTGGAAGGTGGTGTGATCGCGGGAAGATTCCGCGAGTAGGCGCTCATCATAACCAACATAAAGATCGAGCATGCCGCCACAAGCACAACCTGCAAAATGCTCGGCAACTTGATCCGTGAACGAGACCCTACTGTTGAACCCAGCATATTTATTGCATGGTGAATTTTCTTCCATCGGAGGTCCCGAAAGGCAATTTACACGGAACCTGGGCACCCACGCAAATCCGGTGTTGCAGGCCAAGTTGGTGGCCTTGTGGTGTATAATATTGTTCAATGGTCATGAATTATCGGAACCAAGTGCTTCCAATCCGAGGTATGAAAGGCGGGATCCATGCTGCCAATCAAACGAGCACCGCGCGCCAGTGAGAAAACGAAGTGAGCCAAAATAAGTTGCAGGTAGGTTTATAAGAAGTCAATGGACATACTTGGACCCACCATTCTACTCCTGCATCATGCTCGGCATTTAGATTTCGATACCACGAAAATTTGGGTGAAATGCTGTGCTAGACGCATTGAGGGAGGTATTGAGGAAATAAAATCCCGGAATATATGTAGAATTGAAGCTTTACCTACCGAGGTGGACCATGCCAAGTGCTGGACTCGGAGTGCCAAAGGGTCATTTGATATAAAGGTCGTCGGGCTGTGGTCTTCACGCTCCGATGGTGGCCATTTACCGGAGTTCAAGATTGAAGGAGTGGGACTATAGAGCCCATTTCATACCTATAAGGAAGCCCAAGATCAAGGGAGCAGAACGAGCCCCCAAAGTTGTGGATTGACAAAGAATTGGTGGAGAAAGGAGCGGGATGGGCGCACAGAGATAGTAAATTGATGTTCTCACCCTGCGGCCCGACATCAACCGAGTCCTAAAATCCGTCAAGCACAGGCCAAAAACCACGAAAAGCGTGTCTGCGACACGTAAAATTCAAAATTTTACAGTCACGGCGAAAATTGTTGCCCATACCAAATTTGGAAATTTTGTGATGGCTCGCAATAAATAGGTGGGGCACCCAATACTAGCCAATCCCTGGCCAGAGGAGTCTTCTAATGTTACATATGATTCAAAATAAATGTTATTTTGGCATGGACTTGGCCTTGAATGCATAATTACATGGCCTATCAGGGTATCACCAAATCACACCAGGGCAACAATTTCCGGCATTTTATACAGCCAAACCAAATGTATTTTGACTCATATAGACCATATATACAATTTTCCACCCAAAAGCTATCTAATAGTAGGGCCACCACCTATTTCTTGCGAGCCATCACGAAATTTCCAAATTTGGTATGGGCAACAATTTTCGCCGTGACTGTAGCTCCGGTGGTCGAAGATTTTGCAGGTGTCACGCGAAATTTCCACCGGTAATTTGAGTCACGCATCACCCCCAAGGTAGAATTGATTGAAATAGTACAGTATTAGATGAGGATCGACACTTGCCATGTAAAGTTGTATCCGCTCCTTCGACGGCAGGGCTCCTATCATCGAGTCCACAGTAAAGCTAGCATGGGTTATACCTTGAGCTTAGACGCCTTTACGGTGTAATGCTTCTCGAACAGATGCCGCTTAACTGATGTGAGCCAGATGCCAACAAACTTGTAGTCGTGTACAAGGGTGACAACGTTCCCATTGACGAAGATGTAGGGGTAATCTGGGGGAGGGGACCGAAAACCATCCCTTTCGTCTAGTTGGCATACATTATGGAGGGCTCGACGTCCTCACATCATGACTCTGCCTCATGGTGCACATCTAGTGTAGAACGGGGAAATGATTCAAATAGGACTCTTCACTGCATTTGGATCATGAGGTATATTTGCAATTTGAGAGGCTGATTCCCTCTGGAATGGATGTAAGTGTGGCAGATCCAAAAACTAGGTCCATCGGATCAGTATATCCAATGCTACAGCAGTTCTGTCCAGATTGTCCGAAAAAGGCCAATCTCACGCTGCCGAAGCAGTGGCAGACTCGATGCCCTCCGGAATTGACGTGCGATTCGTTTGGTCCTACCTTCAAGGCAAATGGTGAAGAACTGAATGTGCTACATCGGATCTCGTGAAAAGATCAAAATTTGAAGAAAAAATGGCCGTGCCCTGAGTTCCGCAAAGCGCTCACTGACGCAAATAATTCAGGAAACTGGACCCTTTCTCCCGCTGAACATAGATTCACTCTCCCAAGCGCAAAAAGCCTAAGGCTTTTTCAATTCTTGATAGATTTCTTAGGTCCTGCAACGAAAGTCACGGATAAATGGGCGGCCTACAAGGTTTTCAGGGCCGATTTTCCCGACTGGCGTGGAAATATTACAGACGACGATGTCGTTGTGACTGGATCTACAGATGGTGCCCAACTCTACCGCAACAAGGCATCGGACTGCTGGATTGGCATCTGGATCATCGGTGATTTCGATCCTGTGAAGCGTTATAGAAAGGTCAAGATTCTACCACGCTTCTTCATCGGCGGATGGGGAAAGCCAAAAGATTTCGATTCCTTCTTCTTCCCCCCATCCACCATCTGTCGGCTCTGCAGCGGGAAGGTCTCCGCATTTGGAATTGTCGTACCAATCGAGTCTTCACCTCGCGCCCACTTCTACTCCTTGAAACCGCCGACGGACCTGGGATGACATATCTCAATGGGTTGGATGGCCATCATGGTGCCTATAGATGCCGTCTCTACTGCCCGCTGAAGGGCCGTCACAAAGATGGTGCATCCACATATTGTCCGGTGATGATGAAACCGAACAACTACCACGTCGAGGGCTGTGACCAGTTCCCTCCCGCATCCAGCCCCTGTTTGACCACTCTTGCAGCATGATTGTAACTTGTAAGCCTAGCGCCTCCTGGCGCTCCGACTCTGCGTACATACCTTCCGTGACACAGCGCTGGCCACTCGCACAGCGACGTCTTACTGGTCACTGGTGGTATACTGAGCTGAAACCGGGTGCGTCTGTCCGTTACGGTCCTTCTCTCATGTGGTAGCTGACGACGGACTCGCAGATCAAGCCTCATCCTGTTTTGCGGAGCTTCAAGGGGCCACGCTTGCTCGCCTACGTCTGCGAGAATCTCTCCCACTTTTTTTCTGGCTACCTATGGATCTCTCGTACCCGAAGAGTTCTGGTCACCACTTTTACCCGAATCTCTGCCCTTTAGACACGCTCTAGCTTCCTTTTCTTAACGCGCGTTTTGCTTCCAGCAAGCTTTCAGACTTTTCGCACCATTCAGACGTTCCAACGCCGCTGAATCGCGAGCAAAAACCCCGGAGAGACGCAGCTGATACCCCCAGATAGCTGGCTGGACTATCAGTTATGCGCCGTTTCCCCCTTTTCGTTCTTCATCCGATATGAGGAGGCGGCCGGAAGCGTTTCGTGACGTGGGGCGGCTGTCCAAGCCCTTGCTCCACTCGCGCGTTTTTCACGCAGGCCTTGGGCTCGCGCGCTCGCAAGGATCGGATTTACTGCGCATACCGCCAGCGTATTATCTTCTTTACCTGTTTCGTTCGCTCTCGAGAGTAGCATCTCTCGAGCCTCGACGACTTTTCTCGCACCTTGCTAGCAGGGTTCTCGGCATTTTTTTTCGACCTACCTCGACCCTTCGGCATATAACGGCATCGGCTACTCGTATCGACCGCGTCCCCCGATGGTTTGATTCGGCCGATGACCGCAGGAATATTTTGTCCCCTGCATATTTCAGCATGCTGGATGTCGTGCGCGTACTGCTTATGGATTTTTTCCATAGCGGGCCTCGCCAAACTTGTGTGCAAAGGGTATGTAGAGAAAATGAGCCCAGAATTAGAAAATTCAAAAAAAAATTGTACAATAGCACTCGCCGGTGGTTAAATTTCCTATAAGCGTCCCCGAGGACTTATTGCCTCATGGGGAACATTATTCCAGCTTAAAATTCATACTCATTCCACTTTTGCACGAAGAAAAGGAGAAGAAAAAAAACAAGGAGCCGAAATACATCATTATAATGCACTGGATAGTGGGTAAAGGTAATATAGGGAAGACCAAAATGTCCCTCTTGGGGAAAATACCCCCTTAGTTTATGGAGGGGGTAGTATAGGACGGCCAAAATACCCCCCTTTGTTTATGGAGTATAGGGATGGCCAAACTCCGGTAGTATTGGGACGGCCAAATTGTCCCTATAGGGACAAATACCCATTAGTTTATGGAGGAGGGAAAGAAAAAAAGAAAAAAAAAAGACTTTCCGGAGTTATATAATGTTCCTCTTCTGGGGTAATAGTAAAAGACTTCTTACTTTTTGGGTATTAGGGGTATATTTTTATAAATAATTAGGGAGGATGGGTGTTTTTTTTTTTAAAATAAATAATTGGCGTCCTCTTGGTTTTGATAAATATGCCTATAATTTATACACACCATTCGTATATATTTTTTATAATGGGTGGTAACTCTTTCTTTTGATTGGGTATTGCTTCTATGCTGTTGTAGATTAGGTTGAAGTAATGTGTTTTTTATCTATCTTAAATTTGAATTAAAGAACTAAAATGATTTGAATTATTAACGATACTTTATTTGATACTGTGGCTCTATGTGTACAGGTTTTTGATAGTGGTCTTTTATATGTTGTTTCTGTTGCTGTTGCTGCTAGTGGATTATTAAGTGTGTTTTTTATGTTACCTACTGGAAGACAACTTATTAATAGCGGTGTGAAGGGAATTGCTTTTGGAATGGGTGTACAAGCTGGTAAGAATGCTTATAATGATTTAACTGGTAATACTAACGGTGGTAACACTAGTGGTAATAACGGTGGAAATAACGGTAATAACGGTAATAACGGTGGAAATAGTGGTGGAAATACAGGCGGAAATACGGGGGGTAATACTGGCGGTAATACGGGGAAGTAATGGATATTAGATTAATATTATGTTAGTTTAATATTTATCCATTGTGAGGCACGGGGTTCAAAATGTCATTGTGAGGCACGTGATGCAAAATAGCACCCTTATCCCTGCTGAACCCAGCCGAAATACATTATAATGCACTGGATGGTGGGTTCCATTGTGAGGCACGGGGTTCAAAATGCCATTGTGAGGCACGTGGTTCAAAATGGCTCTGGTCAAAACTAATCAAAGAAACTAAGCACAGATAAAAGTAGTATTAATAATAGATCTGATCCAATGTGAGTTTAGCCACTCAAACCTCCGATTCACTTTAGCTAAAGTGCGACCCAAGAAAAGTGCGATCCAACAACCAACAAAATAAATTCGGCTCCTCCTTGAGCCCACTACTAGACAAAGAAACTACTAGCAACTCAGATGCGGGAAAGGGTTTCAAATGAGCCCATACCATCGAATTCGAGGTGCAGTCTGATGGATCCACAAGCCGGGCTTTGGTTCGCTGTTTGGATAAGAATAAACTAATACCCGGTCCTTGCAAGACATTTCAGAAATTTGATATTCCTGCCTCAATATGAAGCCCCTCTGGTAAAACAAAATATGTAGGCAGTGTAAATTTGCTCATAGATCTTAGATCTGCAAAAAGATCCAGGAGAATCCATCAGTTTTTGGGGCCGATCCGCGGGGGCTGATTTTTGAAGCATCCCCGGTCTTGCAAATATGCATGCAAAAGACCAGGATTGTGTTTTTACTGGGAAATTTGATTTGTGGTGGTGGGGTGTTCACCCCGGATCTCAGCACCTAAAAAGAATTGTGGAATTTATCCCAGAGTAGGAATATCGTGGGCGGCTTTTCAACCGATTTCCGTGTCAACCAAACATTGTTCGTCCTGCCGTGCCATTTCTTCTAGGTTAAATTTCTTGAAAGTTGGCGAGAGGGCGTATTGGACGCCCACCCAGGATCTCAGCAGCTAACAAGAATTGTGGAATTTTCCCTAGAGCAGGAATAGCGTTGGCGGCGTTTCAAACGACTTCCGCGTCAACTAAAAATTGTTCGTCCTAGCGCCCCATTTCTTCCGGGTTAAATTCCCTGAAAGTTGGGAAGAGAACGTATTAGATGCCTACTCTGGATCCCAGAACCAAAAAACAATTGTGGAATTTGTCCTAGAGTCAGGATGTCGCTCCGACACTCTCTAGATGTCCCGAGGCACCGCCGTCTAGCCGCCTTCGACTCCCCCATCCCGTCGAACGCGGTCGCACACATGTACGACGGCCTCAGCCACCCACAGTGCAGCGTCCTCATGCAGCTTCGCCACCTGCTCCGTGCCTGAGACTGTCCCCCACTACCTCCTCTTATGCCCCGCGTACCAGCGCCAACGCCTTCAGCTCATCCGCCGCCTTGGCACCGCCCGCCTCTCTCTCCGCCTCCTCCTTTCCGCTAAATCCGACCTCAAATCCGCGCCGGAATTGGCTCTCAAACTACCTGAAATAGTCGGTTTTTCTTACCTTTTTCCTCTTTTACTTTCATTTAGATACTTGTGATGACTCGCTTGACTGCCATGCATAAAACTCATTACCACCCTTGTAGCTTACTCAACCGACTTTTATCTGTTAGCTCCCACCCTACGTACTCCATTCGATGCCCGCTAGACACTTCCCTGTACTTCGTAGAGTTCCACATGGGCCCCAAGGGGTCTGCACGCACTATAATGGAAATGAAATGAAAAAAAAAAAAAAAAAAAAAAAAAAATAGCTCCCAGGGCGTGTCCATCAGCCTCTCCTCGCGCATCCTGACGCTCTCCTGCCCCCTTCCCCTCAGCAAAGCAGCAGCCGTTGCAGCTGGTGCCCAGCAAATGAGAAACGGATGGGCCTTGGGGTTCCCCGAGGCACCTCCATCTGGAGCTCCCATCCGACACCGTTGCAAGCATGTATGACCTCATCAGTCAACTATGCACAGGACACATCGGCCTCAACACCTACCTGCATCACTTCATTCTAGCCTCCTCCCTATTCTTCTTTCAACCTCAGAGCAGAAACTGCAGAACATAAATACTATTTGGGTCATTGTTCAGTCATGGGCAGAAGCACACCTTGATGAATGCAAGTCAGAGCAGCCTCCTATAGAGTGGTTAGATTCAGATATTAGATAGTCTTTAGATTTCTGCGGGCACACAGTTGGACACCGCCTGCTGTATTCTAGAGTTTTGGTCAGTATTTATTGCTGGTCTGGTCTAGTGGTTGTGGTCCCCACCCTCAAATTTGGTTGAGTTTCTGAAGGTTCGAGTCTCGTTAGTGCCACTTTTTCACATTAACTGTTGTTTGAACACTGTTTTTGGTTGAACGACCGTTTATCTTGTAGTAGTTATAGCTGGCAAGCACCACAGCTGACGATCCATGGTTAATCGGAGACGTGAACTCCCGAACGGCGGCATCGATTATCCTAATGCGGTTTAACAGGACATTGATTTTGTTTAATTACGCAACACACTGCTCCCCATGCCCTCTCCCCCAGACTGATTAATCAACAATGATCAAGTAGGATTATGTGTTGAGACAGGCATTGCTTAATCAAACTTCATATGGTTACTGGATGACTTTGAAATGCCATGGAGAGTTGAGGCACTGAGTGTTGCATATGTGATCACCTTGGCGCCAGGCTCCAACTAGTTATCTGAGAAACAGGAGGGAGATCAATGGCATCCATCAAAAGCATAATTAGACCGGAGAGCTGAGTATGCGAGCGGCACGCACACCAGGATAACAATAGTCGACTGACTTGGAACGACTTCCAGATTCCGAAGTTTGTTCTTTGTAAGAACCTGAGAATGCTCATCAAGGTAATGTCAAATACTCACCAATCTTCCTTGATTCACGGCCCACCGAATCCGAATGCAGGGCGAAGTATTCAAATTTGCATGCGGGAGTTATGATTTCGATGGACATGAAAGGGCATTACAGATCCGGAATGTGGGTGTACATGCTGTGCACGGTACACTACTGCCTTAATTTATGTAAGCTCAATCATTCTGCGGTGAAGAACCGAAATTTTGTAAGGCTCTCCTGGATGTTTTGGATCGTGGCATACATTCACTAGGACACGTCCATTTAAGTAATCTGGATTGGAATCACCGTCAAATTGTCTTTTATTCTCCGCAACAGCGGCAGCGAGGGGTTTGAGTCAAGAATGCGCTTCTCCAAGAGGCCACTGATCTCGTTATCGTACCCACCATCAACAACACGTGAGGGCCAGGGGGGGCCAAATATTTGGACGCCATCAAACGACCAATTGAGCTTGTATTACTCGTATCTTAAGCAGATGCCCTGATTTCGTATGCACCTGTTTACAATCACCTCAATTTGACTCTTTTTTCCCAACCACGTTCCCTGCTCCAGAACTCTGGCTCAGACTTTACTATATTTATTCTCCATTTTCTAGGCCGATCACGATTTAACTTTCCGAACTCCGGAATAATCCGATGCCGCTCCATCTCCATCAATCAGACGACCACGGTCGAGCGCTCAAGACCCGCTCAAAAGCAAGGCCTGTCTCATCTTCCTTTGTTCTTTCCCCCCACCATCATCCTACATGCATCCCACTCAATATCGCGCTTCCTGAGGCCTGAGGGTCAATGTATCAACTGAAACCGCAAGACAATTCTGAAAGCATGGTTCAACACTTATCTGTATGAGCAAAAGTTCTCCCGCTTCAGTGCTCTCAGCAACGGCAAGATCGCAAGATCATTCAAGTCCCTAAAAACATATGCCAGCCCCCTGTCCTTCTGGTCTGTAGTCTCATTGCTTCTGCCTTTCGGATGTGCAAACAACTTCAAGTTCATCCACCCTTTCCAAGTTTTCTGTTCCTGCTGTCGGAGCTGGAGATCGCCGCCTCACCGACTGAACCAAACACAGGTATTTGCTCACCAATATCACCCAGATATCACTGACATCAAACGTTCCAGAACAGGTTTAATCTTCAAAGCAAAGGTGCGTGTACATGGACGCTATCAAAGTATTTTCGCATGCGGACTGACTCACATCCAGATCTCTTCCCACGGACGACGTACGCCTCGTCATAGAGGTATTAACCCAATCAGGTCTGTCCCAAAGACCCCATCGTTCGATATCGACATCCGCTTACGGAACCACTGCAATAGGCCGCAATTGTGCCATAGGGCATCTCGAAACACTACAAACCGTGCACGGATGCATGTATGGTGTGTGATACATGCCAGAGCCCTCTACTAGATTGCGCCACTGACTCGAGGACTGTGAGACGACGAGAAATTGAGGGATTGATCTATTGTATGTTGCTTTCCCCATCGCTTACCCAGCGCCACCTCCGCTGATCCAGCCGCAGACGGGATTTCCATTGAAACTATCACAGTCTCCCCGCACTCAAAGAACGGTCCGTACTAGGTCGGGTTTAATAATCCCGTGAAACTCACGCTGCCGCTCGAATGCAATTGATCTAGATAATGCTTCAGTCTGCGGGATTCAACATTCATTCCCAGTTCTCTTCCAATGAGCTCGGTGGCAGTCAAGTACTCCGTATGTGTCTCTTTTAGTAACGCACAGCCAACATCTTAAGACTTAGGGCAAATTTACACATTTATCTACAGACGAGCCAGCGATTTATGATAATACATTTTTCGGAGACTCGGAGTTGTGTATTTTATAATTGAGTGGTGAACCTGTTTTCAGTTGGCGAATTTAAGCAGTAGTATGTAGCTGTCATGAATGAAATGCACAAGCCGGAGCGAAGCGACGGCATGTCTTGTGTACTGTAGACAAGTCTTCTCATGCGTAGAAAAAATCGTATGGCAGTCCGGATGCACATTTATTCCCGGGCGAAATGTATCAGTGATTTCGGCCTCCCCGCGACAAAAATAGGGCTTTTGACGCCATCCGCGCTAAAAACACGTCAGTCCATCACTGACTTTATTTAGCGCGCGGTTCAGTGATCCGCTATGGCGGTCCCGATGCACTTTTATTCGCCCGCAAAAGATTTCGGTGATTTCGGCCTTTCCGCAATAAAAATAAGTGTTTTGACGCCCGCCGCGCCTAAAAGACAGAGAAGTCAGACCCCCGCAAAATAAAGTTCGACCCCCGCAAAATAAAGTTCGACCCCGCAAAATAAAGTCAACTTCGCCCGCAAAACTTTTCGATTGACATCTCCGCGCAATAAATTGGGTGATGTTCAGGTCCCTACCCAGAAATGTAGTACAGCACTATTCATTGTCAATGATCAAGGTAGGGAAGGAGGGAATATATACTTTGGTGCGAATCGACAATGTTGCTCCAAGAATGAGAGCTCAAAGTGCAAGTCCTGGAGGGAGTCTGAGTGGACAGTATACAATGCTGGCATCACAGGGAGTAGCTTGAATTCACCCGTAGACTGGACGAGATGGACTGCACCCTTCGGGTGATTCAAGTTGTGTTGAGAGGCCACGGTTGGTGTGTTATATAAATGATGTTAGACCCGTACCAAGGCCATTCGACAGGCTGGAGACATTTCTGGGCCTTTCCCGTGCAAAAGTTCTCAATGAAAGTAGGTGCAAATAATATGGTCCTGCTGAGAGCAACATGGTTGAACCGATATATCCCAATAGTCTTTCTCATTCAGAAAAAGTTCAACCTCTCTGTATGATTGATCAAGCTGGCTGTAACGACGAGTCAGTTGAACTACAAAAATCAACGGGTGAGCTCTGCTACTTATAGATAAGCAATAATTTTCCAGATGGGATATCCCTCATCCGCACTCGGCACGACAATGACATGCCTCCCACGTCTGCAGCTTGGAGTCTCGCCGAAGAGGCAGAACTCCACGACCTCGAACGAGAACCTGTACAGGATTGGGACCGGCCCTATATTTTTATCAATGACGACGAAACCCAACCGACCGGACCGTGGGCGATACGATTCCGCGATGATGAAGATATAGAATTAGAGTAATTACAGCAAATGTCGAAGTCTAATTAAAACTGATTATAATCTCCCCGGTTTGAAGCTTCACTGCGTTCAAGGCCTCCCTAGCCTCAGTCTGTAAAGGTGTGTATAGGTCTGTAAAGGAATGCCTAGGAGGCTAAACAGACTCTGTGTAGGTCTACTAGACCGACCTGATCACAATTGTGGCAAAGTGTGCGTAGTGCCTGACCAGTTGTGTATAGGTCACCTAAGCTGACCCTGTGTAGGCCAGTGCAGGTACCTAAACTCATCTCTACCCAACTACACTGGGGTCAGTCCCGTGTTTATTCAACCAAAAATTAAATTTTCAAACACTTCCGACTGTATCCCGAGAAGGTGAGTCTAGGAAGCTAGGCAGACGTAGCCTGACATATACATACCTTGGCAGACCTACACACATCTACACACAGCTACACAGAACTAGACAGAGCTACACAGAGATTATGTAGGCCCCTAGACAGATGTGGTCTGCCCAGCTAAGCATAGGGACCTTGCCAGATGGTAAGTCTAGGGGGGCCTTGAACGCAGTGCTTCCCTACCCTCCGTTTCTTCCGTGGTAGTTCGTCTGTATCTGCAGAGGTTGAATCAGGAACCACAGTTTCCTCCGCGTCCTCAATTTCCGGGATGACATCAAACCGCAACTTGCTTGTTCGGACTGCTTCGAAAAGCGCCTCCCAGTGATGTGGGTGAATGGAAGCATCTCATTGGCGCTATGCAAGGCCCCCGCATGATTGGACAGGTCGTTGAGGTCCGCATCCGAAACCAAGGATTTCGGACCCTAACTCGGCCAGTCGTCTCGCCAATAATCGCGCCAGTGTTTGAGACGCCAATGAATGAATTCCCTCGCGTTGCTCGTCGGTTAAGTTGTATGGGTTGTGGAAGGGAAGTCAAGGGCCCAGGATCGACGGACATCTCGGTGAACATGTACCTACGCCCACGGATACTTGGCCTTCTTCTGCATCACCTTCTCCATCCGAATCACTGCCATCACCATCTTCAAAGGACTCGGAGTACTCCAAAAAGGCAGTGTTGGCACTCTGTCAGACCTGGTTAGTCAATATCTGACGGTCAGGAGCTAGCTATCGACAAGGTCGATCACTGACCGCGTCGATGCCGGAAGTCACGCGCAAGCAACATTTTGGCGTCATCGTCATGACGACATCGCCGGACATCTCCGGGATCTTTCGGAGCCTCGTCCCGGCTCCCGACCAACTAGTGACCGCATTGACTGAGCAGTCAATGCATTGATCCGCCGCACTTCACTGTCGTTTATTGGTGTTTATTGACTGACTTTGACAACACTGCAAAAAGGCATTGACACCACTCTTTTGTGTTTTCCAGTGTATGATTCTATGGAGGGATTTGAGCTGCTTCCGTTCCATGAAGTTATAAGGTCATCTTTCCAAAAAATGTAATCATGTTATAAAAGCTTCCAAACCACTTTTCGATGCGTTTGGGACGATGTTGCAGAAAAATACGCTCAGGATTTGGCGGAGCACAGCCACAAACACGTGACCTCCCCACGCGCCAACAATTGTATAAACAGTGAACACGACGTAACTCCAGAGCTCTAGGGCTCAATTACGTGTCAAAGTGCACATCCAAGCCTCCTAAAATTATTTGGAGCTCTCTTCTCATATTTCAACCCATTTCAACCCTGACATACACGAGTGGTGGTTGAATCACAGCATCTGAAACCTGAAAATTTCCAAGTGCTCTGTCTTGGATAGCCCTGCACAATAGAATTACCTCGGGAATCACATTTTTACTCGACAAATGGCTATGATTGAAACTCAATACTACTCTTATAATTGAATTGAGGGCTTTCTGTGCCTTGATATCCTCTAAGGTGAAGGAATAGACCAGATGTAGGTCACAAACCAGCTACATTTTTTCTTCTCCGGCGGGCTTGAAAATGAAGATTTTTTTTTTTCCAACCTGCGAAATTGGGGGTGGGTGTGCTGTGGCTGTACTATTATGACCAAAGATTCAGGTGACAGGCGACAGAGGGGCTCAAAATTAAAAAATCACTGTCACCTTGTAAAAATTGTTGAGTTCATGACCTAAATAGGTGAAAGACACCAAAATTTTCTGCCATATCTGGTAATTGTCTTGTGATTGCCAAAGAATGAACACCAAGTTCAGTGAACAATTGAGATGACAGGTGACACCCTGTGAACGTATTTGCAATCAAGGCGTCAATCTAGCCTTTCCCCTCATGTGGCCTCTACATCCACGACATATCTCGACATGCCAGCAGTGGACCGACGCCCCATGACACCAAAGGGAACCTCAAAGACGCCTCTGAGATCAATCTCTACGAGTCAGAGTCTGATACCAAGGCCCTCCCCCCAAACTGACTGAAAACTGTGCTGGCAGAAAACCGACATCTTCCGGTCGCCTGTGACAGCCGTCCTGTCACCTGTCCCGTTCCGTAGAGATTTTCTAAACCTCCATGATGGGACGGGTTTACCCGTCGCCCACCTGTCGAAATGACGGCCGTGCCCATGATAGGCACAGCGCATAGCCCTGAGAGTATGAGCACGTTGGTGAGCGCAGACGAGACAAATAGTGAGCAGTCTCTGCATCCCAATCGTATTATGTCAGCTGATGAGTCGGCTGCGATGATGTTTCCTGTGTGCTTCAGAGCACAAAATCTGTTGAAAATATCCATATTGTCGTTGGAATATTTAGAGGCAGTAATCTACACATGCAGTTGAGCCTTGGTTGAATAGAAACGAGGTGACTGAAAATTTGATGAACTGATCATCATTGCCTTTTCTGGGGGGGGTGGGTTGTGGGAATTATTGGCTGATCCAGAGATCGCTCACCTCTTGTTGTCAGAGATTTAAGGTTTGCAAAAAACAGACCACTGGTTTGAATCCAGGATGCACAAAAATTGCCGTGTATACATCGTCTGGCTGGTTTATCAATATGATTATTTTTGAAATTTACCACTGTACTCTGTAAGAGGTCTTGAACCTCAAGCCCAGGTGGCTTAGCAGACATTAAATTCACTGTGGAGTCAGAGCACTATACTGCGGTTATTTGCCTGTAAAACCGAAATTCCAGTTACTTTCGGTGATGACGAGTATGAACGATTTGTCTTCATACGAGAGATCGGTTACCGGTCTAGCTCCGGGCGGCAGATGAGTTCAAAAGAACGAAACCAACCATTGGTGGCCCGTGGGAAACGTGTATTATATATTTTTCCCCTCGGATTCGTCTGGGAGTTTGTTGGAGAGCAAAGTCAGGGGCTATCCGGTCATAGGTGTTGACGGTACACTCTCTCAGATAGACATCATTTAGAATCGCCGCCCCCTGGTATACCAATGAGGACTCGAAAACCGGACTTCATTACTCGGATGGAAACAATCGCGTCAACCATTGCTCAGACTCGGTGTATGGGTTCGTCGTAGCCATTTCGTGTTTTAACCTTCCAATTTTCGGGCGCGAACTAATTCAGACTGAGTAGAACAAGATTGCGCGCGAAGGGGGCGCCGCTGCGGTTGAATTCGTCATTGATGTTGATGGGGAAGAGGTCCCGCCCGGTATCGAAGTTGTCTTCCCGTACGTCGAAAGGAGTTATCTGTTGTAGGCGCCTCCCCTTCCCCGCTTCAGTTAGAATGCTAAACCTGCCAGAGATGTGAAGATTGCCGAACCCAGCCCGTTGGTTGGGTGCCGGTGTGATGGCATGATGGGTTGCCAGGATTCAGTACACAATATTATTTCTTGACATGCACTCTATGCGGCCAAACACAGTCTTCTCCGTTACTTATTTCTCTTGTAGTATTACTTCTTATATATAATACAAGGCGTTCACTCTATTGTGCCCGTCTGCGTATTACTTCTTACAGTTCCTTCCCTGAGAGTGGCGACAGCAGGTTTGCATCGTGGAGATTGACTACTGTACTATGCCAAGGGGTAACCACCGGCAAATGACCAGGTACAGCCTCAGGAGGGAGGGTGGGGGGCGAACCGTGAAGCTTTCGCTGTGTCTCAATTCTCAGAAATATTTGGGGAAGTAGTGGAACATTTTAATGAACGCATGAGAGCCTTTGGAGAATTATCTATCTCCTAAGTTTGATGGATTCACAGATTTGGTCAAAACCGCCGCAATTTGGCGTCTATGGAACAGATACCTGCCCATTTTGCCGGATTTTTTATCATAAGGATGTGTTTACCATCCAGAAAGCCATTTAGAACCCAAATACAATTTTATTCCGTGGTATTCCTTCTCACCGTTGGGCACGCTGCGAATTTTCGCGAGGCGGTCTTCGAGCCTGTTCCAGAAGTTGTTCCTGGGTGCTTGATCCCAAGCGACGCCTACACTGCTCACAGGTTGCACCTGTCCCCAAAATGAGGCGCGAATAAGGCGCGATGGCGACGTGCGCTCAACAATGAACGCGCGGGGAACAAGGGTAGCAAATTCGATGGTATGTGAACGCGGCTGCTGGCTGCTGGCGATGGCGGGGCGGGGATCGCGAGAGATGCGACAAGGCCGTCGTTGCTGCTTGCTGAAAGTCCAAGTTCGAAGAAAATGATAAGTGAAAGGCTTGGTTGATCGGAATGCCGTTTTTTGAGGACTTGAGATGCTTGAGGGTGGCCAAGACGGTCGCGACCATTCAGAGGAGACCATGGCCAGACTCGAGAGAGAAAATAAGGGAGGGGACATTCAGGGAGAGGTCTTGAGATCAGTGAGGATGCACCTTTGCCACCGTCGAGTTCCTTGGTGGAGGTTAAAGCACGGTCAGTGTCGACGCAAAACAGTTCAAAGGAACTCTTCAGCTCTATGCCGACATCAGGGAAAACCTCCTTTGGTAATTTCCCCGGAATTCGGGGAAATTTGCCGAGTGCCCATCGAATCACCTGATTCGGGGTAACCGACGGTAATCAGCCGGAATTACCTGGATTACCTTGATTCCGGCTTGACCAGATTAGACAGAGGAATAAACCTCCAAAACTCACTCGCTCAGCGAAGTTCACCCGTTCAAACGTAACGATTGCGTCTCAGAATATAAACGGGAGAGACAAAAATAAATCCATGACCAGCACAGGGCATAAAGTGACTCACATGAAGAGAATGGTTGATGAAAAGAGGATAAGGGTTTTTTTTTGCCTTGCAAGAATCACATATGGATAATATCGCTACTAGCCAGTTTAACAACATTTACAGGAAATGGTTCAAACTGTTCAACTCGGGACACCCAATAAAACCAGACTCCACAGCCGGAGTTAGTTTTCTTCTGAATAAAAAATGTGTTGACACTGAAAACGTAAAGGAGTACGTCCTCATTGAGGGTCATGCGATCATGCTTGTTATCCCATCGCATCGGGGAGAAACAATAAACATCCTGAACATCTACGCCCCAAATACACCTCCGAAAAGAGAGACGATGTGGGCCCAGTTATGGTATTGTTACTTGGATCCTGAACTCCCATTCCCGACTGAAACACTGGGTGACTGGAATTTTGTGGAAGATATTAAAGATCGTACATCAAACAAGGAAGAGGGAGTACCTCTGAGCTTTGTATGCCTGAAAGCCCTCTTCCGCATGCAAGACGGTTGGCGTACAAAATTTCCTGATGCAAACGAATACACTTGCATCCAGAAACGAACTAATGCAATTACAAATGAGACACATGTATCTGGCTCACGCCTTGACCGGATATATGTACCAGTAGACCGTTTTAAACGATATCGGAATTGAGCAATCGAACCCAGTTTAATCAACAGTGACCACTACTTGATTTCTGTCCAATTGACATGCCGAGCAGATGAGGAGTATGGACCAGGAATTTGGAACTTACCCTTATACCTCCTCAAAACTCCCAGATTTATGCGATATATTAGTATCCGCTCAAAGAAACTCTCTGAAGAACAGGAAGAGCTGAACCGTATGTACAGGACGGCAAAGTCAGCAGAACATCCAAAGCCTTTGGTGCAAATTCAAGATTGACATTACCGCAGAAGGTAAAAAATGCTCCCGCTTGGTGAATGAGAGATCACGCCAAATCCGTACTGGACTGCGCAGAAACACCTCATTATCAATGATGTAGATATACCTACCGAGGAAAAACATCTTGAAATCTTACACCTAGAAGGAAAGATTGAAAACTATCTCAAAGAAGAGGCTGACCGTAAGAAGGCCCAGTCCGAAGCTCGGTACGACATTGAGGGTGAATGTTTGACAACTGGCCATTGGACTCGATCCACCAAGGAGTATCACTTGAGGAACACTATAAACGAATTCAAGACAACAGATAATGATTCAACTGTACCCTGCTTTGAAACTCCCCCAAAACAAATGACAAAAATGGCCCGGGATTACTATGAGGCTACACAACATGTTGATGTCCCCGATGACGACTACGGTCGAATGATGTATGCGTTGGTCACGGGGAGCTCGGCATTGAAATTTGAACCCTGGGCACTGTGTCAATTGGATGCCTGGCTTGCGGGGAGATCAGCATTGAAATTTGAACCCTACTGTAAGCTCGGGGTGCACTAGTGCATCCTGGCTTGTGGTGCTCCGATATCGTTGACCTGGCCTCCTCCTGGCCTGGACCGAGAAATACATCTGGAACGGGTACGACACCATCGATTCAGCCCTATCACTCGCCGCCGCCATCAACCTTTTGAAAGTCGCCACATACTTGCTGGATCATGGAGCAGCCACTGACTATCGGGTTGCTCTCTGTTTCGCTGCGTGCTATGGACACCAGGAAATGGTATAGCTCCTCATTGCGCGCCGTGCGGAATGCTCGAGTGGTGGGGCAGGTCGGACTGGTATCCAGATACGGCATTCATTCCATGACTATGAAGCTTATTCCACCGAAAGGTCTGTAACCATTCCACTTCTGAACGCCGACGAACCAAAATGTTCCCGCAACAAATGCAAAAATATCACACAACTCGGTTCGCATGGGCTTAAATCTTTTCTCAGTAAAAAAAAGGAATTCACGAAGAAGAAAAAAGGATGTGGTTGCGACGCACAGTGAATGAGACGTTCTTATTTCACATGTTGGAGCCTTTGGCAATGAATCCAAAGGGTTCTTTGGAAAACTCGCGAGGGAGTTATCATGGGGCGCTGAGAAAGTCGTAGTTGCATCTCCCGGGGTTTTCGACCCCGGGGACGTTGTCAGAATGAAAATAACCTGGGAGCGAGTGATCGTGGGGCGCTGAAAAAATCACAGGTGAATTCCCCGAGGTCTAAAACCCTGGGGACGTTGTCAGAATGAAGACAAATGGAGTGGGGTACTTACAAAAAAATAAACTCCGCACCAAAAACGGGACACGTCTGGGTCAGAACGCGAACGGTGCTCCCGCTGACCTGAAAATGCTACAGGTGAATTCTCCGGGGTCGAAAACTCCGGGGCTGATGTCAAAAGCAAAAAAAAAGGTGCAATTGGGGACTTACAAGGAAATAAACTTTGCCCCAAAAACGGGACACTTCTGGGCCAGAACGCGAACGGGTGCTCCCGAAATGCTACATGTGAATTTTCCGGGGTCGAAAATCCCGGAGACGTTGTCAAAATGAAAATAAACAGAGTGGGGGGACTCACAAGAAAAAATATTTGTACCCAACAATGCGGCGCACTTGGTAAAGCTCGCGAGCGAGTGGTCATGGGCCGCTGAAACATTCATAGATGAATTTCCCGGGGTCGAATACCCCGATTCCATTTTGAACCCCGTCCTTCAAAATGCAGGAGTCCAGCGCCATCAGTTCAATGTTGCTACATAACACATCGGAAGATGAGTTGAGGCAGCCATATATTTCTTTGGGAATGAGAGGTCAGCGGTGGACAGATCTGGAACCGCTGAGCTCCAGGGCGTGGGGCGACGGGGATGCACGAGAATGAACCCCGGCGCCCCACTCTACGTACTGCATCTAACTACAAAATCCACTTTGAGCAGGCACGAAGTTGCACTAAGATCTGAAAATAAAAATGTCAAAGGTGTGGGTGGGCAGGGAAAAGAATTTGTCGATGAGACGTCGGAGAGGGCAGTCAGGTTTCAGGTCCTTGTCAACGCCGGCTGCTATTTCTCGGCCAGGGTTGCCGATTGATCACTTCTGTCGAATTGCTGATGCACACGTGGCTGTCCTGCTACGTGAGTATCTGCCATCATTGCCCACGACGAGCATGCAGAATTTCGCCCAGGAGCTTATCGACGAAATAATCGACCATGCGGCTAATATGACATTGGGAGCAACCGCAGGGCTCTGCGAGTCCCCTTCCGGCCAAATGCTGGCAAAAGTGGGGGCCCTGGGGCTTGTCTGCAAACAATGGTGGCCGCGGAGCAGAGTTCACCTTTTTTCATATTTGACACTCAACCCAAAAACGATTCTGTCCTTTTTTGATCTCGTCGACAATTCTCCATGTCCAATCCTGACCTTCATCGAAACCTTGATCTGCAGTTCGACCATAATCCCTCGTTACTGGACGATGGCCAGCTGCGCCGGTTTGATCAGAGCTCCAGCCATGTTCCACCTGCAGCAGTCGTTCGGGTCGAGAAGTCGAGAGAGCATAAGCCCTACGGAGAAGGAATGGGTCAAAATCAGAGTCTGGGAGGATAGAAATAACCCACCGTCCAAGATTTGAGGAAAGCCCGACATTGTCACACTGTACAGAAATAGGGAGCGGAGAATGAGTGGGATGCCACAGGCGAGGCCAGTGACCACCAGCGCAAGCCAACGAAAGCCGACACAATCCATTGGGGGCTTTGGCTGAGAGGCAAATTGAGCGGCAATCTCCGAAAATCATTACTCAATATTGGATGCTGCCGGTAGCCCTTGGCCACCGATAGCCACCGGTAGCCAGCGGCGACCGCCAAGGACCTTGTGCCTTGCGGGTATATAACTCCATTTTTGGCCCATTTTTGCACAAAATGGCCAACTTGAGAGATGCATTGTGAGCCCAAATGTCAATGAATGTGGATCGAATAAAATGTGGATATACTCCATTTCCCAAGTACCTTCATGCTACGATTACCGTTTTTCAACATCTTGTGAAACCAAAAACTGGATTTCTGCCAAAATGGCCATGGTAGTTCACAGCACTCGTAACAGTATATATTCTGTACGATCGGTCGTCTCCCCTTGTTGTAATTTGAATAGGTTGCACTAGAGCTGTTAGGCTTTGGGTTACAATCCCCTGAAGAGATTGGCCTTTAACCCTCAGCTTATATATTACAAGAGAGGTAAACTAGAGTATTCTACAGCAGCCGGCGGGGTTCTACATTAGTGATCCGCTGAGTAAGTCCGCTCGGGGATCGGCCTGATTGCCCCTTATGGTCAATTCTCCAACACCCCAGAACCAATGAGAAAGTCATAATAAAATTAGCATTAAAATAGTGCCATCAGAGCGGGATTTCGAATTTTTCTAATACGTGAAATGGGAAGCCTCATCGGATGTTTGAGCAATTTCTGAAGGAAAAGGTAGAAAAAAAGAAATCCGGTCTGAGGACCGTCATGACGAGCTATTTACCTATCATTTTGTTTGCGGAAGTGAGGCATTTCATTCAGAATTGAGAAAGCCTTAGACTTTTTGCGCCAACCCATCAAACACGTACGGTCGCCCGTGTTTGTATATGTGTGATGTCAATAATTGGGACGAATATTTTTTTTTGACCTTCCTCTCGGCTTGTAATCTTAACGTCTGGTTTTACCTATTTACATTGATGCTCTGTGGTACTGACTGGCAACTCCCACTTCCGCATGCCCCGGGGCACCAAGCAGCAGAATGTGATTCTTCATGCTCGGCAATTTCGCCATCGTACATCTGGCAGCGACAACGAGAACAAGCCCCCGAGTGACAACCAGACCCTCGTACACGAACGTTCTCGTAAAAGGAAGACTCTGGCCACGCAGATATCCGAAGAGGACCAACGGATCACGGAGCTCGAAGCCACCATTGCCGAGCTTGAATCTTCGCTTCAGTGACTCCAATACGACCTCGATGCCCTGCAGGAGGAACACTCTGCTCTTGTAACAACGAATGAGGCTACGTTTCCTGCGCATAAATCACTCAGCACCCTTAAATGGAAGGCAGACGCGACATTCTCGATGAGCTGCGAAAGAAGCAGAAGCGTATACGGAGATTGGAGAAACATCGGCAGAGTCGTTCTCTACCGAAATTACTACCATTGAGGATGCCCTGGACGAGAGATCTCAGCTGCTTGCAGGACTGGAGCACGAACTTCCAGGCCTTTTTTATCGCTTCGTGGGCGGTGGGGAGATTAGAGCATGAAAATAGCACTCGCAGGCTGCAAATGGGGCAGTGCGGATGCGGACCATTCGCACAGTCTAGCTTGTGGCGTTTGTGGAGGGCTTCTGAAGCGTCTGTGAGCAGTCCCCCGAGCGCTTGTGTGAAATAGAACCGCGGCCAAAGCCGCGTCAGAATTGTCATGCTGGGGCAGTATTATTTTCAACCATTCTAAGTGGCTTTGGCTGAGTTCACTAGGCAAGCGTGGACTGGTTCCGCTTCCGCGTTGCCGCGTTTATTATGGTAAGCCGGCACGTTCGTTGAGACAGACGAATCTGACAGTGGGAATCCCCGACTCTGTGAAACAGAGAAGGTTCTGTCGATTGATCTGTTAATTCCTCCCCTCAAACTCATTACCGATTTTGATTGGAGCCTTGTAAGCATTTTTATTACGTGTCATGTTTCGCGTAAATACCACTTCTTTCTTCATATGATGCATCTATTGCTAATGAAGGTTTGGTCTCACATGCTGCATGTTCCAGACGAATATTGGGCACCATAAAATGTTCTGTACCAACAGAATAATTGATTGCTTAGTTCCGTGCTGAGTGATCATGGATTTGTACGGGCCGTTCCGATCGTATGTATTCAAATGTCATGAAAGTGCAATCGGATGACGACTTTTATTATAGGATATCACTATCACTATTACTATCACTATCTCAGACACACTCTGCTCGACCTTCTGCTTCAACGCTCAACGCTTTCATTGCAACAGCAGATATCTGATGCTATCGTACTGTTCATCTACCACACACCTGTTGAATCCAGGCAACCGCCTATACTGTTTATCGTGGCATCCGCCTTAATCAAAGCGGTCGGGTTAGGGTTTATCAGGCCCTTGTCGTTTCACACGAGCCAGACATGAACAAACGGCCTCGTGACAAAGTTGCACCCGAATCTCCTCTTCCTTATACTGCGTATGACAATTCCGATAACAACGACTGAATAGGATGGTCTGTGAACCGGTTTATACTCTGTCATGTATATTTGTACCACTACATTTCCGCCCTTTCGTTTACCTCCTATACTCTTGAATTATATTTGTACCACCACATGTATATTTGTATCGCATGTATATTTGTACCACTATGTATATTCGTACCACTATGTAGCCTTATTTATCGTACCACTATGTATATTTGGACTATTATGTTTCGGCCTTTCATTTACCTCGATTTTTGTGCCGTCTCCCTCTTGTATTTTTTTCTGCACCGAATTTTATTGACAACTGTTTACCCACAGTTCGGGCTAAAGCTCTTCTGGAAAACGAAACAATAAATCAAACAGAATTAACTCAGAGTCGGGGACCGGCGCTCGCGCCGCTACCGATAGATTTGCAGCAATTCCGGCAAATCTCCCTGCCATGCCGCCTGCTCTTCTTCTGGGTGGCCCCAACTCAAACTGGGCCTCCCCACGTTTTTTCACTGAAGCCTTGGCCAACCACCAACCGACCAAGCGCTAACTCTGACTCTAACGACCTAACACTAATTCTGACTCTAACAGCGAACGCCAACTCAGACTCTAACGAACACTAACAATCTAAACACCGAATGGCACCAACGAGTTTGGGTATCTGAGGGTTCACAGACATGGATATTATTATTTTGCAATGAAGCCCTGGGTCGGGATCGAGGACGCCCAACTGGCGACGCTGAGGCATGCTCTTAGACAAACAAATATTTCAGGTTGAGCTGAAAGGCGGGAAAGATGCTGATTAATGGTATTTCCAGCTGATGTTTTTTCTTTTAATTGTTACGGTCGTACAGTACTGCAATACTCACACCTGATCCGCGTCACGCATGCGCATGCGGTCTTGACCATGTGCCACCCGTAACGGTTAGTGTTCGAAGAGTGAGACTACCCAGAATTTAAATTACATTCGCATTGTACCGAATTTACATTGCTCTTGGTACCAGCTCGAATGGCAGCGTGTCGTCGTCCCATGCAAGCAGGAGCGGGTGACTTTCATCGTCCACCTCGCTCATGATCGTTCGAAGCTCCTGCATCAGTGTCAAATCTCCCAGGTCAGGCGCTTCCGCAATTCACCACTGTTGCTATCTTGAGACAAAATATGATGGCGGTGATGGAAGAGGGATTCCCGCTAGGCGAGCCGACAGTGGGGTTCGCCCCCACCGCGTGGGTGGTGTCGCTCGGAAAATACCCCACAGACGAGTTGGCGCTATTGGGGCTGGCGTTGACGGTAGCAGCACCGGCGCTGCTCGGGTAATATCATAAGCCCCACCCCGGTCTGTACTGCCGCGCGTATGCGTTTGCGTAGTCCACCATCGCCCCGTATTCAGAACTTACACACAATGGTCTCCTCGGATATCCTGTCTTGGTAAAAATGAAAATTTTCTCTCAGACAACCGAAATTTTTGGCGGAGATAAGCGTCAGGCTGGCTAAATGATTGTCGACGGTCCGAAATACTCCAATCATTCAGCGGCACCTTGGATGGGCACCACCTCCATTCTGGACTCCTGGGAAGATCAAGGCTGTTGCGCAACAGAAACAGGAAAACTCGCTGATGAGCATCACCTGTTGGTGATTACGGAATACTCCCGATCCGTTGACTTCCGAACGGATTTATTTTGTTTCCGCGAGCACAGCCCACAAATTATATTTGTTGTCTCGGAATCAATATCGTTCCGACGCCTCCCCCTAATTCGTATAGCCTCAAGGGCTTCCCCTTTACTCCTTTATTGTCTTACCCACTGTATATATTGCACCCTGTATATTACTTTACACAGTTTTATGTTATTCTTTCGCCTCCGATCACGTATGCCGCCTTGAGTCCTCGTCGTTGCTCATGCTCGCCTCTGTCCACACCTTTGTATTGTCCCTCGTCGTCCACTTCGTATTCCTCGCACTATGTTTTATCATCCCCGTCTCTGCTCGCTGTCTCGCTGCGAATATATGGCATTCCCCTCTCCATCCCTTCCCCCCCCTTTCCTACTAGTCAAGCTCTGAGCTTGGATTGACCCACTCGCACTTACATAGTCTTACGGTCCTCGGAGTTGCTAGCTTGGTATTTTATTTATCTGCTCGCGCTCTCAGACGCACTGTCAGCGTATCATTTTAGCTCTGACGGCCGACCAGGCTATGCTCACCGGCGCGACCAACCCAGCTTCCATTGCTCTCCATCCCGCAACATCGTGGACCGACGGTACAAATGTTGCATCCGTGTCGGGCGACTGCTGTACTGTGGGTTCTTGGGCCATTTTTCGAGTCCACGACGTAAGTGAATTTTGAGTGAAATAATGTCTTCTAATAATTTCCTGCATAGTTCCCTATGATCGCGCGTGTTTCAAAGATTCTTTTACCCAAAGGCAGCAAGTCGGCGCAAGGGATTCTCGTCGTGGCCAAGTATGATCCCGGCGAAGCCCTTCATCCACATTACCACATGCCCATCCTCCTTCCTGATATGGCTGCACAACGCGTAATGGTCCCTTCGGATGTAAGCTTTCAAAGCTCACACAGTTTCATCTATTAACTAACAAATTTCAAGTCAATCCAGTTTTCCTTCAATGTGCAGCGCGACTGTCATGCAAGCGAGTGTGATGCTAGTGGGGTTGCCCGTCAAATGCAAGAGTGTCAGCAGTCGGATTATTTTACTTGTGCACAAGGACGATAAGCACTTCATCATCAACCTGCACGGATTCCACAATGCTCGCCTTCTCCGAAAATACTTGGGTGTTGCACTCACGAAACCCCGACCACTTTTTGCGGATCGCAGACGACGGCAACCGGCACCGCCCTTGGTTGATCTGGCATGTTTGGCTGTGTTTGGTTAGCAGTAACTGTTGGTTCCCGTTTTCAAAACGCTAAGGCTTTTGCCTGTCCACTTTGGCGCCATGCCGCATAGACTCGTCACCAGTCTGCCACGGCAATTCTTCAGTGCAAGCACTATGCTGTTGGCAGACTGGTACAACTCGGGACACGCTAAAGGGCTGAGCCCGGAGTTTGAAATTCTTGGGTGGCGCCGATGACGGCAGATGACGTCGTTCCCGGTGTTGTCCGTCCGAAAGTAAGTTTCTCAATTAAAACTGGCTCTCGCGCGCAGACTCTCTGGGGGTAAAATAAAAAATCCGAATAGACAGAAGTGTAGCTATGACCCTTACATCCCTACCCCTCTTTTGAACTGAAAAGAAATAATCAAATTCGACGCCATAACGATGGAAATGGAAAATTTTAAACTCTGTGCTCAGCCCTTTTAACGCTCCCGAGTTGTACCAGTCTGCCTATGGCATAGTGCTTGCACTAAATATTACCGTAGCAGGCAGACTGGTTACGAGTCTACACACCGCAAAGGGAAACTCACAGTGAAATCAGCATTAGAATAAAAGTACTTACCTTGAGGGATTTTTGATTTTTTGGCTAATGCATCTAATACTCGCTATCACAAAAAGTAACCGGAAATCGGAGTTTTACGGCATCAATTTGTGGAATACTTTTGGTCCAACTTAATCAGTGTGTTTTTGGGGTTATATGGCCACCCTTAACCCGAAAGTCGCCTTCGAAATCGGTGGGTATGTGCTCGGCAAATGGGTTATATTTATTACACCTGATTTTGCGTCAGATGGCCAAAAACGTTCCAACCTACAGTCATTTCCAAGTATAAACTTTGTGGAGAGTCTCGAGGACAAATCTTGGGGATGCCCTCCACCTTCTTAAACTTAAATATGAGGCTGGGAAGCTGATAGATAAGTGAAAATAGGTGAAACATTCAGCAAGGCAATTCGGCAAAGTCTTCACACGAAGCATCATCCTATTTAGCCCCAGAATTTGTGCCTGAGTGCTTTATTATTGAATTAAGGACGATGAGGATACTTGTGACGGTCTATACCACTCATCTAGGATACCGCTTGGGAGGGATTAAGTTTATAATAGGTGTTTACCTGATGCATGTTGAGATTTTGTGTTGCTGTTGCAGAACGGTTTGCTGACTTGTTCCTTCAAGATATTCAAAATTTTTAGCTGTCAAGAACTCTGTAAATATGCTTCAGAACTCACTACATAGTTGGCCCACTATTAATTGGGTCTCAGATTGTCCATTCGAGGTCAATCTTTCTTGTGACCCACAAATGACATAATTGCCATCAGCATTATTGATCTCTCGGTGGCTCTAGCTGGTGCCAGTGAACTCAGATTTCCAATGCAGGTTGGCATATCTCCTGGTAGGATCCTAAGGTATCTGTGAATGGTAGGTGGTCCAGCTCAGTGCACGTAATCTATCACAATAAATGCATTTCCGGTTACTTTTTGTGATAGCGAGTATGATGGCGGAACACTCTGGAGCCAAATAAACACAACCTGTATAGCAGTCGATTTCTGGGTGCCCAAAATCGCGTTGAACCATATATATATATATATATTTGAACTCGGTGCCGTTAACTCAAATATTCGACATTATTAGATAGGTTGCGCAAAAGCCGCAGGGCCGTGTGCGGCTTCTTGTGCATTGTGCAATGCCGCTGCTATTCCTTCACTGCTCTTGGTTCTTGCTTACGAAGTACCATCCAATGCCTCCTAAATCTAATATTCCGCTCCCGTGAGTGTTATTTTTTGGTTGTGCACCCGTAGGAGGCTGTATTTGTTCAGGCATCACAAAGACTCCACTCATTTTGTCCATCCTTTCACATCTGCCACGTAGCAGCGTCAATGCCAAGAATATTCCCTGTTCCCGCAGCACCTCGTGTGCTATCGAAAGCCAAAATCCAATTCATGCGATAATGTACAATTAATTTCGGTTTACTCGAACGTCTCGCACCCTTCCATGCTATCGAGAGCAGGGTTACCCTGCATGCGCACATCTTGCTTTCTATTCTGGGTATTGAAAACCTCTCCACTTGTCTGTCCTGAGAGACAGACTCTGAATTCATGTGCCGTGCTGCATTACTTTCGGTTGTAGAAATCCAAATTACCGAGTGCATGTGCCCGTGTCGCACTCGCACTCGGGTTACTGAAAGATTTCTACTCGCATTGGTGCTACCAAAAGCCCGACTTGGACTTGCTATGCAGCCTTCACTTCTGCATCCCCCTGCACTGTCCGAACCGCTTTCCAATCTCATGCGCATGTCATGTCAAACCTTTTGCATCCAATATAGTTGTCACCTCAGTAATCTCGCAAGACTACATTTTGTCAGAGGTTACAACCACTAGACCACTCGCGCGAGTGGTCTACGAGTGGTCTAGTGGTTGTAACCTCTGACAAAAAATATTTCGAGTTGAAGTGTTCGTGTCGCATTTATGTTTGGGCGATTCCAAGCTCAATTTCATTCATAATCTTCTGAGCAGACACCAGATCTCTGTGCCTGCGTCACGGATGGCTCAACTCTCGGAATCTAATATTACATGCAGCTCTGTCGCATGTGGTATGTCCTATCCCAATGTTTCACAGATCAACGATAGTTCGCCGTCGTCGTACACCTCGGTGCCTAATTTCGCATGATGTGCGGCACTACCATTTCGACGATGTCCGATGCTTCACTCGACTTTGAGAACTCCTCCAGTTCCCATGTTGTGCTACTGACCGACTAACCTACTAACCTACTAGCCCACTGACCTACTGACCGATGTTACAGCACCGCACAGTTTGATTCATTGCTAATTTTGTCGGGGACCATGGGTATCGAGACCCACACAGTTGGACTCGACTATTCGACCAAGAAGTTCGGTCGAACTGATAGTTAACGAATAATTTTAAGTTTCCCTAACCGATGACTTGATGCTGAGCTTCCCGCGAGCAGCGTTCAAGGAAGGAAGAAGGCAGGGACCCAGAGCTCAAATGAATGCCTACGGTGGGCGTCGCATCAATTGAAGCTAAAAAAGCTTAAATCCGTCAAGTATTTCCCTTTCCCTGCCGAACCGGCACCCACAATATACGCGGCTCGGCTCAGGGAGTCGAGCCCCGAGTCAGGGCAATTGCTACCGTTCTGGGTGTCGCATCAATTGAATGGCTCGCTCGTGGGGAGCCCAGAATCAAAAATTCAATTTCTAGGCGCTTATAATAAAAAAGCTTCGTACTCTGACAACCCTCAAAAAAGATCTCGGCACTAGGCGCCATGTTGCACACGGCGAGCCTCATAGACGCTCACAAGGACTCCGCCTCACTGAATAAATGCTCTTATCCTGTCTCCTTGTCACTATGACCAGGATAGCCAAAACAATCCAGGAACTTGACCAGAAGCTTCAATCCGGTAAGTATTCAAATATGCCCTTGGGCAAATGACACACTTGTGCCTAGCATGTTGCACCGAGGGCGAAAAAACAACTAATTGTACTTATCCTCTTCGAATACTCCGCTGCGTTACTGCCCCTTTAAGCGAGGTGGAGTTCATCAAGGGGCAAGCAAACACACTGCTGGGCGCTCGAAATAGGGCGGCCTATTATAGGTTTCTATAAGATGCAATAGAATGGTGAGACATGACGTTGCAACGTGCTGTGGCGACATGAGCTGGACATTCTCATTCCATGGCTCCTTCAAGTGTACAGAACAGCCTGGATGTTGAAGTGAGAAAGTGACATGATCCACATGTTCTGCATTGACCTAGATATTAAGGTCCTGGAGGATACGCTTTCGTTGGAGAATCCCTCAGAAATTCTGGAGGAATACCAGAACCAAGCGACCCAGCTGGAGACTGAAATGTAGCACTCAGTGTAAGTAAGTAAGGATTATTTTGTTACGAACATTTTCTGTTATAGCGTCTGTCTACGAGAGTAGATGGCAAGTGGGTGGTCGAGGTTCACCATACCCTGAGATTTTGTTCGAACCGGGATCTACTTGTGCAAGCTCTGAGAACCTCACGCCCCAATGAGACGCCTAATGATCAACCATGCAGACCATACTAGGCGAGTGATTTTCCGTAACCGGAGCCAGATCTATTCATAATCACCTACAAACTTGTGTATGCGCTCCCCTCCGCTGCACTCTTATATCTAAGACACATTCATGTGATCGTACCACTACGATTATATAGCGGTTGCAAAACTTCAACCACTTGCTCAGAAAATTCTGGGAATATTCAGAGACTCGTATCCTAGAACAATATTACAGCTAACGTCAGTACCGAAGGCGCGAACGGAAATTTCTTGTTTTGGGATGTTTTCAGAGAATTGTTAGTAACTCAACCAGTTCTGCACCGATTCGGATGAAACCTAGGTAGATCTGTCGGGCTAATTCAAGCGCAATTAGTGATAGAAACGAATTTGTGAAAATATTATGTATTGGGTAAGCTGTGGTTTCGGGCTGTTTTCGGGCTGAATGCTGTCTAGCATGCCCAGAACATGTCCCAGTGACCTAATATTTTGGGACAGACAACATGTATACCTGGAAAAATGTGTCATAGAACCAGAGGCACAGATAATTTGGTTATACTCCTGTAGCTGCATTGGAGAAATTTGGCAGCTTTGGCATTCAGAAATATTGTACGGATTGCATCGATCTATTGTTTGTATATAATTCTGGTCCTATGACATGTTCCTCCAGGCATATATTTTGTCCTTCCCAAAATATTAGTCACTGGGACATGTTCTGGACATGCTAGACAGCATTCAGCCCGAAAACAGCCCGAAACCACAGCTTACCCAATACATAATATTTTCACAAATTCGTCTCTATCACTAATTGCGTTTGAATTAGCCCGACAGATCTACCTAGGTTTCATCCGAATCGGTGCAGAACTGGTTGAGTTACTAACAATTCTCTGAAAACATCCCAAAACAAGAAATTTTCGTTCGCGTCTTCGGTACTGACGTTAGCTGTAATGTAGGCACCCTCTTCTTTATGATTCCAGTCCACACTATTGAAGAAGAAACACACATTTCTACACGCCCCAAAGGCGCGCGCATAGTTCTGACTTGAAGCACGCACGCGTACGGTACAACAAACCACCCACCGTGCTCTCGATTGCACGCCGCGAGGAATTGATCGCACAAGTGGAGAAACGGTACTTTGACGCGCGCTGTTGGGATATTGCGCAGATTGCGTCCAGATTGCGTCTGTCCACTGGGTTGTTCTCGAGGACCCTCCGGTTCAATTTTAATCAGGCGTGAGGCCCGAAATGTTGATGAGATTCTGAGGAGATATGAGGCCTGGGATTCCTATGTAATAAAACTGAACAGAATACTCTCCTCTAAAACTCGACAGAATACCTAGAGACACGGTAGCTCGTTAAACCGCAATAGCACTCGGCGGGAGTGAAACGAAGTATTTCTTACCTCACAGCACCTAATGAAATACCAACCAGATTCGGACGCGCAGCTCGCTGATTCTATAGATATCTTTGTGCGACGCTACTTGGTTTCTTGACGACTACCGCGGGGTCCTAATCCGTCGTATCGACCGGGACCTCACAAGATGGGGGGAAGATGAGGACGACGTACTTCTGACTCGTGAATTTGATAAACACCCGGCCGGGACTGCAAGTTGGGGCTCAGCTGCCAGACTTCCTCCTCCGCAGGCGTCGTTGTCGTGCCCTGCCTGATGGGTATATCCAGCTTAACGTTATCCAGCGCCACAGCGCGGTGTAGTCTTCGGGCGACACGGTCACGCGCTACATAATCGAGGCGCGCATTTTAGCTTCACCAACTAAAATGAGCAGAAGGACGCACGATCTGGCTCACATCCGTCCGCACGCTGGGAACATTAAGCGGCATTCGCAGTACCGCCAGCAACGACGCCGCACCCGCGGCATTCGCGCCCAGGCCCACGAGGACGCCTCACCCTGGCAGCGCGCCGTCCCCAACAGCGTGCTGGTACACGTACCCCGCCAGCAGCAGGAGCCCACTGACGAAGTACACGAGATACAGCGCGAAGAGGGCGTACGGCGGCGTCGCGGTGCGGTGTGTCGCGGCGCGCGCGGGGAGACTAAACAGGTAAGTGGCATATGCCGAAAGATGTCCGATCCGAAAGTCCGGATTTTGGCTGTTTCCGTCCTCAGGGTTTTGCGCCAAATCCGTCCGCATAAGGATCGGAACCTCTGTTTTTCGACCAGTTTCGTCCGCATAATGGATCGGACTTTGAGACACGAGAGGGTGTTTTTAGGTATTTTTGGAGGTGCTTGGCGGGGATGATGGTCTGTTCATGGGATTTTCTTATGTCTTCTCAACCTGGCACCTAAAAACTTGGCAAATTTAATAATTTTGGGTGAAACCGTCAGCATATTGGATTGAACATCAGCACCCATTGGCGAGTTCCGTCCACGCTTGGGATGAGACATAGTGGTCTTTTTTGGCGGATTCCGTCCGCATAGTGATGAGACATTTGGCCTTTTTTGAGACCAATTCCGTCCGCATAAGGATCAGACATCATTCGAGGTATGCCACTTACCTGACTAAACCCGCGCCCGGAACCTTATGTAATCAGGTGGCTGTGCTCTGGGGAATTGCTTCCCCCCAGACCCCCTCCCTTTCGCCAGTCTCCTACCCAGCCGCGGTTTCGAGGTTCATCAGACACAGTAATAGTATTGTTAATTAATCTAATACAGAAAAAACGAGTAAACGGAAAGATCGGACCGAATGTGATGTGACAAATGATGTGACCTAAGTTGGGGATGAACCTCTCCACAGCGGCTGGAAGAAAATATTGGTAAACAGCATAGCCACAATTTCGCGAAATACCTTAGAAATACCTCAACTGCCCTTCCTCACTCGAAATAAAATAGCTTCGCAGCTTTTATGCAGTTTATATGTAGCTAATAGTCCCCCTGTGTGGTCCAGCAATTTTCACTTGGGGTAGTTTCGAGACTGTCCGCCAAAAGCCGCTTATTGCTGCAGCAACTATTGTCAAGGTCAATATCAATCTTTAAGCTTCTTGTGTGGGCTTATGAGGATGTTATATGTGTTCCAAGGGACCAAAAACATTTTATTTCAAGTGAGGAAGGGCAGTTGAGGTATTTCTAAGGTATTTCGCGAAATTGTGGCTATGCTGTTTACCAATATTTTCTTCCAGCCGCTGTGGAGAGGTTCATCCCCAACTTAGGTCACATCATTTGTCACATCACATTCGGTCCGATCTTTCCGTTTACTCGTTTTTTCTGTATTAGATTAATTAACAATACTATTACTGTGTCTGATGAACCTCGAAACCGCGGCTGGGTAGGAGACTGTGGCGCGGGGCCCTTTCGCTGGCGCTGGCCTTTTTCCGCTGCCCAGCGGGGCCTCTTTTTTTAAGTAAGTTTCAATTTTTTTCCTCCGTTTTTTCACTGCCCCACTTGATCCGCAGCAAAATTGGCATCCCCGTCGACTTTTGCGGAGCCCCACTGCGTGGAGCATCCGCTCGGTGTGGCTGACAATTTTCCTGCGAATTCCTGTGGGGCAGTTCCAAAACTCCAAGGCCAAGTTCAAATTGTCATGAATTCTCTTGTGTGAGAAGCTTGGAGTTTGTTTCGGGCGCCGGCCCGGACGGCTGGGGTTTTCCACCCGACCCCGACCGCTGGCGCGGGGCCTTACGCTCGCCGCTGGGCCCACTGCGTGGTGCAGAAAAAAAATGACCTATGAGCGGTTCGAGTGACCTCACCAAAAGAAAACAAATATTACGAACCACACCTCAACAGAACGAGAGCACAGGGCTTGCAGAAACGGATCTCCTGACTGTCGACAATGGGCCGGCGGTGACTCGGTCCCAGACCGTGTTGTTAGCGTGTCAAGTTGGACAGCGCGCTGTTGGCGGAGCTGATGCAGCCTGCGAAGAAGGACGTGAGAAAAGAGAAGTCCGTGGCCTCCTTCAGACGGTATTCAGGCCGGTCGTCCGGTGCCGGGAGGTCGTGTATTTAATGACAGAACAGGACAAAAAAAGCTCCTGAAGCTTGTACAACTACCGGGACTCCATGAAATAGCTTTCCAAGCCGCCAAGGAGTCGGTAGGAGTTGGGCCGAGTCGGGCACTTTCCGTCAATTATGACGGTCAATTAGCCGACACTTTTTTCCTCATAGCCCCTTCGCCGACAAGAAGCTCTCCACATTCCCATCATGGGAGTCTCCGCTGAGCAATACGGGGCCCTCAAGACAGCCTCAGCTCGCGTCTTAGCCGAAGATGGCTTCAGTTACCCACAGATTGCGGAGGTAATGGCCGCCGTTCTCGGTAGCGATCGTAGCTCGCCCGTGGCCCAAGCCTGAGAAAAATACTGGTCTGATGGGCGCCGCCGAAGAGAAAATGAGTAGCAATGATGAATATACTTGGCCAAATGTATGTGGCCACTGTCCGCCATTGTCCGCTGTGGATAAATTTATTCGCACGCCAGCTCCCCCGTACAGGCGTAGATAATGACGGCGACGTTGAAATGGCCTCGGCCACCCAGCTTATGCTCCCGAATGTGGCCCTGAGTCTGAGTCGGCTGATCAAGCCAGGGACCGTGCCGAGCGGAAGCAGAATGGCAATATCCACGGCAAGGAAAGAAGGACCTGATCTAATGGCCTCGGTTTTCATTGAGTACCAGAAATTGAACTCAACTGGTGCCATAAAACCAATTTATCACTGTATCGGGTGCGACACTTCCTTCCGCAATAATACGTACTAAGCTACGGAACGAGCGAGACTAGTATATCGAAGTTGGAAGGTATTGACAGAGTAGCAGAAAGCTATTATAGCTATATGGTGTAGTACTAGGGGGCCGTGAGCAGTAATGACTTGAAATTGGCCCAGTTGCACCTCAGGCATTGAGCACTCCTTCATTCTTGGAGGCGCGGAGTGGAAGCATGGTCCTACCACCTTATTAATGTCAAGGGCAGACTTTTGGGGGTCTTTCGGGACTTCCTCTATTCATTTATTCACCATAGGATCCATCATCTGGCGTAGTCGTTGAAGAAGGAATCAACTTGTATTACTGACTGACCTTCAATTTGGGCTGTGGGGGATCAGGGTCGCAGCCCGGCAAATTGCGACCTCTGTTTGAGTTCTGGGGGGTAAAAGTCGCAACCTGGCATTTGTGCCGCCACCAAGTCTCGATCACGTAGAACAATTTACGCTTCCATTGTTTTTCTCCCTCTTGCCACAGCATGCCACCTAGACCCCCGCTTCAGCCCATCCAGTGGTGGTCAGCAACGTGCCGCCAAATCCAAACTCCGACACTAGCGTGTCGAGTGGTAGATAGCCCGCCTTTCTGAATCTTACGGCTACTTTCACGCCAAATTTGCATGGGCTTGTATGCACTGCGGGGATCTTAGAATTTTCTATCGAGGAAAAGGGTCTAGGAAAATTTTATCAGGGTACAAAGGAAATTTCGACAGACCGTAAAATTCCGGGTAAAAGTACCACTTTTTCGCTAGGAGCACAAACACATTATTGTTGGTACACAAGTTGTCCTGGAATCCGTTCTGGGTGTTTGAGATTGCACCAATATCCTCCCTCGGCCCTTCCCGAATCCGGCGATCAATGATGAGAGTCAGCATCTTGAGAATGCAGCATTCCAAAGCAATCAGTCGATAGCTGGATGGATCCGTCGCATCTTTATCCTTTTTGAGAATTCCAATTAAGATCGCAATAAGCCAGGCGTGGGGAGCATCCCTCGTCCAAATGAAAAAGATGAAAGAACTCCAAAAGTTTTTTCGTTTGGAATAGCGAGGCAGTTCTTGTATGAGAAGTTGCATTCAAATGGCTGGCATTTTGAAAAGCATGACCTGGCACAATGGAGGTGCATTCAAATGGCGGGCTTTTTGAAATGCATGACCTGACACAACAGAGGTGCATTCAAATGTTTGAAAAGCATGACCTGACACAATCGAGGTGCATTCAAATGGCCGCCATTTTGAAAAGCGTGACCTGACACAATAGAGGTGCATTCAAATGGTGGGTATTTTGAAAAGCATGAGCGCCCGTTGAGTGTACAACGTAGTTTTGAGGACTTTAGAACCGTAAGATTCACCGGAACCCTGGGTTGCTTTGAATGAACCTCAGATACCATCATACTCTTGCCTTTCCCGGGGTTGGGATTCTCGCAGTTGCCAGCAAAATTGCTGCAGTTGAAACCCATTGTTAATATAGGACCTGTACATCATCTTGTACCATCCAACCTATGGTCAGAGTGCAGTGTTGTTCTGGGCTAAATCTCAGAGTTGAGCATCTCAGAGCCATGGAAGCCGCCTTTATGTGGGTTATATGATGCTAATACAATCTTTTTATCCTTTTAGAACTTCCCTGAATTCCACCCACACGCTCGAAGAGGTTATTTCAACATGGTTCGGGGATCTCGGGGATATCTGATCTGGCCCGAGACTCAATCAACCAACCTGGTGGAAATAGGATTCAAGTTTAGTTGATAGCTATTAGCAACCTCTTCCATGTTCAACAAAATGACACCAATACATATGATTTGATTATTTTTGCTATTGGAAAGATCAACTTTGGCAGGCGAGGCACGAATGTTTCGTTTATTGCGAGACTTGTAGATACCTGTGCACCTGCATTTTGGAATGGAGACTCATACTATATGAATTCATTTTGTACATGTGTTATTACAGTGATATGACCTCAGGTGGTTGCTCCTGGCACCAAAAATATATGAAATCCGGTGATTTCCGGGGAGCGGCCAACTTTGAAGGGGTTATAGACGGCAAATGTAGGAGTTGGCAAGGAGTTTGTGCCGTAAACTTTTAGTACACCTCTTAGCATCTAATACAAACCCAACATCTCGGTAAATGGTCCAGTATTGCACGAGAAATGCTTGTTTGTCCGAGTTCCAGGTGTGTCCGGAATGGTGGGGGACGATAGTATCAGATGCCTTCGTAATAAGCACAAATATAATTGAAGGTGGAGAGTCACTGGGGGGATTTGGGGCGGCATCGCAGCGCATATATACGGTGTGCACCTGCACCACAACGCTCTATCACAATAAATCCCTTACAACGTAGACCAGCAGGATAAAATCCGGCACAACCTGGCCATGATTGGGCGGTAATGGTGAGCACCGCTGCAGCACTGCCCCGCACTGCTGGTGCCGGGAGCCGATGCATCGTGCTGCCATGATAACATGCACTACTGCAATTCATTTTGACCAATTTAGGTTTTCGCCGGTCGATAGAAAGAACAAGAAGTGAAACGATTGAACTCGAATTCGACCTAACTCGCATTAGTAAAGTTTGATACCACAATTCCAATGTAAGGCACGAATAGCGACTGAAGCATCATCCCATCTGCGCAATGGCGGCTACGGCATTGTCTCACAGCACTCAAAATTTTCGAAGCCAATTTTGAGGAATCAACTCCAAGCCAATTGAGGGTCAAGGCAGAATGTGATGGTGAATTGGGGTCTGAATATTATGGTGTCTGTCCACGCGGTTGGTCAGTAGTTGGCCGGGGATTGAGGTGCATTGCGCGTATTTGAACTTTGATGGTTGTAATACCACCAAGGCTGGATTTGGGTTCAATCGAGCACCATTAAATAGAGGAATGTACATTTGAAGTCAAGTGACCCTCAAGGAGAAACTATTCTCGAGCCTCGAGAGGGTGACTTTTTTATTTTTATTTTTATATATATCGCAAATTACAGCTCCACCTCAGTCAATGGACCTCAGTGTACTTACCCGACCAGTCAAATGCACTGCAAGGAATTGAGGGGACAGTGCGGGGGCAATGAGGCGATGTGTAAAGTGCGGTGCAACGGTCTCAACCCGGTCCCATCGCAAGATTCCATTTCAGAGTATGGCAATCCCAGGACCAAATGCATGTTTCTTGGAAGCTTATTTACATTCAGAATGTAGCTGGAAACAGAGACACATATGAGTACTTACCGTGACATTGGCTCAACATACTGATGGCTAGACCGGTTACCGTCTGTCTATGAAGGCAAGCCTGTCGATAGACAGACCGGTCGATCTGAGTTTGAATTTCCAATACGCCCGAGATACAATAAAAGGCTATTTGTCAGCAACCATCAATTCCTTTGAGCCTGGACTTATGTAGTTGAATCTGGTCAAACGAGAGCGTCGGGAGGCTTTCAGTGACTCGTTTAGTGACTGGGATTTTCTTTAAGAAAATAGGCCTTGTATTTGGGTCATTGAAAGTCTTTTGGTGTGGAGTTGTTATTTTTGGATCGGGGGCCGCCCCGCCAAGCTTGCTTACTAGGGATCCGCCGAAGAGCGGGATGCTCGCGAAGCCAACAGGTCCGAGACACAGCCACATTACGAGCTTTGATTAGTAATTACGCACGCCCCTCAATTTCGAGGCGATAATTTCTCCCCTAGCCAGACCTACCACCGCAATTGCGACACCAACCACCAACCACCTCCGTGCCTGCGATGCCCGTGAGGTCGACGACATCCAGACATCCACCTCGGTGCAGACAGGGAGCAGCAGTGCGCTGCGAGTATCGGAGGTCTGGAGTGGTTGTTGAGGAGCGAACGGCGTTACTGTTGCTCGGAAATGACGAGACGAGATCGAGGGAAACGCCGCTGCGGGAGCGCGCCCGTCCAGTAGCCACGGTTAATGGCCTTCTTGCAACTCAGCTCGTAAAACGCTTGAGGGGCTTTGTTTTTTGCAGTACGGATTTTGTTGACATTCCACGGCATGAGAATTTCGTCAAGGGATTTCTGGATGCGGGGCTGGAAAACAATGAACAGGCACACACGATCAATAGGTGATTCCATGTCAAGGAGTCCAAGCTCCTCGAGATGAACAAAGTTTTGTGGTAAACTTGCAGAGTGTCCTTGCGAACGTCTCACCAGTTACGCTCCATCCGAATATTCTGCGGGGAGGAAACAAACTGAGAGACTCACGTCAGGCAAAGCCTTTCTTCCCATGGTTGCCACTGCAGTAATGGTCGCATCCAATTTTCAGTTTTCCTCGACCTCAAACTACGTTGAGTTTCTGAACGGGAGAACAGGGTTTAAAAGAGTCTCGTTGTATCATTGCAAATGCATGCTGAAAAAGACTGGCTGATTCATCTGGTTGAGAGCAGCGATGAATTTCCAAAAAACTCTTCAGTGAATGGTTGGGAGCACAAACATACCCTCCACATAATTCAATCTCCACTACATTTGAGATCAGTACCACCAGGAAATGGATAATTTTCAGAGGATTTTCAGATCCAGAGGCAGGGGCGAGACATCATTCGGGCACGAAATAACTGTGGAATATAGCGAACAGTGGACTATACCAGGGGGCTATCACTATCGCTTCTGCGGAAATCGACCCTATGCTGTATGTTGGTGTTTGCATGCTGTATGTTGGAGCTTGGCTGTAGCCTCAAGGCCGTTTGAATAAATTCCCAACTCCATCATGAGAGCTGCTAAAAAGCTTCAGGGGTTGAGGAGATTGCTCTCTGAACAATATAACCCCTGGCCACTTCATAAGCGGCATTCAAATGGTACTGGGCATGGGACAGAGGCCATAGCCAAATCCGAACATACAGCATAAGGTCGATTTACCCACAAGCGACAGTGATCACCCCCTGGATTATATCGGCAAAGATAGAAGATGCCGCTTGAGCAGAGCATAGTTGCAGCCAATTGAAGTTGTCACCTATTGAAGTTGTCATTCCTAAAACATGCAATTTTCTAAGTTGCATGCTGCAATTCTTGAACATGTTACACGGCAGGAATTTGCTTTTGTGAGTTGCTGCACCAAAAGTTGCACCTACACAAAGTTGATCCCAGTTGAAATTGTTGCTTAAATTTCACCTCCATTTGAACTTGTATCCGGAATTTGAGTTGTGTTGTTTTGGGTGGTAAATGGCCAAGATGCGAATTTTTTTTTTTGCACACTATGTGTGTGTCAGGATCTCGTCCCAGTCGTCTTCCCAATCACAACCAGGCAGTTCAATGAGGAGACACGCGGCCATGCGCAACCTGGACATGCAAGTTAGCTCCAGGCCAAATTACACTGTGATGAGAGGACCGACATTCCGTTGCTCTTCTGCACAATCTGCTCCGTGACATGCTTGGCAGACTTGTCATCGCTAGCCCAATTTCCGACCCTGGGAACTTCGCTGCCAATGTAAGATCTGATGTCGCCAGTTGAAACCACGGAACCAAGCTCGATGAAGGTTACATCCTTGAATGCTGTTTGGAATTCCTCAAGAGGTCGACTGGTAAGCAGGAGATGCAGTGCATTTTTGGCAGGATGGCATAGGCTGTGGATGAACTCGATAAGAGGCTTCCAGTCGGTCTTGTTACATTCATAGAGCCCATCGATGACGATATATGTTTGGTTCAACTCTGAAAGTAAATCCTCGAGCACTCCTTTGAGATGTACGTGTTGTGGCTGTATAGTTCCATTTCCCAGTTTTTCATACAGCCGATGAAGAGAGCTATGGGGCGAAGGCGACCGTCCAGAGAGCTGCCAGATGATAGAACGTAACATGATGTCCATGAGCTGCCTCTCATTTCTAAAATCGAAATAGAAATACGCAACTGCGGACCGGTCGAGACAGGCCTTAACAATTTCTTCAATCACTGTGGAACTGCCAAAGTGGGTATTGTCAGAGGCAGATTATGTGTGTAGTAGTGATAGAAAACACCTTAGTACACTCTTTCTAGTCCCAGCTGCAACCAATTATTAGAATGGAATTGGAACAGAATGAAATTGACTTACAGATTCCTTTGATCCATAGTGCAACTCAAATATGGAACAGAGCGTCCAGGTGGCGGTATGTTTGGCCAGCACTGTCCTACTTACTTTCTGTTATGAAAAATGTCTTGTAAACATGTCCCAAAAAATTAGAAAAAGGGAGCAAACACAACCAACAACTCAAATAGGGGGAACTTTGAACAGCACTATTTATGTCCTTTGACAATGGTGGATGCAGAGAAGCGAATTCATACTTGAAAAAGAAGACAATAATTTAGTCATGGTTGATTGGGCATTTCCCAGAAAGCAACGAAATTTGGCCAAAAAAAATTTACAGTGCAATTGCAGGCGAATTTCAGTACTTAGTGGTGCTGACCTCCATCTGCTAGATGCAGTATATACTTCCCATGTGGGATTTAACCTGTAAAATCCTTTCCACTCGGTCCGGCTGGTGTTCGGCCGGTTGTCGGACTCGGCGATTTTTGTCACATCTCCCGATGAATTGCCGTGTCTCCGCGGTTATCAATTGTCTACGACTAAAGAATGGTTCTGACGGATGTTGTGGGTGGCGCAAGGACCGAAGGAAGAGGAGCTGGGAGAATTACCATTGATCACCCACTTTTGCAAAAGGTTTTTAATGGCACTTTGAGGTACCATTTTGACCATGTTCTTCCCAGTGCGTTTGAAAAATACGGATGATATTAAGGCATGTCACGAGTCTGAGTTACTCATGGGTCACGGTGAGTTGAGCCGTGGGACAACTCATGAGTTTGTATACTCACGGGATTGAGTACTCATGGCCACGAGGAAGCACGGATCCAGGTTCCACATTCCACAATCCAAGTACTCATGTGGGTACTTATGAGTTCATCCGATGTTAATTGTATCTCGGGCTTTTGCATCTGTACTTTAGCTCACTTTGATCTTTGTTCACTTCCTTGTTTTGATATGACAATTCGCGGCCCTCGGTTCTTTCTCTACTCCATGATACAAGACTTCTTACTTTGTCAAACCAGGGTGGCCACGAGAATGGATTCAAGCTGTTGAAGACATTCTTCGGAACAAGTGGGAGGCACACTACAAGCCTGCCACTGCCCCTGTGACTGTCCCAGCCAAGTTCAAAATTTTCTGAATTGGGTTATAAAGCAAAGCGATGCCTCTGTGCTTTCAGGTGTTTGCATAAGAATCCAGACTGACCAGGACCCGACAAAGGAATCTGAGGGGGCCATTCTGACTGAAATTCTGCTGGCTATTGCCTCAGCAAGTCAATTCTGCCAAGGGTTTTGAACTGACTGTGAATCTAGATTTGATGTGAATTGGGTTATAAAGCAAAGCGATGCCTCTGTGCTTTCAGGTGTTTGCCTAAGAATGCAGACTGACCAGGGCCCGACAAAGGAATCTGAGGAGGCCATTCTGACTGAAATTCTGCTGGCTATCACCTCAGCAGGTAAATTTTTGCCAGGGTTTTGAACCGAGTGTGAATTCGGATTTGATATGAATTGGATCATAAAGCAAAGCGATGCTTCTGTGCTTTCAGGTGTTTGCCTGAGAATGCAGACTGACCAGGACCCAACAAAGGAATCTGAGGAGGCCATTCCGACTGAAATTCTGCTGGCTATCGCCTCAGCAGGTCAATTTTGCCCAGGGTTTTGAACCAAGTGTGAATCTGGATTTGATATGAATTGGATTATAAAGCAAAGCGATGCCCCAGTGATTTCAGGTGTTTGCTTAAGAATCCAGACTGACCAGGACCCGACAAAGGAATCTGAGGAGGCCATTCTGACTGAAATTCTGCTGGCTATTGCCTCAGCAAGTTAATTCTGCCAAGGGTTTTGAACCGAGTGTGAATTCGGATTTGATATGAATTGGATTATAAAGCAAAGCGATGCTTCTGTGCTTTCAGGTATTTGCCTAAGAATGCAGACTGACCAGGACCCAACAAAGGAATCTGAGGGGTCCATTCTGACTGAAATTCCACTGGCTATCGCCTCAGCAGGTCAATTTTGCCCAGGGTTTTGAGCCAAGTGTGAATCTGGATTTGATGTGAATTGGATTACAAAGCAATGCGATGCACCAGTGCTATCAGGTGTGTGTCTAAGAATGCAGACTGACCAGCACCCAACAAAGGAATCTGAGGAGGCCATTTTGACTGAAATTCTGCTGGCTATCACCTCAGCAGGTCAATTTTGCCCAGGGTTTTGAACCGAGTGTGAATTCGGATTTGATATGAATTGGATTATAAAGCAAAGCAATGCTTCTGTGCTTTCAGGTATTTGCCTAAGAATGCAGACTGACCAGGACCCAACAAAGGAATCTGAGGAGGCCATTCTGACTGAAATTCCACTGGCTATCACCTCAGCAGGTCCATTCTGCCAAGGGTTTTGAACCGAGTGTGAATTTGGATTTGATATGTAAAACTTGTCACAAAGTGTTATCTTATCACACAATCCCACTATTGAGTAGCCAGGACTCAGTGGCCAAGAACTCCAGTAAGAAGGACCATTGGAGGACAGGGGTAAGCTTCGTGAAAATGTTTGAATAAAAGAACTAAAGTACATACTAAAACTGCTGCTTTTATATCTACAAGTAGGCTATGTCCATGCTGTATATGCTGCGATATATCTGCTGTGTTCATAAATGCTGTTCATCTGAGTCCTGTGCCATCCTATGCTATCCTATGCAGTCCCATGCTATCCTATACAGCACTGTGCTCTCCTACACAGCTTCATGACTGGTCTGAACTCTGATCTTATCATGCATCTTATCTATCATTATCAAGATGGTAGGTTTTGATGCAATCAAAGGGCCAGATTGTGACATTCCTTGGCAAAATTGAGTTGCTGAGGTGATAGCCAGCAGAATTTCAGTCAGAATGGCCTGCTCAGATTCCTTTGTCGGGTGCTGGTCAGTCTGGATTCTTAGCCAAACACCTGACAGCACTGGGGGCATCACTTTGCTTTGTAATCCAATTCACATCAAATCCAAATTCACACTCAGTTCAAAACCCTTGGCAGAATTGACTTGCTGAGGCGATAGCCAGCAGAATTTCAGTCAGAATGGCCTCCTCAGATTCCTTTGTTGGGTGCTGGTCAGTCTGGATTCTTAAGCAAACACCTGAAAGCACTGGGGCATCGCTTTGCTTTATAATCCAATTCATATCAAATCCAAATTCACACTCAGTTCAAAACCCTTGGCAAAATTGACTTGCTGAGGTGATAGCCGGCAGAATTTCAGTCAGAATGACCTCCTCAGATTCCTTTGTTGGGTGCTGGTCCATCTGCATTCTTGGGCAAACACCTGGAAGCACTGGGGCATCGCTTTGCTTTGTAATCCAATTCATATCAAATCCAAATTCACACTCAGTTCAAACCCGTGGGCAAAATTGACCTGCTGAGGTGATAGCCAGCAGAAATTCAGTCAGAATGGCCTCCTCAGATTCCTTTGTCGGGTCCTGGTCAGTCTGCATTCTTAGGCAAACACCTGAAAGCACAGAAGCATCGCTTTGCTTTATAATCCAATTCACATCAAATCTAGATTCACACTCGGTTCAAAACCCTTGGCAGAATTGACTTGCTGAGGCAATAGCCAGCAGAATTTCAGTCAGAATGGCCCCCTCAGATTCCTTTGTCGGGTCCTGGTCAGTCTGGATTCTTAGACAAACACCTGAAAGCACAGAAGCATCGCTTTGCTTTATGATCCAATTCATATCAAATCCGAATTCACACTCGGTTCAAAACCCTGGCAAAAATTTACCTGCTGAGGTGATAGCCAGCAGAATTTCAGTCAGAATGGCCTCCTCAGATTCCTTTGTCGGGCCCTAGTCAGTCTGGAGTCTTAGGCAAACACCTGAAAACACAGAAGCATCGTTTCACTTTATAATCCAATTCACATCAAATCCAAATTCACACTCAGTTCAAAACCCTGGGCAAAATTGACCTGCTGAGGCGATAGCCAGCAGAATTTCAGTCAGTAATGTGAAAGGAGAAACCTCGCAGCTGCGCAACGGCGTAACACCATCCGAGACAATTATTTGACAATTGGGCTGTGCAATAAATTGAGCATTTAGTCCAGGGGCGCAGCGCGGGAGCAGGATTTGGTGGAGATGCGAGGACGTCGCGGGAGCTCTTCGGCGAAGTCGAGCCGGGTGGGAAACACATAAATTGAGTGTGTCTAAGCATCTTCGGGCGAACACTGCGGACCCCAACGCTCACTGTATTGTATGAAAGAGTCATCCACGTAATCACTATCATCCACGGCGGCTCCAATAATAAATTTGTGGATGGGATTTGTGAACACAGGATTTCAAATTTGTGGACACTACTTATTTGTGGACGCTATTTGTGGACACTGCCCGTTTGCAGAATCATTTCTGGGCCAACCCTGTCGGGAACCATAAATGATGTCCACAAATGTCAAATGATATCGTGCAGCCTTGCCTCATCTCTTTCGGGGTAGTTGTACATCGGATGCTCGCACTCAATTGCACCCCTATTCTTTCTAATCAGTGCTGAATCCTGCCAAGCCTCAATGTCTGCGGGTGCAAGTCTGGCTCCATTCCAACTCAGAGGTCACGTGTTTCAAAATGTAAACGGTGACAATACAGTCATGCTTATCAAAATGTAAATGGAGTTGTCAAAATGTGCGTTCCCCTTGTCGCAATTCCATCACAGTCCGAGAGCCGTTTTTTGAATCCCTCGGACTTCCAATGGATAGCCCTGATTTTTGCGGTGTACCAGCTAGTAGGCTTGTGCTTCGGCCCTAGCACTTCGGTATTCAAAACCCCGCTCCCGGGAAACACAGAGCAAATAATTTGTTCAAAATATTGAGCCACCGTGCAATGCTCGGATCAGTCGGTATTCAAACCCCCGCTCGCAGGAAACACGGAGCAATAATTTGCGTCTGAGCCACACTATTTCTGTACAGTATTTGTGGACATTATTTATGTACAGCCGGGGATATTTGGTGTTACTGTATTTGTGGACAGCCGAGAATATACCCGCATCAAACTATTTCTGTACAGTATTTGTGGACATTATTTATGGACAGCTGAGCATATTCAGTATTGCATCCCGCTAAGCAGCATAGTAGATGCCCCGGCATTGTAGCTGTACACTACCCGGTGGCATTTCAATCGCAGACACGGAAAAGCCACTCGTGTGGCCGAACCGAGCCGAGCTGCGACAACACGCCAACCGACCCATGGCCGGGCCAAAGCAGCAACGAGTCCCTGACCTATGGCCCAGAAGGGGCGATCATTCCCCGCAAATGTCTTCGGAAATCCCCAAATGTACAAACACCATTCCGCACCGGAAATCCTTCGGCCCGTACTTCGGACTATCTATGGATCGGCCCGAGATCGCAGTCCGGATTCGGGCCACAGGACTCTATATAAGCGGCCCTGTACCGGCCGTCGATTGGCATCCCCCATCTCAGCCGACTTATAAACTCAAGACACTCCCCAGATCAAATACCCAAATAGAGCAAGGTGCGGTGCTTGTTGACCTTCAAAGACAGTTCCCTGAGAGGAGGAGAGCCCCAAAGCGCGGGGGCTGTCCTCTCAGGGAACTGTCTTCGAAGGTCGGTGAGCACAATTCTAATCTTCATTCATACACATTGTTCCATGTTCCTTGGTAATTTTCAGACCCCTGATACTTGAAGCTCCCGACCTCGAGCAGTCTCAGTAGAACACGCGGGTTGGAACGTACGTGGGATGTAGTCATGTTCATTCTATGTCATCTGAACACGTCTTCGCGCAGATTTGGTTAAGATCTTTGGGTTCTGAGGGATCGGTTCTGGGGGATGGACCAGGGTCGTATGTAACCTGGCGAGTTACTTTTTGAGTTCTGGGGGTTCAGGGCCGCAACCTCGAGTTGCTTGGTCTCTCTCTATGTAGGGTGTCTACTTGGGTTCTGGGGGATCAAGGTTGCAACCTTTGCTTGGGCTCTGGGGGTTCAGGGCCGCAACCTCGAGTTGTGTCTGCTTGGTCTCTCTCTAGTAGGGAGTCAAGCTCGTTGCAGCCACTGTTTACTTGGGTTCTGGGGGATCAAGGTCGCAACCTGGCAAGTTGCAACCTCTGTTTGGGCTTTGGGGGATCAGGGCTGCAACCTGGCAAAGTTGCAGCCATTTTTTGGTTTCTGGAGGATCTGATTGAGCTGCAACCTGGCTAGTCGCATTCTCTTTCCGGCCACTCTGGAATGACAATGACAGGCGGCAGGAACAACAACCTGGCCAGTTGTCGTCTTGCTCCTGTCAGACCAACAGATTGGGATGTGACCTTGCCAGTCGCATTCCCTTTCTGGCCATTCGTGCACGGCGGGAGGTGGCAAGCACAACAACTTTGCCAGTCGTTGTCTGCCCACGTACCGTTGTCACACAATCTGCCAAATTGTGGTTGATACAAGCGTTGTCGGTTGGTTGTGGGCTGTGTGGCCCACCTGATGAGTTCAAAAGAATGAAACCATCCTGTCAATGGAGAGAAGTAGCCCTTATCATTATTCCGGTTCCAATTCTTCTGGCTTTGATTCTGACGGACGGCAACTTTTGTTGAGTATTGCGATTTATAATCTAAGCTTCACGTATAAAGTCCTGGAAACCGGTTATATAAACGTCCCTTGGCTTATCTCACTGTCTTGCAAAGTACGGACTGAATTATTTTCCTTATTATGTACAGGGAGGCTAGAGTGTACGATGTACTGTATCAAAGATTTTTGACCTGGAAGGCAGCTGAGGAGCTTTAAAAAAAAGAATACCAAAGGATGTCTCACTATCCAAGGATCCCTACTATACTGTATTGGAAAGTCACTATTTTGTGAGACCATACGTGGAACACCGCCCTTGTAATAAATTGTATCCAAGTATCAAGCATGTTCCCACATCTCAGGCACCCCATGGTCCCCATTCCATAATCTGACCAGACTCTCGGGTTCATCTGCGTCCATGGCCGCCCCATGCTTGCGGAGGAGGCAACAATGGCTCTGTGGGGCCGACTAAGGCATGCGATCTGCCAGGAAATACACCCACCGCGACGCGATCTGCAATGCTGTACCTCGTTTGCCAAAATTTGTGTCAACCATTGCACCCCTCTTGAGGAGGATCTGGACAACCCTCAAGGAGCCCCACCATTGAAAAGTACGGAGAAGCAGCGGTGATGGCTAGAGGCATGTTTATTGTAGGTACTGATGCTCCGGCGTGCTCACATGCACCAATCCTAGTTCATTCCATGCATCCGGATGATCTGGGCAGTGGTATACCCAGGAGTCACCAAAGTCGGACATTCCGAAGGGACCCGAACGAATTGGCCACAGACTCGATGATTGGTAGGGTATCAGGTCTTGGAGATTGTACTGTAATTTCTACACTCACAGAGATCACAGCGTGAGACCGACACGACCGGGTATTGGAACCCCAGGCCCAGTGAGTTATTGCAGACATATTGAAACCAGCAGGAAGGTGAGGATTTCGTGAAGAGCGAGCTGTGTACAACATCAGATTTGTGCCGAGGTCAGCTCGACCATCATGTTTTAGGTCCATCAGCAAACATAGACACACCTCCGCACGCCTTTCGGCAACTAAAACACCCGGTATCTAGGCGCCGGCTGAACGCAGTGAATACGTTCAATTGCGCCAAGTGCATAATCCGGAGGGCTCATCATCATCTAGCCACGTGCGTTTCAAACTCCGCCAATGCAGAATACAGCCTGTAGAGCGGAGAGCGAAGCTTCAATTTCCATTTTGGGATTGCCGATTCCACCACCCTGGACGTGCAATGTGCTCAACACGCCGCGACGCCCTGGTGCTGTGGCAAACGGCGCGCTCCCTACCCGAAGGTATCCGCCTCGGATCCACGCCAAGAACCGTTGAAAGTAATGCAATGCAACTCAGAAGCGCGCCGACCATTTCTGATCTCCGCCGATGCTCAGGGGGCATGTGATTTCCCTCACTCCAAGGGGTGAGAATCCCGTGGGGTAGTCCACATCTTGGGTGTGGGCATGATGAAGACTGCAAATGGAAATGTGAAAGAAAGTGTCAGAAGATCCGCTTCAATGGAAGATTTTCAATTGAATCCCATTTCAGCATTGGAAGAGCTCGCAAGGGGTTGTACCATAGCCACATCAATGAATCAGAAACTTGGGGCGATGTAGGTAAGGTAATCCTCGACGGCGGCGATCACAGCGTCTTGTAATTTGTCTCCACTGTCCTGGTTCTCCTGCACCCTGACCATTCCGAGAAGAGGGCAACCGTCGACCCTGAGCTTGGGAAGCGAATTGGAGTGGGCGGCAAGATTGTACGATTTATTAAGTTACCTTATACTTATTTGTTACTCGAGCGGGCATCAACTGAAGGTATCACGAATTCTCCCACGGCCGTCGGGCTTTGGGGCAGTTTTCACAGGGTTGCGCGTACATTAAGTGGCTCTCGGCAATCTGGTTACCCAGGATCGGGGAATCTGACCGGCGCCACTCCAAGACTCTGTATAATGTCCGTACTCCTTCCGTTCTAAAGCCAATGTGTTCGTGTTTATGTAATTCCGATGGCAGGTGCCAGGAGACGGGTTTGACCCCATTGTCACGATTGATTCTGAACCTGGGTCCCCCAAATGGTCCATCGGTGCCTGCTTCCGAAATCAACTCTCCCAGGCTGAATACCGAAAATGAGTCGCGAAGCCGTGGACAACGACTCTGTCGCTCAAATGCACAGAATACACAGTAAGGCTTCAGTCCAGCTTTCATTATCCTGGTCTCATCCCGTTGTACGCAGTCTTTAGATCAGTTTGTCCCTCTGATGTCGAGCCCCGGGGTGCTTGTGCATTCACTTCGACTCTCGTGTAAATCCAGTTTGTCTGCCGTTATCCTTCTGTTCATGGCAACCCAGATCATGTCTGCTTTCCTCGCGAAGTCTGAGCACACAATTCCCCAGCTCGTCAAAATTCTCATATCCTATTAATGCCTCCGACCCGACCACCATCCCATTTCTGATTTCTGGAGCCCCATGACCGGATGATGACAGAGGGTTTCGGACGCCCGCACTCAAACAACACGTCTCTTGTGATCGGAAGCTAATTCGCGGACGGGTTTTTGTAGTTTCTGGGTGAATTGCTCAAAGTACATACAGTACATATCGCTCTGTCCGTGTGAGTACCTTCTGCTGTGTGTTCTTGCATTCACCCGACCGAGTTGGTGGTTTTATTCAGGTATACCTCCTATACTATACGATTAGCAAGTTCCCCATTATGTAAATCTCACAATTGGATTTGTATTGTATTCATGTTGTACTCAAATATTAAATACATAGGTAGCATGCAGCACCAGTTTCCCGGTTTCTGGATTTCTGGGTCTATTAATCGTCGCGAAACACCGTGTGATGCCGGTGATGCCAATATATGCCTTTAGTCGGAGTGATTGCCATATATGCAGGCACACTTCTAGTTATAAGCATGGATCCGATTTCTCCTATTTCTTTCACCTCGTTTGCTTTGCACGATGACATTTCCGGATTGTTGCTGTTTGGACGTGGATTGTTGCTGTTTGGTGGAGAGCGAAACACTTTGAAGGCCAGGAGCGAAAATCATAAGAGACAGTTTTACTTGAAATTCCGCTGGCTATCACCCCAGCCAGTCAGATTCAAAAAGGCCCTTGAAATGCGGCCACAGGGTCGAATTCTTTATTTGAACGCAAAGATGTAATCAATTGAACGGCATTCTCCGAGGATTGTTGCTGTTTGGTGGAGAGCGAAACATTTTGAAGGCATGGAGCAAAAATCCTAAGAGACAGTTCTGCTTGAAATTTCGCCGGCTATCACCACTGTGCTTTCTCCAGGTTTGGAAATTTCTAGGTGGTAATATATCTGGGCAGCAAAGACTGTTGCAATGAGTACCCGTTGATTTACTTCTTCAGTTCTGTCACCCTCTTTATAAACACTCTGTCTGTCTGACTGAAGCCTTTAAACGCCGACGCTTCGTTTGATGATGACTCAACGATGCCCCAATGCCGGCACGATCTGCTGAGCCGGCTCCTAGCGCCGATGGCTTCGATTCTGATTCGGCGTCCCGCTGCTCCCGCACAATCACCTCCATCACTTCTCCTTCAGATATACTCGCAAATCTCCACAGATTTCCCGATAAATGGCTACGCTTACCGTTGAATATCAACTCAGCTCGGCTCAACTGAAGTGCACGGTAAAGACAGCTTTGCCGGTTAATTCAACTGAACTCAACTAAAGTCTGCTGAGTGAACATTTCAAAGCGAACCTTCCTGTAAACTCGACATCTGAAGCAAGAGGCCGAAGGTGGACAAAAGGGGCAAGGTGGTGAAGCTGATGGTGGAGGGTGAAAATTGACAGCGGAGATTGAAATGGCTTCAGACGGACAGACAGACAACGTAATTTTATAAAGAGGGTGGCGTCGGACCTGAATTGCGACCACAGTCAGGATGCGCCCCACCGTGCGCGCCGCAAACAAAAATCCACTCGTGTTCCCCGCTGCTCCACCTCCCATCCGATGTTCTCCCGACGTCCCCACGGACATTCTGCTTCCGTTCATCGCCCCGCAGTCCCGCCATTCGTATCCAAACCGTTCCGCGTCGCGCCTGCTTCCACTCTCGACTGGGACCGTGATCCGCATCTTCCCGACTTGAGCCACGTGCTCCGTTCGATGGGATGCAAATCGGCATTGGACTGTATGGAGCGCCTCTTGGCGGGCGACCACAACTTTTCCCGCTTCGTCGCGATCGTCCACCCCGCCAGGTCAAACACTTTTTGGGTGAGTGGGTCAACGATCGCGCCCGCCTCGGCCACCTCTTATGGTAATTCCGGGCCGTGTTTCAACCCTGTGGTCCATTTTTGGTAAGCGGTTCGAATTTTACAGTGGGTTTAAACATGCTTTTCTGGACGCAATGAGCCCCCCAAAACGGCAGGGATTCAAGTAAATTTTTGCTAGTCAGCGCCTCCTTTCTTTTTCATGCGCAACAAGCATTGCTACAAAAGAAACTTCTTTCGTCTAACCGGCAGGGATTCAAATAAAATTTTGCCAGTCAGCGCCTCTTTTCTTTTTCATGAAAGAATTTCTTCTTCACCAGATGCCTCGTTGGAGGGTCGAGGGAAGTCTACAAACGAAAAATCACCGAAATGTCTTGGCTGCTGACATTGAGTTGTCTACTGCACACTCCGTTTTGAAGAATCCGGACATTCGTTGGGAGAGGCCACCAGCCCTTCAAAGAATATGAGCCCGCCTGAACCACCCACACAACGAAAATATCAATACCGCAGCAAACCTCGAGAATGGAGATTTGACTATCACGATCGACAGGCCGCATCGATTCTAGTTCCTGGGAATGTTGAGAGAAGCACTTCGTCCATCTTTTGAACTCCTGGGTGGTGTAGAAATGGTCTGGATGGGAATCAACCCATTTAATGATTTCCTGTCTCTCTGAACCCTCAACCATATTCGGATTGAGATATCGGACAAAGAAAAGGGCATCTACAGAGTCCATCGTGATTTGGTCCTCTCTAGCCGTTCGGCCTATACTTCGCTGGAGGAGGAAATGAGAAAGGTCGATGCATATGTAGATGATTTGGACGGACCGGATCATGCGGGTCACGGTCGTAATAGCGAACTTGAAGACATTTATTTTGGAGGTCGATCCCTGTTACTTGGGCCAGCAGAAGAGATCCCGGTTCTGTACGCTCTCCGGGCGGTTTCACGAACACATTGTCGTGAAGTATCAGTGGCTTTACCCCACACGTCCTCGACATTAATGCCGACTACCGGAACATATTACAAAGTATGTGCTAAGTATGAGCTACATAGTTAGTATATGCCGGGAATTAATGCATATGGAACGACAGCAAACCAATCGGCCCACTCCCTCCCAAACTCGTTCTTGAGTCCATCATCCTCCCTCGAAATTCTGGACAGCAATCCAGTGACGACAAGAGACATTAAGACCGCGTATGATAGACCGAATATCTTCCCCCAGGTTGTTCCCTTGAACACACACTCCATGAACCAGGAACCGGGACTTCCGTAGTAACATAGGAGGCCAACATACGCCATCACCGCCCCTGTGTAGGACGGATGACGAACGACGCTATACGGGCCGTCCGTCACTAGCTTGTGGTCTCGCGCGATGCCCATCTCGAATGTAAAATGCCTGCCGAGCGTCCTGTAGCATAATAATCGAAGCATGGCTCCACTTGCGATAAGGGCGGATCCCACAGCGAGCAATGGCGTAACGCGGACAGTATCGGGGTTGGCACCAAGCAAGGGCATCGAGCAAATCCTTAGGGGTGGAATCGCCGGATAAGGGCCCAAATGCCCGGCAATGATTGCAGTTTCCGCGATCGCCGCAAACCAGTAAACTCCCTGTAAGTGTATCATACATAAGATTCATTCCTAGTAGGTTATTCACCAACACCCGGACCTTCTGAGCATTACGGAACAAAGAAGAAGTGAGCATGAACTCCAATTTGGTTGGCTTCATTCTTCTCTCGGCAGCCAAGGGTGGCGGATTTGGAGCCGTAGAAGCCGCATGCAATCCCAACGTCGCTCCGACAATGAACGGCAACTTGAAGAGGGACATGATTGTTGAATGCCAAGTTGTCCGAAATCCTGCTGTTTTCACTAGTAAACATGGTACCCATCTTCCCGGGGAAGCCTCGGCACAATACAGGGTCTCCGAATGGCAGGACTTTATAGAGAGATCATTACAGCTAATTGCAGTACCGAAGGCGCGAATCCGTTTTGGGTAGTTTTTGATCCCAGCGACCGATTCGCCCATATCTCACTGAGTTCTGCACGGATTGAGATGAAACATAGCTAGATAATTCGGGCTAATTCGTGCGCAATTAGCGATAGAAAAAAAGTTGCAAAAATATTTTATAGTTGGTGAGCTTGGTTTGGGGGGTCATTTTGAGGGTCAAGTCAATCTACCGGCATCTAGGCATGTTCAAATGACCTAGATTTTTGTGAGGGATGACTTCTATGGATTTTGAAAGTTGTGATAGAGTCAGATTCACTGAGAGTACGGGGGTGGACTCAAATACCACAATATTTACTTATTGCAGCGTATTGCCATTGTCCCGATGTTATTACGAGCACGATAAACTAAGATATTGAAGATTCAGACTCTATCACAACTTTCAAAATCCATAGAAGTCATCCTTCACAAAAATCTAGGTCATTTGAACATGCCTAGATGCTGGTAGATTGAATTGACCCCCAAAATGACCCCCCAAACCCAGCTCACCAACTATAAAATATTTTTGCAACTTTTTATCTATCACTAATTGCGCACGAATTAGCCTGAATTATCTAGCTATGTTTCATCTCATTCCGTGCAGAACTCAGTGAGATATGGGTGAATCGATCGCTGGGATCAAAAATGGCCAAAATGGATTCGCGCCTTCGGTACTGCAATTAGCTGTAAACAGCCCATGAGCAAGGATGGAACCAGGACGGCGGCTGCTTGGCTTGGCTTTGTATCGTTTGGTCTGATTATATCGTACCCAGGTGACTTGCAAACGACGGGGTGGTTTCGAGTAGTTACAATGCACTGTATTTATGTACCAATAATATATTTCTATTACCCTCAACTCGAGTGAAATCTACTATCAACCCGAGCGAAAACTACCATCAGCTTGATTGACTGGAATCACTCAAGCTGATTGAACCAATCACTCATCCCAGCAAAATTACCATTCAATATGCTCAAAATCTACAAGGCAGCGCCCATGCTTGTCAAACACAGATCCTTATCTTGGGCAAATTGCCTTGCTTCTCGCTTGCTCTGTTTTTAACTCCCAGCACTCAGACAGCTTTGCTAGCATTCATCGAAGCGTTGGATCCTACGAACTCTGATTTTTATCTTATCTAGGTTGCTCGAATGCCGGTTGGCATCCCAGCGACCTGTGACTCAAACTCTCAGCAAGTGGTCTCTCCCAGTCAGATCCTTACCTGTGCGCTCATATCCTAGCCAGCAGGAATGTTTCTATCATGGACATGTTCTATTTTCAATTGAATCCAGAAGGTCTAGTACATTAAAATTTCTCGTAACTCTGCAGACCGCAGCTACAAGTATTAAGTTTGATTTTTTATTTCGTTAATGTTGCCCTTCTTGCATTGAGGCTCAATGGTCTAATTCAGGCGCACCAATTCCTATTTAAAGCCTTGTAGTGCATCCTCTCCATCTACCCCCAAGGATTCCAATATTATGGCACCCAGACGAGCTCAAAAAATCACCGACCAAGAAGCTACACCAACATCTGAAGCAGCTGGAGATCGTGTTACCCGCCGCCGATCAGCTAATCGGCCTCAGGCCACCGCTCCCTGTGATCCTCATCTGACAACCCACACAGGCTGCAAGTTCTCGGGGACAGGCGCGCAATTTTGCCCCACTTGCATGTAAGAATCTCGAGGGTTACCCAGTCAGGAGGATGTCATGACAATGTCATGAGGGTCTGCGTTCAAGACTACTTATTTGACTCTGAAGAAGCAGCCGCCATTAGCAGCCATCAAACTTTGGTTCACTCAGATCGATCTTACTATCGCTCAATTATTATTGGGTCGATTCCTCCCCTCACTCTCTCCCATCGCAACATGGCTGATAGTCGCAAAGTTGGTTTTTCAAAAGAAATGAATCATGGTAATGGAGCTCCTCCGCTCAATCACCGACTCGCGTATATATTGTGACTTCCTGGAAGAAACATTCATTTTTCGATGTCCTCCTCCCCACTCGATTCGACTTACGGTGTCTAGCTCGTTTCTCTCTTCCCAGTGATTCGGCAACTCCCTTGCATTTTCTTGTTTACTGACCTCGGATCTTGCAGGAGACGATGTAATCGCACGCCCGATTCATTCCAACTTCCGCTGCTGACTCGCATCTTTCAGTTTATATCATATATGGCATGGGTCTCCTTCAAGTTTGGATCTACTTCTCTGGGCGTCCAACAGATTCAGCACCCACCAAGTCAGCTGTAAGCTATAATAACACATGTCGATATCAATGCTAACACAAGTAAAGGTCCTCATTGTCCTGTGTGTTTGGTTGCATGTTCTTGCAGCAGGGTTTATGACCAGCTTGACTTAGGGCCCTTTGCAGCGCATACATGTCCGTCACCATTCTTTCCTGCGTATTTCCTCTTCAATACGATGTATCTTACTCTGCCACACTGTTCTGGAGCCTCCGCTACCCTCAATTGCCCCGTATATGAATCGCCTTCGTCCCACTTTCAGGTGTGATCCTGCCTGGTTTTCCCCTAACCCGTTTTTACAGCCGAGGTGAAAGGGAGTCGGAATAAGTTGAATGCATGACAAACGCCAGTGGGGGCAGAAAGCAAAGCATCGACAGTCCGTAAACATGTCCAAACTAAGGGCAATGCCCGCGCTGTGCAACCTCGTTTGCCTCGGCGCCTCGGCATTGAATCCCGCTGGCGGAATTTAAGACCATGGTTAACGTTCCTTGCGTCCTGGATGGAAGGGCTGCTTGGTGCGACGGAGAAGGCGCGACAGGACGACCATGCTAACATCCTGTGCATCGCAGACTCACAGGCCGCCTCGAGAAGACCATGGTTAACGTTCCTTGCGTCCTGGATGAAAGGGCTACTTCCGGCGACGGAGAAGGCGCTACAGGAGTCAGGACGACCATGCTAACGCAGGCCGCCTTGAGGGTGATCCTTTCCACTAACCCTTGCTCGGGTCAGTTCCGGGCCATCCGCTACGACGAGCTCATCCGCCGAGCGCTCCCCTCCCGCCCCCACCTCGCCATCCTGAACCTTTGGACCCCGGCCCACGTCGGTACGGCGGGCAACGAGCTCGCAGACGACGCGGTTAAAGCGTCAACCCTCCTCGATCCTAGTCTCTCGTAGACAGACGCTCTATATGGACGCTCGTACCTCACTATATAACTCGACCCTGACCCCTCGAACTTCGTCTGAGTTAGAGACAATTGCAGAAGAAACCCCGGTAACTAGCAAATCAGCCAACAGATGGCAACCAGAGATAGCAACTGAAGGAGTAGAAATTCGTCGAGAGTAACATTTTCGGCTTGCCAAAATGGCTTGCGCCCGCGCCAAACGGCTTGTTTGGGCTTGGGCTTGTATTTGGGTGGCGTACCAAGCCCAAGCCCGGCATATCGGCTTGCAAGCCTGTTTGTCGGCTTGTGCTCAGCCAAAAAAATGAGATGGCTTGAACGTATTTAAGACATCTGGCAGCTATGTAAGCATTACATGGACTCTCATTGGCATTACCTGAGTCATCCCGTGGGCTCACCCCACTTTATTTAGGTTATTTTCAGCCCCAACAGTCAGTCCGCCGTATGGCAGAACAATGACAGAGGAAAAACATCTAGTTCGTAGAAATTTCCGGGCTTGCTACCTCCTGTACATTTCTATGTCGTTTCTTCAGAGAATTGCGCTTGAGAATCTAAGAGAAGTGATCAAATTGCACCTCTATGATGTCCTCTTTTATTCACTCGGTCCCGGAGTTAGGAGTGTTTCGACATGAAAATCGAATATTGGATGATTGAATCACTGAATGGTATCGGGGTACCTCCGCGACCATCATAAAACTCCAATAGGTCATGGTTTAGTTCATACAATCCACTTTCTCGCTGCCGGTCGTTGCGATCAGTCGACATAATTAGAAATACTGTCGAGTCAAGCGATTTGGGGGCCCTCCAGGGGCAAGGATGATTCGGAATTGCAACTTGTGCAATTTCCTAACCGTCCAAAAGCTGATTCTTCTTAGAGTTATGTCCCCGGTGATAGCCAGCGCAATTCTCCACAGTTTGCCCTTATTTATGGCTCCTATATTGGTTGTATTCCGTCTGGCAGACTGGCACCGCTAAGAATAAAGGTATCTTGGGATTTCATTAAATAATAATACTCCCTTATTTGGGTTGTTCACAGTAGCCCTGTTTTGTTCCTTTTTGTTTCCCTCTTTCTCTTCTTTTTGATATTCCCATGTTTTTGTCCCCCTTTTCCAATCAGACATTCAAGAAGGTGTGAAAGCCAAAAAACCAGATTTCGAGGTGCAAAATTGACCGAAAACGAATGAAAAAGGAGCTGAAAAGTGAACAAAAATGGGTTACTGTGAACACCTAAGCAACAGGGTTCTGCATAAAGCGGATGAAAAGGGAGTCTGCATTCAACATGGCTCCACCCTCAAATGCACATGTTTAAGAAGGTATTTCAGACTCCTTGGGAGGTATACTTGAGAGCATCATTGCCATCCATCCCAGCAAGGATCAAGCAGAATGATAAACACATTGCGGAGGAGGTAAAATAAAAGGAAGGCAAAGAGGGCCATTTTTCGGCAAAATGCATTCAAAAAGAGACTCCTTGGGAAAATGGCACCAATGGTCCATTTTCAAAAAGAGCCCTTGTTCTGTTCCTGTTACTTTCCCATTTTCTATATAGTTCCCACCCTCTCAAAATACACTCTAAACAGGCCATGTATCCATTCATGCAGGCAAATATTCTAGCCGATATATAGGTCCAGTGAAGTTCCCATTTTTACAGAATCCCGTTGCTTAGGTGTTCACAACCACCCATTTTGGTTTACTTTTCCGCTCATTTTTCGTTCGTCTTCGGGAATTTTTGAAAGTCGGGTTTTGAGCCTTCAGCCCTTTTTGAATGTGATTGGAAATGGGCGAAAAAACCCGGGAACATCAAAAAGGAGACAAAGAGCGAGACAAAAAGGAGCCAAAAATGGGCATTATGAACAGCCCTAATGGACCACCTGCCTTTTATTTCAGACCTTTTTTTTCTCCTTTTTGACCCTCCTTCCGTCTTGGAAAAAAGGAGGCAGAGAGGAACACAAAGGGGAGGAAAGGGGCAACCGTGAACAACCCTTCTATCACCACACATTCTACACTTGTGGCAACCTCCACTGCTTTATTCGAAGTTAGCGCAGCGACGCCAATTTACTTAGACCTGAAGAGGCCATATTCGTCTAGCATCTTCTGGACAATATTGCCTGAATGTTGGCAGCAGGCTTAGCCGCTCATCGGCCATGAATCTAATCCCCCAAGAGGTCGATAAGAGCTGCTTTATATTCATTGTGAGTCACCGGGCTCTACCGCTTGTCGGCCTTACCCGCTTTATAAATGCTGTTCATCTGAGTCCTGTGCTATCCTATGCTATGCTATGCAGTCCCATGCTATCCTATACAGCACTATGCTATCCTACATAGCTTCATCACTGGTCTGATCTCTGATCTTATCATGCATCTTATCTGTCATTATCAAGATGGTAGGTTTTGATGCAATCAAAGGGCCAGATTGTGACATTCCTTGGCAAAATTGAGTTGCTGAGGCGATAGCCAGCAGAATTTCAGTCAGAATGGCCTCGTCAGATTCCTTTGTTGGGTGCTGGTCAGCCTGCATTCTTAGGCAAACACCTGAAAGCACTGGGGCATCGCATTGCTTTGTAATCCAATTCACATCAAATCCAAATTCACCCTCAGTTCAAAACCCTGGGCAAAATAGACCTGCTGAGACGATAGCCAGCAGAATTTCAGTCAGAATGGCCTCCTCAGATTCCATTGTTGGTTGCTGGTCAGTCTGCATTCTTAGACACATACTTGATAGCACTGGTGCATCGCATTGCTTTGTAATCCAATTCACATCAAATCCAAATTCACACTCAGTTCAAAACCCTTGGCAGAATTGACTTGCTGAGGTGATAGCCAGCAGAATTTCAGCCAGGATGGCCTCCTCAGATTCCTTTGTCGGGTCATGGTCAGTCTGTATTCTTAGGCAAACACCTAAAAGCACAGAAGTATCACTTTGCTTTATAATCCAATTCATATCAAATCCGAATTCACACTCAGTTCAAACCTGTGGGCAAAATTGACCTGCTGAGGTGATAGCCAGCGGAAATTCAGTCAGAATGGCCTCCTCAGATTCCTTTGTCGGGTCCTGGTCAGTCTGCATTCTTAGGCAAACACCTGAAAGCACAGAAGCATCGCTTTGCTTTATAATCCAATTCACATCAAATCTAGATTCACAGTCAGTTCAAAACCCTTGGCAGAATTGATTTGCTGAGGCGATAGCCAGTGGAATTTCAGTCAGAATGGACCCCTCAGATTCCTTTGTCAGGTGCTAGTCAGTCTGCATTCTTAGGCAAACACCTGACAGCACTGGGGCATCGCTTGGCTTTGTAATCCAATTCACATCAAATCCAAATTCGCACTCAGTTCAAAACCCTTGGCAGAATTGATTTGCTGAGGCGATAGCCAGTGGAACTTCAGTCAGAATGGCCTCCTCAAAGTCCTTTGTTGGGTGCTGGTCAGTCTGCATTCTTAGGCAAACACCTGACAGCACTGGGGCATCGCTTTGCTTTGTAATCCAATTCATATCAAATCCAAATTCACACTCGGTTCAAAACCCTGGGCAAATTTGACCTGCTGAGGCAGTAGCCAGTGGAATTTCAGTCAGAATGGCCCCCTCAGATTCCTTTGTCGGGTGCTGGTCAGTCTGCATTCTTAGACACACACCTGATAGCACTGGTGCATCGCATTGCTTTGTAATCCAATTCACATCAAATCCAGATTCACACTTGGCTCAAAACCCTGGGCAAAATTGACCTGCTGAGGCGATAGCCAGTGGAATTTCAGTCAGAATGGACCCTTCAGATTCCTTTGTTGGGTCCTAGTCAGTCTGCATTCTTAGGCAAATACCTGAAAGCACAGAAGCATTGCTTTGCTTTACAATCCAATTCATATCAAATCCGAATTCACACTTGGTTCAAAACCCGGGCAAAATTGACCTGCTGAGGCGATAGCCAGTGGAATTTCAGTCAGAATGGCCTCCTCAGATTCATTTGTCGGGTCCTGGTCAGTCTGCATTCTTAGGCAAACACCTGACAGCACTGGGGCATCGCTTTGCTTTGTAATCCAATTCATATCCAATCCAAATTCACACTCGCTTCAAAACCCTGGGCAAAATTGACCTGCTGAGGTGATAGCCAGTGGAATTTCAGTCAGAATGGCCTCCTCAGTTTCCTTTGTTGGGTCCTGGTCAGTCTGCATTCTTAGGCACACACCTGACAGCACTGGGGCATCGCTTTGCTTTGTAATCCAATTCACATCAAATCCAGATTCACACTTGGCTCAAAACCCTGGGCAAAATTGACCTGCTGAGGCGATAGCCAGCAGAATTTCAGTCAGAATGGCCCCCTCAGATTCCTTTGTCGGGTGCTGGTCAGTCAGCATTCTTAGGCACACATCTGACAGCACTGGGGCATCGCATTGCTTTGCAATCCAATTCACATCAAATCCAGATTCACACTCAGCTCAAAACCCTTGGCAGAATTAACTGGCTGAGGTGATAGCCAGCAGAATTTCAGTCTGAATGGCCTCCTCAGATTCCTTTGTCGGGTGCTGGTCCATCTACATTCTTACGCAAAGACCTGAAAACACTGGGGCATCACATTGCTTTGTAATGCAATTCACACCAAATCCTGTGCCAGGAGCCAGGTTCAAAACCCTTGGCAAAATTGACTTGCTGAGGCAATAGCTAGGGTACTCGCGGAAGTGTGTAATCAATGTGCCGCAATTTTTCCAATGCGAGTGAATGGCTGGACAATATGATGGAAGTCAAGGCTTTGTGATGAGCTTGTGTTCTTACCATGAATACATAGTGCCTCAGAAATAGGGTTACAGCTGCACGGGTTATAATGCATAATGTCATAATGCATAAACCTCATAATGAATCACTTTGGGGTGTCTACCAACCTGGTTGACGGAGATTTATGGAAAAAATGCATAATGAATATGACATAGGGCCGGAGGGGGTTTATGCATTATTGAAGTCCGGAAAAACGGCTTTGTGCGCCAATTGCGCGTAGATTACACTCACCTGAGTCATTCGAGATTCAATCAACCTTCAATTCTGTCTCGTTTTATGCTTCTCTGGACCCCAGACAAGTCAGCTGCCTTTTGTGGATGAGATATTTAACATCAAACGTCCTGCCAAGCCTGGTCAAACCCTAAATTTCCTGTATGCCATCCTGAGAAAAGAGTTACAAACCCAGAGCTGCACCTGCAGAGCCCTACAAGCGAAGTGTCAGGGTATTCATGAGAACCTCAGGTAACTGAATGGACTGTGTATGTTTCTCGTGGGAGGCCGAAACTATGCACACACACTCGGGTAAGTCCACTGCATCCATTTGTTACATGCTTGACTTTGCATGCCTGACTGATGTTCAATAGGCTTTAACTTTACTACTACTTGAAGTTTCCCAATGCGAACTTGGTCTGCTAATAAGTGGCCGTCCAACGGACCATTCCCGATCCAGAAATGACATAAGTCCCCACTCGAGAACACCAAATATATATGTATACAATAATGATTACTCTCATACTACGATGCTATGATACATATGTCATCCTCCTCCGTTTCATCTACAGTGACACGCTTGGGATCTCCCCAATGGTGGGACGCACTTCACCTTCCTTGTCGGTCCTCGTCGCAAACAAATTGGGCCACTGAGATTGGATTGCGCTTCTTCAGTGGTGGCGGATCGCAGGGTTGCCCCAATTTGGCTCCAGCAACCCCAACCCGCTGGGTTCTGTCTCATGATTCTCCAAAGCCAGGTCTCTAAGGTCGCTGGACTGCGCCGAAAGAAGGACTTTCGATGGTGATTCGGCATCTTGAGATGGGCTAAACCCGAAATTCCTTGTCTTCAAGGTGAAATTAGGCCAACTCATTGTGGTTACCGAGGAGGACGACCCGACTTCCCTGATCATCACGAAAAAGTGCAAGCGAGATGACACCAGTCGTCCAGTGCAAGGGGACCAGAAGTGAGGTAACATAGTACCACTGAGGCCATATGCGACACTGGGGAAGAGATCTTGGGCCTGGGAGCGCAGCACTGGCACAGAGGGAACGTCCAGTGGAAAATCCGCATCGGCCAATCCTCCAGGATATGCATTGTGCCTCAGCGCCCCAGACAGCACCAGGGGGTCCTGGGGTCCATTTGGCCGCCTAGGTTGGCTCCGGGACGGCCAGTATCCCGAAGCCCCAGGTAGCTCCCATTCGCCCCGGAAACCTGTTACGGAGCAGCGGGTAGGCCAATTCCAATGGATCCTCCACAGTTTTTGTTAGTCCTAAGAATGCAGACTGACCAGGACCTGACAGGAATCTGAGGAGGCCATTCTGACTGAAATTCCGCTGGCTATTGCCTCAGCAAGTCAATTCTGCCAAGGGTTTTGAACTGAGTGTGAATCTGGATTTCATCTGAATTGGATTACAAAGTAATGTGATGCCCCAGTGCTGTCAGGTGTGTGCCCAAGAATGCTGACTGACCAGGACCCGACAAAGGAATCTGAGGGGGCCATTCTGACTGAAAGTCCGCTGGCTATCGCCTCAGCAAGTCAATTCTGCCCAGGGTTTTGAACTGAGTGCGAATTTGGATTTGATGTGAATTGGATTGCAAAGCAATGCGATGCACCAGTGCTATCAGGTGTGTGTCTAAGAATGCAGACTGACCAGCACCCAACAAAGGAATCTGAGGAGGCCATTCTGACTGAAATTCTGCCGGCTATCGCCTCAGCAGGTCAATTTTGCCCAGGGTTGTGAACCGAGTGTGAATCTGGATTTGATATGAATTGGATTATAAAGCAAAGCGAGGCTTCTGTGCTTTCAGGTGTTTGCCTGAGAATGCAGGCTGACCAGGACCCGAAAAATGAATCTGAGGAGGCCGTTCTGACTGAAATTCTGCTGGGTATCGCCTCAGCAAGTCAATTCTGCCAAGGGTTTTGAACCGAGTGTGAATTTGGATTTGATATGAATTGGATTACAAAGCAAAGCGATGCCCCAGTGCTGTCAGGTGTTTGCCTAAGAATGCAGACTGACCAACACCTGACAAAGGAATGTGAGGGGGCCATTCTGACTGAAATTCCACTGGCTATCACCTCAGCAGGTCAATTTTGCCCAGGGTTTTGAAGCGAGTGTGAATTTGGATTGGATATGAATTGGATTACAAAGCAAAGCGATGCCCCAGTGCTGTCAGGTGTTTGCCTAAGAATGCAGACTGACCAGGACCCGACAAATGAATCTGAGGAGGCCATTCTGACTGAAATTCCACTGGCTATCGCCTCAGCAGGTAAATTTTGCCCAGGGTTTTGAACCAAGTGTGAATCTGGATTTGATGTGAATTGGATTACAAAGCCAAGCGATGCCCCAGTGCTGTCAGGTGTTTGCCTAAGAATGCAGACTGACCAACACCTGACCAAGGAATCTGAGGGGGCCATTCTGACTGAAATTCTGCTGGCCTTCGCCTCAGCAGGTCAATTTTGCCCAGGGTTTTGGACCGAGTGTGAATCTGGATTTGATATGAATTGGATTACAAAGCACAGCGATGCCCCAGTGCTGTCAGGTGTTTGCCTAAGAATGCAGACTGACCAGGACCCAACAAAGGAATCTGAGGAGGCCATTCTGACTGAAATTCTGCTGGCTATCACCTCAGCAAGTCAATTCTGCCAAGGGTTTTGAACTGAGTGTGAATTTGGATTTGATGTGAATTGGATTACAAAGCAATGCGATGCACCAGTGCTATCAAGTGTGTGTCTAAGAATGCAGACTGACCAGCAACCAACAAAGGAATCTGAGGAGGCCATTCTGACTGAAATTCTGCTGGCTATCACCTCAGCAGGTAAATTTTGCCCAGGGTTTTGAACCAAGTGTGAATCTGGATTTGATGTGAATTGGATTACAAAGCCAAGCGATGCCCCAGTGCTGTCAGGTGTTTGCCTAAGAATGCAGACTGACCAACACCTGACCAAGGAATCTGAGGGGGCCATTCTGACTGAAATTCTGCTGGCCTTCGCCTCAGCAGGTAAATTTTGCCCAGGGTTTTGAACCAAGTGTGAATCTGGATTTGATGTGAATTGGATTACAAAGCCAAGCGATGCCCCAGTGCTGTCAGGTGTTTGCCTAAGAATGCAGACTGACCAACACCTGACCAAGGAATCTGAGGGGGCCATTCTGACTGAAATTCTGCTGGCCTTCGCCTCAGCAGGTCAATTTTGCCCAGGGTTTTGGACCGAGTGTGAATCTGGATTTGATATGAATTGGATTACAAAGCACAGCGATGCCCCAGTGCTGTCAGGTGTTTGCCTAAGAATGCAGACTGACCAGGACCCAACAAAGGAATCTGAGGAGGCCATTCTGACTGAAATTCCACTGGCTATCGCCTCAGCAGGTCAATTTTGCCCAGGGTTTTGAACCAAGTGTGAATCTGGATTTGATATGAATTGGATTATAAAGCAAAGCGATGCTTCTGTGCTTTCAGGTGTTTGCCTAAGAATGCAGACTGACCAGCACCCAACAAAGGAATCTGAGGAGGCCATTCTGACTGAAATTCCACTGGCTATCGCCTCAGCAGGTCAATTTTGCCCAGGGTTTTGAACCAAGTGTGAATCTGGATTTGATATGAATTGGATTATAAAGCAAAGTGATGCTTCTGTGCTTTCAGGTGTTTGCCTAAGAATGCAGACTGACCAGCACCCAACAAAGGAATCTGAGGAGGCCATTCTGACTGAAATTCTGCTGGCTATCACCTCAGTAGGTTAATTTTGGCCAGGGTTTCGAACCGAGTGTGAATTCGGATTTGATATGAATTGGATTATTGAAAAAAATCGAGGAGGTTTCTAGGTCCATTGATATGGTAACCACTCCCAAATCTCGGTACACTCCCACGCCTGTCTTGAATTAGCCTTGACTGAACTTAGCCATCAAAAATGCGGTAAGTGCTGTAGAAGAGTGGACAATTCAGGGGGCGATCTATCAAGTGGCATCAGAGATCAACCCTTTGCAGTATGTTGGTGTTTGTCACCAGCATTGATCCCTCTGAAGAGGTCACGTGTAAGCGCGCATTTGGCAAACGTGAGGCCACGCCAAACATATAATCGATGGGCGTAAAAAAACACGAGTACGGGAGTGTCAATTGAGGTATTTAGGTGGCCTGAGGATGTAATAAAAGTCTATTGAGTGGCTCTATGATGCCCACATCCCCCCTCTACCCCTCCAATGGCCCCGAGACTGAAAGGAACATCGGAACCTCAGGTAATTCAACTGGACAGTGATGGCGCAAAATTTCAGACACATTACGACGACGAGATGAAGACCCACGAGGTCAGCTGTGATTTGTGCGGGGAAATTATCAATGTCGGGCCAGCAGGTACAACCACCTACCGGTTGGAATCACACAGGACTGCGTGTCAGAAGAAAATTGCCAAGAAACACGAAACGGAGGTGCGTCACTAGTAAATATCTACGTGTTCTCGGGGTAATGAAGTCTTGAAGCTTCGAAAACAAGCTGCGCAACAGGCTAGAAATCCACCCATCCGACCTTTTACTCAGGACTCTTTTGAGATTCCAGGAGAGTCCACGCCACGAGCAAGACCTTCCACGCCAATAAACGACCAGAATTCGGACCAAGTGCCACCAGAACCAACTTCGAGAGCTGGTATTCAGGGTTTGTTTTACTCTACTTTTCCATTTAATGTCTAATCTGTATATTCTCGAGTAGAACTCTCTTCGGAAATTCCACACGGTTGTCCTGGAGTTGGTGTGCCATGACCATCTGGCCAAATCTCCACCAAAATCCTTCAAATAAAGCTGTATCCTTGACTATTTGATTGTCTCTGTTCATTTCTGGCCTTTATTTCGCACTTGCTGCTCTCCTTGGGCCTCTATCAATCAAATAGTCAAAAAATGTCATTCCATCAATTTCATGTTTACTCGTATAATCACATATTGACCCAGATTTTGCGCTCAGACACTTGGGATGAAATATAACTCTTAATGGCAACATCTAAATCCGCTATCATGACCCCAATGGAGGACAAACTCGGTCAAAATACATTTCCAACTTCATCCCCTCCAATCTTCAATCTGTGACAGGGTCCACTGCTAAATGCATTGAGAATGAATTCATATAACTTAGAATACTTTAGGGAAGCACTCATCCGATTATTTAGACATCTGGGTAGCGCAGAATCAGGAAATGATGCCTATTTTTGATGCAGCTATAATATTGTTTCTGTAGCATCTAGTGCTTGCTATGAGTTATGTAGAGTGCTTTATACATTGCACTAAATAATATAATGTGTTCAAAGCTGATGGATGTTGTGCTCTGAACAAGATATTATGTGTTGATGGGGAATCCAGAAGTTGAAGCATTTATCACTACATTACAGTAATGTATTGAGCCAAGAAATGTGCTCAAAATTCCTGATGGTTTGTCCTCTTACGTGTACTGTTGTTTTAACCCTTTGAGTCTGACCCACCGTCCTGACGCTAGGATCACGAGCGGGGAATAACGGCTAAGTTCTCCCGATTAGCTCCGGACAGGCTTTAATTTAACATTCTCCCTAGTGCACAAGACCGACAACCTGCCGACCTTCTGCAAGGTACGTCCCACGATATTGACTGGCTGTGTTCCCCTCAATCCTTTTCATTTCTTTCATCTGTTGCTGTTGATGGTCTAGTCATCACTACAACTGCTGTATTGTATCTAGATTAATATATACCAATTGAACCGAGAACTGAACCGAGAACCTGAGATAAGTACCCCAGAACACTGGGAATTAGTGCCTCAATACATTGGATATCAGTGCCTCAAAGCACTAGAAGGTGCGAAAGAGCACTGCATAAAAGTGCGATTTTGGCCACAAAGCACTGTAAATTAGTGTCTTGAGGTACTAGAATACAGCGTGCAGGTACTAATTTGAAGTGCATCGAGCACTAATATTCGCTTGTATTGAGGCACTAATATGAAGTGCATTCCGTGTTCGCAGTGCAGGTTTTGAAACAGTATTCTAAACCACAAAAAGACAACTTCAACGGCATTCAGAGATCGGGAGTTGTACCCAAGATTACCAACCGGACGCCGAAAGTTGCCTAGGCCTGTTCGGCACACCACGCTTGATTTCTCAGACTGCTCATTGCTGTCTGCCATGAGCGCATAAGATGTATAGAGGAATGCCATGCACACCCCGAAGACGGCCTCGATTCCTTGGATTGCTTCCTTGACGGACTCCTTGTCGAAGAGATTCGCCGCGACCACCTCGACGCCCCGGTCGATCAGTGCTTTGCTCGAGGCGGAGTCGACACTGCGGGATACAGCACGCGGGGTGTCGCATAGCGAGCGAAATCCCCGTCTCGGCGGATGCGTCGGATTATACGCACCTGATTGAGGAGAAGGTGCGGGGGCTGAAGTTACAGTGACAACAGACGCCATTCCCGGGGTAAGTTAGCCATATTTCGGCGTCATTCCTCTCAGCTTTTCAGGCCAGAGTCAAAGGAAACTTGGCGGACATACTATTCTGTCAGGTTTTGGGTCGATTTTTATCAAATTTTGTGGCCAGTTGGACCTTTCGTTGGCCGGCCGGACACTGCCACAGTGAATTAAAAACCGGGTGGTCTGGCCCGACCAACAAAAAACTGGTTTATTAACGCCTGTTTATAAACATGTTTACAAACCGGCATAAAAAACAGCACCCTAGCCTGGCTCGGGCTTCACAGGGCTTGGCTTGGCCGGCCTAGGGCTTGAAGCCGGGCCGCGGGCAACACTACGCCAAAGACACTTAACGGGGGAATATTGGCACTTTGATCGATTGATGGCGGGATTGATGGCGGGGCCGGTGGGCGCTTATGTTACCCGAGCCATCAATGTCAGCACCGTGAGGACCAAGCCGTGGAATCGTGAGCCCGTGCGCTCCGTAGGCGGCTGAAGCTCGGATCTGGGGAGGACGGTGGCCGTGACGCTCTCGAGGCCCGTATAATCGAATTGCACAAAATACACATCTGGGGCATCGGGATGCGAATGCCTAAAGAGTACGATATCCCGTGCTATTTGCGACTTCAACCTCTCTTGTAGTCGGCGTCGAGCATCACACGCATAAAGACGCGCTCGCGCCATGGGAAGCGCTTGTCAAAGGAATCTGGAGTCAAATAATAAGGTCGATCAGAGACAAACATGGACAAGGCTCGGTGCTCACAGCATAGGTCATACTGCAAGGATTTACAGACGTCTCGGTGAGCTACACGCTAGTCAATGCGTCGAAATTCGGAAGAGCAGTAATAAACGCTTTTGCAATCAGCACAGCGTTTGAATTCCTGCCTTGCCTTGATCTTGCTGCACTGCGAGCGGAATCAAGTACTGCGACGCGCTCCACAGTGATGTGGCCCGATCATTGTGAACATTTTCAGCTCTTCACATCCCGCTAAGGCTCCAACCGTTTCCGTGTATAAACCGTTTTTATCTCCGTTTAGTTTGCGGAGGGGGGTAAACGGTAAACGAATGGTAAACAAACGGTTTAAATGGTTGAAAATACTCTCACAGCTGCCATAGGTCAATTTGAGGGGAATAAACACCTGCTGTGGCATAGCGAGGACGATTGCTGCAAAAAATGAAGCTGGATTCGGAGAAGTACCCGAAGGGGAAGCCCAAGACGTCGACGAGGACTGACGCCCAAATCGCAACGGAGGCGTCTGACTCCGACTCCGACTCCGGCTCACGGGATGACGCATTGGGACGAGACTTCAGCATTTTTTGGAATTTGTCCTGGAGTCGGAGTTCCGCATCGTGCGCCATATTCACGGTGATCCTCTTGCGAATCTCCCCGCCCTTGACCCGAATCCACCTCCCTTCGTTCCCACCGGTCGATACACCTCCGAGCGCCGCGATATTATTGATCAGATGCATCCAGACGACTTCCTTTGGCCTGCCGTACGTCTTGTAGCATGGCATGGCCGCTGCGACAGCAGAGTCAGAGGCACTCGAGCCGACGTTCGAGGAAGCGAAGAAGCGTCCAGATTGGTCTCCATATAATGTCACGTTTTACGGCCCCCGAGAACGTCAAAACCGTTCTGCTTCTGATTTTTGAAGATTCAGACCAGGCCAGAAGCAGAAATAGGCTGTTTGTGCATTGGTTTGTGCCGAAATTTGGTTGAAACTTTACTTTACACATATATCAAGTATATCAAGTCCTAGCTCTGGTGAAGCCCACTCCTGACGACGATTTGCAGTCAGACTCAACGCCCCTGGTATTTTTGTGCGTTAATGTTCCGTTGAGTTCAATGCAACTAGTAAGATTCTTTCAACTCTACAACGAAGCATACCAGTAATATTAGAGGATGTTACACCATCTCTTCAAGAACACGCCCGCATTGCGGTGAGGGTTTTCGCCCACGACTCCTCGATGACATCGTACAGGAGCGGGGCAATAACACCGAGCGCGCACGCGTTACGCCATAGACTATGAACCTTCGTGGCGTGCGGCACCAGCTGTAGCAGGCCCGACTCCTGTGGAGGCGTAAGCAGGGCGAGCGTCCCTGGATTCTGCGTGTAAAGGTACGCATGTAGCAGTGCAGGGATGGTGGCGTGCGAACACGCAACGTCGGACTGCGAGAAGGGGGCCTTGGGGAGCCTAGTGCAGTAGATCCCCATAACAAGGTCGTGACAGGGGTACAAGCTGATCTAACGCTTTTGACCAAGGGCGAGGGGCGCATCGCTATAGATGGCCAACATGTGTGTGGGGCAAGCGGCAGATACAATCTCGTTCATGGTGATTTCGAGCTGCTTCGGTAGGCCGCCTTGTATTTCGGGGGGTTTGGGTGGCTCCATACGGTGGGGTGCTCAAAGGCATACGATCGCGAATGTACTCCGCGGGAATGCCTGCAAGATCTGGATACATCTCGAGGAGGGTGGACATCTTCACTTCGTCGAGCTCGGGTCGCGGAAGTGTGACGGGAAGAGTAAGTGTTGTGGCCTCAACGGCCACGTTGCCCGTGTTGTACTTTGTGGCCAGGGGAGCGCGGCAGTTTGGGGCTGGGTGCAAGGTTGAGGGCATTGTCGTGGTTAAGTTGATGTCGCGGTGGAGCAACAGGCCAATTTGATAGCCGAGTAAATCCTTTGATTGTTTCAATCAATCACCGTGCTACGTCACTGCCCCTTAGTGGAATACCTTCGTTCACTAGATGCACCGGGTGAACTGACGATCAAAATCGGATGCCCCCGTATCCTCCTCCGCAACCTGGGACCCAGTAAAGGGCTGTGCAACGGGACACGAATGATTGTTCGCCGCATGTCAGAGTGCATCCTGGAAGTAGAGATTTTGGGTGGAGACCACAACGGCGAGACCACCTTCATTCCCCGTGTCAAACTTACGCCATCCGGAAACACCACCAATTTTGCATTCCTTTTGTCGCGCCTTCAAATCCCGGTTCGCCTCGCATTTGCAATCTCAATCAATAAAGCTCAAGACCAATCGGTGAAATATGTCGGTGTTGATCTACGCATGCCCGTCTTCAGAAACAGGAGAACTCACTCTCAGATGCCTGGATGGACTGGTCAACAATTTCAACGAGACCATGTTGGAAGCAATACGAAATAATATGGACATAAAATTCATCGGGTCTGGCCCCACTGCAAAGGCCGTTATGTATTATATTACGGATTATATCACAAAAACTCAGCTTCAGACTATGACCCCAGCCCTCCTCCAGTATGCCCTCAACGAACGCAGTCTGCTCTCATTGACGCCGGATTTGTTTCTGCTTGGCACCCAACGGTGGCTCGTGTGGCTCGAGATATGCAGCCAAGTAGGTTTGATCTTGACATCTCTGGACATAATTGGGGGCTGTTCCCTCGGTTGGGATGAAACCTTGACCTTGAAGTTAACATCGTTTTCCTTCTCATCCGGGAGTACTGACCGGGGTCCAGTGACTTGAATTTTGACTTCATATTATCGCAACGGTTAGGTCTTGAGTTGGTCTCGTTCTACCACCTCTGGCTGTGTTGATTGACTTGAACTTTGAATTCAGCTTCAACTTGGCCTCGATATTCTAAGTGCGTCGACATTTCAATCTTATTTCGTTTAATCCATTGCTGACCTCGGGTCTTCAGAAGTAATACCACGGGCGAGACAATTGGGTTACGAGTTGGGCCAGGTTAGTCTCTCCTAGACAGACACTTCAACCGGCTTGTTGAAAGGGCCCGGTATGTTCAATTTCTTATGCAACGTTTCACTGGCTCAAGCCAATCAAGACTTCTTCTGACGGAACTCGACGGGATCCTACAATGGCCATCGTTCTTCGTCGAGTTATCGTTAAGCCAACACGTGTTCGCCGACCTGTGTGATATGCGCTGGCCGCGCTCGGGTGGACTCCAATATGTATTGTGTCATGCCTTGCAACTTCCCGGCGACGTTTGCGCAATGATCTCGTGGTCCACCTGGAGAACATTCGTATTTCAGTTTACCTGAATCGCATTGGTTTTGGGCTCATTGCTCTAGGTGGCTCACAAGTTGGCCATTTGGGGCATTTTTCGCCTTGAAATGCCCCAAAAATACGACAATGGTCATCTTGCTCTGGGAATTGTGAGCCCCAAACCAATGCAATTCAGTTGAACTAAAATGCAAATATGGTCCCCTTTACAGGTGTTTTCATGCTTTATTGACCATTTTCCCGTACCATGTGAATCTACGAACCCGAATGGGAAGATCATTTTATTGTGACACAGCCACGTAGGTAAGGTATGGATTTAGCATCGCGGAGGGTCATGAAATCATCCCAGGTTCATGCTACAATTTTAGTCCAAGTTATTCAGCCTGGAAATGGGTGCGACCCACCCCTTATTACTTTTTGCCGCCACTGTAGCATCTCGATGACATCGAGGGGGGCATGCCTATCATCATCGCAGCGAATTCCGACACAAGATACGGATAAGCATGTTTCGCGGCGTATACGGCCACGGCTACAGGGCGCTCGTACCATGTCTCTGTTTTCTCCGAAATCATAACCAAGAGACTACCCAAGGCATCCAACGAGATTCTCCATCTATAAAACTCCCTTATAAATATGTTCGTACAAAATTTCACGCTCATAGGTGTCCCACAGCTCTCACAATACCGAAAAGTATGAGTTTTCCCTGCCAAAATAGCCCATTTTAACAGATCATTTACATCGGACAGAAATGGCTCGACTTGAGGAGGTTCTCGGACTACTGCTGCATGTTTGGGGTAGAAGGCATGCATGCGGACCTTAGAACAAAACTTTGAGGTGCTTCAATGAACCATGCCTCTGGCGAAGATAATTTGATTGTTATCTAGAACTCGGACAATGTGACCTCACAAAAGTTTTGCCGTAGTTTAACGAGGGATGGTTGGTTTCTCGCAAAACAGTGATGTAGATCTATGTAAAAGCCAGATTGCAATCGTTCTAGCCACTTCCAATGTCCTCAAATGGCTTACAGAAAAAGTTACTCGTAATTCTTCCTCAAGTGTCCGAGTTCACCGGCAACGATAGTTTGGCAACATAATGATGTCCCATACGACCTCCTGGGGACCCATAGTTTGGATACATACGATTCAGCCTGATACGCAACTGCCTAGCTGGCATATTTCCCCGGTGGTGGTAAACTTCACTCTCTTTATAAGATTAAGCCTGTCCGTCTGAAGCCGTATCTCCGTATGTACTTTGCGAATCAACAGGATCACAATTTGCGGCTCTTTCAGCAACTTTGCCCGCAGAATCTACACAGCGTGTAACCACAGCACGTCCTTCTCAAACTCCGCCTGATTAGCGCACACATAAACGCCCATACCCGGCCCGAGTTTCGTCATTTCATTAAACCTCTTCTGTCGATGTTGGTCCTTCTCTTGTTCTGCCCTGTTTCTTTTACTCCCACATGTCTGCGATTCTCAGTCGACCCAGGATACTCACAACTACCTTGAAAAGGGGTGCGTCGGTTACTCCCTCACCTTTCTCTATCTCTCTCACACACTCCTCTAGTCTCTCCCAAATTATTCTGGATGGTAGAATTGGGGAGAAGTCAATTGCGTTGATTCTCACCGGCACCGATGTACGCGAAACGGTTTTCGATAATGTCAGACTTGAGGGCTTTTCTTAGATTCCATTTGATGAAAAGGGAGAAGAAGTTGATTTGGCGATGGTAAGTGGCCGTGATGCATGTAACTTCGCTGCTGCTGACTGATTTACATTTCTTGAGGATATTGCCGAATTAACGGCACAGATTGATGTCCTCAAAAAGCGTATCGCAAGAGGTCGTCCTGAAACGCTTCAGGAATGGAAGACAAAGGTTTCGCGCACTATACGATGTGATGCAGACCAATGTTAACATATCATCCATAGATTACAGCGAAACGTCAAGCCCGAGAGCAGCGAATCTTTCAGAGACCCAAATTGTTGGCAGTATGTCTTTCTTCTGTTCCGCATTCAGATGGATGCTCACCATTCCACAGCAAAGACGATCTGGTTCCGTGGCGTCGGCACTTCAGGAGAAATGTCGGCATATATACAGTACATTGTCGCAGCTACCCGAAGGTCAAAGTGCCCCACATATTCCGATCTTCTGTGTCGGTAGTTGTGATTATTTGTATGCGTGCTCATCCATTCTTCATTGCCTCCCCCTCAGTGCTTTTCAGGTGTTTATCGCGTCTTCTGCCTGCGACAACACTAGTCATCCCCCGATAATTTGATATGCTAGAAAATAAATCTGATCAATCTGAAGATGCGTTTAGAACCTTGCAATTATAAGACATTGGGGCAGTGGAATCTATAAGAACAGAATGGATATTATAGATTCTACGTGATGGACGGACATCTATATATTTTCAGTTTGGCTGGGAAGGAATCTGTGTTGCGTATTAAAGTCGGAACCAACTGGAAACATTTTGAAAGAAGTATTCCAAAAGTCCAATGGGGTTTATGCTTTTGGATTTTGCAGACTCTGAATCGAGCCACAAAATTTGCATAAGTACATGAGATGCCGGAAATTTTGGTTCAAGTGTTGATTTCCATTATGTAAATGAGAATAGTCAGTCAATCGAATGTATAAGGCCAGAGCTGATGTTATAGATTGGACATTCCCGAACACAATTTGTAGAAGCTGCATGGAAATAACATTGTGCCATTCCGGCACTGACTATGGACATTTTGGCTCAGGGAGGTAAAGGCCCAATTCTGAATTTTATAATCCAGCAAGCGTGTCATCGGTAGTGATGTTCTGGCTTTGGCTTGGCAAAAGATTGAGTTGAGATCTATAAGGGACCAATGAATGTTACAAAGTCTTCATGTAACAACAAAATGTACTAGGCATGAAACAAATGCCAGTGTTTATGATACATTTCGACTGTAGTGGATTGAAAGCAAATTGAAAGCACAAGTGGGTAGTGCGGCGGGAGAATTGAAGTTGGAACGGATGTTTGAAGTGTTGGACGGGAAAGCTATACCAGTTTATTGGATATCACGGCCTTTACTTGCTCTGTACAGTGATGGGCGTCCCGGATGCCCATCAGAGATATGACAGTTTGAGATCACATGACCTACACACTCTGTGCAGTGATGGGCGTCGCGGATGCCCATCCAGAGGAAGACACAAAGATAACTAAACCATTATAGGTTAATGACATGGGATTAGGCCTCTCCGAGGCGGGCGCTGAACCTTTCGGAATTTATGGCATTATTTCACGTTCCCTTGTAGGTATTTAATGCAGGATTAAAATTTGGGCAAACAAGAATCTTTGACTTCATTTGCCTTGTGGAACAGTTTCTCTTAGATCAAGTTCGGCACGCTTTTTGATGAGTGTCTTGATATATTCTCCGTGTCCGAAAGTCTCCGAATGTCAACGGATCCTAAAAGGTCAAATCGGCTGGGACATAGGCATCTCTCCAGAGAATTGCGTAGGAGTTGATCTTGGCCAGCCCTTTTACAGATAGACCCGAGTCTACCCAAGGTCCGTAGAATTTTTCATGCTTTTGCCATGTTATTCGACCACACCAGCATCAATTTGTGCCGCATCACGGCAGGCTTTTCCGAGTAGGCGCGAGGTGTGCACTTAACTCAATTGAATGAATATCTTGTTTCAACTGACAAGGTGTGGCCCCGACTTCTGTACCAGTGGCAGCATGGGAGCATGCAATATACTGGTGTTGGGTTGCATCTGGACATTGGCGAAGACGGGTGTTTCGAAATAAACCGCGGCAAGACGGAATCTTGTCGGTGACATTCTTACCCCTGGGCCCATTCTTCGGCACAAAAATCCAGATGTCTAATTTCCATTTGACATAGAGCCAAAAATTTTTGGAGATTTTTCGAGGCTGAGTACCCATCCGGAGAGCGCAATCAATTTGTGCCGATGCCGCACGCTCTGCCGGCTGGTCGCATTAATTCTACGCAGCTGTCATTCATTCTACGCAGCCGTCCATCTTAATTGACGTCTCCAGAGACTGCCGTAACGTCAGCTACATAGATACGAAGGCCTGACAGGATTGGAAGAGAAGCTTGAGCGTAACAGCAGATTCTACCAGGTCAACAACTTAGCTCACAAGGCCTTGCAATCCCAAACGCGTGACATTGGATTCGGCACATCAATTAAGGACCGAAGCGCCGCTTTTGGGGTTCGAACTCAATTCGAACTTTCAACTTTGCCGCTGACTTGGATGACGTATTTATTTGCACTTGCTTGGCTTTTCTCCCATTAACCGTTCTTTAAGAGTCCAAAGTCGATGGGTAGTATTCGATCCCATCAAAATGAGGTACACGCGGTATGGTAGCAGACAGAACTTCATGACAAGCCGTAATTTTGGTCAATTTCCTCTGGGATTGCAGATTCAGAGCCCCAGAAGGCCGTTTTACAGGTAAAATTTTCATTTCGAGGGGGGGGTGTACCGTGGGAAAAAAAAGCGCGAAATTTGGTTGGGTTGAAAAAAATTGTGTATACCTCTGTAGCTCTGAGAGTGATTCCAGTGAGCATTTATGCTCCGAGAAGTGAATATTTTGATACTGCTATGCCTTTTGGATGGAATGGGGGACACTTTCAACTATTCCAGCACAAAATTGCAACGAAAAAGGAAATTGATTGACATGCACAGCCACCGGTTACCACCGGCCCGGCATCAAAAGCGCGAAATCCGAATGGGAAAAATGTTTTTGTCAGTATTCAAACTTTTGATCCGAGGGATCTTTAGAGGGCCTTCTTCTGGTGCTTTTCACACATTCTCATGAAAATCCAGCCAAAACTCGCCCACCAGTAACGATTTCCGAATCAGGACTAAAAATTGTCACGAAGTTCCGTCCGCTACCATACTAGACTAGTACTAGTGATGTTCAGGGCCCGGCCTGGCCTGAAAGCCCTGGCTTGGGCTTGGGATTTCTCAGGCCGGAGCCCTGGGCCGGCCGGTAGGGCTTCAGGCCCGAGGCTTGGGCTTGCCCAGAAATTTTCAAACAGAGTGCTGGGCTGTCATTTGGGTGTGAGATTGTCCAATACATCTGATATGAGTCACGAAATACACCCGTAATGCCTGCCTGCCCCATATTTCAACAATTGAACCAGGATTTCTGCTTTCGGCCATGTCGATCTTTCCGTCCAATGGCCGTGAATTTCACTGATTGCTTCTTAGGAATTCATTTTCTTGAAAATAAACTCAGACACTCACAGGAACATCGAAAATGAGTGGATTTCCAAGCAGAAATCAGCACATAATTCTCTTCTGCCAGTGTAACTCAGGTCAGGGCTTCAGGCCCTTGGCTCGGGCTTGAGGCCGGCCCTGAACATCATTAGAGACTACGCATAATGCAGAAATCGTTTGGTTTACCAATCGTTCAGCTGGGTGTTGCCAGACCACCCGACATCATGAACGCCTCCCCGACGTCAAGCAGCGGGTATCCAAGTCTGCCGCATAGGCCGCATCCATCCATCCAATGGGACGGATCCCCCCCACCGCGGTACGTGAGATTGCGATCGAGGGTGCCCTTGAAGTACGCGAGCAGGTGCTGGACGGCCTTCCAATGGGCCGTACCCAGGTTCTGAAGAAACGCAGCGAGGCGCTTTACTCGCAAAGGGTTAAGACCAAGCCAAGACAACCATCGAGAGACACAGAGAACAGATATTATTCGTGGACAGCAATTGTGATCGTAGGCGGCAAACACTTGAATCTTCTGCTTCATCATCTCGTGCGTTCAGGCTAGAAGAGACCCAAAAGTACATCTCCACCGACTATTTCTGGTCCCCAGGATCACGCGGCGGGACTTTTGACATGCTCTCTCGCTCTCAACAGCTCCTCACCATCTCGGACCCCCATCATGATTAGTAAATCTGTTGGGCAATAGCCAGATGGTGGTTCGCAGGAATTGTGGCACACTCACGAGTGAGGGACCCGGCGCGATGGATCGTCTCCATGGGCCTGGGGCTGCGTGTAGTGCGACTCCTCAAAGGAGCCATCGTCGTCGTACTCGGAGGTGCGGCGCTTGGCACATTGTGACTTCTTTTTACGGCGGTGGACCCCAGTACTAGCGCGCGGATAGACCTTGTCGTTCACCGTCCAGTAAGGGCCCTTGCCAGGATCCGCGAGGGGACGTGCCGTCTTCTCAAAGCACGGGTTAAGCGAGAGACTGTGGCGGATTGAGTTCTGGTGGAGTGTTAGAGCGTCTACGAATAGAGCGGGTCTACAGAGCAGACCAACGTTCCTTCCACTGTTTGGAGGCGGTCCGGAAATATGGAAACTGTATACCGGAAACAATGCTTGAGAGTGGCGGAGGTGAGTTTGGGAATGGACCTACGCGTGACTCGATAGCATATTAGATATCCCCCAGGAGGAGTTTCTGGTTTGGCGAGCCTTTGATAGCATAACTAAAGAAATGTCATCAGCACACAAAGCACCGAAAGCACACATTGACCGAGAAAAGAACCGGATAAGGGTTGAGAACGGGTAGAGCGGCTTGCTGCCAGGCGGACCGTCGCGGAGAGAGTCGAGGTTCATAGGAAGACCACCGGTCAGGTCTTCGGGGCGATCATACTTTCGATATACATCCTGGGCATCTGCAAGAATGGGGGGTATGCCTTGAGGAGCTTTGGCTGGCAGTGTCATATCGATGGGGAGGATGACAGATGTCAGTGTGAAAGGTGTCAGTGAAGCACGTGGAAGCACGTCTGGGCCGCTTGGACCGAAGCGCCGGATATGGCCGGCCCGGACAAGAGGCAGGCGAAAATCTTGAAAAGTATATCTAGCGCTAATCTCTCCTAGACAAATGCTACAACAAAATCTTGCTCGTTTCTCACGTGTTGTAATCTGGCCCGGTCTTTCAGTTTTGGGGGCGCTAAGAATGCAAAGAAAATTGTGAATTGCAAATGGAATAGCCCGGAGGCTTTGGGATTGGGTGGAAGCGAGGTCAACCCGAGCGGCCCATGCTCAACGCTTGCCGCTGCGCAGCTCATATATACGCCTGGCGGGACAGAGGTAACACCCTAGCTTCTCACTCTGTCTCGTCAGGTACGGACTCCGCCTCTTTCCGTATTTACCTATTCTCACTCTGTCGCTAGTCTCTCATAGACAGACACTTCAACATTTTTAGTACTCTGTCGCTTCAGCGTCGCATTTCTTATTGCTCTCCCACTCTTATATTTACATATTTACCCACACCTAGTCGTACTCAGTACCGACTCGTCCTGTACTCGCCATATCGGCACCTCGCGTCTTTCTCTAATAGACTCCGGCCTCTTCGAGGCTGCTTCTTGCTAAACAAACTCTCATACGCTCGTCAACCTGGACTACAATAATTAGAGGCTTTGAAAGCGCCGTAGCTCAGAATCCGCCGTGTGCGGGCGAGCTCGGAATTCGCCGTGTGCGGGCGTCACCGTGGCGAAGACACGGGCCTACATCTTGTTGAAATGGACGCCATAGGGGAGAGCGTCACGTGTCACGTATTACAAAAGTTCCGGGCGTGAGTTTGAATTCCTGGCGAGCCAAACGAGCGACGCGAGGCAGCCGAAGACACGTGCCATCTCTTTTCTCAGGCGCCCAATCGGGAACGCGATCGGGAGGTCCCAATCGGGAAGCACGTCTCTCTGGCTGCTTCCCCCGTCTTACGGACAAAAAACTACTAAATTCGGCCTCATAAACAATCTAAACTCTACCCAGGGCCTTTTCTGGAGCAAACTCATTTGATTCCAGCTCAAAAACCGCTTTCCCGATTCGGCGCGTGAACTATAGAGTGTCTTCATATGGCACCCAGATACACTGGCCAACTGCATGTCATCCGTAACACCTAAGTCCTCATGTTAAGAAACAAGGGTCCAAACACTGCCGCCCATCGTTCCAACTGTATTGTCAATGAACAGGATTATCCTATTCAATAACCATGTGCTATCTCTATTGATCTTTCTGCACTATTGAGACAGAACATCTCATGGATTGAAATATGGTCTCAGATCTATTCACGTGATATTTTGTACATCTCTGTGCAGTCAGTGTACTCCGGCTTCAGTCCACCTGAGGTCAGTCTCCTTGATCTTATAAGTTGTGGCTAACACTGTAATTTGCAACAAGTGTCCCCCATTGTCCTCTCGCTTTTTTCGACTCATTTTATGGGCAGTTTAAGTGCAAAGACATTACAAGTAGACTATTAAGCACACCCCTCGCGACTTCCACGATGAGTCCGTCGTTTATTTGGCTCGAAAACGTCAAAAACTGGGCAAACGAACTCTGTAAAAGTGTGTCTCATATTCAGTGTTTGGTCCTTCATGACAGTATGTCTGTGGCACAGTGGTTGTGTGTGCCACTTCTCCATTCCTCTCCTCAGGATTTAGGGAGGTTCAGGGTTCGAGCCCCCGTCCATGTGGTGCTTTTTTAGATCCTCTCTGAACACAGTTCAATCCCGGTTCATTCCCACGTTCAATAGTCGTTGAACCACTGTGATCAAACTCTGTTCAAACAGAGATTCTGGTTCACACCGGATTACCCGGCGAAAGATAAGCCCACTTCACCTCTAAGCTGTTCAACTGAACAAAAATTAAACACTGATTTGCGCTGAGACGCGCATTGCTTAAACAAAGCTAATACAGATTTATAGAAGTTTGACGCAGGTTTCAACCTTTTTTTAATTGATAAATGTAAAATGCAGAAGTCAAGGGTTTCGCGGGGAGTAATCCTTATTTTTTGGCAAGCAGCCGTCGTGTCTTGGTTCCAAACTGAGCTTTTATCCTCTGAATCGGCGCTTAGGCGGAAGTTGTTTTCAGGAAGTTATGGCCATTAAGCGTGGCAAAGATACGGGTATACGGAAGCTGGTTCGGGCAGACAGACACTGAGGACAAGATCGTCGAAATCCCACATTCCTTGATACAGCTTGATTTATTACCGCATTTAGAAGGTACACCCCTATCTCACATCGTTTTTGTCCGTTGAGGACCTCAGACCACTGGGAGGAAGGCAGAACTGTTCATAAATGCATCTAGAATACATTTGGAGTTCCTCAAATGGTTCTTCAAGTATTCGAACTGCACCATTCTTGAGATTTTGAATTGGGCCAAATTCTTTTGCGGGCCATAGCCTTTCGAGGGGCATGATATTGATATTATATACCATGTATTTTGACCTCGCGAACATGTTCTTCAGGCCAGAATTTTGACTTTCTGCCTCATTCCTCCCCAGTGGCAGATTTTGTCTACAGAAATGGGTGTTTCTCGACAGGTAGTGAACTTTTCAAAAATATGCTCTGAGGAAACTAGTCAGATACAAATGCCCTACTGTTGTTCCCGCAAAACATAACTGACCATCACTTGAGCCAATGTCGGGGTTTGAAATTGGCAGTGCGTTGCCGATCACCACGTCGAGTTCCTGGTCATGGTGGTGGGCAATCTCAAATGATCTTTCGTGACGATCACGTGCCTAGTTACAAGGGACGCGATCGATTTCGGTTGACCCATGAGTCGCGCATGTTGCATGGCTTCAGTTCATCAAATACCTCCGTTTTTTTTTGTTCATCAGCATGGGAATATGTCCTGGAAACACTTCCCAAAGACCTAGAATTTTACAAGGCTCCAGCCCGGGGATATGACAGAGTTTGTGTCCGCCATGTCTCAAATGAGTCCCATGGTTTCAGAGCATTATCAGCGAAGGTAGGGTCAGATGTCATGGTGCAGATAGTTTTCCTTATATTATAGGACCTGAACTGCATCATCATGGGCGGTTTTAGAGCTGTCTGAACTGTGCAAAGTTCAGAGGATGAAAGGTCAGAAATTGAATTTTTATTCGTTTTTATACATGTGTTCCACGTTGTTCATCATTATAAGATGGAAATAGAAGCTCCAGAGCGATTAGATGGCTGCAGGGTTCGATTAATAGAGCCAACGAGGAGAGGCAATGGTCAGTTGGAAGAAGAGGCCTCTGAGGAGCGCGTAGACGGTGGTGCCAGCTTGGTGCGACTCGCTGTCACCTACGTGACATCCCGATGATTCGAGGTAAACTGGCTGCACGTTTTTAAAGCTCTACAGCAGAGATCATAAATAGCTCTCGCAGACGAAACAGTTCAAAAATATATTCTCTTCAATATGTTCGGGGGGATTCCTCAAATTTGCAATTTAGGTTGAACTGGCCTGAGTGGGCCCAAGCAAATAGTGATCTCATTCATTTCACAGAATCTCAAAAATCCCCCCGGCCATATTGATGAGAATATATTTTATGATTTTTTTCTCCTTGACCAATCAATAGTTTCTCAGTAGAAAAGCTTTAAAACGTGCAGTGAGATTTGAGTCAGTCGAACCCTCGGCAACTCGGCATCTTAAGCGTGGGAACATTGATTTGACATCGGCCATTGCCCACCACCAGGTCATGCTTTTCAAAATGCCTGCCATTTGAATGCACCTCCACTGCGCCAGCTCATGCTTTTCAAAATGCCAGCCATTTGAATGCAGCTCTATTGCACCAGGTCATGCTTTTCAAAATGCCAGCCATTTGAGATTGAATGCATCTCTATTGCACCTCGAGGTCCTCTATTGTGTCAGGTCATGCTTTTCAAAATGCCCGCCATTTGAATGCACCTCCAGTGTGCCAGGTCATGCTTTTCAAAATGCCTGCCATTTGAACCAAGAGGTGAGCGATCTTCGGATTGTGGACCTGTTCTTCATCGCTCACCTCTTGGTTCAAATGGCGGACATTTTGAAAAGCATGAGCTGACACATTAGAGGTGCATTCAAATGCAAAGCATGACCTGATGCAATAGAGGTGCATTCAAATGGCTGGCATTTTGAAAAGCATGACCTGATGCAATAGAGGTGCATTCAAATGGTGGGCATTTTGAAAAGCATGACCTGACGCAATAGAGGTGCATTCAAATGGCAGGCATTTTGAAAAGCATGACCTGACACATTAGAGGTGCATTCAAATGGCAGGCATTTTGAAAAGCATGACCTGATGCAATAGAGGTGCGTTCAAATGGCAGGCATTTTGAAAAGCATGACCTGACACAATAGCGGTGCATTCAAATGGTGGGCATTTTGAAAATCATGACCTGACACAATAGAGGTGCGTTCAAATGGCAGGCATTTTGAAAAGCCTGACCTGACACAATGGAGATGCATTCTTCAAATGGCTGGCATTTTGAAAAGCATGACCTGATGCAATAGAGGTGCATTCAAATGGTGGGCATTTTGAAAAGCATGACCTGACGCAATAGAGGTGCATTCAAATGGCAGGCATTTTGAAAAGCATGACCTGACACAATAGAGATGCATCCCTCAAATGGCTGGCATTTTGAAAAGCATGACCTGATGCAATAGAGGTGCATTCAAATGGTGGGCATTTTGAAAAGCATGACCTGACACAATAGAGGTGCATTCAAATGGCGGGCATTTTGAAAATCATGACCTGACGCAATAGAGGTGCGTTCAAATGGCAGGCACTTTGAAAAGCCTGACCTGACACAATAGAGAGAAGCTTCAAGGAAGCCAAACGGATGACGGATATCGTTTTCAATTGATTGAAGCTTGCCTTCAATTGAGAGCAATCTAATTGTCGCAGTCAAATTTGTTCATGCAAGAATTCTGAGGTTTAACAGGAACAGCCTTGGAGAGGCTTCGATTCGTCAGTCTGTTTGTGGGTTGGGTTTTGTATGTTATGATCGTGGTAAAGTTATCAAGGTCACTTCTAACGGAATACTCCGAGCAGTGTTTCAACCAATTTTTCCCGATGCGACAGATTAGGTCATCTCGCATTCGAGTTTTTCTGGGTTAATTTTCCTAAAACTTTGCGAGGGCCTTGGTTCGATCCTGCTCGTCGAATTCAATACCTCCAAAAAATTGTGGAATCTGTTCGATGGCCGGAATACTCCGAGCGTTGTTTCAACAGCTTTTTACCAATGTGTCAGATTACGTGACCTCGCATCCGAGTTTTTCTGGGTTAATTTTTCCAAAACTTTGTGAGGGCCTTGGTTCAATCCTCCCCGCTGAATTCAACACTTCACAAAAATTGTGGAATCTGTCCGATGGCCGGAATAGTCCGAGCGGTGTTTCAACCGATTTTTCCCGATGCGACAGATGGACCATGGGAGCTCAGCTTGGGAAGGTCCTCGGCCTCGAATTTCCTCGACGATGAGGTCCAAAGTGGATGACTTCACGTGCGGAAACCACATCGAGAGGGACTTGAAGGTGGGGAGGAGAAATGATCTATCTCACCGGCAGTGTGATCAGTCTGGATGGATATCCCTCTACCACCGACAGGAGCGGGGGGTGTCGTCTTCGGGAAGGAGCGGGAGAGCAGGAAACTAGGTAGTCGAAGAAGTAAAATAGGTGCACACAACGACGAGTCGAGCGAACGAGTGAGTGCCACTGAGCGGGAGGAAGAAAAAGGAATGATGGTATGTAGCGATGACTGCTCGCGTGGAGAAACAGAAGGGATGTTGCAGTGGCGAGTTTCGTTTCTCTAATCTTCTCACTGAATTCTATTCAACTGAGTGAGGTCTGCATTCAGAATGCTCCGAAACCATTTCCAAGGTCTATGGTGCTAGGTTGAAAAGGCTTCGGAATGGTTTCACAAGTCGCAATGGCAAAATCAGAAACTCGCCGCCACGACATCGCTTCCGTTTCTCCATGCACATGCACGGTTGCAAACAACAGTGACGGGCACAGTTGCCACGAGAAGACCCCCGCACGACAAGCAAAGCTTGATCAGTGTTGAAGCAGCGAACTCAGTGCTCCAGATCCGCACCTCACGCACACGAGCTGCACACCGAACACTCAGCGCTAGTACTCAGCAGTGACTCCCCTAGTGGCTCGTCCCTCAATTTATTTTGGATGTCCTTGCCAGTTATAGCTCTGTTCGTTGCACAAGCAAAATTCGGCTTTGAACATGGGAGCTAATGTGAATATAACATACTGTATTGTGAATTGGGACTGCTGTCAGGATGCACTCGATGGAATTCGGACATCCATTGTCCCCGGCATCCCCAGATATCCTTAAACAGGCCCGCCACCGGGAAAAACCGCACTCGCCATGGGTGGCCTTAAACGCGGCAAGTAACGTGAATACAATATATTGTACGGCGTCCGACCTGAATTTGGAAGGATGCACCCGATGGAATCCCGGGGTCTCTTGTCCCCAGCATCCCCACGCATCCCTCAACAGGATTGCCACCAGGAAAAACCGCACTCGCCCACGGGTGGCCTTATGCACAGCAGGGAATGTGAATGTACGTAATATATTGTATAGCGTCAGGACGCCACAAAGGCTGGCACAAGAGACTCCCAGCAATCAAAGAAACCGAAATGCTCCTGGTGCAAAAGACACAAAGATGCTTGTGGATTTGTCTGGCATAGGCTTTTTTGTAAAGATGCATACATCAGGAAAAACCTCATTCTCAAATCTGTGACAATTTGGTTGGATTGGAAGAAATCGAACATCGAATCAGGAACAGCTATAGGTGAAGCTCCTCTCAAGAGTATGGTAATGGTTCGAGATTCGCATAGAAAGCTAGACGTTCCGGAAATATCTCCTCAATGCTGGTATGATTGCTGGCAGGAGGGAGGCGAAGTCGGATCAAACCGTCCCTAAGAAATGGCGGCCCATATCAATCTTTAGGATAGCTCAACACCGGTTGATTTGGTCCATTCTTGTGTTCAATTTATGTGGAAGAGTTCGAGGCCCAATGAACCCCTGTATACGGCGGCATGAAGAGGGACCATCAACGAGAAAGGACTCGAGCAAGGATGCTTCCCTCATTCTGAGTCACGAGTGTTAATCCTTCGGCAATTGCCGTCCCCTTACTGTAATGCTTCCAGAAGGGTGAGTGTTAGTGATTCATTCCTCTACTCAACCATTGAATTCACCGAATGATAGACAGCTTGGGGCCCTGGCGCAATAGAGCTGCATTCAAATGGCTGCCATTTTGAAAAGCATGACCTGGCACAATACTGTACCGATCTGTATGGAGGCAACCACACCGGAGGCGTTATGAAAATTTTAGTCTACTGCGTAGCAACCACCCGTGAGTTATGTGTTACGGTGCCAATATTAGGCAACTGCAGCGGGGCTGTCGACGAGGAAACTGACGATATGGATGTCCCTTTGCACCGAGTTATTCAAGATTGCCTTCAGCTCGATATCGCACCTGCAGATCTACCCGGGGCCGATAAATTCTGTGTCCAGTCGGATGCCGTTGTTGCCGAAGATGGGCTGTTGAGCGGAGGCAGAGATGTGGAGAATATTTGGGCCTACAATGATAATGGGGTTCAATGGAGTACCGGCAATTTGGCAGATGAAACATTTGTTGTACAGTAGGAGCCCCGATTTTTGGGGATTTTTTCGTGCCCTTTTGAGCGGGAAAAAAAATGATTTTCAGAATGTTTAAAGTGTAGCAACCGGGCCTCCGTTATGTGTTACACCATGGAAATTAGGCAACATTTTGGGTGCCGCATTACACGTTACGTTGCTACCATACAGATCGGTACAGTAGAGGTGCATTCAAATGGCCGGCATGTTGAAAAGCATGACCTGGTGCAATAGAGCTCTGCATTCAAAGGGCTGCCATTTTGAAAAGTGTGACCTGGTGCAATAGAGCTCTGCATTCAAAGGGCTGCCATTTTGAAAAGTGTGACCTGGTGCAATAGAGCTGCATTCAAATTCCTTGCATTTTGAAAAGCATGACCTGGCACAATAGAGCTGCATTCAAAGGGCCGGCATTTTGAAAAGCATGACCTCATGCAATAGAGATGCATTCAATTTCAAATGGCTGCCATTTTGAAAAGCATGACCTGACGCAATAGAGCTGCGTTCAAATGGCTGGCATTTTGAAAAGCATGACCTGGCACAATAGAGCTGCATTCAAGTGGCTGGCATTTTGAAAAGCGTGACCTGGTGCAATAGAGCTGCATTCAAATGGCTGGCATTTTGAAAAGCACACCGCAGCAGCCGTGAGAAACTGCAGCTCAACTGCATGCTTCATTCATTACTTATGTGCCTGCATCCCAGTTTCACAGATGGTCTAAGTGAATGTCTCCAATGTGAAGACTTCCGTGTTCTGATTTCATTCCATTGCGCCAGGTCATGCTTTTCAAAATGGCAGCCATTTGAATGCACCTCTATTGTGTCAGGTCCCGCTTTTCCAAATTGAAGCCCTTTGAATGTTTTGCAGGGTGAAATGATGGCATAGCATGACAAGTCAAAATGATTGTTGTGGATTTTTCAGTTCTGGTTCGGATGTGCCTCAACTGCTCAACTCGGACCATAAATTCTCTCAAATCTCTGGCATCTGAGGAGATATAAAATTTCGGCAACAATCATTCAGTTCTAAAGTGTGTATAGAGTATATCTTCCGCAAAATCCTGTACCAGCACTCTTCGTAGAGGCAGGAAATTCTAGCAGGAGGGGTGGAGTGCAGTCATCCTAAGTCTTATATCCACCAACTTTCAAGCATCAAATTCAGCGCTATACGAGACCTTAGGAATGTATATAACATTTGAGGGCCGAAGGTCAGCTCTCTGATTGTATAGAACGGTGTTCTGGGCAAAGAGAGGTGGAAAGCAGGTCCGACCAGCGACAAAGTCCTCCGTGACATCGCGCTTGGCGCCCAGGCTTGAACAAGGCGCGAAGTCGGCCGTGATGTCCGACGGATGCTTCGAGCATGTACAACTTCGAAGTTCGAATATAGTAAGAACAAATTCCTGATACCGACCTAGGTTTCGGGTCTACATGTCGCAACCTCTGTTCTCGATCACAGCACCGATCATGACGGTGCTTTTCAAGTTACAGGTTTCCGGTCCCTCCCGGATGCCAGTCCCGCACCATCCCGCATGCCAAAATCCCTTCTCCCTCTTTTCCGATCGCTGCTCTGATCGTGACGGCCTCCTTCTAGTTACCGGCTGTCCGATTACTCCCGATTCGGCCACGAATTGAGCGGAGCGAATTGCGTCGCAAGGTGAAGGACGCAACTTTGAGCAAGATGAGGAGAGAAATAAGAGGTCGTCGTGGGATGGTGAGGGGGGAAATGCAGCAATTGCCTGTCGAAGGTGATCACGAGACAATGGATGTTTGCGACGCACGGCGGTTCCCCGAAGGCGTTTACAACCCTGCAGGGTGCGTGGGAGAGTCCGCCACCTCCGCCGCAAACGACTGATATGATTGGCTATTGGGTTGTAAGCAATTGTTTGATTATTCCTTACGTCGCTCAGTACTCATTAGAATCACGGAAAAACAACGTGGCCAACAATCTATTGCCTTTTCACCGATTATGCACCAATCCAGGCTACATCTGTACCATCCGAACGGGCATTTTCTTCGTCGGCAGAGACAGACACAAAACGGCGAAACCGGACGAGTCCCCTGCTGATGGAAGCGCTACAAATGCTGAAGTTCAATTACAAGAAATCTCGATTGAACTTCATGGCCGAATGGCAGTCGCCTCCGATCCCACCCGAGGATGAGGATTGGCTCCGACAACTCGCTGCAACCGATGAGCATGACTGCAGCTCAGCGATTCAGGTAGTCAGAGATCTCTTTGACATGGCTGATAATATTCAGATGCCGGAGGAGGACATTGGTGTGTAGCGAAGCAAGGTCGTAGCAGTGGGACAACGTTGAAATTGTACTTGTAAATTGTGTATGTGTCTGGCTATCGAAATTGAATGTACCTGTCCTTCTGGTCATCTTCTAAGGCGACTCAAAGCTGCGCGCAATACTACTGAAAAAAACCCCGACTTCATCGACTCAAGTTGATTCGAGTCGACTTCGAGTCGACTTGATGGGATAAAGTCAAGTCGAGTACTGCGAAGTCAACTTGTCAAGTCGTGACTCGACTTTTGGAGTTTCGGCAACATTACTCTCATTGAGGGGAGTTTTGTGGCAGAGTTTGAAAATAAATTAGCAAGCTGTTCGGGAGAATTTTGGGCTGCAAAAGTCACATGGTGTCACACATGTTCTGGTCACATATATGTGACCGGTGGAAAGATATGTGCAGCCTCTGGAAATGCCTGCTCACAAGAAGAAGAAATCCAATATCTGGGGGCGTCCAAGCGTGCTGCAGCGTCTTTGAACGTATCTGCAGCATTGGCTGGGAGTGGGTAGGTCACCAGAGTACAACAGAGGTACACACAATTCAGTTCGGATGGACCAAAATTTTGGCCACATGTAATCTCTCGCTAAAAAAATCGGAAAAATCGTATATAGGCTTATTTTAGGGCGCCAAATTTGAATCTGAAGTCCGTTTTTTGATTGAAACAAAACTCCGGCTGCTAGCTGAGTTGATGTTTTTGACTGTCCGCTACTGTAGGTTGGCGCAACTGGCTTTGAACTCGGCGTCCTTGTCATCATCCGTGATGAGAATACGAATAGCATCCTCGAAATCGCCCACACGGTCCTTTAGCCAATGCGCCCGAAAGCTGCGGAAGAAGATGACTTGACCGTCTCAGTCCACGAGAAAGGTGGCCCTCTCTTGCAGAGGACTATGATGTGTCAGTCTGAATCCATTCTAGAGGACCAGAGACTTACTCGGGATGGCGATAGTACTCGACAGGAAAGAAGTGCTTGAGGTGAGAAAATAATGCCCTTCCGCCGGAAAGTTTGAAGAACAGGTCACGAATCTTGTCGCGGGCCCGCAAGGGCGGTGGGGTACCTATAGAAAGAAGAAGAAGAATCTCCCTGGAATTCCCACGGATCACTGCTAATAGAGTTTATTTGACACCCGCCTACGAGGGATACGATTCTCAATAGGAAAGTTTCGGGAAAATGAGGCAAGGTAAATGAGGGCAGAGTGAGCAAATCGGGGATGAAGATGGGTTTTGAACTCAGACGCTTGGAGGCCGGATGAAGCATTTTCGCGCGACTGGGTGCAACATGGGGATTCCGTGGACGGGCACTGTTTTGAGCGGCAATCGGAAGGGGCTCGCGCAAAGGTGATTTCAGCGAGAACTATGGAAGATGAAGGCGATCAAGTGTTGGCTTGCTCCACAATTCTTAACTAAACAGTTGCAATCGCATTGGCACAGCCCCGGGGTTCGCAAGTGCAAATTTGGGTCCTGAGCTCATTTGGCGCCGGTTCTTGAAACCGAATTGTTGGGAGATAGCCAGCCGAATTTCAAGCAAGTCTATCGATTCATATGTTCTTGATGATATATATGCGAAATCGATTTCTTTTCCGTGCCTCATTAAGCGGGAGGTCTCCCAAGGGATTCATTCTTAACTAAACAGTTGCAATCGCATTTGCACAGCCCTGAGGTTCGCAGGCGCAATTTGCGTGCTGAGCTCATTTGACGCCGGTTCTCGAAACCGAATTGCTGGGGGATAGCCAGCGGGATTTCAAGCAAGTCTGTGGATTCAGATTTCTTCTCGATGCCTCCCTCATTGGGCGGAACCCAAGGGATTCATTCTTAACAAAACAGTTTCAATCGCATTGGCACAGCCTCGGGGTTCAACACGGCCCGACCCATGGCCCCCATAACGTCTACGCAAAATACCACGCAATTTTGCGTCCTGAGCTCATTTGACGCCGGTTCTCGAAACCGAATTGCTGGGAGATGGCCAGCGGGATTTCAAGCAAGTCTGTCGATTCAGATTTCTTTTCCACGCCTCCCTCATTGAGCGGAAGGGCTTCCAAGGGATTCATTCTTAACGAAACAGTTGCAATCGCATTGGCACAGCCCCGGGGTTCAACACGGCGGTTCTCGACACGGAATTGCTAGCGCACAATAGATAGAACCTCCTCATCAAGCCTTGCCTTTCGATAGCCTTATTGGGGAAGCGAATGGGAATGGAGAGAAATACTTTTTCGATTGAAGCTGTCACGGAAAAATCCGCCTGAGGAAATAATATACAGCCAGGACGCGCGAGGTCAGGATGTCCAACTACGCTTGGCAGCCATAGGATACTATAAAGGCTCAATGAGAAGAGACGCAAAAGTAAACGCCATTCGATTGGCTCAACACATGAAGTGAAGTGAGACCCGGATTCCAACGCGGCTTTTGATAGCACGGGTAGAGACAAGGTGAAATGAATCGAGTTATGATAAGAAGAACCTGCAGGGGAAGAGACCGATAAATGGAACAGCGCACCTGAGAATCATGTCAGGGCAAGAAACCATGAGAGATGCCGCACAGATGAGTGTTTGGATTAACGGCTTGTGTGACATAATCTTGAAACCATGCAGCCATCGAATAGGCGCCTCGGGACATGCTCGATGAATAAAGATAGGGCATCGAGACTCGAGCTCATGCAGAAGAAGCCAAATGAACCAGTGTTGGCATTGACCGGGGTCAAACGGGAGTCAAGCAATTTGACCCCCGTTTGTAACCTTTAACTGTTGAGCAATGAGTCTCCAAACTCTTTTGAACTTTTTCATGCTTCAATGGACTTGTAGAATGTACACAAAGTCAAGAGATTCCTGGTCTCCTGCTTTCAGTTCGGGTGTCGGTCAAAATGGTTCGACCCGGTCAATGCCAACACTGAAATGAACTGCTACAGCTCGCAAAATGAAGCCGTTGCATTGCCACCCACATGAGGGGCGTCGAGATTTGAACTCGGGAAATTAAACCGTGGTATTGCCGACCGCATGGGGGCATGGAGATATGAGCTCGCAAAGGACATCAATTAAATATGGAGACTTACAAAGGGGAAAGCCATGCCTGTGAATTAGAGTGGGATGTTAGTTGCTGAAGTTCGCGGTAAGTGCACCAAACACTTGCCTGACCGAGGCACAGAGTAAGGGGTGATCACCACCTGACTACAACAAATGGGGCAAGCAGTACTATATGTGACTGGCTAGTTGGGCACCTTAGGCTTTTTGGCCCATGCCCCGATCCAAACTCTGGATCATTGGATTGAGCGCGATCTTGCCACTGGCAGTTGCGTTCAATTCATGTATCCGGGTCTGGATTCAGTACAACCTTACCAGTTGTATGGTGCGCTCCGCTTAGTCACCGCTTCCCCGTAACATGTGCTGCTGGTCACTCAGTTTTTCACCGATTTTTTTTCCGTCTTGCCAAACGACTTCTTATCATGCAGGGAACATTTTGGCTACTATCAATGACTAGGAAGCTGGCCACACTAGGAAGCTGGCCACTTCCCTCATACACAGCCTGAATTTTGTTCAATGTGAAATCTGAGTATCGGAGAATGTTTAGGGACGTTAGATGTTGGTTAGGTTCGTGACCAACCGCGTTCGCCAAGCACGTGGCTGCGCTAATCACGGTTGGCGAAGCGGCTGGGACATTTGGTCATCATTTTTGGTGGTCCCGCCAAAGATGAGTTGGGACTTGGTACAATATGACCCTCAGCCACCTTGAAAAAAAGTGTCAAAAGTTCCCAAGTAAAAATTGAATAGTTTTCAATTCTAAGCTGAATGAGACATCCTTGTTTCCGAATTTAGGCAAAGGTCGTGCTCATCGTCAACTGGTCCGTGCGCAGACGGCGAGCACGATCTTCACCAAATGTCAAAAAACAAATTGGGCGCATTCGATTCAGAATTCAAAACTATTCATCTTTCTCTATAACAATTTTTACCCTTTTTTCCAAGGTTTGAGGATCCCATTCTACGAAGTCCCAACTCACATTTGGCGGGTCCACCAAAAATGATGACCAGATGTTCCAGTCGTTTTAGGAACTTTTTTTGATCCCTCTGCTTGTCTCGTGATCAAAAAGTTCGGTTACCTAAAACAGACTGGTTGCGAGTCTAGATGTTGGTGCGCACCAAGTTGGAAGAAATTCTGATGAGGTGATCCAGAGCTGTGCTCCGGTGATGATCGGGGCCGGACCCGATCGCGTGATTTCCTTAATTTTGGCCGAAGGTGCATGACAAACAAGCTGTCAGAACTTTACCGATTCTGCTTCAATCCACGACGTCGACCACTCGTTACCCACTCTTAATGTCGGGCTTTCTTCTGATCATCTCAAAGGATGGCCTTGTTCCGCTCTAATCTTGCTATCTGCCCTTAAACTCTCACTGTCAACCGCAAATTAATGACATGCGACCTAGGGCGCTGTTTATAATTCTTCTGGAATTAAAAACCTGTTTACAAACTGGTACTGTAAGCAGGCTATTTATAAACATGTTTATAAACCACCACTAAAAAATCAGCTCACCGCCTCCAAAGCGGCATTTTCTCGCACACACCCGCAGTTTCGGTGTGTAGGACCATTTGCACAAGGCCAGAGACTATCAATCCGCGCGCAACATGCATTCTACCGTGAAATCATGAAGTTTTCTCTTTGAATCAAGCCGGCCCTGGGAAATAGAATGGCGGAGATGGCCGATGAGGTTTGTTTTTGTGCCGCCTACGATTCAACTACAATTCTCGATTGCTCTGGAGGTTGCCAGAAGTGACGATACCCGAGTCTTAAGCGAGGATATTTTGCTGGATCACATAATTAAAAACCGGCCCTCTGACGAGACCCATTTAAAAACCGGTTTATAAACGCCTGTTTATAAACATGTTTACATACCGGGATAATAAACAGCACCCTAATGCGACCCCATCAGCAAGCCTGCGCGCTGGGGATCCCTGGGCCGCTACCGCTCCACAACTTGGCAAGGGCATTCAACGACCTCAAGGGCCCACTTTGAGATAATATCCCCCATTTTACCGATTTCATTTGCCCCGCACCACTGTCGTTTACAAAAACGGCTCAAAATCCATCCTGTCGTAAATCCAAACGTCGGGTTCTCAGCAGCAGGACCGGAGGGTGGAACAAGTGGTCCAAGTATGTTCATTAGGTTCCTGTGGACCCTATAATAACTCATCTTTATTCCCCATGACCTCTTGCCCATGCATGGCCCTCCACAATTCGGTAGGTTTGGGGGTTTTTGACTCACGTATAATTCGCCATCCGAGTTCGATTTACCCGGGTCCTTGTGTTTATTCCAGGTCAATACATTTGTCTCTCATGCTCCGTGTCCATCTTGAGTACGTGTGCGCTGCGCATGAGCCCATATAAGCCTCGACGCGAGACACCCTTTCTTCAGAACATCTGTTCCAATTCTCAACCCTCTGGGACATCTCAGCCTCTCGCTCATGTCTACAGACACACAAAGCAATGCGCCGCCCGACCCCTTCGACCCCGCCACCGCGACAGGTGTCGCCGCCGATCTGGACCTGCAGGACGTCGATATCAAGCTGCGCTACAAGTGGGCTATAACAGCGGTTCGAGACCGCGGACCATCATCTCGGAAGGCCGCGGACCTTTACCGGCTCCCTCGTAGCACCCTCGACACCCGTCTCAAAGGGGTTAAATCGCGGCGGGAGGCCCATGAACACCAACGCGTCCTGGGTCCTGCCCAAGAAGGAGTATTAGTCGAGTGGGTGAAGGTATTTAGTGTCCCTTTAATTACCATCCGCATCTCAATGTTATCTCCAAGATAATGGGGCGGCGGGGTCTCCCCCTCTCTTTAGAAACTATTGGGAATTATGCCGCCGATATCGTCGGTGTGCCGCTGGGTGAGACATGGCCGCGCCGTTTTAAGGTAATACTACTTGAAATGACCACTTGAAGAGCTGGCTAATAATCAACCAGGATCGTCACAACGACACCCTACGCGTCCGTTGGACCCATGCTCTCGAAATCTGTCGTGCCAAGGCGTTGAACCCTACTGCCGTACACGAATACTTCACACTCTTGACTGAAACCATCAATAAATACGATATCAACTGGAAAAATATCTATAATATGGACGAAAAGGGTATCCAGCTCGGTATTGGAGGGAAGGCTCGTGTCCTCGTTGATCGTGACCAGAAGAACGTTCAGAAGATAGAGTCGGGAAATCGGGACTTGGTCACCATCATTGAGTGTATCTGCGCAGATGGAACGGCACTTCACCCGTCGTTTGTCTTCCAGGGTGCGCGGCGCGACCTGCGCTGGGGGGAGAACAATCCGGACAATGCGAGGTATGGTTAATTTGCATCCTGCAACCTAAACTAACTGTCTCCAGTATATCGGTTTCGCCGAATGGTTGGACTGACCAGGAATTGGGCTCGATGTGGTTCGAGAAGGATTTCGCCCCGGAGATCGCTGCGCGCTTGGCGAATTCTACGGACTATCGCCTACTTATCCTCGATGGACACAATAGCCACTGTACGTTTCGATTTGCTCATTTCGGCGAGCAAAATCGTATAATCATTTTGTGTCTTCCCTCCCACACCACTCATGCTCTTCAGCCGTGTGACGTCGGTGTATTTGGCCCGTTGGCGACGCTGTGGGGCAAGCAGGTGTCTAAGGTGCAAGATACCGCGACCGCTGTAGACATCTGATGTATTTTCCGAAGATGAATGCTAAACACGTTGAGATCGATAAATATAATCTCCTGTTTCACTACTCGGAAGCACGGAAAGCGGCTTTCAAGTCTGAGACGATTAAAGCATCATTCAGAAAGACCGGAATTTGGCCGCTCAGTGAAGCCGCCGTCCCTGTTTCTTTGTTCGAACCATCAAAGAATTTCTCAAATCAGCCAGCGGCACAACCAATGCCGCCAAAATTACCGGCACTGCTCATCCCCGGAAACCCCACCACCACCTCGGGCTCCTCGACGCCAGCTACGTTGACGGCCGCATCACGTTCTTCCATAAATCCCACAGCGGCATCGGGCTCCTCGACGCCGGCTACGTTGACGGCGACATCACCTTCTTTGGCAGCCAGCTCCCAAACTTCCCCCTCCACCGCCAGTCCATCCATGTCACCTCCTTCGACCCCCCCCACGTGCGGCGACCCCAGATCAGATAGGCGCTGTGCAGGCCCTCTATCGCTTGGCCCTGCCGTCGCCACTGAAGGGTGCATCTTCCCGTAAAGCCTTAGCGGAGGAAAATGCTCGCCTTCGGTATATTGCCGAACTTGCTGGGATCGAGCTGGAGAAGAATTACGCACAAATGTAGTTAATGAATCAGGAACATACCCGTCTGCGAACTCAGATTATCGCCAAAAAGTCGAAGCAGAAACGATCATACACGACCAATCAAGCACGCTTGCTCACCGGGCCCGAGATGGTTGCTGCCCTCCTGAACGATGACCACGTCAAGAGCATGAAGGCGATGATGAAGGAGATGGGGCCGCAATTTCGGGCTATCAAGAAGGTGCGAGATCGATTTTATACCAGTGAATATTCTAACAAATGTACTTAGTTGTTAACTAAAAACAAGGCGGTCGTCTCCGGACCCGCCAACTACGGCAATCCGGCGGGAACAGAGCCGGAGCCTGTGCGCGGGCGTGGGCGAGGGCGAGGGCGAGGGCGTGGGCGTGGGCGTGGGCGTGGGCAAGGGCGAGGGCGAGGGGGAGGCCGTGGGCGGGGACAGGGCGGACGTGGTCGTGGTCAAGCATCTGACGCCGCAGATGGGTCCGATGACGAGAGCGAAGCTGCACCGGCTCGCGGACGTGGTGGAGACACGCGAGGCCGTGGACGTGGACGTGGACGTGGACGTGGACGTGTGCGTGGCGGTGGGGCGGGCCGAGGCGGCGGTCGCAGCGAGTCGGAAGATGATGAGCAGTCGGAAGATGACGAGCAGTCGGAAGATGAAGAGCAAGACATACAAGAAGAGCCCGAGAGTCCAGATGAGTCCCCCAGTGATTCTTCCGATGACGAATCAACTCGTAGCGGAAGCGGCAGCCCAGAAGCAGCCCTGGGTGTCGTTGACGATGCCGAGCTTCAAGAACCCGAGGGCGACGAGGTCGAGATTGCGACCTTCAATAGGCATCACTGGGTGAAGGGTAACGTCGAGTTTCAAGTGGTATGGACGGATAAAGACGTCACCTGGGAGCTACTGGCAAACGTCAACGATTGCGCGGCAATGGACGTCTACTTGGCTCATCATAGCGTCGCTGATCCCATATTGTTAGGGAAGCGTAAATTCGTCATCAATAAGGCCTTGAGGGCCAGTAATTAGGCGTTAGAACAGTAGAATAGGTCCCTAGCATCGTTTTGTATCATACAAAAGCGTCGAGGTTAACAGAGGAAGCGTGTGTGTGCTTGCGAAGACGAGAAAACGACGCCATCATTTTGCCATCAAATCGTTCCCACGCCTGGCCAGGATCACCGTTTTGGCCGCTTTTGGACTTGCCGGTGGGAAATATTCACCGGACCATCAATATCCCACCAACTGACATGTGAGTATGCTCAATCTCTTCGCAGGATGCGCGCCGAACTTCTGAGACAGCACGGAACTGCCTAATCCTTCCAAATGGCTTTGTATATTGTCAAAACCCCTAAGGTGGCCAGGTTCCCGGCGCGATATAGTAGACAGAATCTTCATAATTAAATATTTGAGGGAGTTATGAATTTTCCTATCGCCCGATTTGGCAGTGTGAGTTACATAGCCTCCATTACTGATCGAAACCCTCGCAACCTGCTCCGGAATGCACTGGTGTGATTTGTACTTCGTGGAACTGAACTTCTGCACTTGAAGCTGAGCATCCTTGGTTTTCAGGCCTGTTCGGTACACATTCATCCACTGGACCATTCGATGTTCCCAGCTGGCAACTTTCACTGACGCGAGGGATTTCGGCATGTTCTCCGTGAGTGTGTCGAAAGTGTAATCACAGTTATCACGGAGATATTTCTTGAGCCTTCCCAAAAGAATTCGAAGAAGTTCTGCTCGCAATGAAGTTTCGGCAGAAAAATGCAGAGGTGGCGAGACCTTTGCTCCATGAATTCGGGTTGAAGTCCAATAAGGCACAAGCCATTGTGTCAGCATGTCGATTCTGCGCGAGCGCAAGCAGCCGCCGCGAGTTGGACTTTTCTTTTGGATGGCATGATGGCAGAGCGGAGTGAATGTAAATTTTGGGCCGAAAGGGGTACACATTAAATAAAAATCGCGGCCTCCGGCCGATTTGGCAGTAGTCCCAAAGAGGTGGTGACTAAGCGGAGCGCACCATGCATGTCTTCATCCAACGATTGAAATTCATTTCTGACAGTATCCACAACTTTCTATATCCCATTTCCATGGGATACAATCTTGTAGGGGATCTGTGATTGAAGCCTATTTCAGTGCAATTGCTTCAATGCTCAAAGGTCGGACTCCAGGGCCAATCTGACAGGGATGCAACAACTGAGTATTGCCTCTGATATAATTCTTTTGTGGGAGAAAGAGTCGCATCAACGGGCAGTAAAAGGCAATGAGACGAAATTGATGCGTCGTTTGCTTGTTGATTATTTGAAGTTGAAACTTTCCACTCAATATTTGGTCGACAATATATTGTAGCATACTGACACAAGGTGAGCTCATTTTGGATTTTTCTGGTCTTCAAAATCGTATATAGACATCCAGGCATTTTTTGCAGCCTCTACTTGGCCGGAAAGAATGCTGAAACATCCACACGACGTGTTGTTTGGTCATAATTTTTCCCGAAAAATGATTGCCGGCCGCCCGGCTTGAACCCTTGCACACATGGAACCTCGACCCCAAACTTTTTTTTTTTTTTTCGCGAAAGGACATTAGCTTTGAAAATTGCAATAAAAATCTCACTGAGTTGTTTTCTCTCTGGCCCTGGTCATGACATTGCATGATCCCTTTCATAATTTACAGTGAATATATTATCAAAATCTCTCAAGAGTACATTATTGCCAAAGGATACTCAATCAGGAGGGGTAAGAATCAACAATCCTACCATCCAAAAATGGAGGCTTTTAAGGTCGGTCCTGATCCCGTGAGAAATCCTTGGGTGTGTGAGGATTGATGGGGGAGTGGGGTTGGGACGATGTGGCCTGGGACTGGGATTGATCTGGGCTTGGGATTGGGATTGATCTGGATCAGATTAAATTTGGTTTTTATTGCAAAGTTCACATGGAGTACCAAGTTAAATGTTGAAATCATTCATGTCAGTATGTATGGAATGTAACTTCACTGTCTGGAGAACCGACCAGAATAACACATATCTCATCTCTGATCCTGAACAATGGAACGGGCATGTATACATTTCCACGAGCAGCCATCTGACCAGAAGGGCCGATGGAAAGTTTGTACATACATTTCGTCGCCCGGGCACGCGCAATACATTGTTCTTCCAACAATGTCAAACAACGAAATTGATCTGGAACATCACCAATCCAAAGTCCATTAGCATAACTGCGGACAGGAATTGAGCGAAACGAATCCTTGACTACATATAACGCACACAAATGGCAAAGAACATATGTATTATGAAGGATGGAGGCCGCACGTGACCACGTGACCGTGGAATTTCCTTTTTGGGAAGCGCGAACTTTTTTACTTCAAAATTCATTTGAGTGCGGGGCCATCTCTCTTCGAATTTTGAGCAGTTTGAGAAAAAGGGTATAAAACTTTTTTTTTTTGAGACTATCTATTGAAATTCTGAGACCACAGAATCCTCTATACATTGAAAACAAGTGTTTCTGTGGGTTTAGTTTGGGCCGGCACCCCGACGCCCCCGACTAGTATGGGCGGGAAGGCGGCGTCACGCTGTGACGCACGTGGATGCGTACGACGCCTACCTTAGTGGCGGCAAAAAGTAGTCAGCGCCCCCGTTTCAGCCCATTTCTGAACCGAATCCCTTCACATAAAATACTGGCATCAACTTGAGCGATTTCAGGAGTTTGATGCTAGCCGCTCGCAAGCTCGCGTAGCGCCAGCTCTCATAAACAATGAAATAAAATCAGATTGCTTATCGCGGGTCGGCGAGGACTGACTTGGCAGTGCGTTTGGAGTCGGAGAGTCGCTCGTGAAATGGAGTAACAGCTGAGATTGAGCCGTGGTCTTCGCAGTTTGTCAAGCTATCAAATTTATGGTCGGCGTGCGATTGGGATCAAAGGAATGGAACATGGCTATAAAAGCAGGAGATTGACGGAGGATACGATAATATGAGAAGCGAAGTACATTCCGTGCACCGCATAGAACAACATGAGATGAACTAGGGATCACCTGGGGCGCGGTGCTTGCGAGGAAATACAAATAGACCCGCAGAAAAATATGTGTCAAGCCTGGAGTCATAATGATACGTCCCGTTGAAGCAAAGAGATACGAGAGACAGATTGCATGAAGAAAAGATAGAAATGATAACTGCTAGCAGCCAATTGAGCGTGAAAAATCGTAGCGAAGATTATGCAAGAACAGGGGCAGACAACGGTTGATAGGGACCATGGAAGACGAGACCATAACAATCACTGTTGAAAGAGGGAATATTGCGGAAAGAAAAGATACGGGATTGAAAAAATGATGAACTGAGATAGAAAGATTAGGCAAATTGAACGTGTCAGCGATTTAACTGAGATCTGGAGAGAAATGATAAGGCTGATTAAATGAACGACAAGAGTCAAGCAGAGCCAGCCAGGGATATGATCTCAAGTGGACCCGATAAATTCAAAGCCGAGTGTCCGGGCCAGAATCCGATGAAAATCCGGGACATGGTTCCCCGCTCCCCCGGGCATGCGCATCCAGAAGATTACCCCTGATTTCCTGGAAGTCGGCGATATTATAAGTTGTAACACCGGCGCCTCACCGCCGGCAGATGGAACCATCATGGTGGACCAGCAGACTGTGTTTACATTCGACGAGAGTATGTTGACGGGAGAATCCATGCCTGTGGTGAAACGGGCGGGTGATCAAGTCTTTCTGGGCTCGATCAATAGAGGACAGAGTGTCCACATTAAAGTGGATAAAATCGGAGGTGGAACCATGTAAGGTGTTTCTCCCTCCATTTTCTAAGTGTACTGATAGTTTCATACCACAAGCTGGACAATATTGTCAAAGTGGTGCGGGAGGGATCGACCCGCCGAGCACCAATTGAGAGAGTCGCTGATGTGATCACTGGCTACTTTGTCCCTGGTAAGTGATCTTGTGCGTTTGCGGCGTCTTTTATCTCTGATGATAACTCTGTTGGCGATCTTGACGTGGCTGTTGTGGCTTATTCTAGTCTTTTCCGGCGCTTTGTCTCCGGGCTACCTTGATATTGAAATCGGTGGTTGAGGTAAGTAGTCATCCCTGCAGTGTGAACATTGCTGATTTTTTTTTTTTTGGTAGCCGTGTGGTCACTGGATTTGCGATCGCAGTCTTTGTTGCTGCCTGTCCATGTGGAATTGTTCTTGCAGCTCCCACAGCTTTGTTAGTGTGCTCCGGCCTCGCTGCATCAGGAAAAAGCCAAATTGCTATGGGCTGCCACATAGACACCCATAGAGACCATAGTGGCCATAGACGCCATAGCAACGTTGCTATGGCATCTATGAATGTCTATGTGGGTCTATGTAACTGCTCATAGAACCCATAGCATTTGGGATTTTCCTGATGTGCTAAGTTTGGAAATCTTGCGCGGGGCGGCGGGGAGGCGTTCCCGGAAATGGAGCATGTGGACGTCATCGCCTTTGACAAGACAGGCACACTCACTATGGGAGAGGAGCCCAGGGTCTCCGATTGCGAATTCACCACTGATACGTGCTGGGAGAAAGAGGCCCTTCTCAGAATTGCAGCCGAGTTGGAATCTGCCACCTCGCATCCGTTAGCGATAGCAATCCGACATTACTGTGCTTCAAATGGCGCTGTTGAACAGGCTGGCTCATCGTTCGTGGAGACCGCCGGTCTCGGGATCGAGGCCAAGTTCGCACTATGTACCGGAATAATTGGGAGTCAGGCTTTTATGGAGCAGCACGGTGTTGTCATCCATGAGAGCACCTTGCGCCGCATGCAGATTTGGAAATCCGAGGCAAAGAGCATTGTCTTCCTCGCGGTCTCCGATGGCTCGGATTCAGGGCACTTTCGTGTGCTCGCTGCGGTATTTGCTGTCACGGATCCTATACGGAGCGAGGCCCCATCAGTAATTTCGTGGCTCACAAAGCAAGGTATGAGTACGTGAATGATCTCGGGCGACAATGTTACGACCGCATCCGCAGTTGCGAGAATGGTAGGAATACCAGCTTCCAATGTCATCGCAGGCGTCCTCCCACACGAAAAAGTGACTTATTTTAACGTTTTCTGCAAGAATTCGAGCGCTTATAAGGTTTTTTTATATGGCGAAAAGATTCAGATGCTTCAAGCAGACGGTCCGAAAAGACCAACCCGTGTCTGACCTTTCATGGGTGGGAAATCCAAGACTGTCCAAATCACCAATTCCAGCATCCCAAACTCATTTGGGTCCCTATCACAAATCTGGATTGCCGGGTGATAGCCAGCGCAATTTCGGGCAAGGCTGTCTATTCAGATTTTTGTCTCGTGCCCTCTTCGTTGAACATCAGGGACCAGAGGGGTTTCATGCTTAAATAAACCCGCCAGTGACTGCGACGTGGCTGCTCCACACGAACTGATCAAGTAATGGCCTACGTAGACGGTAGACGGACCAGTCTTCGAACGAGGGCTACCCACCGGAAGATGCAGTCATTCCACGGTTCTTGTAAAATCACCGGTCCTTTGAATTATTGTTATTTTTTCGCAAATTTGCGGTCGGATACATAGTTCGGACAAATTTTTGACTGAGCTCTCGCTAGACGCAGAGCTCGGATAAATTTTTGAAGCTGGACCGCGACCAAGGATAAAATTTTCAAAAGGCGGTATTCGACCTCCAAAGAGATAATCCGAATATTAGTGGGGTCCGATTTTGGGAGTACCAATGAGGAAGGAACTATCGAAATGGTTTAACAATGTTTGAGAAGGGTTGCAATGTGTCCAAGTTGATCATTTGAACCATGAACTGGCCTTGAACACGAGATCAGTTCGGCAGACATTTATGAATCGGGTTCGATCTCCGTGGAAGTGTTGGGGAACATTCTAAAACTTGGCATGTCAAAACACTCGAAAACGCACCTAGAATACAACGAATCCGCCAAGAAATGAGACGCATCAAGAAGGGAGGTCGACACGATTCAGGCCGAGAAGAGTCAAAATTGGTCCTGAGCCTGCGGCGGCGGGACTGGTACGGTTAGAAAACACTCACAAAAACGGGTCAAACACATTACTCGTATCTTAAGCAGATGCCCTGATTTTATGTGCACATGTTTACATTCTTCTTTCTCCCACTCTCTGCCCGGCAGCTCCCGTATGTCCATCCCGTTTCCGGTTTCATTTGATTTGGACCCTCCACAATGTTATTTTCGACCTATCCGATCAACCGCTCAATTTCCGTACGAAAGGAAAGGCATCTCACGCAATCTCTCTTTCTTCCTCTCGCCCTCATCGCGTCCCATTATTAATATTCTAGGTATATTAATTTATTATTACTCATATCTTAAGCAGATGCTTCAAATCAGATTGTGCGTTTTTGTTTCTGCCTAATTCATACCTTTTCTTCCCACTCACTCCTTCATTCGGCCCCGTTCCATTGTCTTGGGTACCTCGAGGCCGCAATATCACAATTCGACTTTTGGGGACCTTCCGCAGGCTGTGCGTATGACGCGCATTCCATTTTTGAGTGACCACATGCCCGAAAATCAGCGCTCAGAGCCCGCACAAAAGAGGGGTGTGTAGCGTTGGGTGTTTCATCGCTTCTCCTTCCCCCCATCATCATCTCATCCTTCACCAGCCGCTCTCATCTATGTCTCAACCCTTTTCTTGGCTGCTTCACCTCAAAAGGGCTCTCCAAACTAAAAGTCAAGTTACCTTTAGCTCGTGATTCGGACTCCAACTCGGCTCCTCGCATGCATGAAGCCCCCATGAAGTACTCACTTTGTGTTCTTGGTCGCATTTCGACCTTCCTTCATAGCCCGGGGTCTGCTCTCTTTCTCAAGCCCATGGATATTGGAGCTCCTTCAACCATTACCTGCTCGCGTCCCCGTGAAGCCCACTCAAGCTCCACTTCAAGTATCGGCGGCGGCTAAGCCTCAAACTCAATGTCGGGTCAGCCATTCGGCCTCAGAACTGTTTCTCGCGTCTCACCCGCCTTGCAATCATTATTAACTCGGGCTTCAATACATGACGCCTCGCCTGGCACGTGTGCGCTAAGTAGTACCGTCATACTCAGGTCTCATATCATCATTCCAAATCTTATTCATTCATAGTGCATAATGCAACGTTTGTACAACGTCGTTGTACATCATCAATTGTATTCGATAACGCCGGACAAGGTGAGGACAGCCTACGAAATTTCCGCGTGCCGTTGTGTCCTCTGGCCATGGTACGTGTATTTGTTTGCTCGGCGACACGGCACTAAGCAGAGCAGGTCAGATTCTGGACGCTAGATTTATCCATTATGTGTTCGCTTTCGTTGCGGACCAGACGATCGGCACGGATGCGGCGAAGTCGTGACGTGAAGCTGACAGTGTTTCGACCAAGCGCAGTTCCACGGTGGTGAAGGTATGTCTGGCTATGCGTGGCGCTCCTTCTATTTGATAGCTAACCCGCAGGTTTTGTAGGCTCAAATGATTGCGATGGTTATCTCTCACAGCCTCAGGCTCATCCCGACAGCATGCAAATCTCTTCGCCCTCGCATCGCCTGTCACGGCCATCCCCAACACACACGGCGTACGCACACGGCATAACGTAGGTCTCTCCTACCATCCTCCAGCTTGAGTGTTTCTTACCTCCACCTTCCCGACACAGACAACGTGATGACCGGTTCTCAGATGCCATCGGCGTGAACGCGTAATCCGGGCCGCCTGTGTTGCCTGGGTGCGTCGTTAACGTTGTTCCGGATTTATTCATCAAGCTCTCAATATTCTTATGGGCCACCGGCGCAGGACGCTCGAGGTGCGGTTCTCTAGAACAAGGTCCTACCGATCCACTGAACGATCTGCAGCCCCACTTGGCAGATGTGTAAGTGACCATCGTTTCCAGAAACAGGTGCGGCCTCACCTCTTAAATTCTACCTCACCGTGGCTCATTCCGACCATGCAACCGCAGAAGCTTCAACTATGCCTTCTGCACTCTCGAATCATCGTGAAACACATCGATATCAACATATGCGAGCCGCCAATGCTAAGTACATTGTTAAAATTTCACGCCGTGTCTCAATTGGCTGATGATGTCGCAGTACCCACTCCACGGACCGGCTCGTAGACTGGTCATTACAATACATGTGGACTGTTTAGTTTTGGTTTAGTTTTCACGTCGTCAATGGGTTGGACTATCTTTTAGTTTGAATACACGAGATCAGTTATAACACGAACCAAGGTATACCACGAACAAAGCTGTACAAATGATACAAGATATATCTCCCCGTCACATGTAAACAGGTGGACGTGAAGCTGCCGGAGCGAAGCGACGGCATATCTTGTCTGATTTTCAAGAGATGCGCAAGATATGAGCGGGGTAAGAGCCGGGATCAAAATTGCTCGTCTGGAGAGCCCTGATCACTGCGAACATTTACAGCCATTCAGATCGCGCTCGGAGGCATTATTACTCCTTCCAGAACATGACTTCTCCATCAAAGTCTCCCAGACAAAAGGAGGCGGTTGGACCATCATCCAACCCATCGACGTGTTCGGATACTTGTAGTTTGTATACAATGGCCCTTCCTATCCCGGGGCCTATACTGCTGCGGGCGAATGTTGAAGAAATAGCGTGGCTGTACCATATAAAGCGGGTAGGGCCGACGAGCGGCAGTGCCCGCTACCTTGGACATTGAAAATTGACAGTATTCTAGGCAGTATGTCAACTTGTGCAATAAAAGAGGAAGAGCGTAGGGTCAGAGAATGTGGTTAACTAAAGTTGACAAGGAAGAAAGACTTGGTTCACGAAGATCGCCGGGCACCTTTAGCCGCCTTTACCTCTCACTGGCGGTTCTGTCCCCGCTGTGGACATGGAGGATGGGGACAATACTTTCGAGCGTGGAACAGCTTCTGGAAGCCAGACCATGCTCTCGAATGCGACCTTGAATTCTGAAAAGGCAGACCGAGTCCGTGAGCGCTCCGAGCGGAAGTACAATGGGAACCAGCATGGCAAGGAAAAGAAGGGTCTCGGACGCACTTTTGATGAGATAATGGCTGTTCCTAAATGAGCAAATACGCGAGCAGAAGGGAGATGCCGCTGAAGGCGACACATCCTGGTCAAGCAAATTATATGTATGTGTTTTATCTTGTTTCGCTATACAAGAGTGAACCTAACGAGGTGTCCAACGGTTCAACGCGGTTCAAATCTCGTACGCTACTGGGATGTGAGTGCAGTCAGCCGAGTTGACTTTTCATTTAACCGCGGCCATCGCTCGGCAGTTGATGCCATCACTTGTTGGAATCGCGACGCTCAACTAGCCGAGACTCTTTCGCGCGCGCCAATCTTCTTTCGCGTGTGGGTTTTATTTTTTGACCCTCATACACTACAGTCCAATGCTTTGTTCATGCCAGGTCACAGGTGTTTGAACTGACTTGAACCGTATATTCCATTCCCACGTGTCAACTGCTACTGTTTCTTTATATATTTCAAGATCTGTCTGATCTGGATGGCTTCGAGATTTGATTATGGAAGCCGTGTTGGCGCTCCATGTTCCTGAAGGATTGTTACTTCTTATCTCTTGAGCTCTTTTTCCACACCAACTTGGGTGGGGGCCAGATGATTCAGATCTGAGTCTCGACGGATTTGGGAGCGAAACTAGGTCGAGTTGAGTCAGAGAAGAAGATTTTGGAGGACTGAGCACATTCCCCGAGGATGTTGAAACCCCGAGGAAACGGTTGGGAGCTTGTTGGGCTAAATTTAAGAATTACTTTGTGCTGGGTAAATGGGTACAATGTCCATTGCATAAAATATTTCCGATTCATTTCCGATAATCTCCGATTCGGATATAGTCAGAGTATATACAGAAGTTATAAGAGTAGAAGTGAGGTAGTGGAAGTAGAAGTGTGTTCAGTGACATGTTGACGCGCCCTCTATTGACGCGACGCATCCGGGTGCATCCTGACGGCAGTCCAAATTCAGGTCGGACACAATACAATATATTACATTCACGTTACCTGATTTTTTATTGATGCATTTTGGTACCTTTGCAATCTGAGGTTCCCCCGGCCCTGTTTCTTGAACACATCATTGATGTCCTGGCATTTTTTCGGGCCCATCACTATGTGTTCTGTAGCCAGTGCTTCAAAGTGTTTCCATCGAGCCCGTTTCTCTTGGCACTTGTCACAGAATCCTTTATTTAGCCCAGAAACATGGTTCGTCTGAGGTGGGGAAGGGAGGGGATGGAAGAGAGTGCGAGCATCGCTCCGGCGATCTCTGACTCGAAAAATGTGTGGTCCTGGTCGGAGCCAAGGTGGAGGCCGCGTGATTACTTGTCCCTATCCTGTATCTTTCACCATGAAGCCCACGCTCTAGACAACAGCTTACCTGCGCGAAATGTACCAATAATGGAGGTACCAGCATCAGAGGCTCTAATCCGAATAGCACGCGAGCGAATCCATTCAAGTGCCGAGCGTCGACTCCAAGTGCTCAGTCCACTTGCGTCTTGACTGAATCATGCCGTAGAGCGAGCGCTTCATCAAGCAGACTTTGCTTCCTGGCCCAGCACGACAAAACCCTCCGGCTGTCACATATACACCACCTCCTTCATCTCGCTGTTGAGGTATGCGCTGACAACGTCCATTGCAACGGCACCACCCAGGGATTCCAGAGCTTGGCTACCCATCAATAACCCAGTGAATTTAATTCGAGTTGGATCAGAAGAGATACGCGAACTTTTGTACTCCCCCCTTTCGCCAAAGCTGAGCACACAACATCGGCGCAGTTTGTGTGCAATCCTGATAGAAGAATAACCTTTCCCGCAGACCAAGGGGATGTTGGATGCATTGCGGTTCAACATCTCAGGCATGAACTCAAACACATTGGGAATGCCTGTAAGGTTTGAGAGAGCAATTCCGGGTCTCACGTTTAACTTGAGCGCATATTAACACACTTTTAGACGGTTTTCTGGCAGCAAAACATCCAAGCACAAACTCGCAGGTACGCACCGTGGTTCCGAATTGCGGGGGGATAGCCAGCTAAATTCCAAGCAGAACTGTCCCTTCAGATCCCCAATCTGCACCTTCCTTGATTAGCGCAACGCCTCTCAAGAGTTCCGTCGTTCATTAAACAGATGCAATCGAAGTGGCACAGCACCGCATGCAGGGGGTGCACCATTAGCGCAACGCCTCTCAAGAGCTCTGTGCACATACAATTCTTGGCCTCGTCATGGTCATGCCCCTCAACAGGCATGACTTGTGTCCCAAGCCGCTCTTATCCACAATCACGACCCAAACTTTGTCTCGCCTCATGCCCTTGTCCATAATCTTGGCACCATTCTGTTCACGTTGCATTTAATTTTGCACTGCTTCATTCACGAATCACCGCATCAATTTCAGGAACTTCTGTTGATACTCCTGCCATGACATCCACTCGTACCTTTGAGCTCGATTTCCCACCGGATGTTTCCTATTAGGGCTCCCTCCATACGAAAATCAGGCATCTTTCCTCACCATCGCAGCATTGATCCGTGATTGAGAGTGCGGTCTCCCGCTCATAGCCGTGGAAGTCGCAAACGCGCCCGGCCTGTCCTCGCTGACCACCGGACGTTTTCGACTGGTCTCCAGCTCCAGCGCCCACAGCCAAGCGGCAGAGCCCGTGGCTCTTCCCCCACACCTCGCATTTCAGATCCATGGCTGTTGCGGCCTGATCTGAATTTCGACGCCTCTCGTTTTCACGGGGACGAATCGACACTTTCGCTTATCTTCAGAACCGATTTAAGGTAGACCCCAGTCATGCTTTTCAAAATGCCCGCCATTTGAATGCACCTATATTGAGCAATATCATTGCAGTAGAAATGTCTTCAATCCATCCTTGGCTGTTAGACACTCACTTGAACATGTTCTCAGCACCATATTTGATGTAAAGCACCTGTTTTGAGGATTTTAGAAATAAAATATGCTCAAAACTCGCAGGTATTCGCAAGTACTCGTGAGAATTTTGAAACCCGCAGGTACCTGTTTGACCCGCGGGTCAAATCAACGCGGCTCCGAGTTTGGCATTTTTTATCTCAGGTACTGAAATATTAGGTCGCTGGGACATGTTCTCGGCATGCTAGACGGCTTTCGGTGCAAAAACAGCCTGGAACCAGAAAATACCTAATACATGATATTTTCACGAATTCCTTTCTATCGCTAATTGCGCGTGAATTAGCTGAGTAGATCTATCTAGTTTTTATGTGAATAGGTGAAGAACTGACTGAGATATCGGGAATTCTTTGAAAATATCCCAAAACGGAAAATTTTGGTTCGCGCCTTCAATTAGCTGTAAGTGCATTGTTTCGGGTCGGACTCTGAGCCCGAGCCCGACCCAAGCCCGGGGCTTTTGAGCCCAACCCGGGCCCGACCCGAGGTAGGGCCAAAAGAGGGTTCAAGGTCGGGCTCAAAATTTTTCAGGGCTCTCTACCCGGGCTCAAGCCCGGGTCGCTCTGTATATCCCAACCAACATGATCCTACAATTCCCGGTAACGTAAGTTACTGGGTCTTAGAGAGCCCTAATCTTTTGCTTTTGGCGGTGCATCACATTTTCGTCAGCACTTTTTGCGTAAGGACCTTTTCTCTCTGCCAAAATGCGCTGGTCAACTCTCGGCTTGCACCAGCCGAAGTTGCGGGTGATGATTCGCGAATCGAATCGCATCTCACCACTTTGCTGAATTGTGCTTCTGGCGCTCCTTTATTTGACCCGTATTTCGTTCGCTTATTCACTACTAGTACTTACTGCTGCATTAGGATCTGTTTCAGTTACTATCCCCCCCACCGCTCCGGACACACCTAGAACTCGGACAAACAAAGATTTCTCGTCCAATAATGTATTGATTTCTGAGATTTTTGGCTTAAAGTAGACTTTAGCAGGCCCGTTAGAGATAGGTCAAGTAAAATTCTTGAAATCCCATGTCCAAAGGATATGTATCACTGGGAAAGTTGACAACTTGAGTGATTTTCACTGATTTTGCGTATTTTAAGGTTTTAGGCTCTCTGCTCAGAGTCATATTACCTCGCGAACACATCTAGAAGGTACCTTGACATAATAAAAGTGCCCATGTAAAAATTCAGAGGCATATCTGCCTTGTAGCCATTACAATGGACCGAGAGATCATGGCCTGCCTGCCAAATTGATCTCTCAATTGTCAGAAATGATGGCAAGAAATTGCATGCTGCTGTCAACCACCCTGATGTTGCCCTGGCCACTCCTTCATGTATATCATAGTCCCTGTTGAACCACCTCACCCTATAAAGTTTGGAGGTGCTGCGACCCCAAGGTGGTTATATACGAAGCCAGCAATCAGAATTTGACGTGTTACCTAGAACTCGGACACCTGACCACGTCCGAAAAAACGACGCCGTTTGCCCAATTCTTACCCGTTTCTGATGAAATAAAATTTAAGATCAAGGTGAAAGACAGATTACTGAAGATCTACTAACTCAGCTTGGGCCTAGAACCCTTGCATAAAATTATATCGATCAATCTTTCTTAGGTGTCCGAGTTCTAGGGGGGGGATAGTAATAGATCGAGTCTCACATTGTTTCAAAAATTGAGTAGCGGGCCGTGCCGCTCGCCGGCGTTACAGCGTTATTGTAAAGTAGGGTAGGGTAGAAATTAACCAAGCTTAAACCAATCAACGTTACCGGGCACTGCCGCTCGTCGGCCCTACCCGCTTTATAACGACTAGTAGCGGTTGGTGGCCAGAAGTAGGCCAGCGCATCAACTCCGCGTTCGTCACCTGTTCGGCTCACGTGCCACGTGTCAACAGTGCCACCACTGCACGCCCAACAGCAGACGGATTCAGGCGCCGAATAAGGGCCTGAATCTCGACGCAGAGTTAGCGCGCGGTGTTATTCGCCCTCATGAATGTCCCATTCCACCACGATACCCGAAAACTAAGGGAGTGGGGGTGAGTGATTGCTTATCTTCCACGCCCGGGTCCTTTTTCTTGCCATTTCTTGCTTTCGTACGCCTTTCTCTTCCCATCCTTTCTGCTTGTCGCTTCGCCGCCCATCCCTTCCTTTCGCTTCCCACCACCTCGTCCTCATTGTGTCCCCTTCCTGCTCCTGTGCTACACTACATCCGTCTCTCATCCTTTCATCGTCCGTCTTCCTATCCCTGTCTCCGTCTTCCCCTCCCTCACCTGCGCGTCCCGCCGTCCTTCCCTTTCGTCCCCGATAGCCATTCCTCTTCCTCGATGCTGACCCCCACCTCCCCCTCGTACCCTCACGTCCCCCTTCTCCTCTTCTCTCCGTCGCCGTCGCCGTCGGCTGCCGCGTCCATCGCCGTTTCCATTACGTCCCAGCCTCCCGTCCCGCATCCTTTCCTCCTCCCTTCCCGCTCGCTCCTTCCCTGGCCTTCGTTGTACACTTGCTCGGCGTCGGCCTCGCCTTCGTCCAGTCGTCCTCCCCTAGTCCAGGTCCTTCCCTTCCGTCTTCGTACCCCTCCATTTCCTCCTGCACTTTGCTCGTCTTGTCGTCCTTCTCTTCTTCCCCGATAGGCATCTTCCTCGACGCTTTCCCCTTCCTCCCCTTTCGGGAATACTCTCGTCTCTCGTCTCTTCGTCCTCTTGAACCCCTCCGATCCTCTTCCTCCTGCGGCACCAGCCCTAACAACTCCCACAGATGACCCCAACGACTAGGCGACCTCCAAGGCCTGGTGCGCGATCATCGCAGGCGGCAGGGGCGCCCAGCGCTACACCAAGACGTAGGGGCTCCTAACCCTAACCAATTCCAACGGCCTTTGACCCATTTCTGTTCTGGGGTCGCCCGGTCGAGGTCGCCAATGGGAGTTCCCTTGTAGGACATTGCAAGTCCAGTTTCCCTCATGCCCTGGAGGGCCAGCACGGGAAATTCGCGAGCGTTAGCTCTCGATTGTCGAAATCCGTACGATCCGGCGAGCGAGCGCCATACGATGCCACTGACGCCCTCCCCGAGGTACTGGGCAAATAGTGCCGGAAAACCCGACGGGCTACCTGTTTCCGTGGGGGCCATCGGGGATTGGCTACGTTGCTTACCATAGGCCCTACGAAGGTGTCACGCGTTGCTCGTGGGTGGGTGGCAGTTTCGACGCGTTTCGGCGTGTCTTTATATTCTTTTATGAGGTCTGTGTTATTACACATCCTGAGAATCGTCGTGCCACGATACACTGGGCTTTACCACAGGCCCTATGGAAGTGGCGCGCGTTTCTCGCGAATGTGCAGTGGCTTTTTTGCACTTCAATTTTTTCTTTACTGCAATTTGGTCATTGTTTGGAGGATCATCGTGGCATGCTGGGCCTCACCACAGGCCCCACGGAGGTGCCACGGCGATGCTCTGTGCGAGCAGCGATGACACTGTACGTTCTCTTTAAATCTCTGGTCTTTCCTAATTTTGCATGTCTGCGTTTCGTATTTAAAAGAATAACTGGGAAGGTGACCAGTACAGGGGACATCGGAGTTTCAGAGAGGGCGCAAAGCCGAACACAGTAGCAGCTGCGTGGAAGTGGATTCAAGGAGATGATACCGAGGTGGGGGAAAAATCGAGGTGAAGCGCAGAATGGGCACGCACGTCAGGTGACACTTGGATGCAGAATAAGAGATACTAAGGAATTGTCACGAGGAGAAACGAATGCCGTGAGACGTGTTGGATGGTCATCGTTGCCAGTGGATGTAAAAGCGCAGGACGGGCAGGACAGTGGAGAAAGCAAAGCGATGGTCGGCGGCGGAACCACGGCCTTGACGAATAATCAAGCTGGTGAGAGACGACGGCGAAAGGTCTGACCGTGAATGAGCGGGAAGAATTCGCTCTGTGGTAAGTCATGAGTGATCCGCGGGTGGGACGACATTACAGCTCTTTGCAGAACTTAGGGCGCGGCCCTTTTTTTTTTTTTTTTTTGTAAGTTTTCATGAGAACAGTGATTGCGGGATCATTTCTCAACCGTTTGCCCTGGAAATATGCTCATTCGAGTCGCACGGAAAGGGCGGAGGGCCTCGTCTCCTAGGTTTTTTTTTATGGGAACCGAAAATCTCCTTTTGGGGATAGACTCCCGTGTTTTTCAGTGGTTGAGCAGAGAACACATCCCATGGGACCTATTTGGCTCCGATTGACCTAGATTTTTATTATGGTAGACTTGGACATATTCTGGAGGGCCTGAAATACCGGGATAGTGAATGTGAATGCTGGTTCAAATCTACCATACACTTTGGGATCAACAATATGAAAGGAATGTATCTATGAACTGTATATTTGAAGTATTGATCCCATTCAAAATACCGGTATTTCTTGCCCTCCGGAATATGTTGAAGTCCACCATACTAAAAATCTAGGTCAATCGGAGCAAAATAGGTCCCATGGGATGTGTTCTCCGCTCAACCACTGAAAAACACGGGAGTCTATCCCCAAAAGGAGATTTCGGTTCCCATAAAAAAACCTAGGGGACAAGGCCCTTCGCCCTTTCCGTGCGACTCGAATGAGCATATTTCCAGGGCAAACGGTTGAGAAATGATCCCGCAATCGCTGTTCTCGTGAAAACTTACAAAAAGAAAAAAAAACGGGCTGCGCCCTAAGTTCTGCAAAGAGCTGTAAGGGCGTTGTCGGAAGAAGATGAATCTGCCACTTGGCACCGTACCAGCGATTTTCGATGCGGGATTGCGTTGGAAATATCTCAAGGGGTGGCCATGGATTCGAGTCGCAGGTTTCTCATGGCACAACGGATATTCAGCCAGACGAAGATGGCGCGTGGCCACGCTACGACAGCCGAGCCACGGTTGGGGCGAGGTGAAGAGCCAAGGACGGACGGGTGTCCATTCCCCGCGCCCAGTTTCTGCAAGGTCTTGCGGGCCATTAGCTATGTTCGAGATTTGCGGAAATGAGATGTGAGGAAGGTGCGGATGAGGAAATGAGATTGATACGGAAGGCGAAAGATATAAAGATGGAGGAGAAGTGGATACGGGAGGAACGGACGGGAAGGGGAAGGCGTACATAACGGGAGTAGCGATTGGGTGGAGTGCCGGTGCACAACATGTGCGAATGGCCGTCTGCCGCGGCGCATCGACCCGTTTGCCCTGGGGGTAACACCTATTAAAGGGGATTCATAATAAATGGAACACCCAATAATCATTCACCCACCTTTAGACGTTCCGACAACATCGACAATCTGCATCTGAGATGCTGCACCACCCTCTGTATCGTGCGATCCGAAGTCTTTCCTCCAACCCCGATTCCGAGCTTCCAGGCAATGCGCTTCAAGACACCGATCGGGCGTACACCATCGAGCGTAACGAGATCATTGATCATACAACCCCTTCTCCTTCAAGGTGAATGAGAAGAGGTGGGAACAAGTATATGAGAAATAGCTGGGATTTTGTCTAGCTGGTATCATACAAGCTGGCTAGGGTCGAATCCAGCCTGTGTATGAGACGAGTCTTGATATTCGACTCCTAGTTGTCTCTCGCAAGCCTAGACCACCAAAGGGGTCTTCACTACTAGGATAAGCCATTAGAATATATAGGCGTCTAAAAATTCAATTGAAGGCTGGCCGAAGTCTCATAGATGATTTCTGGATATGTTATGATTCTGCGCGCAGATTTATCTCAATGGACAATGTACAGTGGCGGCGAAAAATAATGAACGCCGTGGTTTGGGTTCAAATCTGGGTCGAATCTCTTCAAATAAAATTGTAGCATCAATGTTGAGGAGTTTTAAGCTCTTATGAACAATTTAAACCATACCATACCTGTCTAAATGTTCCGCAATAAATTAATTTGGCGTATTCTGAAAAATTGACTTCACGAAATCATGTGCTATCAAAAAGTGGTCATCATAGGAGGAAAGTACTTGAAAAATGAAGGATACCAACATTTTATTTCAGTGAAATTCATTGGCATTTGAGCTCGCAATGCCCGCCGCAAGTTGGTCATTTTGACCATTTTTGACCGCTTTTTGCTTATTTTTACCCAAAATGGCCAACTTGCGGCAGGCATTGTGAGCTCAAATGCCAATGAATTTCACTGAAATAAAATGTTGGTATCCTTCATTTTTCAAGTACTTTCCTCCTATGATGACCACTTTTTGATAGCACATGATTTCGTGAAGTCAATTTTTCAGAATACGCCAAATTAATTTATTGCGGAACATTTAGACAGGTATGGTATGGTTTAAATTGTTCATAAGAGCTTAAAACTCCTCAACGTTGATGCTACAATTTTATTTGAAGAGATTCGACCCAGATCTGAACCCAAACCACGGCGTTCATTATTTTTTGCCGCCACTGTACTACGCACGTTATGGCGAAGAACACCGAAAACCGTTGGGACATCCGACGACTGAGGAGAAGAACAGGTACAGCCGCTGCGCATAACCGTCCCGGAGGCCCTCGACCCTCACTTTCGACACCCTTCCGACTCGAAGGACAATTTCATGGCTGCCCAGGGCAAATCTTAATCGCCAGTTCTCCTTGAAATTTCGTTGGCTATCATGAGCGGGCCGATTTGAAACCCCGTTTTTTTTTATTTGCGCTCAGAGCAGCCGCTTTAGTGGACCGGAGTACCCGAAAAGTGTCCGCGCTCAAAGTGCGGATTACTCAGTACGAACAATGTTTCGGTGAGAGAACATCGGGTGAAACTCCGCCCACGCTACTCCGACTGAAGGACAAATTCCACAATTTTGGGGTGCTGGAATTAAGGGTTGGCATCCAATACGAAATTTGACCAAGAAGAAATAACTTCAAAGAAAATCGGGTGAAACTCCGCCCACGCTACTCCGACTGAAGGACAAATTCCACAATTTTTGAGGTGCTCGAATCAAGGGTTGGCATCCAATACACCCCGTCACCAAGTTACAAGAAATTTGACCCTGAAGAAATAACTTCAAGGAAAATCGGGTGAAACTCCGCCCACGCTACTTCGACCGAAGGAAAAATTCCACAATTTTTGAGGTGCTGGAATCAAGGGTTGGCATCCAATACGTCGCGTCACCAAGTTACAAGAAATTTAATCGAGAAGAAATAACTTCAAAGAAAATCGGTTAAAACCCCGCCCACGCTACTTCGACTGAAGGTCAAATTCCACATTCTTTTGAGGTGCTGGAATCAAGTTTTTTGGCACCAAATAAGTCTCCTGACCAATTTAAAATAACTTTAATCCAGAAGAAATCGGGCGCCAGGTCGAACTTGAGAGATAATTGGTTGAAACTCCGCCGACGCTACTTCGACTGACTGAAGGACGAATTCCACAATTCTTTTGAAGTGCTGGAATCAGGTTTTTTTAGCATCCAATACGCCCACGATACGTGCCACTCGCGCTATCGCGTCCACCCCTTCTCACTGGCTGTGGGACCTCTGGCACGAACACGTGCGTAGGCTTCAGCACCACCACCCCGGCGTCGAAATCACTATCCGTTGGGCACCGGGACACGTCGATATTGCGGGCAACGAGCGAGCGGACCAGGAAGCCAAGAAGGCAGCGCAGGACCGGATGTCTTTCCCCCTCAATCGCATCCCGGCGGACCTCCGGGGTACACACAATCTCCCCGAGAGCAAGTCCGCGACACGGCAAACTCTCAACGCCGAGCTCAAAGCCGCGGTCGCGCGAGACTGGGAGAATTCGAACCGCTACACCCGCACGATGCAGTATGACACCAAACTAACAAAAGGCTCTTACATCGAACTGGCTGATCGCCACCCGCGCAGTCTAGCTGTTCTTCTCCTCCAGCTCCGCACCGGCCACGTACCCCTCGCCCGCCACCTTCACAAAATTGGCAAAGCCGAATCCTCCGTATGCCCGTGCTGTCGACAAGTCGACGAAACAGTTTCGCACTACCTCCTCCATTGCACGGCACACAACGATTCCAGACGCGAACTTCTCCGCGCTGGTGGACGGAGGACCCAGGACCTCACAAAGCTCCTCGGGACACCCGACCGTCTCCCCTACCTTTTCCGCTTCCTCGGACGCACAGGACGCTTCCACACTGTCCACGGCGATCTCCCCGCACCGCCGGATCCTAAACAACCGTCCCACTGCGCCGTCATTAACTTCTTGGACAACCTTCATGTCCCGGAGGCCATGCCACGCTCCGCAGCCCCCTTCGCCATCCCGCGTGCTCGCACGCACGCCCACCCGCCCAACGCCCCGCACCTGCATGCGCACCCGATGCAGTCCAGCCCAGGAGAGTAAGAATCTTGTTGCGCCGCCCGTCTTCCCCGTTGCTTTTTACTTACTTCTATGATACCCAACTCAACCCACTCTACCCTACGATACCAGAGCCCACCCTCATGGGGCGCCTATTCTCTTACCTTACGCTGAGGACCGCATACTTTACTAACTAGGTCCCACAGCCCATCACTTATCGCGCACCAGCGCTCCCGTCCGAAGCAGCCTAATGTTGGCTGTTAGGGCAGTATGTCGAAGATCACATATTATTATCGCTAGTTATTACACATAAGTAGAACGGGGTGTAGAGTGGATGATGCCCAGCATACCGTACGCGGTAAGGGGCAAATAAAATTAGATTCAAAAAAAAAAAAAAAAAAAGTGTTTGCATGCCAGGAGCTCCGCTCGAAGTCCAGATTGCAGTTCGTGTACTTTTGCACGACCCGTATGGCTCTCGTCCGTCTTACGTTCTGGATCATCGTCCCGGTAGTTGGGAATAGGAGATATGTGTTCTTTTAAATCTGGCATCAACATTGAACCAGAGTAGACTAATGTTTGAATATAATTATTAATTGAGCACAAGATATCATATTGAATAGTGCAAGCACACTAATTTGATGAACGAAAGTGGAACACCTGGATACAGCAGGCCAAACAATCTTAGGATTTTATTTTTTGTTTCGAGATCCATACACTTACTGTCATAGTAGCGGATACATTCCCAAGCATGATTCTGGGTTTGCATGATGCTGCTTCGGGAACTGAAACATATGAATCACACCTTTAAAATTCACAATAATTCTCTGCTGATATAATGGTCATCTCGCACCTAACCATAAAGCACAATAGTGCCTGCAATAATGTACTGCCCCAGAAAAAGACAAAGACAAAGGCAGACCCACTGTTGAAACCACAGTTCAAATGCAACATGATGGCATACACCTTGCAAATCTCCATTTGAAGTGGGACATGATGGGACATACCAACGAAATCTGAAAGCAATACAAGTGGGACATATCCAGCAGGACACACAGTCAAAACCTCCAGTTAAGCGGGACAAAGTGGGACACACCGTCAAAACCTCCGATTAAGCGGGACACACCGTCAAAACCTCCGGTTAAGCGGGACAAAGCGGGACACACCGTGGAAACCTCCGATTAAGCGGGACACATCAAGCGGGACACAACGTCAAAACCTCCGATTAAGCAGGACAAAGTGGGACACGGTAAATACCTCAGATTAAGCGGGACAAAGCGGGACACACCGTCAAAACCTCCGGTTAAGCGGGACAAGATCGCGAACTCGTTTTACAGTGATCGCGAACATGCTACGCAAAGTCCGACAGAATTCAATGTCTGGCATCCCTCCCACGGGTCTCATCGAGTATCCTAGGAAGCCAATCGCCTGATGGATCCCTGTTCTGGACCAAGAGACGCGAAGCTGATCGTTCGGGGGTATTGTCAATTTCATTGGCAAACCCTGATTCTCATAATTTTTGCCTCCCCCGTCACCTTTGCTCTGACTTCTCGTCCTTACTCAGGCCATACACCGAATGGCCTTTCAGATCCCACAAACGAACACTTGATTCTCCATCATGGGCGCTGCGAGTACCCGACTCGTTCAGAAATTAATCTATGGGTAAGCTGAGTAGGGATCACAGAGCATTTCAAACATATTTTCGTAGCCGCCAAGGCTGCCAAGAGTGAGTAAAATACCCGCGAGTCAGGTAAAAATTCCAAAATCCAAACCTGGATCCTCGACTACCCGCGGGCACGGGTACCCGAGCCCGGGAGTATTATAGGTAAACTCGCGAGTTTTCACACAGATCAACTCGCCATGACCCACGGGTGACCCGCACTCGTGACATGCCTTAATCTGGAAATGTTCGCAATGATCATGTCAGGGTTATCCATTTCTGGGGTGCGCGCCTCAGAAAGGGGCCCCGGGACCGCGGTGTCAAGTCATGCCTTTCAAAATCTAAAGGCAATAGGGTCACGCATTTCAAAATAGGAGCCAGCAATTGCCCTCTGGAAACGGCAATAATGCCTCTGGGCGGGATCTGAAGAGCTGAAAATGTTCGCAATGACCAGGGCTCTCCATTCCAGAAACAATAGCTGGAAATAACGGTTTTCACAAGTCATGCCTTTCAAAATCTAAAGGCAATAGCTATTAAGTAAGCAAGGACTGGATATAGTGTATGACTTCGCTTGTATCTTGTTGCCTTTGTGCTACTAGCCTGTAGTCTAATGGTTCGTTATGTAAATGTTTTGTTTGATTGGGAGTGTCAACCCAGGTGATTCCGAGTAGTTGCACCATTTTTCTCAGCTCCTGGCATGGAAGATCTGCCACCAAGCACCTCTGCATATGTGCATACAGTGAAACTGTCCAAGCCAGGAATACTCATCTGCGCGAGCACCGCACCCTTTCGGCGGATCCATATTAAGGCAACATTCCCCTGTCATCTTCAGGCGGTTTTGGTGATGATTCTCAGGTGTTCGGTCCAGTCGGTGGGTTCCAGGTGACTTGCACCATGACTACATCTAACTTAAGGGAAAGAATAATGTCCGCCGTGTCAGCTGCTCTCCTCGAGTACTTATGTAATCGTACTTTTAATCTGCGAGATGCAGTTTTCGAGAGCTCGATTTTTACTTGTCGCCACTTTCCTGAAAACAGGAAATAGTGGCCGGTTGAGGCATCTAAGCATTGAATTGACCCAGGACACACAAAAATGGCCATGTATACACTGTCCAGGTGATTTAACAGTGAATTTTTTGCATCTGGTGGCTGTTTGGTGGCTGTCCAGGCCCTGTGATCCGGCCCCATTTTCGAGTGTTTTGGACGGTTTGACCAGGGAAAAGGCAGCAGTTGACTGATTTAAAGTTTGCAGGAATCTAAGCATTGAATTGACCCCAGGACGCACAAAAATGGCCATGTATACACTGTCCGAGTGATTTAACAGCGAATTTTTGCATCCGGTGGCTGTTCGGGGGCTGTCCAGGGCACCTCGAATTAAAATCGAGCGGGATATTTAACCAGATTGAAGTAGATATTGACCTTCTGCACTTCATGAACGGTATCTTTCACCACATATTCCACCAGAGATTGAACTTGTGAGTCAGCCAACAGCCAATACACGGGTAAATTGTGATTCTCTCCTTCGTAGATGGAACACGACCACTGTGATAAAAAAAAATCGAAATTTTAAAGAGCGAATGGGTTGGGCACTTCAGATTAAGATTGAACGGTATCTTTCACCACATATTCCACCAGATATTGGACTTGTGAGCCAGCCAACGGTCAATACACGGGTAAATTGTGTTTTCCTCCTTTGTAGATGGAAAACGACCACTGTGATAAAAAAAAAATCGAAATTTTAAAGAGCGCATGGGTCGGGTGCCTCGGATTAAAATTGAATGGTATATTTCACCAGATATTCCACCAGATATTGAACTTGTGAGCCAGCCAACGGCCAATACATGAGTAAATTGTGCTTCTCTACATCATAGATGGACAACGAACACTCTGATAAAAAAATATCGAAATTTTAAAGAGTGCATGGGTCGGGCGCTTCAAATTAAAATTGAACGGTATGTTTCACCAGACATTTCACCAGAGATTGAACTTGTGAGCCAGCCAATGGCCAATACATGAGTAAATCGTGCTGAGATTCACGTGCTTTTGTTTGGATTGACATGGATAGCCCTCAGCTCTCGTGCAAAGACACCAGGGCGAGCTTGTCCCGTCTCTCTAGGAGTTTTCTATCAATTAACGAAGCAAGTTCCACAATATTTTCTGTGTTTGGCCCTGCTTTCTCACAACTTTGCATCTTCGAGCCGCAGGAGTGGAGTGGCAAATGAATAGGGGCAAATACAACATGGAATGCAACTACAGGACACATAAGAAGGTGGTAACAACGAGTCACAACTTCGCATAGACAGTGCTGTTGACTGTGCGCTTTGTATTTGCCTCAGGAGGTAAGACTGATAGGTATGAGTTTGAAGTAAACTTTAATAAGTGTACCTGCCCCTGGATCCGGAGGCTATGCCAATGGGCAGCGCAGATGATTCCCGATATCCAACGGGTGTTCTAGAACGAGTTGTCCCCTATGAAAACTTGAAAACCCATCTGGGAGAAATAATAAATTATGGAAAAATAAAACTTTGAGGATCAATGCCACAAACCATCGAGAGATTAATACAGCCATTAATCCAAGCATCTACTGTTAGGTATACCGGGGGACTATGGTAGAGGCGAGGCTCATCTTCGGGCTCATTAACATCCATCAATTCGATATTGACGCACGCGGTAAGGCCGTGGGCGGATACATCGAGATGATTTTAGCCGCCGTCTATGACGGCATATGCACAGGTGCCAGGTTGCGCTGTCGCTCGCACCGCAACTGTTGCTGATGTACTCAATGAGTATAGCATCGGTATATTCAGTCACGCTCAATCCCGTTCTAAAAATTGATCAAAACTTGAATGAGATTGAAGCATGTCCCATATTTTGAACAAAAATTGAATGCCTTCAATTCTCTTGATTCTGGTTCGTCCTGGTTCGAGAGACTTCTCCCTGGGGTTTCGGGCCGGTCAAGCCGAGACCGAAGGCAGGGGGGGGTACCGCCACTGTCAAGATTTTTTGGCCCGCCCACCTCTTGCCACAACGCAGCGGTATATATTACGGCACCGTTTGAAGTCTTCCGCTCTATGATGACACGAATGTTGAATAAATATCGGCACACGACGTCACATTCAACAAAGTTGAACAAAGGTCGGCAAACGCCACATTCAACAAATGTCGTCAACAAAAATTGAATGAATACAAGCTAAGGAACCACCCGTGGCATACTCGGAATGTATCCGCGTTCTCCTTTCCGCAACTTCACTTGGTTACCTCGACACACTTTCCGTCACGTTCGGGGGTGAGACGGTTTCCAAGGTGTGTAGTATTACGCCGGCGCTGTCCCATCTTCTTTAGTTGACCACTCATAGGATACTACACTCGCCAGAATCCATGCCAAGCGTGCCACCATCCAGAAAGATCTAGCTCCCGCCGCTCGTCACAACTTCCGCACTCCTAAGAAATAAGCTTACATACGAGGGAGCCGACCCAGATGATAACTGGTTTCCCCAGAGTGCAACTTAAAAGTGAGGTGTTCCCGCAGTCCAACATCCTTGACAGGAGTTCCATCGCTTCTGGCAACTCGGGCAAGGTACCAATCCAGGGCGTTTCCAGTTCGGACAGCATACACTTGAGCCCGCTGGCGATGGTATACGGAAATAATATCCGTCTTGACGGCCCTCTTTTCCTCCGAGTAAGTGCGTACGGCGCTGTCAATCAAAACCAGCCCATCGTAAGTGTACTGCACTATTAGGACCAAAAGTTCACTATTTTTAGGATTTCACTCACCGAGATGACCGAATAATTTTCTTTTGAATTGTAGCGATTTTTCCACACATCAAAAAAATGTGGGTGTCACCGTCACCTGAACCTATAGTACAGTATCTCCTGCCATTTCTGGCGACAAGGAATAACATCTATCATAGCAACAACATTTTGAGCCGTGCTCTTACCTCAGACCTGCAGGCCATCGGATACAAATCGTGGCCGCTCTACGGGACGCACTCGTTCCGTCGAGGCGGATGTCAGCATCGCCTCAAGATTGCCGACTGGACAATCGACATGATTGCAGCTTGGGGCTGATGGTTGCGAGTCGAGGCAGGACCCCGGATAGTCAGTGAAAATGCCTGTTCCGCGAGAGGGCCAATTTGTCGGGACAGTTTGAACTTTCCCACGCTTTCTGAGACTGCGGAAATGGACGTTTTCACCGAGGCTACATTTTCGGTTTTTTTTGGGCCGAAAATTTGGGTCCAAAATCTGTCAGTAAGTGTTTTTTGACGTGAGCTTTCCTCTCATGACGCGTCCACAGCGAGAAGCGTCTCAACTTCAGCTGGGGCGTCCTCAAAGACACCATCCCTCGCTTTGCTGAGGAGATGATCGGCCTGGCTGGTCAGCGCAAGCTTCGCAAGCACGTATGTTCAGAGGTAAGTGTTTCATCTTTGACGGTTAATGCCAGGGAGTTAACTACATAAATGCAGATCCAGGAGGGTCTCCGAGGCGCTCGGGCGACGACACTAACTCCCTCAAGTATGCCATTGCCAACTACGTCACGCTCCCAGTCCCTCAGGCTGCCGTTCCCGATGTAGCTGAAGATTCCGACGATGCTCCTCCCTGGTCGCCACCGTCACACCTTCCCACGCTCCATTGGCTCGGGAATTTTCTGGGGTGTTTATTCTTGAGGAACCTGATACTGATATTACCGGGACGTTTATGGCATTTACCCTGGCCGCCACCGTCACACCCCTTCCCACGCTCCATTGGCTCGGGAATTTCCCGGGGTCACACCAACGTTTCCCAAATTTAGGGACGCCGGGCTCACAATCCGAAACCAGAAGCCTAGAACGGAGTGAGTGAAATTTTCACCCGAGACAGTTCAGGTTGATAGTCAGTGTAATCTCCCATAGGCAGCTCAAATATTCAATCTGCTTTGCCTCCGGGAGACAGAAACGGTGCCCAGTTGAGTCTTGAGTCGATTTTTTCCAAGTGGGCTTGGATTAATTGTAAGTTTTCGTACTCACGTACCCTTGTGGTTCAGTTAATAAGTACTCCGAGTTCGCGTCCTCACCGAAGCTCAATTTGGTTTAAATTGTCCTGTACTTGTCGTAAGTTCTCTTATGGCGGCATATTGCCTTATTATTTGTACTCCGTTCGAGGGGTGACGTCGAGTCCGGCCTTGCCACGAGAGGTTTTTTGATGATCTTTGGACCTGCTTTTTAGCATACTACACCGACAACGACCGAACAACGCGAACAGAGAGAGACAGATTCAGCACATGAAGCACAGGTAAAAGTGGAGAGCGCCTCAGAACTTGTGTGCTCTCGAAACATGCGCAACCTTTTATTTTTCAATGACTGAGGTACAAGTTGTGGCCACATGTGCTGGATTTCAGCAAGTTGCTCTTCCTATTGTGCGTGAGCCGCGCGTTGCTGTTCTTCAGATCGTTCCACCTTTTTCCCGCGTCGCAAGTCGGTGATGTATCGCTTGAGCGTTCGGTGTAACTGACAAATAGTGTCACCATCCTCATGTTTAACATTGAGGCTGATTAGAACACGGCGCAAGGAGTTGAGGTGAGGATGTCCAATATTTGAACTTTCCGCGGCGGGAGGTTATTTGATGCGACAGGGAGGGGAAAGTCGGGATTGATTGCGAGGGAGCCGAACGGGAACACCCGAAGACCGGCACATACCGGCAGCCCGACGACAAGAAGCTGTGCCTGGGCACTACCACTGGTGGGTGCTCCCGACGGGTAATAAGAGTCACTCCGGACTACTTAGATCAAAAATCAGAAATCGGAAATCGGAAATCGTTTCGCGTAATGTAACACAATGTAACGCAGTGTGACTAGACTCCCACACTTTTTCGCTCGACCTCTGCCTTTCATCTCGCCTCTACACGCGTTCTTGCCCTCAGAATGGCCCCCGGTGGTCACTCTTGTGACTGGACCTCCGATCCGAACGATAAAATCGCGCTTATTGCGTTCTTTAAGAGCATCAAGGAGAAGATAGGGCAAGGAGGGAGCTGGGACCAGACGTGCTTGGAGCTCGCGGACGCACACATGGTTGCCCGCGGGCCTCCGGCGAAGGGAGCACCCAAAACTGCCAGCTCTGTGAAGGGCATCTGGGCTGGCTTGCGTCATTCCTTGTACAATGCCGTGTCATTTTGTCACACTAACCCGCTTCCAGATGAAAAAGATCCATGACGCACTCGTTTTGGTCATACAAAAACGGTATCCTGGCGCGTCTGGGTAGACCTACGACCAGCAGGCAGGGTTCAGCGTCTGCGACGACAACCACGAGGAGTGGAAGGCATTCTGTAAGCAGCACCCAATCTTCAAGCCTTTCGCCAACAAGGAAAAGACATCCTCCCCACACGTGCTCGAGGCATGAATGTCTTCAACCCTGCCGTATCGACGACCACCCCGTCCCAGGACTCCAACGACGGGCTACAGCTGCACCTACCCGACTTCGATGACTACGGTCTCGGTCTCGACGACTTCCCAGACTCGCAGTCGCAGGCCTTGTCGCAGTCACAGGCCCTCTCGCAGTCGCAGCCCCTCACCAACTGGTCTCAGAGACAGTTTGGTCTCTCGCAGGCTGCCGGAGGTCTCACACAGCCTGTCGCTCCGACCATAACCCACACCGCTACGCCCCCGCTAGTGCCCGCTGTTCCGGGGCTTTCACGTGCACGTGGCGCGCCCGTTGTTGTGCCGCCGCCCACTAGTACGCCCGTTTCCGTGCCGCATGCTGCACCGGGGACGCCATCTGTCGGTGCGAAGCGTGCAGCCTCGGACGAGTTCCAGACGCCATGGACTGCAAAGAAGGGAAAGACCACTACCGCTGACGCGTTGATGGTCATCGGTGGATCTGTCAACCGTGATGCAATCCGCGAATGCTTTAAGCCACAGAAGTCGTCCGCCATCTCCCCGAGTAAACAGGTTGAGCGTGCACGCGAGCTAGCTTTGCAAGACGAGGCGACTGGTGACCTCACTAAGCGGCAGCGGGCTACTCTCAACCTTATTTTCACGAAGGATCCCAAGGCAGCCGATGCGTATGTGGCCGAGCAGACTTCGGATGGCCGCAATGCCTTGGCTGAGATCCTCATCGAGCGGTTTTAATATGTCTTTTCTTTCAATTTCGAATACTAAATAGTCTGCGTGAAAAGTATTTTAACTAGTCTAGATCTTCAGGCTGTAGATCATTGTGATAATTCTCCTGATCAATGTCCATTTGCTCTTCCAGATACTGCTGATAGTTGTCCCACATCCCGTGTGCAATTCGATCACGCTCATCTTCCGCGCGACGTTTCTCCGCTGCGGATGTGTTCAACGACGTTGCGAGTCGCCCAAAGTCGATGGCATCGTCGCGGCGCAGACCCATCAGACTGTCCAGTGCATCTGGTTTCCCAAGCCAGCGGTCAAGGTCCGTTTCATCATGCTCCAATATAAAGTTGTGCAACGCAATGAGCGCGGATGGAATTTTGGCCTGTGTGGCCATGTCGTAGTGTGGTGCACGAGTTAAAATGGTCCATTGGTGCTTGACTACACCAAAGATGCGCTCCACGACGTTCCGAGCTGATGTGTGTCGAAGGTTGTACACCTCTTTGTAGTTCTGTGGGCTTTGCTATTGTCAGCTCACAGAAAGATCGGACGAGCATGAAATACCTACCGTTGGGCCCAACGAGCCCATTCAGCCAGATGGTATCGAACGGCACGGTATGGAATCAAGAGTGCTTCACAAATACCAAACCCTGCATCTGCGAGATAGCATTTGCCAGGCATTTATTCGCTGTGGGGTTCATCAATTCATCGCGGCCGCTCGGCGTGGCGAGCTTGTACCTACCACTGGTGAGTATACTTTGCGAATGGGTAATAAAATCTAACAGATTCAGACGTCCGGCCAAGCTGCCGAATATCTGTCACTTCACCGCTCTGCCATATCCGGGGTTGTCATACTGCCTATACTCCTCAATGACGATTCCAGCTATCCTGTTACCGTAGGGCGCGTATCTCTCTCTTAGATCGAGTATTAGGTGCTTTCATATCCTATTCCTACTACATACGCAGGGAGGAAACTATATTCAACAGTGGTCAAGTTACACCACCATTTCATGGGGTCATCAGCTTTTATGCGCGGAGCAGCCAGTTAGTCAGCGAGTTTATCCCGGGACTTCTCATCAATGGCGCCGAGGTTTCGGAGCATGCTGAAGTTCAGCGCGGCAGAAGGGCTTACACTGGGAGCAACATCCTATGAAAGCTGGATGATGTCCAACTAAAAAGATCTACGAGCAAAGAAATACCTATACCACATTAGATTCAGGTTCGTTCTCTGATGCGTGCTCTTGATACTCTAGAGGTTGAACTGGGTGCAAAGCTTCGTCTCAACGGTTGAAATCGCTGTCTTGCTGAACTTGTTGATGCGTAAATACTCCAGCTTGGAGCTGGGGTGAAGCGCTATATGCAGTATGAGAACGGAATTAAACTCAGCCACCATGATCACTTTGATCTCTCACGCTACCGATCCACCGCCTCAAACCTCAATCTTACTGCAGTTCTGTTGGTTATATATGCTTATGTGGCAAAAATAAACATTTTGGAGCTCAAAACCCGCGGGTACACGGGTCGGGTACGCGGGTTGAGCACGGGTCTGAAATCGCGACCCGTACCCGTACCCGCCCCAGCCGCACCATGCCAAGGAGCATTGTTGACAGTGTGCCATAGCCGTAGACCAGCGAGCCAGGAATTGGCTGTACCGCTCGCAACGTGCCCGGAGCCGTAGGAAGAGACGAATATGGAAAGAAGGGTTTTGCTGGCGGGCATCCGGTCGGACTCGGAAATGTCGTGGAGATCACAAAAATGATTGAACCGGAGGAGGCCCGCACCATAATTCCCGTGAGGGCCATCATCACATTTTGCCAACGTGAGATCAACTCAGGAGAAAATGAAGAGGAGAGTAATTTGAGGGAATGGAAGTTATACTGGGCGTGCCACGAAGTGACGCGGTCCTTGGCAAGGACGCGGGGACGGTAGGGAGAGGGCTTTAAACGATTGAACGGATTGGTTGAATTTCTAGGTCTCGTATGTTTGCGTGGGGATTGCAGCTGAGAACGGGCGACCGAAAACACCGACTGTCGTAATCTCGAATATACAGCGTACGCATCGGCGGCAAAAGTGTGAGTATCCGCCTCACAGCGAAAACGATGGATTCTCATTGAATGAAAATCCATCGGGAAATGACCAGAAAAATCAGCCTAAGAATACGCTGCGCTTGTTTGAAATGATCGGTGATTTTCTGTTGATCCTTCAACAGTTCGACTGCGCGGCTACGGCTTGTAAACCACTTCACTAGAGATCAGGCACTCTTCAACTTGCATTCCCGCACGTGACCTGGATGCGTGGGAACGTTGGTCACGGTCACAGATCACACACGTCTTGCCAAGGCCATGTCATCATCATCTGAATATGAGCTTGACTCTGGGGAAACGGGGCAGCAAGAGGCCCACCTCTCTCAAATTTTGGTTCCATTCGCCTCACCTGCTTGGGAAGAAGATCTTGACGGCTTGCTCCCCCTGGCTGACGACGACCGAGAGTCCGATGTGGAACTGGAAGGACACCTCCCTATGAGTCTGAGCCAGATTCATTCGCTCAAAGTGCGCCCGTTCAGCCTTTCATCTTTCCAATAATTAGCCCTCGGGAAGGCCCCGCTGCACGGCATTGCTGGCGGAATGACCCCCAAGGTACTTAAGAAAGGTCTGAATACGCATTCACTAATGTTAGCCACTGGCCGATCAGGCAAAACCCACGCCAAGTCTGAAGGTAAGTGGCTGCGGTGTTTGTAGCCTTGACGCGCCTTCATCGACAACACGATAGGAGGCTGCCGACGATGGAGAGCGTAAGCCCAGACGTCCTCCCAATGTCCAAGAGGTATTATGCATGTGCTTGAAATATGTCTCGACACTTGTTTATTGACGACGATAGGAGCCTGCCGACGATGGGTTTGATAAGCCCGAGCCGAGCCGCAAGCGCAAACGTTCTCCCAATGCCAAAAATGTTTTTATTTCCACATGTCTTAATGCACGTTTATTGACGATGAAAGGAGCCCATCGACAATGAGGTACCTGATAGGTCAGGGCCGAGCCGTCAGCGCGGACGTCCCCCCATCAGCAAAGAGGTATGTCCTTGAAATAAGTCCCGACGTGTGTTTATTGATGACAAAAGGAGCCCGCCGACAATGGGGAATCTGAGGGGCCTCCGCCGAAGCGTATTAAAGGCGTCCGCCCTTCCAGGCCTTCGATCTCTGTCGACGCTGGGGAAAAGGTACTTGAAACATGCTGACGCGCCTTTTATTGACCCTTTGTATCAGTCTGCGGACGATGGGACATCCAAGAAGAGGCGATCGATTCGATTGAGAGGTTGACTTGACGCACTGTCCGGCCCTTGGATTATATCTGCGGTTCTACGGGGAAATCCATGCTTTCAAAATAAGAGACAAAAGAGAGAAAAGGGAGATCCCCCCAAAAAAATCTTGTGATGGTCCGTTGAGTGTGGGGGGCTGTACTGAGGGCCAAAGAAATTAGAATCGCGCCAAAATTTGCTTATGTAATCTATCAGAGGCGCCTTGCGTCCCGTTTTGAACGGAGGTCGACTTCAATTCTCATTATATGTACTTACCATACCTATAAGATTTCATTATGCCTTCTAATAACACTTGGAGATGAAATTGTACATGAATAAGCCAGTGTACTCTTCGGCTGGGCCAAAAAAAGGCGCAACCAGTGGGACAAGTTGCCTTCCCCACCTCATGCATGTCTTTCTGCCATAGCTGCCCAAGCTCCGCACCTTCTTCTGCTTCCACTGTTTTCGACTGAAAAGGTATGAGATATGCGCTATAAGGCAGTAGGCAAGTACTGACATGTTTCGAAATCATCTACACTAGTTCCGGTGCGATGGAAGGCACTCGATGGCGACGATTGATGCCCGCCCCGCAATTTTCTTTTGTGATGGTGCCCGATTTGGTCGGCCTTGTCACACACGGCCAAATCAATTCTGGGACGTTGCACTGAGATTCCAAACAAATGCACATGAACCTCGGCATGATGGGCCAAGATTTCACACCAAAACAGTATTTTGACCACTGTGCAACCATTTCAAGCCGGATTTTAACGGGGTCTCGCTGGGAGTGCGCGAAAGGCACAGGAGAAGATGTCCGTAGGTTTAGATGCCAACCACCCTCTTTTCCCGCTCCGCCCGGAGTTCCTCCTCCGCCGCTATCCTCTTGTCCCGCTCAGCTCGCATACTTTCCTCCGCAGCTCGCGTCCTTTCCTCCGCCGCTTGCACTGCCGCCTGCGCCTTCCGCTCCACCGCCATCGTTCTTTGCAACACAACCTCGATATCCCTGACCATGCGCTCACGGATCTGATGGCGCCTCGCTTTGAAGAGGGCGACGATCTCCTCGACAGGATCGGGGCCCTTTTCCTTCTCATCCCTTAACCACAACGCGTTGTCGCTGTCCAGCAGGTCGAGGAATTGCTCTATCTCCGGCCGAGCCACACCGTTCTCCAGCATTCCTTTTCGCATGGTCGTCTTCGGTAAGACGAGACTGTTGCCTCTGTCAAACAAAAGACGCCCCGTTTGGGGATCAACGATGCGCAATTTTCCGTATTTGCCAGCAGAGCGGACGGAGGGACCGTCCGCCTTCATCGGAGGGAAGTGACGTTGTTTACAAATGCGCTCCGCGGAGAGGAAGAATATGGTGGCGAACCACATACACATGTGTCTGAGACGGCTGTAACCCTTCGCCCTCTGTGTGATGACGGAGGCTAGAATCGCGCAGTCGAGCGCCGTGAGCCGCTCCGAATACGGGGTCCCCGCCGGAAACGTCAAAGTTTGCAGTACGGTGTACGTGGTCCCCTTCTTGGTCTTTAACAGTTCGACTTCGCGGTAGTCGGCATCGATTCGGACTGCGTCCAAGGTCGATGAATCACTACCAGTCCAGTTCTCGGAATCTGTACTCATCCGGACAGCAAAAATCGAGTTAACTGAGGGTGCAAATCGATGTGGGAGTTTAAAATATGCCATGTCGGCGGTGCAATGGGTGCAGATAGTCCAAGAGTAGAAAAAGCACATTGCAGAAGAGGCACAGGTGGGAAGTACAGAGGGGTTGATGAGCAGCACTTGGGCAGAGAAGACACTAAGGCAAACAAGAATGGACGAAATATTTGGGAGTAGACGATACAATGACCAGCGGGGAGCATGCGAAACGAGAAGCAGATATTGAAAAATGATCGACAAGGTGTCGGCCCATACGATGTGCCACAATGATGCCTCGCGTGTAGACGCGTTGTGGCGTACATGGTCTTACAGATACGGGGCGCAACACGAGGTGCAGTGTTAGCCCACCTCGGGAACAGGCAAGGGACAAGGAGGATACATCAGTATAATGAGGTGCAATGATATATGACCCGGAGGGGCACAACATGGATACACCACGATAATAGCCCGTATGGACGGGCAGCATGAAGCGCAGTGATAATATGACATATCCATGGACAGGGTGCAGGATGCAATGATAATAAGCGGTACATGGGCGTGCCATGATAATGACCCGTGCATGGACAGTGCACAGCACGAGGCACAATGATAATGAGCGGTGCGTGGATGCGCGATGATAATAACCAATGATAATGACCCGCGCATGGATGGGGCACAGCATGAGGCGCGATGATAATAAGTGGTGTGTGAACGTGCAATGATAATAACCAGTAGGTGGGGCGCAGCACGAGGAGCAAGAAGGGTACAAGACGGGCCGAGAAGATCAACCCCAGAGACAACAGCTTGCGGAACACCAGGAAGGACGAGAAGCTTATCGGAAGCCAGGGGTTGCAAGCAGGGAAGACGAAACATAACTTGAGCAGCAAGGACAATGGCCCTGCCTCCTCCCCTTCCCACGCTACCTACAACGCCAGCCATCATCTACATAGCCTCCTGTAAAGTGCGACATGGGCCCTAAAGGGCCCGCAGCATGAATGAATGAATGAATGAACAGTAACGCTCCACGTGACTCGATGGATGCGTTTGGCGCCTACCTTAATGAAATTCAGAAGTTTCTAATGGCATTACGGCATAAAAGCATTACACGAACCCCGCGTAGACAAGTAAAAATCAAGCACTTTTTCTGGCCCCTCTTGCTCCCATTCATCATCTTCGGCAGGTGGCTCTAAATATGTTTCGGAGTCCACAGGTAGATTTTAACTTGCTATTGACCGAGTTGGTTCAATGCCTAGCAGTGCACAATCACTAACAACGCGATCGACAATGCGACTATTCTTACCAATATGATGAAACCCCATCCTTCATTCCATTCCCGTTGGAGTTCTCGCTTGAAATGTGCTGCCCATCTGCACAATTTGCGACGCAAATCGATGTAAACACCCGTTTATTCCTTCCTTCGAATATCACTCACATGCAAACCAGAGCAACGATGAAACAAGCGATGATGTTCGGGCAAAGTGAGCATTGTTTGCTTAATGTATCATTATTCATGTTTCCGATTGAAGGCAATAGCTGCCTTCCCTCTTCCCCCACCCTCCCCCCTCCCCCCAAGTTTCAGTGGTAGATACATTACTGGGCCATATATGTTGCTGTATTTGACTCAGAATTATGCATTCTCAGGATTACCGACAGCAATACTTGGCAAATTATCATTAGCCAGACACTTCAGAAATATTCCCATGGGTCACTTGTTTTTCGAGAGGGGCCAATATTCCTCGTTCCCACTTCTGCCTGGAAGGAAACAAGCCGATTTGACTAGCTAGAGCCGTTGAGTCTGTCTACGCATCGGTTCATAGGTCTCTAAACCTATGTAACAATCTTTGGTAAGGAAAATGAAGTATTCCGGCTCTGAGGCGGCGGCAGAGGTTGAATTTCAACCTAATGTTCAACCTAGATAAGGATGTATTTCAGCAGGAAATAGGTTGAAATTCACCGACCTTAGGTTGAATACTACGTGGTTATAGGTTGGTCTGTGCAGGTTGATTCGTAACCTATTTGTGTACAAAATTATCCTAAAGTGCGCCAGGCTATTCCGCTGATTTTCAACCTAGCACAGGATGAATTCGGATTACTGCGAGCCCACCCATGCACTGTTGCAGCGCACCTCTTCACAGATTGATTGGTGGCAAAAAAAGTGTATTCATTGCACCCGAACGTATTAAGCACTACGTACACGCCCGACACCCCTCGCACACAATGCACCCAATGGGTAGCGTGTCCACATATCAGCAACGGGTACTCAGGGTGTGAGGTATGCGCCTGGGATTTCAACAGCGACTGTAAGAAGAGTAAGGATTTAATCAAAAGCAAAACAAGTATGCGTACGCACCGAGGCTCGCGGGCGCGTTGGAGCGCAATTGTCCCACACACAACCCGGACACTGGGCAGTGCCTCTGCTCATCCGTGAAATATCGGCCGCGGGTAGGTCGTTGACGGTTGCAGACGTCTTGAGAATTACCGAGAGGCTGTGACTTGTGGAACCACTTGAAGGTTAGGAACTTGATGCTTGGGAAGCAGTCCAGACTCGAGAGTTGAGGATTGAGGATTCCAGGTATATTGCGGTGGCGAAGACCTTGAGGCCCAGGAAGTGCTTGAAGCTCACAGACACAGGGCACTTGGCGGCACGAGGTGCTTGAGAACTTGAGGGACTTGAGGGTGCATGATGCTTGAGATGGGGCGAGACTGAAGTTCAGGAGGCAGCTTAGACCTGGACAGGAGAGCGGCACGACGGGAAAGGAGGGCCGCCGCTGTGGGGGGTGGTGGTCGGAGGAAAGAAATGCGATCAACTGGCATCGATCATCAACTTGACGCACGGACCAATCACGTGTTGATGGACTTCACACGCTTTACGACGCGCGCGTCTTGGCCACCTTCCACCGTGTAGCTCAGTGTACCATATACCTCCATTCATATTCCTCAAAAAGTATGGCCATATAATAAATCACTGATTTCTTTGGGAGGCAATGATTATTTCACTCTATGATAGGCTGATGCACCAATAGGTTGATTTGGTGCGTGGTGCAAGGCAGATGAAATTCATCTCGCTATAGGTGGAAATAGCTAGGTTGAGAACTAACCTAGAAAATAGGTTGACATGAAATCAACCTAAAGTGCACCCAAAATAGGTTGAAAGGTATTATTCAACCTATGCCTTGTTGAAACTCAACCTGGGCTGGCTTCATAGTGCGGTTCCCATGTCGATGAACACCAAACTACCTGTGCCAAATATTCCTTCTGAGACTCTGACAATGACCATGCCTAAATCCCATACTTGCCTACCGACTCAAGTCGACTTGGAGTGACTCGAGTCGACGTCATGAAGTCGACTCGGGGGACCTGAGTCGCGAGTCGCGGCAACATTAGCTGGGCTTTTGCGCAAAAAGGTCAGTCGGAAGGTCAGAGCTTCCGGTGGGCTATGTAAAAGTCAGCTCGACGTAGAAATCATGTCGAGTTGTGAGTGAAAATACATTTCGTAATCAAACTTGAGTTTCCACGAATTCCCGGATTGCTCTGGGCCCATTGGCTCCTTTTCCCAAACGATATCTCCATCCACTATTAATTGAGCAAAGACAAGGACATCTGGCGGTATGTCAGGGTGAGGATTGGTAAAAGATCTGACACGAATGCCTGCAGGGGCACAGAATCAATAGGCGCCAGTGAGCAATTACCACTTGAGGATACGCACTTTGATGGCGAAGGCTGGTACAAAAGAAATATGTCAGTTGGTGACTCGAGAGAGATATGCGCAGCAGCCCACATTCTGAACATGATGGTTAGAAGCTGATCCAGTTCACGGCCATCCTGACATGGTTATATACGGATGGCATGTGGCGTACACGAGGTTATTGGACTTCGCTCGTATCCGGCAGGCAGCACCAATTACACGGAAACCCTGTCTGTTTTGTTTCCGTTGACTACGGCACTTCCCACGCTGCGCAGGTTATCGCTATGCGTGTCTTTCGCAAAATTGTGAGATTTATCTATTCCAGAAAAACACAGCGTCAGATGGGGTTAAATTTGCGATATTTCACAAACTTTCAACAGCACAGGAAAATACAGCACTGAACGTAGGGGAAACACCGGCTTTATACAGGGCTGTAGATGACCAATGTCTCCGCGACTCCATTTCCAATGTGCACACCTGTGGCGACCGGAGTTGTGGCGGCGGCGGTTACGTGTTTGGGTGCACCTGACAATAGGAAGTTACGACAGCCCCTGAAAACAAGCGCTTCGAGTTTCTCGTCAGAAATGGCGATTGATCGGAGGGTTTCTTTCTGATATGAATACGCTGCGTGGTAGGCTGTGAAGCACGTTTCCGCATTCAAAACCATAGACCTCCGCATCCTGACAGTGAGTCCACGCACCACGAAAACTCCAATCCTGACATCATAACCTGGCGGCAAAATTGCGTGAGCATTCTCCCTCTGCGTAGATGCTGAAAGAGAAATATTATCATCGGAGTTCGCCTGGATTAAGGAAACGACGGACGGACATTGGGGATGACCAAGTGGGCACTATCCAGGTCACGTACCGAAGATCGCGGTGTATTGGCGCCAAAGGACCACGAGGCTAGATGAAAGCCTGACTGTATGAACGGGTGGCGCACCAAGGACATACAGGTCCCAGCAATTCAAAAAAGGGTTGTACATGTTCGAAGAATAGGATTTCGACAGATTCTCCATTTTGTTGTCCCAAAATAGGATATTTTAGGCCAAGAATCTCGAAGCTTGTCTGGCGATGGGTATCGCAGGATGTTTGAATATGAGGGCTCAAGCGCTCAAGGTGGGTGATCTTCAGGACGTCTGGGAGCTTTGGACACATCTGTCCATTCGTTCTGAGATAGGCTTCAACTGCGATTCTTTCGAAGAAAATGCGAAACGGAATATCTGAAACCTTTCGTTAAAATTGCCAGATAATCAACGGAAAATACAGGTTCTACATCACGACGAGGAGGAGTGTACTGTACTAATCCGAGCAAGTGTTCAGGTGACGCGTGACGGCCACCTGTGAACTGAACACTTTTCGTACAGGTGACGGTGACTTTCCAATTTTCTGGCTAAAATGGGTGAAAAAACGTCAAAAATTTCTTGCCGGCTTTCGCCGGCCGTCCGTATATGCCACTTTTTCGCTGATTTCCGAGGAATGAACACCTTATCCAGTGAACACTATAGGTGACAGGTGACACCCAATGAACACTTGGTCGGATTAGTACAGTACATGGTTATCTTAAAGACTTCTTTGTCCGACACGGCGGTAAGCGTGTGGCACTACCGATTCGAAAGCGAAGAGAAGCGCGAGGTGAGACAGCGAAGGCGAGCCTGTGGATGTGGACCGTCGGAGCTGAGTCGGGATCAGATGGCGCCGGGCGGTACCCATCAATATCCGCCATCACCATCACACACGGTCCGTGACTGGCAGAAAAACTTATGTTTTCCTCTGCAGCTCCCACCATGACGGGCAAGTGATGGACGACGTCCAATAACAGATAGATTTTTGGCATTCGGGTAGTGCCTCGCTGCTGCGAACCTCGCCTACGCCACACCTCATGGTGACCGGATGCAGCCTCAGGCCTAGCATTTGGCATCCAGAGAGTCTGCAGACTGATTGGCAAGCTGTTCTCTGCAGCGGAAATCCGGTTGGTGATTCAAAAGGGCTCAAGAGTCTCAGGAGCTCACGAATTGTGGCTTGCTACGTTTCGCTACGAAATTACTCTAATCACTGTTTGAATTCTTCACAAGCACTGAACACTCCTGCCCGCTGAGCCATTGTCTGTGATGCTAGTAGGGTTAATTTTTCTCATGCAACCGCTAACTTCCTTTCATCCCATAACATTCCAAATTCGCGCTGTACTGTACTGTACTATTTCGCTCAATTCATAAATGCAGGTGACTTTTAATTTTTCCAACAAATCTCCAAAATCCGGTAAAATTGAGAAAAGAATAGGCTCATGTACTATGCCCGGGGAGAAATCAAAAAAATCAAACTGCGAAAAGAGCAAAAAAAAAGAGAAAAAAGGGAGAAGTTAGAGAGAGAGATTCGATTATCTACGCGACGAGCTTAGCGTTGAAATCTAATCTCAACGCATCCGGGAACGACCTGCGAGCGATTTCGGCCAACTGGCCCAAGTCGTGATCTCTGTTACGGCCCGATGGCCTTAAGTCCTAAGGCTCGTCGGACATAAATCCTCCTCGGGACATAGGACAAGCCAATGAATTTCAAAATAAAAATATCTACGGTCCGTTTCCACCACTGCCATTCGGCAATATTCGGCTTTGCCATCAATTTCGTTCTCGCCTCTTCGCTTCCAATTTCTCCATCGCTTGCAACGCGCCTTCCACCAACAACTCTGCTCAATCTTGCTCAGCACTCTTTCTGCTATGTTCTGGAGGCTTTACTGTCATATTGCTTCGCTTCTTACCTCTGGTTAAACTACTGTCTTGTTGCTGTCGTGTCATATCACCGATGAGTGAACCGAGGTGCGTGTGTATTCCTATCTTCTCTTTTCCTGCTGAACCCGTCCATCACGGGGTAAGTGGGCACCCTCGCCCAACCCACTCAAAGTTCTTTGGGCTTCGGCTGTTTCCATGCCCACCCACACGACTGTGTGCTGCACCAGTAGAACTGACCGTGAATTCGTGGCCATTTCTCCTGGTGCTGCCAACAACTATGTTCACAGAGGAGGACGGTCGGCCATTGATCGTTTGCACGCCTGTCACGCCTCTGCGCTGTTGAAGCCATCGGCATTTTAGCTGCAGTCCTTGTCGCGTTCCCAAATTCGTGCCTGCAGCTATCCTTGCTTCCATTTCTCGCAGCTTTCAAGGGAACCCCCCTCCAGCGGCCCTCTGGTCGCCCTGGTTCTGGTCCCAGCCCCCGGTCGGCTGGTAACTCTCAATGGCACGTGCTCTGTGATCAGGCCTAGGACCTCAGCCGATCACTCTGGGCATGCAGTCATAGTCAGTCCAGAGCCGACGCCGCCAAGAAGAATTGAGCGAGAGTGAGGACGACGATGGCGCGCGGGTGGAGAATGGAAAAAAACCCCAGCAGATGTCCTGCGAGAATTGGAAGCAGATCGTAAGTGTGACAAACATGAGACTTTCTGTGCCTTGGCGGAAAACGGCGAGCACATCAAGCTTTCGGGCGGTAACATGAGTCTGTGGAGTTTGTTGATTGTACGTCGACACCCGTTTACATTTTGATATTATTCTGACAGTTTGCAGTCTCAGGGTCTTCACAAATCTTTATCAAATCCCCCGGCCGCACTCGGTTTACCAACGAAAGATGGTTCACAAGCCCCGGCCCCCTCTCGTCGTGCGCCGCCGCCGCAACACCCATCATTTCCTCAGGCACCCGGCCCCTATCCGTATCCGTATTATCCTCCGCCTGGTCCGTATCCACATGCCTATTTCCCGCCAGGCCACAAGCGAGCGAAAAGAGCGTTAGAAACTGACGCGCGATTGATTGCCCTCAGGAACGGTCTCATATCTTGGTTTTTTGGCGGTCCCTGACTTTGACTGATACGAGTATTTGGAAAGCGTCTTCCGCAGAGAAAAGATGATTGATTACCTCCTTTCCTGACCGCTGGCGCTTTGGGACGCGCTGGGCGTGGGCCATGCTCTATTTGAAAGCACGTATTTTCGTGCTGGCAGTACTGGCACCAGCGCTGCCAGCACTGCCAGCTCGCCAGAATCGGAGCTGGCCCTATAAAAAGGTACCTTGCTCCAGCACCGATTCTGGCGCCACGTACGTGTAACTTCTGGTGCCACAATCAGACCCAGTCCACTCGCCAGTTTCAATCCACTTCCTTGCATACAGGCTATGGCGCATTCAAGAAGAGATGGAACAAACGAATTGCATGTACTACGACTGGTCATGATAGCTACGCATACATACCGGCGTATGCTCCCCGACTTCGCATCCCTCGTACTGGCCGCCAGTCCTGTTCACCATTGACCTAGCCAGGTTTCAGCGCACCTTAGTAGCAGTGCGTGAAAGTGCTTAGTGACAAGGAGAGGCTACACCGAAGGTTCGCAATTCAGCAGTGTTTCAAGTTGTAGAGACTCGACTCGACGCACCTATGGACGACATACAGGGACACTAGGTAGTGCTGGCCAAAAATACGATACGAAAAATTTAATTTTGAATATATTCAAATACGCATGAATATGATACGGTCTTGGACCCTCCGACTGAATATGAATATGAGTGAATATGAATACGATATGATATGGATATGATACGATATGGTGGTCAGCGTATTCAAATATATTTGGATACGGCAAAGTGTCCCGGCTGAGGCCGGAAGGCGGCAAAAGCCACCTGTCGGATCAATACATTTTGTCGGCACAGGTGAGATTCTGGTCTGGAGGCGTTGCTCCGACCTCGGCTCCATGCATTCAACCGTTGGTGCCATCAAAAGTCTGGTGATCCGGGCTGTGGAACTTGCCGGCTATCCCGTGTCTTTCTTTCTTTCGTGCCCATCTGGTTTGAATCTGGTCCTCGAAGACCCAGTTCATGCAGTAGATATACCTTTCATCACTCAGACCATATTGGGTCCAAACTGAACCTTCTTTTCTGACCAAGGTTGGCTCAGAATATATTTGAATATATTCATATCGTATTCGTATTCAACGGCATGAATATGAATACGATACATCAAAAATATGATATGCCTCTCCCGAGGTGAATACGATATGCGACATCAGACTTTTAACATTTTGATTGTGGCGTTGTGCAACGCCGAAAAACGCCGAAAAACGCGTGAAAACGCCCCAAAACGGTCCAACTGACAACGCGGACAATTTTCGCCGAAAATTCTCACAACGCCGGAACAAAATCGCTGGATACCATCAGAACGACAAGCACCGACCGAGGCTTTTGACTTCATAACTTCCTATGGCCTCACCGCTCAGTATGCATCATCCTTGGCTGCAATCCTCACCCACTCATTCTGCAAAACCTGAATTCATTTTGGTGAACAATGCCAAAACGCGAAAAAACACGTGAAACACCGCAATCAGAATGTCAAAAGACTGATGGATTTGCCGTATCGTAATCATATTTGGCCAGCACTAACACTAGGCTTGAAATGTAAGGGATCATTTGAAACACAAAGATGTCAGCCTAAAGGAATCGACGTGAATTAGATGTGAATGCCAGTACTTAGCTGCAAGATGGATCCAACACCATTGAAGAGAGTCACATGCAGAGTATTTCAAGGGAGAGACGCATAACGGAGTTGGGATTGCTTTGTGGAAGCTTGAACATTGAGTGCTTGACAACGCTTGAGGGTACTTGAGCGTTGAGTGCTTGACAGGCTTGAGGAGGATGGACTGGGCGGCAGATGCGCTGAGAGTCGCTTGCGGGGACAAGGTTGAGGGAGGGCTTGGAAACGACTTGAAGCACGTGCATTGGTAACAATTGAAGTGGCGGCGGCGGCAATTGTGCTTTTGTTCTCCCATGAGGCGCAATTGCCGCCCGCTTTCGATTATTCCGAGCTTCTTCGGCAACACGTGACCGGCAGTATCAATGTTATTTACGGTGATGTTTGTGAGATATGAGCAGTCGATTGTTGGGAAATACGAATCCGCAAATTTTCCTTCGCAATATCGGTTTAGTGATGATTCACTTGCAATGGCCAAGGTCCTTAGCAGTTCGCAGTCGGACGATAACCCACCAGCTGAACGGGCACCCAGCACTACGATTGTTAACTTTTGAGAAGACATGGGCAAGACCGGGCGGGGTTCGGCTTGAAGGCTTCACAACGTACGTCCTACTTATGCCCTCAACCAGTCTCAGTAGAGGAAAGGAACCTACTTAAGGGATGGATCAGGAAGGAATCAACGTTACATTATATTCTCATTTCTTAGCGCAAGCACTTTGCCGCAGGCAGACCGCTATGTAAAACCACCTTCTGAGTTTGCGAGGGCGGTGCATGATCTTGTGACGGCAGATCGCGCCCAGATCTAGGAGCCCAGCAAGGCGAAAAAAATGACTCCGCCGATGTAACCGAAACACACAGCTTAACTTGGGAACTCACATACTGGACCGTTTAATGGGGGTTTCTCTTGGCGCTGCAGGGCAGAAAGTATGGGGTTTCACAGATTACTTACTGCAACAAAAGTACCGTTAGTCAGTTGAAATATTGTCACGCCCGTCCGGCTCATTCATGACAATAGCGAGCCTTTGCATAGAGTGTGTTCCTAGTGCGGGGGGCAGAACTGTTTTGGGCTGCATATGTGAGGCAGAATGGCAAAACGGCAGGGCAGAATGTGGCAGAATGTAGTGAGTTGCCCCAAATACTTATTTTTGGGCTCAAAAAACAAGTTGGTGTCAATCGGTAGAGAATCGAAAGTTATCCATCTTTGACTAAGACACTTGGGGATGGTTTCCGGAAGGTTTTCGACGCGATTTTTGCAAAGTCGAGCGGCTGAGATGGCGGGGCGAAAATCCATCACCAAAACAGGTGACATGCGGGTCCAGTCCGTCCACGAGGTCATCGGTGTGTTTGTGTTTCATCATTTGTTTGCTCTGATGTTGTGTCTGTTTGCTATCTATCTAAATCCGTCGTCTCGCCCGCTCTTTCTGATGACCGAGTGGACGTCGACTGGCCCCGCGAGTCTACGTATTCCGCTCAAAAAATTGTACCCATTCTACTTCTGAACGACAACAAGCCAAAATATTTCAAGGGTTTAAATTGAGAACTGCCCAAATGCGGAAATACCTATTATACAACTCGGTTCGCCGGCGATTGATTTTTTTCTCAGTCCCCCAGAGCACTCATTCCATGCCTAAGAACCGTATTCCGTTCAAAAATTCGTACCCATTCCACTTCTGAACGAGGACAAACCAAAATATTCTGGAGGGTTTAAATTGACCCACACGCACTCATCAGACTTTTGACATTTTGGTTGTGGAGTTGTACAACGCCAAACAACGCGAAAAAACGCGTGAAAACGTCCCACAACGCGGCAAAGCACAACCCAACAATTTTTGACGAAAATCTCGCAACGCTGGAATAACTTCGGATAATAACTCCAGAACGCGCAACGATTGCACGGGCTTTTGACGTCCCAAAGGACCTCCACCACAACCCCAACCACTATGCACCATCCCAGCCACATTCCTTCTGTACACATCCTGCAAAAGAAGAATTAATTTTGGTGAGCAACGCCAAAACGCCAAAAAAAAAGTGAAACGCCGCAACCAAAATGTCAGATGGCTGATGCTTGCTGCCGAGCTTTCCGTCCGTTGACGCCACCTGGAGAGCAGCCATCAAAAACTATGATGCTCCAGGGTTAAAGGGACGTATCCCATGCCTCGCAGTTGGCTCTTTAGAAGAAAAAAAAAATAGGTCTCAGAAAACTGTCGGAGATCTTACGTTAGTTAATAAAAGTGTCGGGAGTTCGAGTTCGGCAAATAAAAGTGTCGCGAAAACTCGACTTTTCCGACACTTTTATTGACCCCCTCGAAAGCCATAAAAGTATCGGAAAGTCGCGGAAAAACAACAAAAAAGTGTCAGATTATTAAAAGTGCACTTTGACCGCCATACTCGGTGACTTCCCCGTAAGGTAGATTTATTCTGGAGGAATATTTCGCCGAAATGCCGAGGTACATGTCAGCACCCCATCAGTTCGGCCACCTCAAAGCGGACACATTTTATTCTGCATCACTCGAATAGAGTTAGATCCTGGAGGTGGGTAGCTATCCCTCCCCCCCCCCCCCCCCCCTCCCTCCCCCCCTCCAGGATTAAGGTTGGCTGAATAAACCTTTTGGGACGATAATGATCGTCAATCCATCACTGGCTCTCGCATCCTCCCAACACCGCCGCACACCGCCTTGCTAAGTCTTCTGTTGGCCATACTCTCCAGAACATCTCTGGAGGACGTTTCGGCACCTCCCTCATTATTTCGGTCCCCTTCCATGGCCTCAACATTTTCTATGTTGCGGCCCCGAATTTTCTGACATGGTCGACGTCAAGTCGAAGTCGCGGCTTTTTACGAGGACTACGTGCGACAGTAGGCCTCATGGTGGATCCATAGACAGGTGGACGTAGTAGGAGACCCCGTTTTTCACCATCGGCATAATAAATTACAATCGTTGCTTGCGGGAATCATCAACGACCTGAATATTCTCGGCATTGATCTCATCACTGGCACCTTCAAACAAGCTCGAAGATTGGGCCGGGTTAGATTTACCTTACAGGAAGTCACCCACTATAAAAGTGTCGTGAGGTCGCAATTTGGGCTATAAAAGTGTTGCAAAAGCGAAAATGCCAATAAATGTGTCGCATGAATAAAAGTGCACTTTGACCGCCATACTCGAGCGATACCCTCTGTGCCGTCATTTGACGATCAATCCACTCTGGGATTTCTAGAAAGCGCTGCCATGCCTTGATGCGTCGATTGCCCTCCTGCATTGGATAATTATCGACCAATTTGTGTCAAACTCTGCGCAACTTTGTACCTGTTTGTTGTGCGATGTTCGCCATTTGAAATCAAGAACTGTTCGATAATCTTGATTGGGGGCTTCGTCTGGCTCGTACCCTCAGCATTCACAGGGGGCAAAAGACCATGCAGTATAAATTGACGTGCGGTGCAAAAGACCATGCAGTATAAATTGACGTGCGGTGGACGGATCAGCTGCACCCACTGTGCAGGTAAAATTTTCCCTGCGCTATGCCTCATCGCGTGGTGAAGGCAGCCATCAGGCCGGATACATGGCCGAGGAGAACACAGTCATATGCCCTATGATATGCTTGGCACGGTCTGGTTCAGATTAAGGCGCGCGAGTTTTCAATGCCAATGCAAGGCAGTATCTGAGTCATACAGATTTAATTCTGAGTCATAGATTTAATCTGAATTCAACATATAGATAGATACATATGCAAATATTCGCTACGAATTCAATGCCTGCCCACTCAGCTCAATGTGTAGTGTCTCCTCGTGTTTGTGTTCCCTCTCACTCACTGCGCTGCAGCTGTCTGTGATTCGCACACACACATCGCAGCTCTTGGCACGTCTGGATTCCGCCAGCTCATACAATCCCACAACACAGAGTGTGCGCTCGAGGTGATCTATGTCACACCCAAGTAGCGTCTGATTACCTCCCGCAGTGCCCCGGCGCGACTGGATTTTGTTCGCTCGTAGGATCCAATGCAGAGTGCATGCACAATGCGATTTATATCGCGCCCAATTGTCTTCCACGGCGCGCGGGTTTCGACGGAGGATTCAATTTGGGGCAGACTCTCGCTTGATTGAGTAATGATTTAGTCAAACTAACTTTGATCGACTAATCAACTGAGCAAGCTAAGGGGCTCTCCGTGTAGTGATCACTAACTCAAAAGATGGTTTTCGAACCATTCTCACTATTCAAAGCTACATTTTGGTTCCACGGAGCTCGCGATATCATTGTGATGGCCATAGTGACTTACCAGCCCCAGCTCGACGCGGCCGCACACCGCAAACGATTTTAGTTGAGAAAAAGCGATCGCTAAATCAGACCCGTGGGAATCCAGTCAACTAAATCAAGCCCCGCAAATAACTGATTAGCGATCGACAACTAGCCGACTAATTTTTAGTCAAGTGAGACTCTGAAATTTTGGGGTACAATGCCTCAATGATTCGCATCCTTATATACTTATTTATATCTTGGATTCGAATTATAACTCGTAATTAAATGTATACAACTCAGATACAACGCAGGGGTGCACAGGCGGCGGTCAGAAAGACATTCTACATGGCGATGGGCCTCCCCAAGACGTCGAAAGTCAAGGACGCAGCTGCGATCCGCTCTGTGAAGACGGGCGGATGCTACATCAGAGACAAGGAAACGGGTGGTCGCCTGCTGCGCCCCGACTGGAAAGCAAGTTCTGCAGAAAACTCCCCCTGGCACCAACGCATGCTTGATTATACGCGCCAGCAAGTTCCCCTCATCAACCCACTGCTTACGGCTGATGTCATGGATGCAAAATCCGACGACGAAATTCTCGAACGTCTAATGGCTGTATTCAAAAACTTTGCTGGTACGGCACGGGCGATTGCGAAGGCTGGAGCAGAGGCATGCTGATCTGATATTCCACGTTGTGACTCACTCTGCCTCCCACGCGCCTGCGATGCCTGTGCATATTTTCACTGGTAATCAAGTTGTAGTGCCAAATTCATGAAAAAACCTACGGATTACTCTGCTCAGAGAATCAACAACGGATGTGTGAATTGGACGAGATGAGAAAAAATGATGGATACTGCCACTGTCCAGACAGATTCCACGAGAATTAATATTGAGAAGAAGATTCACGAGACGTGAGAAAGCATGCACAAACTTCCGGGGAGTGGGGCCGCGGTGTCTGCTGCGCTTCCGAGCCACTGCACATGCAATTAAATACAATCCAAAATGAACCGTAAGAGCACGCACTACTCCTACGGCTAGGGATCCCAAGCCTGCAAGACTGAGCAGCCAGAGCATGACTCTTTTGCAGTTGAACAGGGCGTAGACACTCAGAGTGAGAATTGCTAGTGTTTTATATTTGGTTCATTAGCACAGCATCAATAATTCATTCACTCTATAGCTAATTGGTCCGTAATTGAACAGCACTTGTGGTCTCCCATGGTCAGGAAAAACGTCAGAGGGGAGCTCAGCCGTGGGCGTCGGTGATTTGAGCCGTAAGGTCAGAAAGCAAGGAGAAACTAAGTACACAGTCAGAATATGCAAGGGGACACCAAAAAGGGAACCCCATACAAAAGCAGCGGGGAAAGCCCTTGGATTGGTAGATCTGGACCTTCCACGAGACACAGTAGTCGTTTCTGCGATATTATTTGTCTGGGCATGGCCAGGTTCAGTGGCCACGCCACTGGTGATCACAATCTAGGGAGGGTCTGAATTAGCCACAGACACGAGATCTGGATGGTGAATTTCTGGACTTGAACGGTTTCTGGCGTAGAATGAGACATTCTTGAAGTCTCAGCGGTGTTGTTGTGGTGGTCGTAAACAACAGCGACACGCGTCGGCAGAGTGATGAGTCGGCTAGGATGCGGCCGATGAGATCACGGCAGGCTGATGGCGGCCGAGAACAGACGCGACGCGTTCCAATTAGCGGCCACAACGCGCGTCCTTTGCCAATATTACTTCACTGTAATATAGAGAGCCGCACTGCGACCCTCTCAGGTATTTATTCACCTTGATTGGGTCAGAAATGTCATAGTGAGAGCAAATTTTTGTATTAGGTACACAAAAATCCTTCGGGTGAGCCAGGAAGGGTAGAAAGTGGTATTTCCATAATTATAGCTCTATAACATGACTCAGTACATATCAAAGTATCCCCTACCGAAAAACCAGCTCCTTAGAACAAGACTTGGGCGAGCTAATTGGATTTCAAGGCCTAATGAGCCTCAAATTCTGACAAGTGGACAACACAAGATTTTTCAAGATTTATTTCTATGACTACTTGCGCACGAATTATTCTAGAAGAACTAGCTATATTTCATCTCGATTGGTGCGGAACTCACCGAGATATCCGCAATTCGGAGGCGAGGATCAAAAATTGACGAAAACGGCAAATATTTGGTTCGCGCCTTCGGTTCTGCAATTAGCTGTAATAATACGTCGGGAAATCGGACTTTCTGAAACCTCGTGCAAGGACCGTGGAATGACTGTAGTCAACATCATCAACACTTCCAGCTCTTTCTGAGGTATGGTATGAACAACATTTCAGCCTCACAATAGCTAGGACTTCCAAAGGGAATTTGAGTAGACTATAAATAAATTATGTTAGTAGGGCGTGATCGGGTGCACTAGAATGCACTGATGGCGTAATGTGTTCTTAAAAATCTGGTGATTGATTAAGCCAGTCTTACGAAAGTCGTGAAGTGGGCGGGTATAAGAATTCGTAAGACAGCAAATCTTACAATTATCCTAAGATTGATGTGCCCCTTTCGGACATTCGGCCGGCAGAAAAGCTGCACCTCGCCCGCGTCCTATACTCACAATATTGCGGCTCAGAAAGTGGAGATAATAATATATATTTCAATACATTGGAAGCAGAAGGAACCGACAGTGGCAACACGACACAGAACAAGGATCTAGACATGCCAAGAAATCCCCCCAAAAATAGTTCCGCATCTCCGCCTCCTCGTCCACCATGGCCCGCCACGTTTTCTCCCGCCCTTGCTCCCGCCCCGCCAACACCCGCGCCGGCTGACCCTGGGTGCATGCTCCCGACGCAGTGGCGGCTCGCCCAGATCGTCGACATGATCCACGTCGCTTCCCTGCTGCACGACGACGTCATCAACGCATCTGCCCTGCGCCGCAGCGCGCCCTCCGCCCCTGCCGCCTTCGGTAACAAGCTCGCCGTCCTCGGCGGCGACTTCCTCCTTGGCCGCGCCAGCACCGCCCTCTCGCGCCTTGGCGACCCGGAAGTCGTCGATCTCATCGCCGTCATCGCCGACCTCGTCGATGGCGAGATCCTCCAGACGAAGGACGTCCACCGCGCGACCAAGCCCACAGGCGGCTCCAACGTGTGGACGATCTACCTCAAGACCGCGAGCCCCATGGCCAAGGGCTGCCGCGCGTCCGTCATCCTCGCGCAGGGCGAGGTCTGGAAGGAGCTCGTTGGGCTGGCGTTTCAGGTGCGCGCTCGGTCCGATTCATATAATGCTTGCCCTCTACATACACTTCCCCCTTTTGTTTATTCCTCTCTTCTGGCATATTAGAATTGTTCTCTGTATCTCCCTATCCTTCATCCTGTACCTATCACAATGGAATCTGTAAGCTTTGAAGAAATAAAAGCACTTAGCCTGGCCCATGTCACCACGCACCATCAAAAGTGCCGATCACTTGGAAGGGCGACTTCCAATTTTTTTTCCCCGACCTTCTTTGCAGGAGAATTGACGAAATCAGTGAAGCCCGTCCGACGGCCGTCAGTACGGAAAGACAGCCGTATTCTCGACGGCAAAGACGGCATACGGGACGGTCTCACCCGTACCTTCAGAATTTCTGGATGAGGGCCGACGGGTTCTCACGTTTTTCTCATGATTTTCAGCCACTTTCGGGGGCGCGAGTTGCACATGGGCATGTGGTCACAGCCGAGGCGGAGGGATTGGACCTAAATCTGACACCAAAAGAGCCAAGCTACGCCATGAGATTATTACCCTCAGTCTAGTTCACATTTATCTATCTTATCCAAGCAGAATGACGACTTTTATATGAAGAACAAGCCCCAAACGCAGTCAGCAGCGAAAGAGCAGCGAGACCTTCTCAAAATTCCCAACACGATCAAGGCTTTTTGGCTGGAGTAGCTTTTGCAGCATGGCCTGTGTGTCGAATAGTGTCTTGGGATGGACCTAAGCTAAGTTTCTGAGTGTTGATGTTGGACATCTTGAGATAGATAGCATGAATAGTGGAACATGGCATCAAAATTTCCCAAATTCATGAGCCACAAATTGAATTTGACCGGGGTATGAAAGGGAGATAATATGGGAAACAATCCACCTCATAAGGGGGCGCATCGAAGAGGGAGGAGCCAAATCCGACTCTGTCCTCCCACGGCAACGACCACCTTCAATAATGACGACGACGAGTCATGACGAACTGAACGGACTGTACAAAGCAGGAAAAATCATCTCGGTATTGAACATATATCGGTGGTATGCGAAACAGCGAAAACCGCTCTGTTGCTGCACCAGTGTGTCGGAACTGTTCCGACACAAGGACAGCACCTCTGTTTTTCTTGGTGACCGTGCAGACCTCAATGATATACAATGAAGGGTGGGAAAATCTGAAAGGGAATCTGCTGCAGTGTGTTGGAACGGTGACCTCTGTGTTTTTTTTTCTGACCTTGAAGACCTTCACACTGAGGTCGCACCAGTGTGTCGGAACCGTTCCGACACAAGGACAGGACCTCTGTTTTTTTTTTTCGCTGACCTTGTGTGTCGGAACGGTTCCGACACGAGGACAGGACCGCTGTGTTTTTTTTTTGCCAACCTTGCAGACCTTCACACTGAGGCTGCACCAGTGGGGGGGGGGTATATTATACTCGCGTGGTCCACAACATGAACAACGAGTTTACCGAAGACAAACGGGTAGGTACATACGGGTGGTTATCTGTACATATTAACTACAAGATGTCAACGGAGCACACACCATTCCAGGGATTTCTTTCAAAAACCGTCCAATTTGGTATATTAGGCGAGCTACTAATAAGATATGTGAAAGAGCCTATGCACTGTAATTTAGCACTAGAAATCGATCGCACCCGGTTTCAAGGCGAACGGATAAGAACTAAGGGAGCTACAGGGAAAAAGAACAAAACCATCGAAAAGTGAACAAAAACGGAAATTTTTGATCCGCAAATAGCAGTAATACGGTGAACTGAGTGAGAGCGCTGTGTCCGTCCACCGGGACACCTTTTGAGTCGCGTTCAGCGGGGTTGGATAGCCCTGGTCGATACGAAGCTCTGGGTATAAATTATTTTTCGGTAGCATGCTCCAGGCTCGCTCACGAGGTCAAACAACAAAGCCACCAAATCTGGCTGCGAGTCGGTTCCGACCAGATTACCCCGCCGGAAAAAGGCAGAAGACAACCAGCCGAATTATCGGCAGGACTGTCTCTTCAGATTCTTTTCCTGCGTCCCCGCGACTGAGATCGAAGGGCTGCAAGGTCTCCATTCTAGAGGCGGTGCAGAGCGCAATACTCAATACTCGCAAGCAGCGGGGCTCGGCTTTGGGCTCGGGCTTGAGCTGAGAACGTGATCTGTACGCCAATCGATGCTCACGGGCTCACGGTTTCTGCTCTGACTCCCGAGTGTCAATGATGCTCACATCCTTGCTCTAATCTCCGCGACACCGCATTGCTTTAGGAGCTCCGGGCCGACTCGTTTGACTCGGAATGATTGCGGCTGTGATTATAATTTCAATTCAAGGCGGAATATTTTCTGAACTTGGTGGCTGTGCGCTTTTTTTATCTCTTCCCGAGGCAGAAGTGGAATGTGCGATCATTTCATGGTGGAATTATAATCCGGCCAGGTGAATGCATCTGCGAACACGCGCGCAGAGAATTTAACCCCCGGCGAAGCACGTTGAGGAATATTTTCTGAATTTGGTGGCTGTGCGCTTCTTTTATCTCTTCCCGAAGCACAAGTGCAATGCGCGATCATTTTATGGTGGAATCATAATCTGACCAGGTGAATGCATCTGCTAACAGGCGCGCAGAAAATTTATCCCCCGGTGAACCACGTTGCAGAATATTTTCTGAACTTGGTGGCTGTGCACTTCTTTTATCTCTTCCCGAGGCAGAATTGGAATGCGCAATAATTTCATGGCGGAATAATAATCCGGCCAAGTGAATACGTCTGCGAACAGCCGCGCAGAAAATTTAACCCCCGGCGAAGCCGTATGTACTGTATTATTTCGAGATTCGACACCGGCACGTGGTCAGCGAGGCTCTGCAGTCCAGAGTCTTATTAGTAGAGAATCGGGGTCCGACTCTGAAATGCCGCTGCGATCGGGCTGAAGATGCCCTAAACCTCAGAGCTCTTTCCTTGTGTTGTGTTTCATCCACCGAGGTAGAATTTGGGCCCAATGAGAACACCAGCCAACAATCTGACTGAAAACTAATTACTGCTGTGCCAGCCTTACACCGCGGCACTGGCCGTCAGCACTGCCCCATCATCCGACGTTTCCCGTCCCCGACTGCCAAGAGTTGCCTACCGCGGCGTAACAACCGGGGCCACTACGGGAAATCTGAACAGATACACATGTCACACCATGAGAAGAATCTCGCAGTGCATGAATGCCCATAACGCATACGGTTTGGTGTCCACCGACCGTATGCATTGTAAGCTAGCCAACGGTATGCTTTCAACCTTGTACCCAAAATCTCATCCATTCATCAATAACAGCGATTTTGGCTCAATCTGTCTCATTCCCTGTCGGCTTGGTGATACCGGAAGTGTAATGCCCGCGTGCGTGCTCATCCTTCTTTTCATGCTCAAATGCCGGCCAATTCCGGAGTCTTTAAGAAAATCATTTCCACATTTTATCTTCGTCTCCTCCATGACTCCCATGTTCCTGACCAATCCCATTCATGCTTGGCCGGATTCTCTTTATATCTTGCTTCTAGGCAGGGTTACCCAGTTCATTTACCCGGGAACGCAGCTGTACACAATCAAAAAACCATACGAGCTTTCGACGGTAATTCAATAGTTTCGTTTCCTTTTGGCAAGTACCAGTAGTTGTACGCAAGTGTACAGAGGAGGAAAATGAAAGTTTTGTGTGAGCCAAATAGCCTGTGTAAAGCTTTCTGAATTTCCTCTCTTTCTTTCCTTTTTGGAAGTGTCAGGGCACACAATGAATATATTGATCCGGAAAACCACAACTCTTGGTCTTGATCCAAATTCCTGCCCACTGGTAGGTAGGTAGGTAGGTAGGATTACACGGCCGGTCCCGCTGAGGAACGCCGGGGCCCAGGAAGTATCTGAGTGTACAGGCACTTTGTACACTACGGTCCCTGGACTTCTCCATTCCCCCGTAGCCGAGCTCACGGTCGCAATCTCCCGACTCGCCGCGGTAGAGCTAAAGGAAAAATAGAGAAGCAATTAGTGGAAAACGGGAACCTCGAAACAAACCCGTGACACAGGAACAGCTTAAATCTCTCCAGGTTAACATACAGATGTCCGTGAGGTAAGGATTAAACCATGATGAATTGCAGGTGTGACTGAGTGATTGAACCGGAAAAGGGAGCACATTTGAACTATGCAATTGAAGCTTTGCATGTAATGTGTCCTCCGTAGTTCAAAATTCAGCTTTCTGAACCTACAAGGTATCCAACCTCGGTACGGGCCGATGTGCAGTGCGAACCCACATAGAGTCGAGTCGTCCGTGATGTAAGGAGAGCTTGTCATTCGAGTCAATTGACCCCTGCACCGATTCCATTAACAGCGTGTCCACCAGTTATGCATGAATGTAGTTTGGATCATTGCATTAAGCACGGGAAACTTGAAGCGGAATGGGAGTATTGTCACGGTCCCAATTAGTTTTGACCCAATAATTTCACTCCTTGTCTCGAGTTCATTGGAACTGTCACGAGAGGTAAGTGTAATGTTTTCGATGAAAGCCAAGATGTGGTTGGGTTGGGGACAGCAGGGTATCAAAGTCGAAGAGGAACTATCACCGTTTTCCGGGTGCGGGTTAATCATGGATTCAGGAAAGAGATTCATGAGATGGCACTGCGACAGATGGAAGGAAGACGGAATCTGCGCTAGTAGGCAAGTATTCCATATGATTTCTGTTCCCGTTTGCAATGTTCCGCCAGTAGTGTCTGTGATCTCAATTGCTGTCCATAATAGGAAGCCGCTGTGCCCGCACATTTGAAGTGAACTGTTCAGAAGTTCATAATGTTGTGAGAGGTATTCCCAGTGTATTCTAAGGTCTTTGAAGGTTCTTGTATGGGCGCGATCGAGCATAGCATTTCGGAATGAGGCAAGCTGCGTTTCCGTAAAGTCTTTTCCCAGACTGATGAAGCCCTTGGAACGACAATCAAGATAGACCAAGCAGTTTAATCCAATCATATTGCTTGAGTTGCGGTGTGGCAGATCACAGTCAAGTGCATTTCATGAAACAACATATTCGTATCGAAGGATCAAGATAGAAATGCACTGACACCACATTATGCATGTAACAACAGTTGGAGGACGCTCTGAATACAGGAAATACGTTGAGGAACCCGGGTGTGTTCCGATTCGTGACTGGTACTTCGAGTTCACGGTTGTCGTCACAAAGTGCCAGCCAAAATTTGACGCGGCAAATAGCGTGGTAGAGGCTGATTTGAGCCCCACGGAAAACTGTACCCGTTTGACAAGAAAGCTTCAACGAGGTCTGCTCGAAGAGGTTGGAGTCGGTTACGGCAGAGGCGTTACGGCAGAGGCAGTGCTATGCTGACTCAGCGGACTTAAGCGAGAGTCGGCGAAAAAGGCGTTGTGGCAGCGAGATGAGCCAGCGACGACGAGCACAGAGAAGACCAATGAAAATGATAAGAGCCAAAGGAGAGGTACGTCGGTGGGACGGCGTGTGTGGTTTAATGAGGCTCAGGGACCAAATATGAGCTGGATGCGCGATAATTCAATCGGATGTGGTTTATTTCGCATATGATACTTTTTCGCCATTTCCAGCCATTCTCTGTATCTCTGTTGGCTTGACAGGCAGTCTGGGCGTGCTCACGGCGAACTTGGATTTTGGAGATGATGGTGGTAGGGATCAATCCGTTATGGAGCATTTGCTTGGAACCACTTCATTTGTTTGTATTGCCTTTACTTTCTTTACTTAATTCAAGTACTAACTGATTTGACTGATTTAATACAACAAGTGAGGGTGTAATTAATGAATGCAACTTAGGGGAATTGAACGCACGACCTCATGATTACAAATAAAATATAAAATAAGAGACTTTCCCACTAGACTAACCAACCATTAAGAATATATATATTTGGTGAGGGATGAGGCTACCTTACACTTCTTCTACCTTTCAACCACAGTTCAACCTTGCTCCCCTCACTACTGACCTCAATGATGGTATACATTAGGTTCCCTAGTAGTGGTAATGATATTGATAGATAAGTGAAGTGTTAGTCTGGTTAACACAGCCGAAAATGGGGTGTATGGGTCTGTTGTCTAAAAATAGACCCAAAATGAAAGTTGTAGAGCTCGATGAGAGCTACAAGACATCTCTAAGGTCATTTTGCCTCAAAAGGCTTTGTTGGCCTGCAAAATGCGAAATACTTTCTGAGACTCTGTGGTTTTCAAAAACTGAATGCTTAGAACAGGGCTCAGATATGCACGAATACTCTCACAAAGGTGAAATAGGATTCATATTGACACCTAGCATTGTGCCAAACGCTTGCCACTACCTTTATTTTCTGGGACCTACTACATAGCACTACGTAGTTCCAGCCAGTCGCTATAGAGCACTATGCAGTGCTCACCAGACTATTGATAGACAGCCATAGAACGTGATAGCTGCAGCAGCAACTTTCATAGCTCTCCATAGCTCTCCATAGCTCGCCATAGTGTGCAAAATTCTTATAACCCCTCATAGACGCCCTACTGGCTATGGGGCCATTTTGGATTTTCCTGATGCAAGGCACGTGCGCCGCGAATGGCCCCCACCTGTCGCGGCAAGGTCGGCAGACCCTGCCGCCCTCTTCGCCCAACCTCCACAGCCCTCGTCGACCTCGACTCCCTTTGTTTCCACATTCCCAGTGTTCAATCTCAGTGTGATGGTGTCGAGTAATTTCAAATATTTGGATTGATACCGGATTTAGGCGGCGCACAACTTTTTGGCGCGCAATCTGAAAGCCAACCAAAGTAGACAGTACGCACACAGTTTATTCTACCCCTGGATCTTTGCTGACGTTATTTGTCTGGGAAAGCTCTGGGAAAGCTCTGGCAACTGCGACTCTCTGGTTTGGTGAAAAATGGCTTCTCTGGTCTTAAAAGGTGTGGACATATGCAAGGACCGTAGAATGACTGTATTTTTAGCTGAAACCTACCTCCTATGTAGCCAACCGGGCAGAAATTCACTAAATATTTCGCCAGGTGGTCACTTTTTTTGTAGGTGTGTGGGCGGCTACATTCGCTTATAAGGAATAGGATTCGAGCGAGAAATCCGTACCCATTCCACTTCTGCATGGAGAAAAGCAAAATATGCTCTCGGAGCCAAAATCTGATTTGATTGATTTTGTTGTATCTGAGGGTTAGAGTCTGATACTTAATAATCCACATAACTGTGTGTACAGCTATGTATGCACAATAAACGTGGCAATACCTCGCAATAAACTCCCCATGAGGGCGCTCCGGGTCTCTACCTCAAGGAACTGCAGTTCTGGCTCGCTATCCATCATGATATCGCCATCTCCATCTCCGCGTTGCAGAAGACATTGGAGCAAGAAGACTTCACGCGAAAAGTCCTCCAGAAAATTGCCAGCAAGCGTGATAAGGAGAAGGTTCGAGGCTGGAGGGAAATAATCCACGACGATTTCGAGGACAAGGCGTCATATTTTGTGACGGTCGTTGAAACGAGTAAAAACGAGCATACTATCCCCAGGACGCATGGGCTGGATAGCCAGGGTAATTGCGAACATTTCTCTCGCTTTATATTCCGCCCAAAAAACCATTATTGCTTTTTCCGCGAGGCATTCAATTCGAAACAGGACCCCTGTCAATAGGCCCAAATGCTGGCCCCGGTGCCGGACAAAAACTTGAGATTTTGCCTCTCAAACTTAGGTTCTGGCGGGACAAAAAATGGGGCGCCCGGAGCGGAAATCCTAGGTCCCGTCCGGACAAAATATGCCTGGGTGGACGCGGGTGGAGGCAAAATTCTGCTTCAATGGCTTAGTATTTACAGCTAATGTCAGAACCGAAGGCGCCAACGAAAAATTTCCAGTTTGGGACATTTTCAAAGATTTAGAAACATGTCATAGAGTCAGAACTTTGAATAATTCAATCTGTGATGCTTGCAGTCAGGTTGGGATAACAGGCAACCCAACAGGCTCTGAAATGTTATGGGGATTGAACCAAAGACAAGATATTATGTACTTTTGACTCTATAACATGTTTTAGAATGTTAAAAAGTCTTCCCTAGCCAAAGCTCAGGCCAGTAGGACATGAATTGGGCATGCCAGATCATATTCATCGCCAAAATGGCACCGATAACATTTCCTTTGCCCTCTCGAACTTGGACTTCCGGTCCCCCAAATCATCGGCAGATGATGTATTTTTCAGCTACGTGAGTTAAGAGTCCAGGACTGGGAGTGGGAACGATGAATGCACAAAGTGCTCCCTTGCCCATTTGCAGATGTTGTTCACCACCGTACTATTGAGAGCTGCCACAAAAGAGATCAGCGGGACATGCGCAGGGAAAAATACAGCAAATATTTACATAACGGCGGAGAGGCGGCAAAAAATTGGTAAGCGGAAGACGAAGCGGAGTTCGAGGCCGATAAAACCGACCTAATCCACATATCAACGGGGCGCAAGGATCTCTCGCACGCGGCGAGCACTCCTTCATAGAATGTCTTTGAATTAAAACCACATTAATATATATAGAACTTCTATTTATGCTACATCCTCTGGCGAAATCTTGTGGAAATAGGCTTGGCGCGAGAATGCTTCCTGGGCTGACTTTCCAAAGTCCGAGACTCCAGAGCACCCCGCTGCCTTAGCCTCCTCGACGGTGTCAAATCCCGTCTCGGGCCCCGTGCGCATGGTTGATTGGTTAAAAAAAACAAAACTACCTCGGCCCTCGTTGCCGCCGTTGGCAATCGGGGTTGAGTTTTCGGGGGTGGGGCGGACACGGCCTTCGGTGGTGACAAATTGAATCTCTGGTTAATGGATCAGAACCCAAGATCAATATGTGCTAAGAAAAGGTAACTCACGGTCGACGTCAATATTGAAGTGATAGAATAAAGCAGAAGGATAAATTAAAATCGTCCACGGAGGGAGCTCCACTGCAACACCTGCCTCCCAGATTACAAGCCATGTATATTTCGTGTGATCGAACTTGCCTGCAACAACGTTAGCCGTGTAGGCAACAAGCCAAAGAGAACTCACGACCGGTCTTCAACTCGTAAATCAGGAGAACGCACACACCAATTTGATTTTTCTTGTCAGCATGTGGTCTGCAATGAATACGACCTTGACCAGGGAACCAGGCGTTCAGGCACAGGTTCCAAAATAGTCCAAACATAGGGCTGATTCCGTACCGCTCCTTGTGCCAGGCAGCGTCGGCGAGGAAGCGTGCGGCAACGCCCGGAAAAACCTGTGTAACGATGTCTGTAACAAGTCCACTATACACTATCAGCAAGGGAACTCCACAAGATGAATGGAGACATACATCATCGTAGCAACGATAGGAAGATTCATGAACTTTTGAACGCGGTCCATATTGGCCAAATGCCACTGCGTAAGACGAGGCCGCTTCCATAAAGCGTTAGTGGGATGGAAAACATAAACAACAGGACGAACCTGGGCAGACTGCCGGTGATGGCCAAATATAATTGCAATGTGATCCCCACGCTGGCTGTTCCGGTAGTGCTCGACCCACGAGGGATTCGTTCGGTCACCACCCACAAGAATGTCGTGAGCCAACGCAATTTCGTCCACAGCATCCATGAGCGCGGCCATTCGGTATGAGCGGTACATAAAAATCACACCCTCCCGATCAACGAAGAAGGTAGACCGTTCCTCTCGGATGCTAAGCGGCATGGGCGTTAGGCGTCCGTATAGGTTGGCCAATGCACGGAGGGACGTACCTGTCCCGCAGCTTGTAGTAGCAAGGAAAAAATTGCCGTAAATAGTCGTGCAGGCCCTTTGCCCCCGGCTCCGACGTATAGAGTCGATTGATCTCCTGGCGAGCCTGGAGCGGTGGGGGCTTACCCTGCCATGCGGTGCTGCTGACGGAGGCATCGCGAAGGAAAGAAAACGAGTCGGATGCCAGATACTCCCCCCGCACCAGTGTTTTCTGGCTCTTCTTCTCTATTGTGACGAATCCGCGTGCGCAGTGCCGTTTCGCGGGTGGTTCGTCTGCTGCAGGGGCTGTAGGGGGACGCTTAGGAAGCGATGGGTGCAGAGAACCAGAGGGCAGGGAAGTGGTAGGTGGTCGTGCGGGGAGGGAGGGGTGCGGGGCTGGAAGGGAACTCGCCGGCGGCGGTGCGTTTGAAGACGGCGAAGGAACATGGGAAGGGGACGCGTTGCTAGACAGTGGGGTGACGTAGCTGAGGAACGTGAGAGATCGGTTGAATGAGATGAACAATCATACGTACTCCCAGGAAACGCGAGGAACCTTCAAGTCACCGCTTGCATCGAACCACTGGTAAGCAGGCACTGGCAGAGGCTTTTTCTGACCCGTTTTCTTCTTCTTTTTGGGCTGGGAGTTGGACGTCCGAGTCGTATTTTTGCGGGGTGGACGGGGGGCGGAGGGTTCAGGGGTTGCCAGCGGAGGCGAGTGCGCAGGTTCGGCAGGGGGGTTGAGCTTGGCGGCGGCCAGGCGGGCAGCGGCGGCGAGACGTGCAGACCGGCGCGGCCCTGTTCGAAGCGCTTCCAGATCATGCTCGGGGTTGTCGCCGGTATCCGGGTGGCGCCCCTCCATATAGTTGCCAAGCAGCGAGTTGAGCTCGCAACCGGACTGAAAGACCTCTCCCTGTGGGTGTGTGAGCCGTGTAACGTAGGCATACAATGGGAACATACACGTATCCGAGGATCCTGCGCCAACTGCGTCAAGGCGATAGACGGTTCTTCATCGTCTTGGGCAAGATCCAACGTAGCAGCGGTGATGAAAGTTTCGTATTGAAGCTCACACCGGACAATGCACATTGCACAGAGGTCATCGTCGTGAAGGTACCCCGCACAAGCTTGACGCGTATCATCCAATCGCCGCACGAGGAGAGACGTGCAGCGCCTTTCGGGCAAAACATGCACTGGGTGAAGGGGGACGGAAGAGGGAGGGGAGGGATGGGGGTGTGCGGCGGTGGATGAGGCGTCAGGCTGCAGCGGCGCACCCAACGGCGGTGGCATGTGGAGCGGCGTAGGTGTATCGAGCGGGTGCGGTGTTTGGAGCCGCTTGGGTTCCAGGAACGGCAGCGGCGGAGGCAGCGGCGACGCGGCGGTCGAGCGGCGTCGAGTGGCAGCGACGCGAGTAGCGGCAAAGGGCTGAGCTGTGTCAACGTATCGAATGGCGGCAGCTGAATAGGCGGAAAGGTGCCGCGCGGTGGCGTTATTGTGAGTGGGAAGAGAGGAGGGGTGGGTGGTTTAGATGTTGGCGGTGGTGGTTAAGACGAAAGAGAAGCGGATAAGCGAGACGTGGGAAACAAACAAACAAACAAACGCTACACGTGCCCGTGAGTTTCCCGGGCCATTCACGTGTACGTGATTTTCCCATGTGACACATTTGCACGTGCATCAGCAAATTGACAAGTCCTTTTCCCCGAGCTTCTCGGACCTTTTCGTCCTTTTACCTTTTCTGATGGCTTTTCCGGTGTCTTTTCGAAAGTCTCTATCACTTTTTCGACTTTGGGTCCTTTTCGTCTTTTCCAGCAAAGAGTATATAAATAATGCATGAGAGTTAAAATCAACCTCAAGGGCTGCCGGATACAGCAAACAAGGTGGGTGAACTGAAACATTGTCAAAGTGTAAATGGGCAAGTTCGCATTCGTCATTCAAACTCCGCCATCAAGGTCCGTACACACCACGTGCATTAGACAGATAGTTGATGCCACGTCGCAGCTTGTTTCTCACCCACCACGACCACTTCCCCCCACGCTCTTCCTCTCGTCCCTGTTCTTCGCCCTTGTCCCGCCCCACCCTCACCACTCTTAAAAACCTGCTATACGTTCCCTCAAGTTCCCCTGCAGCAAAGCACCGCCTCAAAGAACCCTCGAAAGCGCTGCTTCAAGCTCCCAAAATAACATCCAAAGCCTTGATTGCAAGCCTCTCCAGGATATCCTCAAATTCTTCTGGTAATCAAAGCAATCGAAGTTTTCAAATGGCCGCCTTCGGATGCTCATACACCCGACGCCCGCGCCGACGTCGTCGCGTGACTCCTCGAAGGCAACGACACCAACCGTGCGTTCTACTACAGAGACTATGCGAATATGGTCGAAAAAGAATTTGACAATTAGAGCTATCCCATGTGAATCCCCAACGGTTATGGGTGGTGTCCCTCATGAAGCGCCGTTGAAATGGTTTCGAACACACCTAGTTTCAAGGTATTCCGTCCAGAAATGAGCTCACAATGAGCGCAAGAAGGAGGAGAGCTCCGAGCTTGCTCTTATTTACAAATGTTGGCTGCTGCCAATAACTTTGCAAACAGCTGTAAAGCCTTGAAACATTGTAGAAAGCCCCGGAGACAGATGTTTCGAGTTCGTACTTTCAGGCAACGTAACCAACCCTCTATGCTTTTTGAATTTTTCGGCCGGTGCCGTGAATGCTGCGGGTGCTATTTTTTGTCTTTTTGGTCCAGCTGCGAGTGCCTCGATGCGTTCTTTTCATTCATCCTGATTATTTGCAGGTCATCGCCCCTGCACACTGATTTTCGCACTGGACTCTCATTTGTCAAGCACTGGCCAGCACCACGCCATGAGCCTGTTCTCGGTCATCTCCGACTATTGGCAGATCATGCGAGGGCCCTGCAACCAGTTCGCCGCTGCCATCATCCAGCATGCTGAAGTTGTGCTCGAACATCTCCCGGAGCTGCCCAAGGAACTCCGAGCACTGGGTATACCTATGGAAGTAATGAGCGGGTGGTGTGGGCTCATTGATATTCCTAGGCCGAATTGCTTCAAATAAAATTCTCTACTTCATTGTTCGCCCTCCCACCATCATCACCAAATCGAAAGACGCCGATAGCATGCCCAGACACTCCAAGTCAACAGTGCTGCAGCAGTTCTGAGAGCCATATATCCGAGCCCTTCCAATGCAGATGATTGGCTGGCTAGAGTGAAAATCCTAGTCATATGAAAATAAAAACTACATCCACTTCAATCGTCGAGCATCCAGCTCATTTTCGCTCCTTGAGCCCCTGCCTATGACCTCCCAGGGTATATCTCGTTCGACGGCGAGCACCTCTGGCCCACACCTCTTCATCTTCGCCGTCGTTTGCCTTGTCCCGCCCTCGAGGCACGACAACTTTAGTAGCATGGGCGTTCACTTGATGGCGCCGAACGTCTATTTTGCCGTATGATCGACTATCCGTCGAATCCAACGCCTATTCCATGGCAGCGAACAGGGATCGCCACGTCTTCCTCAGAGCTTTGGAGTTCTGTGGATCTTTGTTTCTCTGCGAAGTGGACATGGAAATCAAACTCGCACCGCCAAGAGCGGAATTTGAAATGTGCACAGCCACAGTATGGTGCTCCCGCCCCTAGGCCGCGTCGGTTTACTCCCGTAAAGTGTGGCCTCATTGTCGGGCTCCGGAGACCACACACTCCGTACATGGGATGCAGAGACACAGGGGCCACTGGGCGAGCAGCTCCTTGGACACAACGCCCAGATCTGGTCTGTCGCCTTCTCCCCTGACAGAAGTCGCATCGTGTCGGGGTCCGGTGACGCTACACTCCGCACCTGGGACGCAGAGACACTGCAGTCGCTCGGCCAGCCGATTTGCGGCCACAATGGCGGGGTCCATTCTGTGGCCTTTTCCCCCAACGGTAGCCGCATCGCGTCGGGCTCCAATGATGGTGCATTCCGCATCTGGGATGTCGACACGTTGGTGATGTTAAAGGCCCGGCTTGGCCTGAAAGCCTGGGCTTGGGCCCGGCTTGAGCAGGCTCGGGCTTGGGAATTCTCAAGCCCAAGCCCAAGCCCTGAACGAGGGCTTGGCCGGGCCGGGCTTGGGCCTGAGCCCGGGCCTAAGGTGAGTAACAAATTTTACATCCAAGGCAGAGTTTGAAGTCTCATAATCGATTTCCCAATGTTATTTGATCTAACGACTTCACAATCTGGACAGAAATCTCCATTTGAATACCAAATGGTGATCTTTTGGGCGGTGCAATTTGTTTTATACCTCAAAATAATATTCCCAGAACCTGAAACAAAGTTAAAACAAGGTGTAAAATACGTGGTACAAGAGATTAGTTCATTTGAAAAGATGCCAGGGGAGCTCAGATAAGTTTTGTTATGTCTTTCCTAACTTATACTAAAGTCTCATGTGCAAGTACACAGGCCCGGGCTTGAGGGCCGGGCCTGGCCTGAAAATTTCAAAGCCCGAGCCCTAAAGCCTGCTGAAGCCCGGCATCGGGCCTGGCTTGGCTTGGCCTGAACGGGCCGGGCTTGGCGGGCTTGAGGGCTTCAGGCCAGGCCCCTGACATCACTACTCCAGATCGACGCTGAAGAGGCCCAACGACCAGAGAAGCCACCTCCGGCATTTAACCACGACTTCCCCATGTACGAAGAGGACGAGGGAGACGTGGAGGAACCCATTATCCGTCGAATCAGGTATGGCTGCTTAAGCACTTGCTCGAGCTTGCGGCGCGTTTTATGGTGGCTGTGCAACATTCCATCAGCCCATCAAAATCCCATCGCTGCCCACTCCCAATACCTGTAGGAATCATTTGTTGACCGAATCTGCCGAAGATGTTGAATTTTACGGGCGACCCCGCTGGCGCTGGTGCTTTTCTCAATATCGGGGCTCTCAAAGTCGGGGCGAATGGTTGTCGCCAACACTCTGGCACTCCGCTGGCAGTATGGCTGCTCTTAAGTTTTTTCCGTACGACTGGGCTTGATTTAACTCAATCTGGTTGTTGCCAACACTCTGGCACTCCGCTGGCAGCCGGGATGACACTCAAGATAGGTGATTCTCATGTTCTCCCGCTCCGAATGTTTTGACCAGTCATTCGCCTCTCTGCTCGTCCGTGTTTTTGCCCGGGTACAATGCCAAATTTGAGGCCTATTTCGAACCGCCTACTTTCATTACATTCTGGATTTCCGATTTATGAGGACCAGTTCGGTTACTACGGAAGTCGATCCAAGCCTACATTTGCTGCCACAGTGGGCCGTAATGTAAATGTCGAATTTTTACTTGCGTGCCTTGGACCTCTGATTGTTAATTATATTTCGATTTGAGCTCACTGGGACGTTCTAATAGCATGAATGTTGTAGCCTGGGCACAGGGAAACCGGCCAAGGTATATAAGGGTGTATGTAGAATCCGATATGTTGCCACCTGCCTTTGCGGCCCCCATATGTGTTCTAACCTTTTACCCACCTTGAGATGATTCTTCCGGTCGCCTGGGTGGCGGTCCCCATGTTTAACAAAAATTCCCAGACAATGCATCGAAATTACAATTTCCAAATTCAGGGAACAGCGTGTAAGCAAACAATATTTAAAACCGGTGCTGCTAGATTTGCATCCCAAACCTAACAACATTTTCTTCTGCTTTTTATCTTCGCAATGAGCTCTTCCTCCTCCTCCAACTCTTCCACCGTCGCGTCTGGCATGATCATCCTCCAGAACCCCGACCCTATCAGTCCTCGCGTCACCAGCTTTCACGGTGTGATCTGGGTCGGCGCTGAAGGCCTCGAACAAGTCGGTGCCTACCTCCGTCACTTCAGGTCGGAGTTTGAAGAGGCAGCGGAATACCCCAAGGTTGGTATGTACAGTGTTACTTTTGTGGTGAGTTTTTCTGTGCTCTGTACATTACCGCTCTTTGCGGAACATAGGGTGCGGCCCGTTTTTCTTTTGTTTTTGTATGTTTTCACGTGATCCTTGATTGTGAGCTCAATTCTCAACCATTATCCTTGAAAGTAGGCTCATTCGATTTGGACGGGAAATTCGGAGGGCATGTCGTCGCCCGATTTTTTCTAACGACCACAAGATGATTTGGTGGGTCAGATTTGGGTGTTTTTGGGTGTTTCTGGGTGTCCCAGAGCAGAACGATTCCCAGGATGCTAATAGTGATTACATTCGCTATCCCGGTATGATATACCCTCCGAAATATGCCCAAGTACATCATATCGAAAGTCTAGGGCAATCTGACCACTATTAGTATCCTGGGACTCGTTCTGCTCTGGGACACCCCAAAACACCCAAATCTGGCCCACCAAATGATCTTGTGATCGTTAGAAAAATCAGGCGGCGACATGCCCTCCGAATTTCCCGTCCGAATCGAATGAGCCTACTTTCAAGGAAAACGGTTGAGAATTGAGCTCGCAATCAAAGATCTCGTGAAAACATACAAAAACAAAAGAAAAACGGGCCACGCCCTACATATGTTCCGCAAAGAGCTGTAAAAAACAAATCATCTAACACAATGTCAGGCCGCAAAGATGGAACTCGCCTATACGGTTGTTGACCCCGACCCACAGGAGCGGGCCAAGTACCACCTGATTGGGGATCTTAAGAAGGTGCACCTGTTTCTCGCTTTCATAGTGTCTTACTCACTTAGGCCCAGTTCGGGATCCCTAATTGTTAGCTAGAGGTCCAGCTAGCTAACGTGTCACATCAAGTCACTCGGTCATGCGACCGGCAAAGAAGGCGGCTCGGCAATTGGGATCGCTGATCAAAATCATTATGTATCCCGCTGCTTCCCGCTCGCTGTTGGATTATCCCGCCATCGGCGATGACAAGACCAATCTCTGAATTGAAGCCATTTGAGAGGGCGCACTATGGGTGCTTCATTAGATGTGTATTTTAAGTAAATTTACCCGTAGTGTTTTCAATGTGTGGAGAATCACAGCGAGACAGAGGCAATAAAGTTTTTGAGGGGGCGGCACTGGCAGAGACGATGAGGAGAGGAGGTTGATGCAAATTTGATGTTTCATGATATGGATGGATGTGCCGAAACGGAGCGGTCCAGACCAGAGTGACTGATGGTGACAGGCTTAAATAGACTCTATTTACTAGCATTTGGCAGGGAAATTTAGAAAATGGGATTTGAAATCGGGATCCCGAACAGGGCCTTACAATTTTTGCAACTCACTCTTCTTCAAGCGCTTGACGCCGAGGACCCCAATGCAACCTGGGCCACCAATCCGTGCCAGCGGATGTGGTTCCATGTCTGCTGTACGGTGACTTCGGATGACCAGAAGAAGGCAACTTTTACTGGTACGCCCGAGCAGTACACTTCCATCGTTGCCGATGCGAAGCGTCTTGCGGAGGAAGAAGACGAACCTCCTCCGTTCCTTAAGATTTTGCCCGTTCGGCTGTACTGTATCACCATGTAACCTTTCTCCTTTTGTTTCACTTCTGCTCTTGCTCTTCAATTAACCCGCGCTAGTGATTACAGCTATTTGCGGAACATAAGGCGCGGATCAATTTTCTTTCCAAAAACAGTCATTTTCGCTAATGCCCCTCTAACAGGCTCAATTCTTCTCGAAATCCTTCGAAACCTTCACCAGTCGATTTTTACAGCTGTTTTCCGGTGCTAAGGGTGTACAATATATTCATTATCTCCAGTGACGGCTTGGGAAGCAAAATGATGCGACTTTCCACTGTTGCCCCTGGTTAGAACGGAGAACAAGTTGGTATGCCCTGATTTTTCTTAGGATATTCTTCACTATACTCTGTAGTGCGCTGTATGGTTTTACCAGTAATACTGTGCCCCAGAGCTGGACAGATTACTCGTTAATTTTGATTGATTCTTACAGTGCCCTACTCTTGAGTCTAACCTTTAGGACACAGCTGCATAAGGGATGAATCGTACCTGGGGAGAAAAGATGCAAGACAGGGAGACAGCTAGACAATATCGAGGTGAGCATAAAAATTTAGATGTTTGAAAGTCGAGGTGACTCGCCGGGAGCGCTAGAACACGAAAAGAGAGGTGGCGGATGTCTCATCAGGTCATATGGGGTGAATCATCGACAGGGGGAAGATAAGGGGAGAACAGAGAGAGCGGTTTACCAGGCAACCTTCCGCTGAGGAGGAAACGTTCGATTGCGACACGAATCAAAAACGACAGTAAAGGCGGAGGGTGGAATGTGGAATGATTTGTTGAAGTAAAGTCTCGACACGCCATGTAGTCGGCACGCGGACCGAGTGTTCGCTGGTGTAGACCTAGCCCCTGTAATATGTATGGTACATGCACCACAGTGCCACGACAAAGTACGAGTACTGGATTTTTTCCTTCAAATTGACAGTCACGCGTCACGCACCCCCGTGTCGATCCCGAAATTTGGTCGTGGTCACGCGTCACGCGGACCTTTGTCGAACCTCCAAGCCGTCACAGAAGCCCCCCTAGTGGCGAGAAAGTCAAATTTTACATGGAGCCGTCGAAATTTCGGGGGGGTGTCACGCAAAATTTCGGCCGCTGTCGAAATGTCGAATAGGTAAATTCGGTCACGCGTCACGCCCCCTGTCAATTTGAATGAAAAAGTCCAGTATTCATTCTCCGCCGTGTGATTTCATTGTGGACTGGAGTCACCCGGGAGACCACAAAGTAACTGCGATAAGGCTCGAAATTTGTAGGTCTCCCACACCGGACTGAGTGGATGCAAAACCTGATCAAGTCGATCCCATGGGCTCGGTGGGTTGGCAAATTCGTCCTCAAGAAATTCCACCACGGTCTTTGCGTATAGGAAGTTCCCAGAGGATTTCTCCACCAGGCCGCCGTTCAATTGGATTTGGGTGCACAGCCCCAAACTCGGCACACCAAGCCGCCGTTGAATTGCATTTGTTTGCCCTGGAATGGCGAGCACTAAGCTTTCCTGGAAAGGACCCGGGGCACTAGAAGGAAATCTGAGGAGACAGTTGGAACGAAAATTGCGCTGGCTATCGCATCAAGGCGCTGTGAAAATACACCATTCTCCGATTCTGTGCGCCCCGACATAAAAGGAGACGTGGGAGGACATGGCGGCCCTTCTCCGGATGATTATGGACGTTTGGGGCGAAGGGCAATACGGAGGTCGGCGAGCTTTAAAAATGTCTCATATATTGATTTTTCGAGGGCCTCCTAGGCCAGTGGTCCCTTCCCACCGTAGGCCTTTACCCCAAACCACCCAAATTGGCAATGACCCAAAGACGGAATTTTTTGGGAGGGGTTCCAGCAGCTCGGGATGAAGCTTGATGTCTAGCTATGTCCCAATACGTACCATTGAGCCATTCAAAGCTTGTTTCTGGCTGATACGCGCTTCTGCTTGCATAATAGCCTCAGTCGGTCAAAAACCACCATTTTGGGTGTTTCCTTGCTGACGGACGGTGATATTTCAAGATACAATATGGCGCATATTTACTATTCAGCGCCATAGAATGGTTCATATGTCTCCTATGTATGATACCTTAAGCATTTGGCCGCTCTTACAGGGCTCAGCGGATTAATTTGTCGGGTGGCCAGCTGGCCGATTATTTGGTCATGTTGGACTCACCTCAGAAATAAATTCACTGCGACATAAATTCAGCAGGAGGAGGAGGAGGAGGAGGAGGAGGATGTATTACTGCCGAGGTCCCGATCAGGAACAAGCAGGTACCGTACCTACGTACACCACGCCCTTATGTACGCTACGGACATCTACGGTCAGAACACTGTGGTAGCCAGTATACCTCGAAACGAAGCACAAAGTCATCTCACGAAAAGACTTGGCAGACGGGAAGGGCCTGTGACTATCCAGGAAACCTCAGAGCACAGGAAATGGGCCGGGTCAAGAGTACCTCGCGAATGGTAAGAGCAGGTTATTTGAGCTGCCGAATAGCAAGTTCACACAGTATCGCGGTTTTATGAAAGGCATTCGACCGGTTTCCGTTTGGAGGATAGTTGGCTTAGAATATCGGGGAAGCATGCGGGTTGTGGACAATCATCCCTTGCACACTGGTAGCAGATCAATCCTGTAATCAAGACCGAGAATTGTGTTGCTATACCCCTGGTATAGGACGCTTTGATGGCATTTTGACTTGCGAAAACATTCGTGTCGATATATGTAACCAGATATCGTGCCCATAAGTCTTAACTTGAAGATGAGTGTCGTCCCGGCCAATGTTAAACACAGCGGATCCAGACAGTCGCAGTGGGATCTGGTTATCAATTGATCTGATTGCGAGACGGGATGTATTAGCCACAAAGTAGACACCGAGCTTGCAGTTTGAGCGCGGGTTTCAACATGCGGCGACGTACACAACCATGTCCACGAGAGTGTTGTGCCCTCGTACTCGCTTGCGGCAGAAACACGTCAGTTTTCGCCCTGTGTATTGGAGATTATCACAAATTGTCGTTGATTCATTGACTGTTGCGAATTTCGAGAATGGTCTTGGCCCAACAATGAGGAGGACGAGGTTTCGAGCCACTTATCCGCGTTCGACATCGTTAACACAGCCGGGTGGGAGCATCTTGTCTTGGATTGACGGTTTATTACTCGCAGTATGAACCAGCATGTTACGTGCGTCGCGTCGTGGGTGACCAGATGGTTGGAGTTCGTATCATGCAGAGATGAGCAGTAGGATGTCTGAGTCCGCACAGTTCAAGTAGTTCGGAGAGAGACCCCGACGAGAGATGTTTCAGCGCGATGACTCGGATGATGACGTAGGTCCAGCCCAAACAAACATAGGGGCTTTTTCTCAGGGGACTCCCAGTGAGACATCGTGCTCGCTGTCCGAGACGACGAGCTCAGCACTAGCAGATGTCAAATTTTGTCGTCTCGTTTCGAGAGAGGACCGAGAGGCGCACAATTGGGCCGGCTATCACAAGCAATGTGTTTGGGCTCTTGGCATCCAGGCAAAGACCTGCTGCCGGCCGAGACATTCTTCGACATTTAACCCGTCGGTGTGGGCGGCATCGTGGCCATATTCTCGTCGACGCTTGGCAGGGACATGCCTGCATGTTATACCCCACTGCTGAGTTCACTGCGACGGAGGTCGTGCTCGTCGTCGTCAGTGTCCTCTCTTTGCAGATGGTGGTGGAATAATACTGCGGTGTGTTATATTGCACTACAGAGGGGAAGGACCGAGCATTGAAAGCTTACGTGGCCAGCTAGGGGATCAAAAATAGTACTGATGTTTATTCCTTCCAGGTATTGTGATCGACAATTTTGGCTGCACCCATAACTCCTCGTATGCCATACATCGCACCTAGGACACAGAAACCCATAACGGGGTCTTTAAAAATCATCTTCATGGCTCGGGCAGAGCACCCGACACTGTACGGTACCAATTTGTCTTTGGGTCAAGTGGGTCGGTTCAAGAAATAGAGGAAAAACACGAATTTGAGCAGAGAAAAAGTCCAGCGCCAGCGAAGGGGCACCGTGCCAGCGGACAGACCAACGAAGAGGAGGGGGACTAGTGCACAGCCACCATCAGCAATTATGTCCTCAGACACTCCTCTAACGATGACCCTATTACACCCCGAGTTCTTGTGGGCGCAGCGAAGCTCAGAGTCCAACGAGACAAAGGTACGCCTTCCTGCTTTCGGCTGGCGATATTCCCGCTTACGCGTCATATTTCAAAGAATGTCGTTTATCTCACTGTGAACCTTCCTGACATCCAGGTGAACACGATGGATTACAGTCTTGAACCCACAAAAGTCTTTTTTCAAGGCCACGGCGCCGTCGACAAGCTGCGCCATCTCGTCGTAGATGGGGAAGCCCTTGAAGCGCCACCCTGCAGCCTTGCCATCGACCTGGAGTGAATTTGAATGAGATACAATTTTTGCCGCGAGACGACACAACGCACCTTCACATATGCTTCCCAAGTATCATCGTCGACAACGATGTGCTTCTCCTCGTCATTCCAGCCCCATCCTGACTTGTCGCGAAGCTTTTTTACCAGCTGGTACTGAGACTTGAGCTAGAAATGATATGAGATCGCATCACGGCGGTATGTGCGCGACGTACCGTGGTCCAACGCGTCTGACACGCGTCCGATGTTTTCATCGCACCCCCACTCTGCTTCTCCGTGCCCTCCAAGTCTGCAGCGCGCGCGGTCCACGCAGATGAGTCCCAGCCAGCGTTATCGGTCTGGTTTCCCGCCGCTTTCTGAATGGAGTCGCACAATTTGTTCCAGCGGGCCCGCTTCTTGTCCTTTGCGCCGGTCTCGTTCTCCTTGTTGTCGTCCTTCTTCTCCTTCTTCTTGCCCATGTGGAAGGGAGGAGTTGAAGCAGGGGCACGAGCGAGAGGAGAGAGATGAGAGGACGGGAAGAAAAGGCCGCAATAAAGGTGCGTGACAACAGTTGTTAGATGGACTGTCGTTACCGAACACTTTTTGCCATCTTTTTCTGTTCCGAATTGTACCGAATTACTACACAGACTGTTTGGCGGAGAAATTTACGAAATGGAATTTTATTTTGGGATCCCGAACAGGGCCTATATTTGTTCCATCCCTATGTGTTTTAAGAGAACCGTTGAGAACTATAAGAGCTATAAAGTCTCTATGTGACTATATAGTGCGGGTGGTGTCTTTGGTTGTCTATGGGAAAAATACCGCCCCACCCACGTGCTTATGAAGACGACACTTTACTTTCGCGTCTATAGTGTCTTTCTTGGTCTTGCTGGGTCTATCTGGCAAGTTTGGATTTTCCTGATGCTGGCGCCAAGATGATCTTGGTGCCGTTGACCCAAGCCCCAGAAATGGCCGATCCACTACAGAAGATTCTCACCGGCATTCGGGCCCGAACTCCTCCCTGGCATGTACAGTAAACCCAGCCACGCCACCCCCAAACCACATTCAGAGAAACTGCGCCTCGTCGTCACGTGAAGCTATCGTCGGTTCTCCGATAGACACTCTCAAAAACCTCGGTAACCGCATCCTCTCTGTGTACGTATCACCCTTCAAGAGGACTTCAATATCAAGTTTGATTCGTTTGTTCGCGGCACTATTTATAGACTAGCTACGCTGGCTTCATTAAACTCGGCGGGAGTGTTTTCAACAACGATATCGCTCTGGTTTCTGAGGGTGGCGGCCATTACTTCATGTCAAGCCGCAATCTTCAAGTCTCTTTGGAAGTGTGCGGCTCTATTTGGCCGTCCCGCGCTGATTTCCATGTGAAGTTCGGGGACTAGACCGAGCACGCCATCGCACGCTATGACACTCTGCGGACGAAGTAATCTATTGGCCGAGTTCTCCTCGCTCGGAATCTGATCCTATCTGGAAATCCCACCAGAGTGTTCCCGAAACCCGCCCGTCGCACTACACCTTGGCGGTACTAGGTCTGGGGACACACTGGCACCGGGAGGTATTCAAGACATCTCCGTAAGGCTCTCGGAATTGAGCGGACACGGTTCTCTTCAAGGCCTCTTTCCCTTTTCAAATTCTTTTTCGGTTTTTCCTCTTGCGGGGAGCCAGTACAACCATCGGAAAACCACAAGCCCCCGGCTTGTGACCCCGTTTGGCCTTGTACAAGGTCACAAGCTGTTTTTCAAAACTTTGATGTGCCATAGTCGCCATGTCGTCTATATCAGTGGCTACAGTGATTGGTGTTGAGATGGGATGACTCACTATGATGCTGTGCAAGGAAGCCTTGGCCGATACACCTCCGCAAGCCAGGTATTGCCCGGTTATCTGGCGCATCCTCGTTCGGTGCGAGGCCGGAGTACATTATATGACGGCGGATTTGGCAGAGGAGTATGCCAGAGCTCATCCCACTGGTACATCTCAGAACTATAAATGGTTTTTTTGTAAAAATCATGTGCAGTACAAGTTGAACATGCAACGGAGGTATGTGAGCAATCATTTGTGTACAGGTTGTACAGATATGTTCATTCTTTGCGAGGGGTGTAAAGAGTAATACACCGGCCGAGCTCGGTCTCTTCCGCCCTGTGCTGGTGGCCAAGGCAGCCTGCAGGTGATGTTCCTCAACGCCCTACGAGTTAGATGTCTCATTTTTATCGATGTTTCCAACAACCGAAACTTGAAGCAAGTCTTGCCCACGGGAATCTTCCCGGTTTTCCAAAGAACCCTTGTATATTTTCAGCGGGATGTTTCGTCCGGGGGGACGAGGTTGTCTGCTCCGTGGATAAATGGGGGCAACCATGACGGTAAGACGGAGGAAGAGTTCGGACCGTGAAATGGAAATAAATTATGTCAGTGATCAGGAAGTTTAACCACTCAGCCATGGAACCATTTGCAGGAGAGGCAGGGAGCGTGACGAATCCCGCAAGGAACTCGACGCAGCTCTCCGGGAACTCGAAGCCTACAAGACTAGGGATGCTCGCCCACCTTCATGTGAGCCTGTTTCACATCCATGCGCGCATATTATAGACTCAGGTCCTGTTCAGAATCCATTTCCTCTTTGCCGCCCGACCGGCTCGCCTCCATTCCGTGTGCAACCACGCATTTCTTGATGTTCAGTATACCAGGCCATTTAATTACATCTGTCTGTCCTCATCCAATACTGTAGTATTTCGTTCAATTCGTATAGTCACACGTCACACAGCCAAAATTCGAAAAATTTTGTAAGTCACTGCGTCACAGAGGCGATTTTGGTCTTAGCCGAGCTAGCCGAGGTTAGCTGAGCGCTCTCGGCGGATCAAATTGCCTAAACGGGCTCGGCTACGAAAGGGTCAGTTTGTCACACCGAAAAGGCCTGAAAAGACCTTACGAATTGAACGAAATACTACAGTAGATGTCATCGACTTCTACCTTACAGAACTTCCAGTTCTTGCCATCTAACTTTACTTACTCAAAGATGACGAAGAGACATGGACCAACGAAATTTATTATGACCCCTGAACATATAACCCCTAAGAATTACCATGTGATTGCATTGTGCACGGACCAGGTACTGTCCCATTTCGTTGAATTCGTATGGCCATTTCGCGGATTTCACCTGGACCTTTCGTAGCCGGTCCCATTTTGGTAATTTGATCCGGAGATTGCGCGAGGAGGGATGCCGAAGGTATTGTAAGGGTGTTGTATGCTGAGATGATACCGTAACAAAAGGTATTTCGTATCCGATGCTGAGTATATAAGTGAAAGAGAGAAGAGAAGAGTAAAGTAAGGGAGGTAAACGAACGGGGCGTTATAAGTCGTATCTTGGTAGACGGCCCGTGGCGCGCACGAATGCGAGGACAGGAGAGGCGTTGTTCTTGGAGGAGAGTAGCGTTCGAAGAGAGAAGCGTGCGGTCTTTACGCGGATGATGAGGTGAAGGCGGGGGACGCGGTAGGCGTTACTGTGACGTGACAGTAACGTGGGAAAGCGCGAAATCTTGAGTTCGAAAAAATAAATGCCTGTTTTCGGGGGGGTTGGGAACTGGAAAAAAATTCAACATTCTAGAGGGAACCGTCAAGTGGATCCAATGGTGAAAAACCCCAGAATATACCAGTAATGAGTCCCCAGAAGTGAACTAATCCCTACGTCTGGAAAAAAACTCACAGGCCGGGCTAGTATGGAGTGGTATGTAGTCGGCATAGCGAGTGTAGCCTTATCGCTTGTCCTCTATTATATAGCTCACTGTAGCTTTAGTACTCACTGCGTTCCGACCCCCCCTAGGCTTAGCTGAGTCTAGGTGCCCTGGACTTACCTACACACAGATCTGTGCCTAGGTAACTAGACACAGTCTGTCTAGGTCTGTTTAGGCCCTTTGTAGGTCTGTCCGCATCTGGGTAGGTCAGACCAGTCTGCCCGACTCAGTTCGAGTCAGTCTAGGTCTGTATAGTACCTAGACGGATCTGCCATCTACTTTTTGCTGCTCAAAAATAAGTCGTTAAACATCCTCCCACATTGTTTATAAGTATGGTGGGCATCCGAAATCTCTCTCTTGATAAACTTGAGCATGTCCAAAGCCGCAACCAAGTGATGGGTGATGGCAGGATCTTAACTCCGAAGAACGTTGATGTTGATGCGTCGATGATCAACGGAACTCCAACTCACCGCCATCAGTATTTTGGAACGAAAAGCATGAAAGTACGTCTGTTCTGCTCTGACTAGGCACCTACACTCACCCAAACTGACCTACACTTATTTAGGCTGGGCCAGACAGACCAAGTCTAGGGACCCCGAACTCACCTACACAGAGGCTACACAGACCTGGCCATCCCTGGGCAAAATATCCGTCTAGGACCCTACACAGGGTCTGTCTAGCTGTGTTTTGTTACTAGATTGACCCTAGACAAAGTTAGGCAAACTGAGTCTAGGGGGGCTTGGAACGTAGTGAGTGTTCTATAGTCGGTATAGCTACGTGCATCGATACATAGTTTCAGCTTCATAGACCCATAGCCTATATATTCATATGTAGCCGCAGTATTTGCTCTGTTTCTTCCCGTTCTTGGCCGAAAAAAAGGGCAGAAAATAAATAGTATTGAACAAAACGAATTAATACCGCGGCTCATCAACACCGATACCACGTACTTGGGACGAATACGCGATGGTACCACTAACGAAGTACCGCCATCCCCTCATGAGATCGAAGCACTGCACCGCATGCTGAGGGCGATGCTGGAGGTGGTGAATCGAGGGTAGGTAGTACGGGAGAAGCTCGCCAATTGAGAACGAGGGCGGAGGTCCTGTCAATACAATGGAACAGTAAGCCAATATGTAGGCGAGATCGAGTAGACATACCTTTGCCCGTCCAATCTCCGTATTTTCACCACGTCGCAATAGAGGCTTGAGATGACTTGAGGGATGAGATTGAGGAAGCCTTGAAGCTCGAAGATTAGAGACTGTGCTTGAATGTCGATACCATAATGCGGACATTAATGCCCATGTTAGCAATTTCAAGCTCAAGTTAGTGACTAGATGGTGCAGAGAGAGCTAGGAATAGGTCATTACATTGACTGGTAAGGTAGGCGCCAGTCACTCCCCGCAAGCGGTCACGTGGTATGTCATGTCACGCGTAACGCGGCAAAAATCGCGATGCGAAAACAAAACATGCTGGAATTCGCTCAATTTCGATGTTTCTGAGGTCAAGATTTTTTGAGAGATTACATAAAGCAATTGCCTCCTCAGATATATATTAGATGTCAAGCAAAGAGGTTGCCAGAAGTCTTCCTCAGATATTGAGAGGATGAGTGGCAAACCAAAGGCAACTTGATTTGTTGCGCTAGCATGCGTTTAGGGGTATATATGGCGCGTGAGAACATCATATAAGCGGCAAATTTTGAGCCAAGAAAAATGCAAACCTTGCCCATTCAGCGAAAGAATCATTTGTGCATTCAAAAAAATTGGGTTGATAAAATGACATACTGTTCTCTCAAGAATACATATTTTCAAAATCTAAAACCAGGGATGCCTCAGGAGGACCCAAATGCATGTTTTCCTGTTTCACTTTTTGTCCCAATGTTTTGTGGCTGGAGCTTAATCGCTGTCACGGTTTGGTCATGTGACCGCTTGTGGGGAGTGACTGGCGTCTACCTTATCCTCTACAGTAACCGAGCTGTAGTGCAGTAGTGGTGCGAGACAGCCTTACAGCAAAAATGGTCAGATTCTTCGAATGTTTTTGATGATGACCACTCCCTTGTATTAGATTTCAGCGAGCTATGCATTTAAGCCACAAGAAAGGTCAATCTAACACGGAAAATACGAGAAACGACGCGTCGCGCGACGCACCTGATGGCATGCACGTGACCCTATTAGGGTTAGGGTTTCCTTATATGGCAACGCGAAATTTTGAAGAAAAAATGCAAAGCCATGTCGTTGGGTTGGAAATAATGTTTTGAGCACTTTTCGAAAAAACAGTGAAAACATTTTATTGAGAGCAGATATCGAAAATCTGAAACCACAGGATTGTTCCCTTGGTCAAATTGAGCCTTTCTGTGGTGTTAGTTTGTGCCCTCATCCCGACGCTCTCGACTAGTAAGGGCGGGAGTCGGTGTCACGCCGTGACACCACGTGACTCGATGGATGCGTTTGGCGCCTACCTTAGATTCCAATCTAATTTTTCCGAGTCGTGCAAATTCAATCCTCACAGCGTGCATTTCTTCATTTTGTGATTTTCTCTCAGTTCGGTCATCGGCCATCACACGCGGACAGTGACCATCAAGATCCGATCATCAGTCATCACGCTGGATCACAGGTCCCTGCTTGTCCGACTACAGGTGCCGGTTGTCAGGATAGGCGGCATAGTAGCGGCACTTGGCTTTCGGTCCTTACTTTGGTTGTGAGTCTGGAGGTATAGTATAGGCCATAATGTCCTTATCTTCTTGTCATATTGCTCATATTCGGAGCTTGCGTTTCTTGAGACTGGCAATCAGCAATGTGCCGTGATGCCAACCGGCTGATCGGCAGGCCTACTGCAAGGCAGCCTGTTTTGTGGTTCATGCCCCAGTCTCCAGTGTCGATCTCACTCTTCTAATAGTGGTTCCAAAGACACACTTTAGAGCCCTATAGACCCCAAACTCACGAAAAAACAGTGTAGTAGAGTGAATCGACCTCAATATGCTGTCCCCGAGTCAGCCAGTACTCAACCCAGAAAAAGGAATTTGGCTTCAAGCTTTGCAATTGTTCCTTTCCCTGCATATCTTGTATTGGGTGAGTTTTGGGCCCTATATACCCAACACCTGCAAAAAAAAACGGTGTAGTAGAGTGAATTGACTTTAATATCCTGTCCCCGACTCAGTGGTTTGATGGTCACCAAACAACGCAACACAAAAACCTCTGACCACCCAGTTTTGCCAACCATTTTGCTGCAGGTCCGAATTCAGCACAGATCCAATGTCTGCCATCCATCCAAACTTGACTGTACACCTCAGGTTCATAAAGTATTTTTCCAGCTTCAAACCAACGGGTTGAGTTGATGGTCACCAAATAATGCAACACCAACACCTTAGGCTGCCCAGTTTTGCCAGCCAATTTGCTGCAGGTTTGAATTCAGCGCAGATGCAATGTCTGCCATCCCTCTGAATCGCCTGCACACCTTTTAGGCCCATACAGTATTTTTCCAGCTTTAAACCAACTGGGAGGGCGTCACTTTCTTACTGATGCTGCCAATAGATATGATACCCACAAATGCAGAAGCTTCACGGTGATGGTAGGAAGAGAAGAGTGTATTGAACATCAGGAACCCTGAAACACACATTGGGTCGCATCAATTGAATTGAACAAATTGCGTCGAGGGCGGGCCCGGACCACTTACAAAATGGGCGCACTGCAGTAGCCCGTGAATACAGTGGAATGTCTTGTGACAGCGGAGTGACGAATGATCGGCCCTTTCTCCTTTACCAACCACGACACTCTGTGAAATTGTTGTCTTGAGGTCCCTGCGAGAAAGGCATTGATTTGAAATGACGCCCAGCAGTCAATTTATTCACTAAGCTTCTTATGGAAATTAACTTAGCCTGCCAAAGTTAACTTACGTTAGCTTATGGGAGTACGCCAGTAAAGTAACTGTAAGCGGTAGGTAGGTAGGCAGGTAGGTAGGTAGATTTACACGGCCGGTCCAGTAGGAGTAGTCCGGCTCCTCATCGAAGCCAAGACCGCGAGTGTAGTCGAGGAAGGTGCCGAACTCGACAGGGAAACCTCGGCAGAGCCCGTCCGTGTGGATCGTCATTTTCTTTTGCATGATCAAGTCGTATTTCTGCTCCTTCGTTGCGGCGGTGAGACCCGGCCACGGCCGAGATACTTTGTAAGCCGGGCTCGGGGCCTGCGCACCGTTTGTTTAGTTGCATTTGCTCGTGGGGAGCCCAGGAATACTGGGCGTCGGTTCAACTGATTGCCTTGCTCGCGGGGAGCCCCCTGCGAGTTCTCCGCATATTTGAAGAGTAATCGTAAGGCCTTTGGACACTTCAAAGCCACCGATGTTACCATAAAAACAGTCAAATACTCACAGGTATGAGAAATTTTTGACCTGAATCCATACTCGGATCCGTGGCGTACCCGCGGGCACGAGTACCTGACCCGCGAGTCGGGTTTCCCACCAGTATTCCCACGGTTCAACCCGCAATTACTCGTGGGTGACCCGGACTCGTTCCATGCCATATACAGATTGCTACAGCAATACTGCACCGGCGTGTAGGGAGGCAACCGCGCCGGAAGCGTTACGAAAATTTTAGACTATTACACATAACTCGGTCAGTTCTTCATGGATTTGGATGAAACCATGCTAGATAATTCGGGCTAATTCATACGGAATTAGTGATAGAGAAAAACCTGTGAAAATATTTCATATTGGATGATACAGTATAGTGCCATTCCTTGGATCACTACTTTGATCTTTCGTCTCTAGAGCTCGTAATTATGGACGATAAATTCTGACTTCAAACAGATACACAGGAGAGGTAACAATGAGTTATCCTGCGGTACAACGTGAGCAATTGAGGCGCTAGAATGGATCCAGAAAAAATAAAAGCTTTTTTGATGGAAAGTGTCACGTTTTTCCCAATTCCAATTACTTTGCGTGATAAGTACCGAGTACAGCATAGCTCAATCAAACAAATATGTTTGTACTACTTCCAGTTTACTACATTTTCCCCAATGATGGACTGTGGTATATGCCGAGATGATTTTGGACACACAACCCGCGCCTGAAACTTTGGTGGCGGTGCTGATGGGTGGCTGTGCTTTTGGGGAATGTTTCCCCCAGTCCCCCTTCTTTTTCGCTGGCGCTGCCTCTTCCGCTGGCGCGGGGCCCATTCGCTGGCGCTGGCCATCTTTCCGCTGGTGCGGGGTCTTTTTTTCTGGCAGGACTGATTTTTCTAGCTCCATTTTCTCACTGTAAATAAGTACTGGGTTGTATTGCACGCACTGTTTCTCGGCTCCAAATATCATGGTCTGCTGGTGCGAATACACAACCACTCTGATAAAACGACAGCCTTGTTCTGAATTCCTTTCTGCGCCGAGTAGAAGATTCTGCTTGAGAGAGGATTGACAGTTGAACCAAATATTGAACCGTGAGAACTGAGGACTCCTACTTGATTGAACCCGAAGTAATACCATATACATGCGTGACCTCAGTTGCATGCACCTCCGTGCTGCAATGTACCGCTAATCATACGGTAGCATGAGAATAAACTACACCAATCCTTGTCCCGGGAGTAATGCTGCAGTCCCGCGGCATCGGTGAGCACCGATAGTACAGTTCCAGGGCATTCATTGCCGAGGTCCGAGAAATACAGATTCGTGGATAACTTGTCGCAGCGGTGACCACTCAGCTTTCACAATTGTCGGAGATTTGAGAGAGAGAGAAAAGAAGACCTTTGATTGACTCGTATAGAGTTCCTCGAGTCTCTACACTGGCGGAAGTTACACATAGCTGATCTGCTCCTTTGCATCCACTGGCCCATTTTAAATTGACCAGCTTACAATTCTATTCCACTCTAGTAGTTATCTCCTGAGAGTATTTATTTGTCCACGTCCTCCCATTGAAGAACGAATGAGCCCTCCTACATGATGTGGTGGTGAACGAGGTGCTGCAATATTAGAGTGGAACGCACTTACACTAAGGAACACAAATTGAATGAACGACTGATTGAACAATACATTAATTGTGTAATGAACACCCAATCGTCTTCGTGATACACTCACTAGTATGTACCAGGTGATGAGGGAGTGTCGCGGCGTTGACGCGCACTGACGCAGCACTGCCGCGAATTGCCGCGAATTGCCGCGGCAGTGCAGGGAATTGACGCGCAGCTGCCGCGACATTGACGCGCCGACTTCTAAATTTAAAAAATGCTCATAGCACTGTACAAGACTGTCCTGAGTATTGTTTTGACCTCCAGATCTGTTAGAAGTTTTGTGAGCAAGAGCTGACACAGTTGAACTCAAAGCTGACCGCATTTTCAATGTATATCGAGGTTTATTATGTTCGATTGTACTAATACAACGATATCCCGAGCCCATGGGATACATTCGAGGTATAATAGCACAAATTGAGCTGCTAGGAAATGGCAGACCCTATCCCGAAATATGACTATTATGACTATTTGGCGCCGCGTCAATGCCGCGGCAGTGCCGCGGCAGTGCGCGGCAGGCGCGGCATTTTCTCCAGGCCCCTGTGAATGATGCCAACGTGGATGTCGAATGGAATGTTCGAAGATCAAGTGACGCCATTTCTTATCTCTGAAGGGCATTCCCGCTTGTCTTGCGCGCATATCTCCCTCAATACTGCACCGGTCCCCGAGATTTAGGGCTCGTTTTGATCCCCTGCTTCGAATAAACGATTTCCGGCGGCTACACATTGATAAAATATGCCTCTGTCGTATCCTGGACTCAGCAAGAAATCTCGTCCTGATCAAAGCCGCTCCTGCAGTGCCCCCCTCACTATTGATCCACCGCCTTCCCCGCTGACCTGTAACTTGGCATTTGTACTCGTGATAGAGTTGTCTACGCCCTCCTGCAATGGTTTGGGCTCTAGGGTTTGAAAAGGCTTCGGACGGACAGACAGACAGACACACATATTTTTATAAGGAGGGAGATGCAGAGTTCGTGAACTTTACGGTCAAAATATCATCCGCATGCTCGGCATTAGTGATAGGAACTCCATTTAACTCGATATCTTCTGGAGGCCACGCCAGAATAAAATCTGACATGAACAAGTTCCAGAGATGTGGTGACCCAGGATCTCCTGTCGTGCGGCATAAGTTGTCCGTCCTCGAAGGACAATCTGGGTATGGAGCAATTAACCACAATATTTTTGCGTAACTGATTCCCACGTAACTGTTGTGCGGAATATGTTGTCCGTCCTCGAAGGACATGCTGAGCATGGAGCAATTAACCACAATATTTTTGCGTAACTGTCGTCTGGCATACGCTGTCCATCCTCGAAGGACAGGCTGAGCATGGAGCACTTAACCACCATATTTTCACGTAACTGTCGTCTGGCATACGCTGTCCGTCCTCGACGGACATGCTGCGCATGGAGGAATTAAACAAAATATTCCCACGCAACTGTCGTGCGGCATATGTTGTCCGTTCCCGAAGGACATGCTGCGTATGGAGCTATTAACCACAACTGTCGTGCGGCATCCGTTGTCCGTCCTCGAAGGACAGTCTGGGCATGAAGGAATTGAACAACAGATTCCCACGTAACTGTCGTGCGGCATATGTTGTCCGTCCCCGAAGGGCATGCTGAGCATGGAGCAATTAAACAAAAGATTCCCACGTAACTGTCTTGCGGCATGTCCGTCCTCGAATGACAATCTGGGTATGGAGGAATTAAACAAAAGATTCCCACGTAACTGTCGTGCGGCATAAGTTGTCCGTCCTCGAAGGACATGCTGCGTATGGAGCTATTAACCATGAGGCCCGTGAGGCCCGGGAAGTCAAGGAGCGGATGGTATGGCGTTGCACGATGACCGTACGCAGAAGAAGATAATATTCGTATTACATAAGTAAAGATTCGGATGTGCAACAAGTACCCGAAGTTGAGGCACCGAGTTGAGACACATCAAGTTGGGGCACAAGTTGGATTTCGTGCCTCAACTTGGGCAGCGGTGACACAGGTTCGGATAAAATAACATTCTTAGGCTGAGGACTAAATATCAGAATGTTTACAGTAATGATGGTGTAGCAAATAGTGGCCCTTTACTGCAGATCAAACGCAGTTTGAATGCGGGACTTTTTGGTTCCCATATTGATTTCAACTTTGGCCTGCGTCTTCCTCTTTCGAGTCTGTGGAGCTGGATCTTCGACGTGATTGATGTCAGCAACAATGGAGTCTACATCCTCGTCTCCATCGTCTACACTTAACGTTTCCGTATCCTCCATAGACGATGGGATGTTACTTCGGAAAAGTTGCTCTGCCAAATTAGGTCAGATGGAAGACCCGAACGTTGATGTAACTCACGCATTGAGGGTGTAGCCCGTGCAAATGCCTCGTGCATCGCTAACTTATCAAAGGATATGTTGTTAAGAAACACATCTGGAGTATTTTTCGCGATGAGTCGATAAACGAGGACAGTTTTTGGTTGAGGTTGCCTCCAGATGCGTCCAATTAACTGCCTGTCCTCCTGAGCCGACCAAAGAGTGTCCTGAAGCCTCGATGTCAGCGATGCCGAAATATGGGTCAGGGAGAAGCAGTGCTGCTTACTATCATAATTAAGATGTTTGCCACCGGAAGGTTCAGGCCACTCATTCCAACTCCGGATATGATCATTATACGAGGTCCAGCGGGATCATTGAATTGCTCGACAGCGTTCTTGCGGTAGGCAATGGGCATCAGGCCGTTGAGGGTAACCATGTTACCCCGCGCAATCCCGTAGAGTTGCAGAACCGTTAGTATTTGTTCGTTGGACGACGGCCACGCGGCGTATACAAGAAGCTTGTCTGGTGACATTGGAATAGGATTTTCACCATGGGTAGAGGACGGAAACACCAAGCTGCTATCCGCATCAATGGAGACTGCGAGCCTGCCGTCTGATTCCAAATGATATTTTATAATTTCGGCTAGAGTATCGAGCTTGCGAGAAGGATCCATCCTCCATTCGTCCAAAGATTCGGGGTTGGTCCACTCATATTCAGCGTTGCAGCTAGGATGAGTTATAGCTCGGCGGAACTTGATATAAAATGCCTGAGAATTAGAGTTTAATCGCAGGTCAAGAGAAAGATGAAGAAATAAGAGCCTTGAACTCTCGTACAATGCCGATAGGAATAAGTGGCAAGACGATTAGCATGGCGAGCACTGTGCGATCAAAATATCGCAAACAGTGACCCAACGGTAGTGAGGTAGTGCTTTGCGACCGCTCATTCGTCCGTTGTGCGGGACTCCAAACAATTAAAGTGACTTACCTTTCCCATGCCATACTGAACACCCGCTTCACTCTCTTGAGCCAATTCATTTGCTATGATGTCGAGGTTTCTTATCTCTGAATCGTACAGATCCAGGAGGAGCATGTGCTCCTCATAGGCCTTCAGGCGAATGATGCGGCTGCCATGGTAATCTTCGGAGTTAACGGTTCGTCTGATTACCTTTCCTTTGAAGGCATCCCTGATGGCTCCAATTGACTCAAGCATCACCTCCTGTACTTTGTTTGGCGTGTGATGACCAGTGAGATTGGCGTGCAAGACCAGGGTTTTGTCGCCCGCTTGTTTCGATGTTTTTTTGTCCTCCCGTGCTGCAGATCTGAGGTTCCTTTCAATCTTCCTGGCTTCGTCATCTGGCCGTTGGCCAACGAAGGCGGCCAAGCCTAGCATTCGACCTAAATTCCATAAGTCCTACCAGGTTTTATCAGGATAATTAGAAAGCAGAAGAATGAGTCTGACCAATATCCGCGAAATAACTGGAGTCGCTGTCATTGCAACAGTGCAGCTGGAAGCTTCCCGAAGAGCCCGACAAGCGATATGAGTTTTGTTTAGGTTCCTGCAGACGTGTGCCTCATCGATTCCTGCCAGCAGCCAGTTTTGACGGTACACAGTAGCAGACGAAACTCGCCTAAACTTAGGGTCCTTGATCAAAGGGCCAGATGGCTTCCTCGTTTCGAGTTTATAGAGCTGCTCTCCATCTGAGCTTAGGGCCTGAATCATGGTGTTAAAATGGTGCCGAATGTGGTATCTAAGATTGTCAAGGTGACGCACCGAACTCGTGGCCATGAACAATCGTCTGCCTGCCGGTTGCACTGATTTCTTGACCACGTCCTCCCAGAAGGTTTTCCGGGATTTGTATGCACCAATGTAAGGTATGATATCGAAAGTGCCTGGATACAGATATCGCCGAATTTCGGATTCCATTTGTGTCTGCAGGTTCACCGGAACCACAACAATTGAGTCTAGAGTCGGGATATTTCCGTTCTTCCCTTGCCACATCCTGTGTTCTATAAGAAATTTGAGTATTTTCACATTCAGGTGAGCGCCAAGAACATACTAAATGCTCCAGGGAAATATTTTTTCTGATGGTAGTAGTCCCGGTAATACGCAAGGCAGGCCACAAGTGCGATGATTTGCAGAGTTTTTCCGAGGCCGACCTCATCCATAAGCACAACAGGCTCTGCGATGAATGCCATATTCATCATTTTGTACAGACCGACCAGTTGGTGCCATCGAGGGGTAAGATTTATCTTCGAATTCCTGTCGTCTTCAAAGAAAGCATTCCCTTCCTCTGTCCAAGGATTGTGCAACCCGGTGGGGTCCAACTTAGTGTTAAAAAATGGAATGGCTTTGTCAGGAAGCCCGAGTAATACCCAGAGCTGATCCACAGAAAGATGGGAATATTCTTCCGTCCCTTCTTCCCAGGCCGGAGAGGGAACAAACTCGTTAGGGATGTCGGGCATGTCCATATCCATGTCGAGGGTTGCTCCTGAGATAATCATGTTCAAGTGGTCAGCTAGTGATTGTACTATGTTAGCGGTGGCAAAATGCTCCAGGGCTTGGCGAAGTGCATTCGGAAGTTCTGAGAGCAACAAGATGTTTGGTTTTATTTGCTTGCATCATCGAAGCAGACTCACTGGAAGCCCGGGCCTTGTCTCCACTTCCAACAGCTCCAAACATGTCCAGCATTGTCTCTATCCATTGATTGACCTCAGTAGCTGCAGCATTGTCCTGATACCTTCTTAGTAGCTCGATGAAGGCCTCTGCCTTTCTGATGAATACCCGTATATGGAAGGGAGTCGGGGTAGCCTCGGCTACACTGATAGCTAGAAGACCCAACAGACTTCAAACAGAATCAGAACACATGGTGTCACTACGTACCGGTGAAAGCGTCATTTACTTCAACCCGCATTTGGTCTAATTTGGATGTTTCACGACCCACGGACTTCCGAAACCGATCCCAAGTTATGACTACGAGCATATGCACGAAGGAGTGCACAAAAGGCTTCAAACGTAGATGTGGAGTATCGGGATCTATCAAGGCGTCTTCACCAAACAAGGTTAACCCGATTTCCGGATAAGCTATCTGTGTCTGAGCCGCACCGAGGTCTGGAAGCTAAGATCTAAACTCAAGCGGAAGAACGGATCAATTCTCATAATGACTTGCCTTCCTCGTCTCGTCCATAAGCTGATGAGGGAGACGATAGTGGGCTTCGAGAACCTTGTCAATTCTCCCGTTGATGGCGGCCCGTTTAGCTATCGCGGTAGCCCACTTGCTCCAGAGAGAGCGACCCAAGGTGTCTGTATCACGGGAGGCCTGTGCATACGCCAGTCGCTCGACTTCTTTCTTTTTGTCCCAGAACTTGTTAGCATATTTGCGAACCGCTTCTAGAGTCGAAGGAGGGAGCTCTCCACTGGCGGGGAAATCGGGGTGGAAGAGAGGCATGTCACATCCAGTCACGGTGCGCCATGTTGGCCAGGCCCAGATGTTTTCATAATCAGGGGAACACAAAGCGAGAAGGGCGCTCGAAAAGCTCCATGATGGCATTTCTGGATAGGAAGGAACAACAAAACGGACTGGGATCATCTATGGCCTTATATACCCCGTCGTGCACGGTAGCCGCGGCCGTCCAAATGTCACCGACGCCGTGTTAATGTATGTATTATGTGCTCTAATTTAGTACAAGAGTCCCTGGAGGCGGGGAATGGCGTGGTGGAATGTTCTGCCATTCTTTGATCCACTATTCCGCACCAACAGCGGAACTGGTGGAAAACTTCCTGACAACACCGTTATTAATTCAGAGGTGGGCGCCGGAAATTCCACTCGGAGGACGGTCCGGCCGTGTTTTGATTTCTTCAGCTTGTTCACTTCATTTTGATATAGCCCCCTCAGTTCTCCTCCGTTGGTTTCGCGGAAAAGGCAAACCCCCCCATAATGGTATACAGTAAACGCAACTGCCGCCTTGGTTTCGGCGAAATGCTGCACAAACGAAGGCTTTTCTTCAATTGATCTTGCGGCACTTTCGGTCACTTCGGTCCGCATGTGAATACGTCTTCAGAGAAAACATTTTCAAGAAACACTTTTGAGTGCGGAAAACGGTCCGAATGCCTTCGGACCGAGCTCCAGGGGGTGGGGGTACAGCCACCAACTAGACTTGGTGGCTGAAGCTACGAGAGCTTGCTCCGGCTAGCATAAGCGTAAGGTAAGGTAGACGAACAAATGGAGGAATCACTCCGGGGATATGACTTGTGACTGACAGTCACAAGTCACATCTTCATCTGGAAAACACCCACTGCCTACGTAGCTCAGGATAGGCTCCGGTAGAGCTGTAGAGCCGTAGGCACTCCCCCCTTCTACCGGATGGTGCTGTAGAGGTCACTTAGCTACCGCAGAGTCTGTAGAGCCGTAGAGCGGTAGAGCCATAGGCTCGCGTAGTGCTCGCGTAGGTTCGCGTAGGGACGGGGTCTACCCAAGTCACCGAGCATCTTTGATGTTTGATCCCTTGCGACGCCTCTCCCTGCCTCTCCCCGGTCCCGTTCCTGCAATACAGGCACTCATTGAAATTTGAGATAGCACGAAAATATATATTATGGAATAAAACAGACAGATCTACGAAAACCACATACTAATTCCAAAGACTTCTGACGAGTTGACACAGTAAACTGTTGCCGTCGTCGCGACGACAACGGCGAACCTAGGACCAACGTGGAATCCACAAGAAAGAAAAACACGGCTTGTGCGAGGAAGATTGCTTGATAGAAGCTTGAAATTGAAAAGGCCGAAGGCTCCAAGCTCGAAAAGTTACTTGATTCTTGGAATTTCAGAAAGAGGAGAACTTGACGGGGCCACGTGCCAACATTGCAATACAGCTTGGCAGTTTTTAAGGAGAAGACCCATTTTTGAAGGACAAGACCAGCCGGCAGTCTTGACCTCAAGAGTTTGACTTCACAGCTTGGCGTAGCTGACAGCGATGCTGAGCAGAAGACTTGATCTTGCCAAGGAGACTGTGTCTTGAATGTCTTGAGGGAACAACCAGCGGGGTGTCGCCGACTTGAACAGAGGGAGGATGGAGGAGGGAAGAAGGAAGGTGGGCGAAGTTTTGATCAAGTCCCGCCATTTATGACTTGAGCGCATCGATAGTTGCAGCGGCTCGGATTGTTTCACGCTTGGAAGCCGAGGACTAGCGAGACAAGGAAGGCTACTGTAGGCTGCGGTAGGCCCCGAGGGCCTACAGCAGAGTCAGGTAGAGTCCCGAGCTCTATGGCGATGTCAGAGATCTACAGGGCTCTACGTGGGAACTCCGGCTCTACCGGCGTCTATCGAGACGGTGCCGCTCTATCAAGCCGACGGCATGTCTATCACACAGAAACGCGTTTCCAGATGTTCGTCGGTCGCCGCTGCCTCGCACGCAGTTTTTCGACCTCCAAGTCCTTTCGGCCTGTATGGGACCGTCTGCATAGGCCCGCTTTGTGGTGCTAGGGACCTGTGGGCCCCAGTTCTTCGCTTCAAACGGCTCTTTTCGACTCTGAAAGCTTATTCCCTGTTGGACCTTCGCTGAGTACTCAATTTATCATATTTTTATGTAGTGAGGCTTTCGGGTGGTTCCCGGGGGACAGCTTTATAATCTATTCCCTATGCTGGGCATGCACCTGGGTGCATGCTTGACCTCTGTCACGGCAAGGTTGTTCAGTCCGATGCAGAGTTATTGTTTGGCACGATCTGCTTGGCGATCATCCGTGCAAGTGGGTCGGGAGGGCACTCCAGGATCCCCGGGGCTCGCTGGCTTTTAGCTCTTCTATCTTAACTGCCGAGCGTAGACCGGTCTATGTTATAATTTCCTGCATCTGGAATTTGTTCGGCCTGGTCTGGATGACCATTGTGCATATTGCACCACCATCCAGACAGAGTGGGACCCTTTATTCATACCTCCTCCTCTCCTCCTCTGCACCACTCCTTTGTGGGGTTTTGGGTCTCTTCGATTTGCCCTTCAAGCGAGCTTTGCTCTTGGGAGCGTTGCTCCGGTGTGGTATTTCTCGGGCTTCATCTTCATGTCCCGGGAGTGCCTTGTGTACGAGATTGACCGCGCGATCCAGAGCAGTTTATTTGGGTGACTGCCCGTGTTCTGTATCGGGCCGTCGGGCTTGTCACTCGCCGGTAGCGTCATCTCTCCCAAACCGATAACTCTCCCAATTTTTGGCATCCTCATCAGATTTAGTCTGTAGTTAACCGCGCCACCGTACATATGTGGCCTGCTTATTACTAATCATCGGAGCTTGAATTCATTTCCCACGGCCTTTTGGTCCGCGCCGCTACTACTCTCTTACTCACACTGGCCTCTCTCGCTCTCTGTCTGCCACCATGGCACCCAAGTATCGTTGGCGCGACCCCGAAGGACTCCGTACCGTCGCCAAAATCGTCAAGGAGCAAATTCCGCAATGGAAGGACGGGCTCTATCCTTCACAAGATAACCTGGTCAGGCGCGTACTAGACGGCGAAGCTATCTTGTGCTGTATGGCAACTGGTGGAGGAAAGTCGGCCCTTTTTGCTGTTCCAATCCTTGTACTGCGAGAAGTGTCCCGGAACCGGCACCTCTACCCAGATCTTCCCATTCGTACACTACCACAAGGAATGGTCGTCAAACCAACAAAGGGTCTTGCCGCTAACATCGTACGATTCTACTCCTTATGCTGGGCTCATATAAAACATTTCTAGGTACTCGAGCTCGGCAAACTTAGCATTCCCGCGTTCGCATATTGCCATGAAACCGTAACAGCGGCTCGCAAGGCTGGACGTAATCTAGTGCACGAAATTCGTGAATGCAAAACGTGGAATGTGATATGCGTCGACCCCGAACATCTACGCGACAGCGCTTGGCGTGAAATCACCGCGTTCGCCATCTATCGCAGCAACCTTGTGTACAGCTGTGTCGACGAGGCGCATCTCATTGATATCTGGGGTGCCGAGTTTCGTCCAGACTTCAGGCATATCGGCGGATTCTTTCGTGGCCGTATCCCATCCCACGCTTCTATCATGGCTCTCTCAGCGACAATCGAGCCTGGTTCGGCCACCAGATCCGTTTGCTCAAGTCTGGGTATGTTTGGCGACAATTTTTACCTCTTCAGGAGCAGCAATGAACGCCCGAATACAGAAATAATTATGGAGCCTCTCGAGAACGGCGTCTGAGGGACGGTGTTTCCTCAGCTACTCAAGTATCTGAATTCGCGCCGTAAGGCTGTCGTTCATTGCCGCACAATCGACGACGTTCTTCGCGTGTTCCTCTATCTATGGAAGGCGCTTTCCCCAGGACCCTATCGACTTCGCCGATTGAAAATGTACCATTCACTACGCTCCAGCGACGAAAAAGAGGAGATTCTCCGGTTGCCTTGAGGAAGATCCCGAATGTCAAGTGATCATTGCAACAATTGCGTTCGCAAACGGACTCAACGTCAAGACGCTGCTAGACAGCATATCGCTCGGCATTCCAGACACTGTCGCTCAGCTTGTGCAAGAAAAGGGACGCGTTGGAAGGGACGCCGACACTGCCGCACGAGGAGTGGTTTTGTTTCAGCCGACTCGTCTTGCTGCGGCCGAGAAACAAATTGCAGGTGTTTATAACTCAAAATTTAGTGTGAATATGATTCCGTGTGTGCCCGACATGCAAAAAGCCACAGGCCCAGTGGAAGTGCAAGGTCACCGCTGGCGTACCGGTTGCGACTGGTTATGAAGGAACTAATCGCGCCGACTTGAATCTGCAAGAAATAGGTTGAATCAGAAAGGCGTATTGCAAGTGAAGTTGGCGTACAACTGAATGAGGACGGGTTTTTTTTACCACAGCCTTCCCCTTCTTGCGCGATGCAGTGAGACATTCTGTCACATACCAGAGAAATCCGTCCTCTTCTTTATACTGCTTCCCCAGCCCGTCCATCGTGAACTCGATGTCCTCACACTCAACAACATCAGTATTTTCTGACCGTCCGTTGGTTGTAGCGCGGAGATGCCGGCGACTTTTTCCTCCGGTGCGCTGTTCGCGTGCCATCTTACCAACACGAAAGTATGCATGATCACCGACAAGCCGTGTTGCCCATGCAGACAGACACGGTTGGGCGTATCGAATCTCGCTCAGAGGTCGATAAGGGGAGAAGGAGGCAGAGCGCTGGTCCGCATCGCTCCTTTTGGGACGACTCGCGTGGTGGTGAAAAATTAACGGAATGATGTCCGCCATTGACTTGGTCGAGGTGCCCTTCATAAAAGCGCTCATTACCTGTCTGTGAGGCCTGCATCTGGGATCCTTCTCTCCACGGGTGCGGGGGTGAAAGAGTGTGGCGAGAAAATCGCCCAAACATTGAAATCCCCAGTTTTTTAGCACATGGTCAATTTTCTTCCAACGACTGCGTTTTGGGGCACGCAGCGAGACCTGAGAGGATGCTGAGGAAAGAGCTGGTGCAATCGGAGTGTTGGAAATAGAAGTGGAGACGTGGGCACGAGAAGAGTCGAAGGGAGGAATAGGAAGCGGTGCTGGTGTCTTTTTGTAGGTTCGTACAAGCTGGATAGGTGTTTGAGCAGGCAGTGGCGGTGGATTTTCGTCCATCGGAGTTGTCTAGCGGACGGTTTGACGCGTCTTTCGTAGTGATTTAGAGTGCGATAGGTGGCGGAAGAGCGAGAAGACGCGTCGCTGTCCCTTGTAATGAACGTGGGAATATCTTGAAACTCCGATGATTTGTAATAAGCAGGCCAGCGATCACAGCATCAATGTTATCAACAGACTACAACATGCGAGGTACGAGCACAAATAGTGTTGTAGCGTCTGTCTACCAGAGACTACATCAGATTCGCTCTGACTTAGATATCAGCTCATACAATATGCTTATTGTCCCTCCTGTATTCATAGATTCCTCGCAACCAGTCTACCTTATTGCTAGCTGAAGCTACTAGAGCTTGCTCCGGCTAGCATAAGCGTAAGATAAGGTAGACGAACAAATGGAGGAATCACTCCGGGGATATGACTTGTGACTGACAGTCACAAGTCACATCTTTTCTTCGTGCTCGCCACATCCACCTCCGCTCGGTCGCCGCTGCCTCGCCCGCAGTTTTTCGACCCACCCACCATCCCTTTTGAGCTCTATCTTCACGCTTGGTATTTCTCGGGCTTCATCTTCATGTCCCGGGAGTGCCTTGTGTACGAGATTGACCGCGCGATCCAGAGCAGTTTACTGTATCATTTCGACTGTAGATTCAGCGGGTGTGACCTGTGACCCTTTAGATTCAACTTTGCCATCATTCAACCGGGCCTGGGACCTGTGACCCAATTTTCTATCATTCAACTTGAGTCAACTTCAGGCGCTGAAATGTGAGAATTTCTTTGGACTCCTGTAGATTTGCATTGAAATTTGGGTACCGGTTGAAAGCCAAACTCCACGCAATAATCCAAACAGCCTGAGAGGCCGGGGAAGAAAATCTGAATTTTTACGGTCCGAGGGATGCAAAACGGCCCATCATTCAGAGCCCTCGGTGACCTGTGACCGAAATAAAATAGATTCAATTCAGGTCCCGTTGTGACCTGTGACTGAATCTACGGTCGAAATGAAACAGTATTTGGGTGACTGCCCCTGTTCTGTATCGGGCCGGCGGGCTTGTCACTCGCCGGTACTTAGCGTCATCTCTCCCAAACCGATAACTCTCCCAATTTTTGGCATCCTCATCAGATTCGCTCTGACTTAGATATCAGCTCATACAATATGCTTATTGTCCCTCCTGTATTCACAGATTCCTCGCAACCAGTCTACCTTATGAGGCTGATTTCAGGAGTTTTCGGCACAAGAGGGGGTCGGCCGAAACAGCCGCGATATCATGCACCACCCTTCAGCGCCACAGGAGTCCGGTCCGACCGATTTTCGATTTCTTGAGGGTGTTCCGCGCGGTTTCAGTATAGCTCCGTCATTTCTCGACGGATCGCGAAGCAGAAAAGGCGTATTCCCCTAAAAGCATGCACTCTGAATAAGCCTGCCGGCTCGGTTTTATCGCCCTTGGGCTTCAAAGATAGTCTCTCTAGACAGACGCTTTATCGTTTCTTAGCTCGTACCTCGCTCGATAAAGTCTGTTGGTTACCGCGTAAATTAGCCGGCGGCCTGCGTTATTATGTAATGATGTGATTTGATGCGCGATACACAGCCAAACAACTCATTAATCTTCACGCGTCCTGCGCGGCGCAAGGCGAATTTCGGTGCTCTAAGGCACTCGAGACGTGCCATATAGCAACTAGTCATGAATACACTGCCTCCCAGCTCATTCTATGGCCCCGCCCCCCGCGGAAAGCTAAAGCCAGTACACAGCCTCCGTCGACACCGTCAAATGTCTCTGCAACACTTTCGTCTCGGGCGGTGCCTTCTACTCCGCTCGCTCCAGTGACTCCTCTGGTAGTTCCTTCCTCCACACCTGTTCCATCTACCCAACCCAGGCTCCGTGCCCCCAAAAGGACTAAATGGCAAAAGGCAGACGGCATTGTGCAAACGATAACACGGGACTTTCGATCGCTTGGGGCCTTTCTGGAGGTTCTCTTTCATATCAGAGACAACTCTGAGAATGATCCTCGGACCCCAAGCCACGAGCAGATGGTCACTGCCTTCCTGGAGGGGACATCCAATGTTACGATGTCCCAAATTATCGATTTAATTTACCACCACCCCCAAAGTCGACCCTCCAAGGCTCACCCCGACTCACAGCTCTATTTCTCTCCTCCCGACATCGCTGCACCCCGGGATATCAGCTTCGCAAAGCCAGCTCTATCTACATGGGCTCTACACTCTGTTGGGCCGGAAATGCGGAAACAGATTGGAATTCTTACCGAGAATGACCCCGATGACCCCGACGACATAACGCAACTGCGTGCTGCGACAAATGGACGTGCAAAACATGTTCGTATGGCTACTTGGGATGATCTCGGACGTGTTAGCATCCCCTGGATGGCAGGCACATATAAACGGCGCGCCCCGGGGGTCTGGTACATCACGGAATGCATGGGGGCGCCAACGGTAAATGGAGCTGTTGTCCTTCGAGTTCGACGTCCACATCCCACGGTGCGTCTTACCGAATATGTTCTTCACTACACTGACTTGAAATAGGTCCAGGTCGGGGTGATCAGTAGTCTTACACTCTCCCGCAATCGTTATGCCAGCGGCTATCTCGCATTGCCACTTTCTATCTGGCAGTTTGCAACCAAGGCCCACGTTGACGAAAAGCGGATCATGAGTCGCTTCGGATTTAGCGTCCATGATAGCACAGCTAGAGCATGTCTGGACTCTCTGACAGACTCGAGCTTGCGTCAACTGCGTCAGTCAATTGCAGAAGGCATTGCCAATGGTACGAAATACTGGCAAATTGTACTGGACAACGTTCAGCAGTATTGCCGCCAGCGAGATCACCGAATTGGCCGCGAGGACGTGCTCAAAATTGGCACGGCTGCCACAGCAACACTCCTCGAGGACTGTACACCCGGTGCATTTGATCTGCAGGATCATCTTGATCGGGTTATGCGGCGCGAGCGTCGCGATTTGTCTGTTGATTTGCTCCTTGCGGACATTGACTGGGAGTATATTCAGGAGCTAATGGCCCTTCACTGGGTTCTTGTTCTAGTAACCTTCATCCCCCAACTCGCCCACCTTCGCAAAGTGGTCTCTGCTCTCTTTAAAAGCGAGCGAATGACCAAGTTTCGCCTCCGTCTCCGCAAAGCCGTGATGCAGGCACTTGGGACCAATGCCGAACGGGAGACGGAAACACAGGGTATGATGCGCGCCATTCTCGACTTCTTGAAGCAGATGGGATTGGACGAGAAGGCCTTGGAGAATTTAATCTTCATGGCCCGTGGAGATGGTGCCTCTGTGGCTGCGATGTGGCGTATTAAAAAATACCTTGCAGCTCATCCAAGCCACTACAAAGCCTTCCGCAACCTCGTCCCACCCGGGCCTGAGATTTGGCACACTCGTTGGACTCAGCTGAACGCACTCGCAACCAACTACTATGCTCCGGCTGCCTCAGCCGACCCGTCCTCTCTTTCCAAAAGTGCTGCTGCTGCGGGAGCAAAGCGACCTCCAAATCTCAATAAAGTCGACTTCTTCCCCACCTCTCGGAGCATGGAATTATTTTTCGAAGCTCGTGTCTTGGACTGCTGGCGGTATGTGTTGGTATTTTTTGAATTTAATTTGCACCTAATGAATTGCAGAATATTCTTCAAGGCCGACGGCATTATTCAGTACTTTGAGCAGCCCGGGACAGTTTTACCAGATGTCGAATTTCTCTGGGCATCTGCTCGGGTCCTGGTTCGGCGATACGCATCACAGGAGGCGTATAATCATGCTATCAACAAAAAACTTGCCGACTCTGCAAGTAATACCATGAAAGTCCCGCACGGCACGCAATGGATTCCGCCTGTCAATAACTCACGTTCGAACAGAGTTGATGACGATGATATGGAAGTTGATGCTGAGGAAGAGACCGAGGAGGTTGCGGTAGACGAATCGGGAGAGCTCCACGGGCTAGAGGAATTCTTTGCTGACTTGGAGAACACATCCGGCAAAAAGAGCAAAAAGAAAAAACAATCCAAGCATGTTGAGGCGCCGAATTTTTCGGGGGATCGGGTACTTGCTAACGAGGTTCTCTTCCTTCAAGACATGGGATGGTGGGTTATCGCCGCTCATGCCGTCCCCGAAGGTGAAATCGGTCGGATTTGGGAGATTATGAAGGTATCCGAAGCTGTGTGAACATTATAATCGTACTAAACTCTCAATAGATCTGGATCATGAACTTCTCGGGATCTTCTAACCACAATTACGCCACTTATCTCCTCGAGACTTACTGTCTGCATCGCTTTGAGGCTTCGAAAGGATTCTCTGACGCCATTTTCAACAATTCACTCATCAGCCCAAACGGCCACAAGTTTGTCGAATGCGACTTTAACCAGGAGGGCTACAACAAATGGCTTGAGGAGATGGTTGATCACAAAGGAGGGGATTTTGACGACCACTTCTACCGTCACACGCTCGCACCCAACGTCATACATTTCCTTCGGATGAAGGAACAAATGCAGACCGCATTTGAGTTGAAGCCTCGTGGCAAGACTCACACTGTGCCCCACCTTCGAAACGAATTTCAGCAGCTCCTTCGAATGCACAAAGAAGATCAACTGCACCTATTTCGGCCCGGCCGCACGAATGGTCATGCAGCGGTAAATTTTTTTGAACGAGGGTTTGAACGACTGGGTGAAGATCGGATGGACAATTTCATCCGCCAGAGCACAGCATATGCAGATATCATGGCCGATGCGGTCAAACTTGGCAACGCTACAGACGAGATGGAGGAAGAATTGTTTCAGAAAGCTCTCGAGACGATGCTCGAGGAGGCAGCGGCAAATCAGAACACGGACCAGGACAGCTCAGATGAAGAAGAAGATTCAGAAGCCGGCAATGGCGATCCCGGTATACATGGGATGGACTATTACTCGGACGACTCTGAAGCCGAATCCGAGTCTGATGCCGCATTGCCAAACCCGCGCGCAACAGACGACACATCCGAAGAAGAGGAGAGCGGCGATGGAGGCGAAGAAATATCGGAGGTTGAGGAGGAGAGAATGGACAAGATTGTTGAAGAACAGGAGCACTAGTAGTCCATAAATAAATTAAGATCACATTAATTTTCTATGTTACGACGATTACGAGGCTTATATGCTGGCCGATAGCTGCTAACCGTGATCTTCATACTCTCTTGAGCCAGCCGTGGTCGCTTTTCACGCGCGAGAACATTAGTTGTATCCTCCAGCACACGCTTTTCCCGTGCAGGAATGGCTTGCGAGGTTGAAACTGAGGGGGGCGGCGGTGGTGCCTCGGCCGCATCCACGAGTTCTTCATCCTCCCCTCCATCCTCATCACCCATATCCTCCTCGTCCTCTTCCATCGCAGTCGCTGCACGCTTTGACCGAGCACGCAAACGGTTCTTCTCGTTGCGCTCGAGACGCGCGGCTTCCAGTTCTTGCGCAAATTCGTGCTGGAGCTCATTGATGAGTTCGAGAAGCGATGCGCCATGATGCAAGTGGTATTTCCACTTGGGTATCGTCGCGGAAAGGATTTCGAGCGAGGTAATTTGGAAGAAGTGATCAAGGACCGATGTAATGGTCGGGTTGCTGAAATAAGCAGATGCCGGGGTAAAGCCATGTCCGATGTTGTCCCGTTCGAGCGAATAGACGCGCTCTTTAAACTGGCGCAATTGCGCCTCGGCAACGGTGCGCATTTTTCGCGTGAGCTTTTGTTGCTTTGGTGGGCGCCTCGGAGGTGGGGAAGCAGATGAGGCGGGCAAAGTAAATGGAATAAGGCGTGGTTGATTGGATGGAAACGGGAAATATAATGGGCCAACGAAGCGTGGGAGGCAATTGGAGCATGGAAAGCGTCGGGGCAGTTGAATACAGTCGAGAAGTGCGCCGGGGGTATTGTTACCATACAGTCTGTTGAAAAAGACGGCCAGGCACTGCTTGGTGGTAAGCATCAGCGCCTTCTCGTTGTTCATGGTCGATAAATTCTTGCTTGCTTTGCCGGCTTTTGGGTCGTTTGTGCCGGAATTTCCTACAGTTTTTCCATGGTGAGTCCGGATCACGAAATTACAACAGCAATAGAGTACTCACTGGCCTCCAGGTATTTTTCGGCCGCTAAATAAGCGCTGGCTTGAGCCAAAATTACCGTCCGACCGGTTGTAGCAGGGTCCCGAGCCACGCGACCCCCTTGTTGCATTGTCTGAGCTACAGTTTTGGGAACACCGAGCTGCAGGCTGAGGGAAAGGGTTTTGACGTTAAATCCCTGGCCAAACGCGACCGTAGCAACGATGACCTGGCAAAGAGGATCGTCTCGGATCATCCTCACGGTTTCCTCGTTCTCCTCGGGCCAGCACATAGCGTGATAAAGACGAACGCGTCGCAGTCTATGTGGGCCCGGGGGAAGGAGACGAATCAAATAAACGAACACTCGCCAACACAGCTCGATAGTTGCGCAATAAATGATGGCCTTGCGGCCTTCGAGAAGATATTGTAGCAAGTCGGGGAACTCTTCTCCGCCGAGACCATGGGTGAGCGGCGTGATGAGAAACTGGATGTTTGTGCGCTCGTTTGAGCGCCGGAGGAGGTGGAACATCTTCGGCTGCAAACCGAGACTGCGGCAGACTGAGTTTGTCATGGAACCGGGCTGAAGTGTCGCGGTGAGGCCAAATATTGAAATATGAGGTGGTAGTCGACCGCGGAGGAATGGGCCGATGCGGTGAAAGGCAGGCCGAAATTCAGCGCCCCATTCATCAATCAGATGTACCTCATCGACACAGGCGAATACGACATTCTCGCGGAAGACCGGCGAGTCTGTGATACGTTCCCACTGCTTGTCTGTGAGGTGCTCTGGATCAATGCAGATAATAGACCAGCGGCACTCGGCGATCTCTGCCGTAAGATCACGACCAGACTTTCGAGCCTCAGTAATAGTCTCGCTGGTGCACGCGAGGGCAGGAACGCGGAGTCGCGTCAACTCGTAGACCTGTATTATCGTGATAAGCCTGTATTGAACTAGGAAAGAAACCCTGTCGCGCACGATGTTGGTAGAAAGGCCTTTTGTGGGTGCAATCACAATTCCGACAGGCTTCTTTTGACTCGCGGTGAAGCCGCGGTACTTGGTAGGATTTCGCGCTACCTCAAGAAGTACAATCATTGGCACTGCAAAAATGGCCGACTTGCCGTCTCCGGTAGCCGTGATGCATAACACGTCCTCCCCATCCAGAATCCACGCGACGACGGTGACCTGCCAATCGTGAAGGCCGCCTGTCCACTCGGGTATCTGTTCCGTCACAATCTTGCGTATTGTTGCCTGTCCTTCGGAGGTTTGCCATTTGTGGCCCCTTGACGGTGCCATGGATGCGACCTGGCTGGCGATGGTGTCGCGTCAACAAAGAGGGTGGGAGTTGATGCGCACTGCACGTGTGCGTGTTTTAGCGACGGCCGACTCAATCCGACGGTGCACGGACCACAACTGCGTAGAGGTGATGGGGATCAATTGGCCCATCTTTCCCTCCCCCCACTTTCAAAAACCCGTCAGTGAGTGATGTTCCTTTCCCAACCGTTTTTTGCTGGAAAGCCAAGCTTATCATTTCAAATTCAGTGGAAAATTCTGACTCTGGCCTAGAATTCGTCGTTGTATGGGACAATTTCGACATATCCGTTTATTCAAAATCTTCTCGCAATCTCTGCCAGCAGTCCGAGTCTGTCGATACCTTCGAAAGCGAAGATGAAATGCCGTTTTTGGAAGGGGAAGATGGTGCTGACATGAGCAGCGAAAGAAAGAGGACTTCGTTGGGGCGGGAACTGCGTTCTAAAATGTAATACACTCAATTGACGCGTGAAAATACACTTTATCGGCGAGAATGAGCCCGCTACGCGTCGTGTAATTAGGCCGAGTCGCGGTGGAGATCATGCACGTGAGTTCGCTAAGCGAGTGTTTACATAATAACGCAGGCCGCCGGCTAATTGACGCGGTAACTAACAGACTACTTCAAAGAGTACTTCAAGTGAATTGATCTCTGTTTATTTGTCGCCGTATTCGGTCCGAAGTGCCCTACGTAGTGATGCCTACATTTTCTCGCCAGCTCACTGCCAGCGTTTTGAGTGCGGAGAACGGTCCGTAGGTCTTCGGACCGATCAACCGCTCGCGTGGACCCCCTCCCCCCTCCTTTGGATTTCTGAACATGATACTAGGGATCCGCCGAAAGCGGCAAGTGCTCGCGAAGAGACAGCGTAATCACGCTTACGCCTCCCCTTTTTCCATGTCCAATTTTTCCGCTTCCTTTGGGCCTGATTCTGGTATCACTCGAACCGCACAATCAAGGTGCACCGTTTGGTGCTATTCCCATCGCGATTCATCCAGATTTGAGTGTTTTTGAAGCATTTCTTCACTTGAAGCACTGTCAGCCACTGTCAATACGCGTTTGTTCGTGTTTGCTGCCTGCTCTATCCCTCTGCCTCGTCACGCCCAGTGGAAATCGGCCATGCCAGCATCTGCTCAGAACGTGCGAGATCTGCTTGGCTGCCCTGAGCATTCAGTGGCACATCCCAGCATTTTTTCTGGACTCCGAAAATGCTAAGATCTGCTGAATTTGTACATTTTGAAACTCAAATTTGTTCTGGTCTGCGCGTGCATTGGCCCGCGTCATCATTCAAATCACAATACCGCGCTCGTCGTCGAGCACCCCGCCGCAGTTACGCACAAAGCTAGCCTATATTCGCGCAAAGAGCAACTACACTACGGTATAGCACGAGTCCGAGTCGCGGGATTGATGAGGGGGCGAGCGAGACTATTGGGGCATACAGTACATCGGCGCGTACCGTAGCCGGTGGGTATCGTGCGTTCATTAGGCGGAGTTGTTGGGCAGCAATGAGCAACGGTAGGAAGTTGGGATCTCGCGCTGAGCAAGAGAAGGATGCGCGCAAGATGGGTGTCCTCGGTCGCTGGGCGAGTGAAGGTGGTGGTGGGAAAGAAAAGAGCGAGACAAAGTTAGACGACTCATCGTACACGTCATTGACTCGCGCCGCTCCGGTACCGGAACGACCTCCGGTCATTTAGAAAAACTTTCAAAACCAAGTTCAAAACGAGAAAAAACTCCTTTACGTCATAAATCAGTACGATTTTTCACAAACTAAAGTGGCGAGCAAAAACTAGAGCAGATCTGAGCCTAAAATCTGGACTGCATTTATTCACAGCAGATCTGGCCATACCGTGGCATGACCAATTTCCACTGGGCGTCACGTGTTAGTCAAGAATTGCTCGCTTGGCTCGCAATCATCCATTTTCTGTCCGCCCACCTCTTGTTTCGGCACGCCCACCTCTTGTATTATTATAATTGGCGGCAAATCTTCTGAGATTTAAATTTGACCGTCTTCTGCTACAGCCGTGACAGCTGTTCGTCTAAAGGCAAGCAATTAACTAGGGATCCGCCGAAGCGCGGGATGCTCGCGAAGCAGACAAAGCGGTTTGACCCGATTACAGCCACACGCACAGCCACAGACCCTGAATGCCCTCAAACGCGACTATTTCTGCTTCTTTCCCGCTGGCTTTTGTACCATTACAACTCGCCGTGTGAGGGCATCATCTGGGACGTCTTTGGACGCCATACAGCCAGAATTGAGTGAGTTTGAGAGCATTCTTTGATTTTGGGGTGGACAGTCACCTGGGTTTTAATTTGTTCGTGTTTCTGCATATCCTAGCCCTATGCTCATCACGTGTGTTTAGGTAAGAGTACTCGCTTCGCTCGCAATCACTTGAACTGGCATAAGGGTGCTGGAGGCGTCTTCCATGGGACAACAAGTCTGGTTCTTCCTCAGGTTGATAAGTAATCTGCAATGGAGAGCTAAGATATTGCAGAGGATTGAATTGCTGCCTTGGAAACTTGACATCAGTTTCTGTGAAGAAAAAATAAATGCAACCCACAAGAGACTTCTTTTTAAAGAACACTGATGATCCATCATCATCGACCACCTCCGCTGTCCCCCACCGGCGAAAATGCGGAGCAGCTGGAAACGTTTGTGACATTGATAGGGGCTCGCGCTTCTCACACGTTAGATTGCTGGAATCTTGTGTTTAATTCCTCCATGCTCAGCATGTCATTCGAGGACGGACAACATATGCCGCACGACTGTTACGTGGGAATCTTTGGTTTAATTCCTTCATGCCCAGACTGTCTGTCCTTCTAGGACGGACAACGTATGCCGCACGACAGTAACGTGGGAATCTTTGTTTAATTCCTCCATACCCAGATTGTCCTTCGAGGACGGACAGTGTATGCCAGACGACAGTTACGCGAAAATGTTGTGGTTAATAGCTCCATACGCAGCATGTCCTTCGAGGACGGACAACATATGCCGCACGACAGTTACATGGGAATCTGTTGTTTAATTGCTCCATGCTCAGCATGTCCTTGGAGGATGGACAACTTATGCCGCACGACAGTTACGCGAAAATATTGTGGTTAATAGCTCCATACGCAGCATGTCCTTCGAGGACGGACAACTTATGCCGCACGACAGTTACGTGGGAATCTTTTATTAATTCCTCCATACCCAGATTGTCATTCAAGGACGGACAACTTATGCGGCACGACAGTTACGCGAAAATATTATGGTTAATAGCTCCATGCTCAGCATGTCCTTCGGGGACGGACAACGTATGCCGCACGACAGTTACGTGGGAATCTTTGTTTAATTCCTCCATACCCAGATTGTCATTCGAGGACGGACAGTGTATGCCGCACGACAGTTACGTGGGAATCTTTTGTTTAATTGCTCCATACGCAGCATGTCCTTCGAGGACGGACAACTTATGCCGCACGACAGTTACGTGGGAATCTTTTGTTTAATTCCTCCATACCCAGATTGTCATTCAAGGACGGACAGTGTATGCCGCACGACAGTTACGTGGGAATCTTTTGTTTAATTGCTCCATGGCCAGACTGTCCTTCAAGGACGGACAACGTATGCCGCACGACAGTTACGTGGGAATCTTTTGTTTAATTCCTCTATACCCAGATTGTCCTCGAGGATGGTGAGTGTATGCCGGACAACAGTTACGCAATAATATTGTGGTTAATAGCTCCATACGCAGCATGTCCTTCGGGGACGGACAACATATGCCGCACGACAGTTGCGTGGGAATCTTTTGTTTAATTCCTCCATGCGCAGCATGTCCGTCGAGGACGGACAGCGTCTGCCAGACGACAGTTACGCGGAAATATTGTGGTTAATTGCTCCATGCTCAGCCTGTCCTTCGAGGACGGACAACCTGTGCCGCACGACAGTTACGTGGGAATCTTTTGTTCAATTCCTCCATACTCATATTTTCCTTTGAGGACGAACAACTTATGCTGCACGACAGTTACGTGGGAATCTTTTGTTTAATTCCCCCATACCCAGATTGTGCTGGACAACTTATGCCGCACGACAGTTACGCGAAAATATTGTGGTTAATAGCTCCATACGCAGCATGTCATTTGAGGACGGACAACTTATGCCGCACCACAGTTACGTGGGAATCTTTTGTTTAATTCCTCCATACCCAGATTGTCATTCAAGGACGGACAACTTATGCCGCACGACAGTTACGCGAAAATATTGTGGTTAATAGCTCCATGCTCAGCATGTCCTTCGGGGATGGACAACGTATGCCGCACGACAGTTACGTGGGAATCTGTTGTTTAATTCCTCCATGCTTAGCATGTCTTTCGAGGACGGACAGTGTATGCCGCACGACAGTTACGTGGGAATCTTTTGTTCAATTGCTCCATACGCAGCTTGTCCTTCAAGGACGGACAACTTATGCCGCACGACAGTTACGTGGGAATCTTTTGTTTAATTCCTCCATACCCAGATTGTCATTTGAGGATGGATAGTGTATGCCGCACGACAGTTACGTGGGAATCTTTTGTTTAATTCCTCCACGCTCAGCATGTCCTTCGAGGACGGACAACTTATGCCACACGACAGTTACGTGGGAATCTTTCTTTAATTGCTCCATACCCAGATTGTCCGTTGAGGACGGACAGCGTATGCCAGACGACAGTTGTGCGAAAAGATTCTCCATACGCAGCACGTCTGTCAAGGACGGACAACTTATGCCGCACAACAGTTACGTGGGAATCTTTTGTTTAATTGCCCCATACTTAGATTGTCCTTCGAGGACGGACAACTTATGCTGCACGACAGTTATGCGAAAATATTGTGGTTAATAGCTCCATACGCAGCATGTCCTTCGAGGACGGACAGTGTATGCCGCACGACAGTTACGCGAAAATATTGTGGTTAATAGCTCCATGCTCAGCATGTCCTTCGGGGACGGACAACGTATGCCGCACGACAGTTATGTGGGAATCTTTTGTTTAATTGCTCCATACCCAGATTGTCCTTCGAGGACGGACAACTTATGCTGCACGACAGTTACGCGAAAATATTGTCGTTAACAGCTCCATACGCACCATGTCCTTCGAGGACGGACAGTGTATGCCGGATGACAGTTATGCGAAAATATTGTGCTTAATTGCTCCATGCTCAGCACGTCCGTCGAGGACGGACAACTTATGCCGCACGACAGTTACGTGGGAATCTTTTGTTTAATTGCTCCATACCCAGGTTGTCCTTCGAGGACGGACAACTTATGCTGCAGGACAGTTACGCGAAAATATTGTCGTTAACACCTCCATACGCACCATGTCCTTCGAGGACGGACAGTGTATGCCGGACGACAGTTATGCGAAAATATTGTGCTTAATTGCTCCATGCTCAGCACGTCCGTCGAGGACGGACAACTTATGCCGCACGACAGTTACGTGGGAATCTTTTGTTTAATTGCTCCATACCCAGATTGTCCTTCGAGGACGGACAACTTATGCTGCACGACAGTTACGCGAAAATATTGTGGTTAATAGCTCCATACGCAGCATGTCCTTCGAGGACGGACAGTGTATGCCAGACGACAGTTATGCGAAAATATTGTGGTTAATTGCTGCATGCTCAGCATGTCCTTCGAGGACGGACAACATATTCCGCACGACAGTTACGTGGGAATCTTTTGTTTAATTCCTCCATGCTCAGCATGTCCTTCGAGGACGGACAACTTATGCCACACGACAGTTACGTGGGAATCTTTGTTCAATTGCTCGAGTCCATACCCAGATTGTCCGTCGAGGACGGACAGTGTATGCCAACCCGCCGTCTGGCAACTCCTGTCACCAACACCCTTCTTTGTTACACCGATGCTGACTGGGCGGGTGACAAGGACAGGATGCGCTCCACATCTGGTACTCTTGTTCTACTCGCTGGCGGCGCTGTCTCGTGGATCAGCCGTTTGCAAAGTGTGAAGGCTCAATCTACAATGGAGGCCGAATACATCGCGGGCAGCCATTCGGGCAGGGAATTGATGTTTGTTCGAAATCAGCTTGGTGAGCTGACGGAGAAATTGTGGAGAAACCCCTAGGAGCAGGAGTCCGAAAATCATCTACAATCTCTGGAAGCGTGGATACAGCCTTGTAAAGAACAATCAGACTCAGAACTGACTCGGCCGGCCAGGCGCCGGATCAAAGCCTGATGGTTGTGCCGGCCAATGGTTCAGTCAGGTCGGTTGAACTTTGGGACCTATCTCGAAACGTCCTAACTTCCTCTCACTAAAAGTCTATGATCAACATTAGCGTGCACAGAAATTGAGCTGGACTATAAGGCACGCCTGTCGTACCCTCGGGTTCCTGATCCGGGGCTTGATTGCACCAAGCCGAGCGATACGGTAGACTGTGACATCCACTGAGGTAGACTAACTTGATGAAAAACTGGTCAATATCACACCCGAACTGACGGGTTCCGTCAATAGATGCAACCCTGTACAAAACTGTGATCAGTATTGAACTCGCTCTGCTTGCTGCGAACAAAAACCGGATCAAGGACTCTGTACGTACAGTACGGCAAGCCAATGGCACGCTTTACACTTTATGGGGGACCACGCTGATGTTGTCATGCTGATCATAGTAACCAGGGATCTCATGGAACCACTACGGTGGAAGGTATTCAAACAGGTTTCAAAGTTGAACGGCCTTGATTTTACTGAAGCATTGCAGAAAACATTGTCCGGGCGAGTCAAATTGCCCGTCCTTTTCGCTCGCAGAGTCTGTATGTCCCTGGGGAGGGGCATCTTCATCCGATACACTCCCAGCAACTGTACCAGCATCGCTACTGCTTCCCCTGCTGCTACAAGATAGCGACACAACAATTGACTCGCAAAACAGCCTGGTTTTAGAATGCGACACAGATCTTTTGAAGTATTTTGACGAACTTGCGGAGAATGATTGTTTGCCCACGCTCGACGATCTCTTAGAGCACGCCAGTGTCATACGGGAGCGCTATGCCTGTCAGACCGCCTACGAGCAGTCGCTTGACAAACCCGACCACGACAGCGCTCCATCGCGCACCAAAGTTCCCCAAGGTTCCATCCGGACTCCGCCGACTGCACGCAAAGCGCCCACCGCCGAGCATGATGATGACGCAGACATGCCCGGGCTTGACGAAATTCCGGACGATGATGAACCCACCCCGCGTGAGCCTGAACCTAATGGGGACGCAAAATCTCCATCCGTGCAGCACTCGCGCTGGCTCCGTGCAGCGCGCGTTCTGCACTCGTTCTGCACTCTGCGGCATGAATGCTGAACAAGTGCACAACGTCGTCCACTTCTGTATCTAATATTAATCAATTATTTTTTTACCCCAATCCTGGCCCACTTTGCCCGCCCCTGATGATCGGACATCTTCTCTCCTCTGCGCATGAGTTCTGAGGGGACCTTCCGCCGTTCGCGTCCTCCTCCGTCCCGACCACGCAACCGTACCCCTCACTACCCGGGCCACACATCCTGAATTCTTGCAGCTGAACCCGGAAATGCAAAGCTCTGGTGCGTTGTCCCGACCCATCATGGTTCATTTTCGCTGAATTTAACTCAGGCTCAATACTGCCTGATACCAACGTCCTCTCGATAATCTCTTTACAAAGATGTCGACAATGCCGTTTTCCAAGTCACGGCTACCACGCTCGGTGGTTTTGGTCAAGTCACTGGCCACAGCTTCAAGTTCTTACCTCCTTGTCGCATCAAAACCGTGGCGAAACCAGAGCCAAAGTAAGTCCAGAGTGTGGAATTAGGCCCCGGGAAAGGGGACTCGTAAAAACTTGTTTGCGAGCGTACGGGGCGGTTGACAGGGGCTGACTGCAAGGGTTTGAACCGGGCTGCCGCCATCTTGCCGCCATCACCTTTTGACCAAACATAGTGGAAAGTTTTATATTACACACGGCCGTATCCTTCACACGCGCAAGGTAGTCACCGAGCTTGAGGAGACATCGCACAAGAAACCTAAGCCGTGGAAAAATTGGGAGGACGAGACCGACCGTAAGCCAGACGAGAGTCATCGAGGTCGTGCTAAAGTTCATGAACTACAAGCCGGTCTCCGTGCAGAACTCATGGTGGCGGGCGAATGCTCAAGAAATATTGATTTGACTGGAGGAGTCTTGCCGCACGATCGAACTTGTATAACCACTCTTAAACCCGATCAAATGCTTCAGACAGACGCCCGTAATTTTATAAAGAGGGAGATTTCCAACTTTTCAGAAGAAAAGAGCTTGTACAATTAATACTTAATTTCAGACTCCGCGCACAGGCCAATTGCGCCACCCAAGAAGTACCAGTCTGCCTACCGGCAACGTGCTAGCACAATGTAGGGAGGCTGGTCACGAGCCTACCTCAGAGCCGTTCTTTGACGGCTGCCGTGTTGTTGAAACTTGAAGCCAACCAGCAGGTTATGGTATCAAGAGTCTTGAATTTAAAAAAATCAAAGATGTCGGCTGAGTGCGAATGAGTCTCGGCACATCCTTAGTGTACCTATCAACCATCAATTTCCTTGAAATGAGATAGGGAGTATCAAAAGCGGCAGCCTCAAGGAGTTGGGAAAGAACCACTCGTTTTGAAGAAACCAAAACAATGTGAAAGAATCCACTGCCAGTGGTACGGTGACCACTGAGTGTTTGCGACATCATCGATTTCCAGTAGAAGCTGTTGTGCCGACGGTGCCGGTCACCAGCAACCATTGCCGAACGGTGCCGATCAGCCGTTTGCCAGATCCGGACTGTTGTTGTCAGTTTCTGAGTTTCAAGATGAGCCGAGACCGGAGCGGCAATTCAAACCTTGAAAGGACCAAGAGACCGCCTTTCCAGTACCAGCTGCGACCAATTAGACATGGGATTGGAACACAATGAAACTGACTTGCAGATTCCTTTGATCCATAAAGAGCCGGGAGCAGTGATCAAGTCATCTCCTGTTGGACGGCAGTATCAAAAATTAAATTCACGGTGCTTAAAAAAGCCTTAAATCATGCCTACTTAATTATTCGACCTTGCCCCCCTTTCTGCCCTTTCTGCCGTTTCTCTCAACTTGTTTAGCGTTGTTTGTCAAATGTCCAACAGCCGCAATCTTGCACAAGGACATGGATGGTTACACTGTTTATACTTGAGAGATTCTCTGAGAGGTCCAATGTATAAATTATCAGATCTAGGGAATATTCGACCCCCGACGAAGCGAGCAATTAAATATTTTGTGAATACTGGATAATCTAACTGAAATCGTCCCGATTCATGTTCGATTCTCGACCTAATGGTTGTTCACGAATGCTTTGTTACCCCCAGCAATGAATTTCTCCACTGAAGAGGTGTGCTTATAGTGCATAATAGAAGGGGAGCGCGCGGCGCGTGTCGAGGATTGAGAAAAATTCAGAGTGTTAAATGAGTTCTTCCTTCAGCAAATAATTTTAAAAGGCCTAACCTGTCAAACTTGTTGAGCCCTAACGGGTTCCGATAGATTGGCAGTCCAATATCACCCATTTTTAGCGCCTCTTGGCCGTGCTTTTCATGCCCATCTCATGGAATGGTCCGAGTGCGGAAAGGGCGTGGCGAAAGATCTTCTTCTTCTTGCCAGGGAAACGATTTTCAGCACCAAGTGTATTGAGTTCATGTGGTGGGAGCCCGGTGTATTGCATTGTTTAGCTCGAGGTCATGAAGGACAGTCTGTGTATGGAGCAATTAAACGGGATATTTCCACGCAACTGTCGTCCGGCATGCGCTGTCCGTCCTCGAAGGACAGTCTGTGTATGGAGCAATTAAACAGAATATTTCCACGTAACTGTGGTCCAGCATGCGCTGTCCGTCCTCGAAGGACAGTCTGTGTATGGAGAAAATAAACAGAATATTCTCAAGTAACTGTCGTCCAGTATGCGCTGTCCGTCCTCGAAGGACAGTCAAGTGGATGGCATGAGTAGCGCCGGGGGGCAGATGCACTAAGGAATTACAGCTCCAGAACATTAATCTGGAACCTATGACGCTCATCTTTGGCCAGATTTGCACTATTCTAACCCAATATCCGTGGAGTATTGGTGCGTTCAATCCTGTCTTATTTTTCTTTGCCTGTAGCTGAACTCATGGGCACGAAATCAAGGCTCACTATTTGTTCTCCCTGGTTTTTTTCGGTTCACAACCTCACAATGAAATCCAGCCTTGCAAACATCAGACTTTGTGAGCCATTCCCTCCTGTCCATCTCACCGTGCTAACTTATACACTACCGAAGCGGGCCGGCATCTTTACTGAGCTCGAGGTCAAGTTTATAATTGATTATGAGTCAATATTACAAAAGTAGTTTGTCCCAGACGATATTTGTAGTCCGAGTCGATGGATCATCTTCATACTTCAAAATGAGACCATTTTCGGAGTCGGGAACTCGGGTCAAGGCAGAATATACTATCCCCCCCACCGGCTCGGACAAACCGAGAACTCGTACATTCGAACATTTCTCGGCCAAAACCTGGCCATTTCCCGAGATCTTTGTTCTCAGACGGTGTACATAGGGTATCCGTGCTATGGATCTATAGTCTATAACACATGTATATTATTATGGTTCCTGGCCACCAAGCTCGAAGGGATCATGCTAACTGAGAATTTCGATATTTCAAGCCCTACTCTTCACCACGTAGAGTCATACTGGCCTAATAACACTCTCACAATGTCCATCCGTATCATATAAGTGCGTTCCCCTTCTCCGATTAGCTAGGTTACATCCATGTCCCTATGTATAGTGCTAAATGGGCCCCGAGGGGCCCGCGCGCACTCAAAAATGAAATTTGAATTGAATTGAATCATATAAGTGTCCATGCGAAAGATCTAGGGCACAGGTGTCCCATGCCCCTCATTGCTTTTCCCACCTGCCCCAACGACTCCATTCCTTCGGATTGAAGGTGATACAGCCTCAGGCAAACCGAATACCACCATGAACTGTATAGTGATTCTGCGACGTGAAGCTGGCGGATGCGGCAGCACGATCTTGAGATTAGGTTGCTGATACTCATAACTGGGTTGGGCGTAAAATAGGGCTCTGAAACGCGCAGAACTCGAAGCACGGGAAGTGTTAAAGCATCGAGAAGGAGCATTTGTGAATCGTTTGGCCCTGTCTCCCCTGAAAGCAGGACCAAGGATTCTAAGTGCATCAGAGTGGGCACTAGCCCCGATGTGCCCTCGCCTTCCTCAATTGTCGCTTCGAAATGAATGATATTGACTGTTCGTCGCAATATCACAATACACTCCTCCGGGTACAGGAACAACCCTTCGAGCGTTGTGCAGTTTTCCCAACGCAATTCGATAGTGCTGGGTTGAAAAAAGCGAGACAATACAATGTGTCCCAGGCATGGCGAAGAATCAAACAGGCGAAGGGGGTGCGGCGGCTGAGATTCGGGCACCTCATTAGGCCCTATTTTTAAGACCCGGAGCCAGGGCATTTCCCCTTTGATTAAATGAAGGACATCAAAAGGGAGTTCCAGCTCTACGTATTGCCACCGCTGGCAATAGGACATGACCTCCTGGACGAAATTGTTGATGGGCGGGGCAATGCCTCCTGGTTCAGCGGCTTTGTATGTGATGCCAATCGAGAGGGGGCAGGCTCCTGAGCGTGTCAACCAACTCCGCAATAAATGAGCTGTTGCGGAAGGATTTTTGGATCAAGATCTAGTTGGAGCGAGTTCCACAGCCGTGGGGAGGACATGGCAATGTCCCGCCACCGTCGGCACACTTGAGCAAGCAGTGTGGGCGATTGTAGGTCGGGACGTGACCGCCCTGGATATATGGGCCGAAAGTGGCCAAAGATTTCGGCAGTCATTTCAAATGGGAGTTCCAGAATATGAGAGTGCCCCAAAATCTCTGGTAAAATTGAGACTATGTGCCAGCAGCGCTTGGGAGTCGACGTACCCTCGTCGAGACGAGTTTGTTCGGGGTCTTTCATGTTTCCGAGTCGGGACTCGCCTGCGGATAATAAATATGCCAATTTTGGGGCTGCTAGCGTTTTTGTCGTCAGTTATTGCTGAATCTGAGTTTTCGTTGAACAAATCTCTGCTTCACAAATGGATCGGCATACCTCGTCGTAAAAGCAGTCGACGCTGTCCGGGACCATTCCTAAAGTCATGATGTAAATGTTCGTTGAGATGGGCCTGCCCACAAAGGAGAGTCTGTTGAGAGTCCTCTCATAAACGAGAACCGGTGGATGGGGCACCGAGCAACCTGTTACCCAGTAGAAAAACATCCGAACATGTGCGTAGCTTAGTCGAGAGCCAGCATGACATCCCAGTTTGGGAAACCTGTCATGAGGGTCGTGTTGAGTTTGCGGTCGAGTTGGCTGGATTGGGTTGCGAGGTTCCCACGCCCTGCTCACATTCCTGAAGGCCCTCCGGGCATGCCCCGGTACCAGAGGAACAATTAACCTGAATTTTAAGGACAAGTAAGAGATATGCGACGACCACTCGGGAGTTGCCGCCACGATCGAGGCTCAAAATATTCGGTGCAGGAAGGCTCACGGAAGGCCTAGACCCGGGAATTATAGACCTGGAACCCAAGTCGGTACCAACCATTTACATCGCGGCTCTTGCTCGAAGTAATTTGATGGAAAAAAAGCTCAAATACGTATGCTCCCCCTTCCCTAAACATACCAAAAATGGGGGAAAAAAAACGGCCGCGCCCTAAGTACCGCAAATTACAGTTGCGAACAATCAAAGTCCGCTTATTACGTAGCGTCTTAACTACCCTCTTTGGATAATTCTCCTTCGCAATATCCCTTTATTAGTGATGATTTCCCTGCAATGGCTAAGGTCCTTCGCAGTTCGCAGTCGGACGAGAAAACACCGGCTGAACGGGCGCCCAGCACTGGGATTGTTAGCTTTTGAGGAGACATGGGCAAGACCGGGCGGGGTTCGGCCTCACCGCCTCCTACTTATGCCCTCGGTCAGCCTCAGTGGAGCAAAGGAACATACTTCAGGAATGGATCAGGACGGAATCAGCATTACGTTATTTTGGCATTTCTTACTTAAGTTAGCGCAAGCACTTTGCCGCAGGCAGACTGGTATGCACAACTCGGGCCTGTCAATTGAGATGCATGAGGAATAAATAGACAGGTTGCGCAGCAGCCACACGAGCCACCAGGTGGCTAAAAAATGCGCAGTTTCGCCACATTGCCTACATGTTATCTCGATGTTAGCTGGACTAATTTAACACTCGAGTGTCCCTCTTTAACACTTACAACAGACCTAGACCAAGTGGAACAAATAGCGGAAAATCGGCAGCCACCTGGTGGCTCCTGTGGCTGCTGCGCAACCTGTCTAATTGTCAGTGGGTACCGGTGATGCTGCAGTCGTGGACAAGCAAACACGACAAAATATTTTGTGCATCACCGACTCCACTGTAAATAATGCACATTCAAATCTGTTTGTACATTCCAGAGACTTTCATACTCAAAATCATGCTCTTCTCGACTCTGGATGACTCTCGCCTTCTCCATTTGCCCCGGCAACTGCAGGGTCTCTTTCACAAGTGGCGGGTGGCGCCGCTTCTTCCACCTTTGCCCTTGAACATGCTGAACAACGTCTCAAGTGTCCGAAATGCGGGAAAATCTTTGTTGCATGGGAAAATGAGTGAGTGGCCGTTTAAGAAACATATACTGTATTTTTTCCTTCAAATCGACAAACGGTGTGACGCGTGACCGGTTTTACCTATTCGACAATTCGACACCGGCCGGATTTTGGGGTGACACCCCCCAAAATTTCGACATTCCCACCGAAATTTTCTCTTTTTTGCGTCTTTCAGGCAGTTTTGGGCTCGGTGTGACGCTTGGGAGATTCGACAGAGGCCCGCGTGACGCGTGACCGGGACCACGGGATCGACTCAGGGGTGCGTGACGCGTGACTGTCGATTTGAAGGAAAAAATACAGTAGAAGGGTATCTGTGTAAAGTGTGCTCACCGAGCGATCGTTCTTCAGGGTCAAGTGTTGCTGCACGACTCAAAGTGATCCTTCAGTCAGGTCACTGAACACCTTGTCCTCAGTTCTTTTCCGTGTTTCAAGACCCATTCATCTGCTGCGCGGCGGAACGCAACGGACGATGCTTCGCAAGTCACATCAGGCCATCCAAACCTTTTGGCGCCGGCTGTCAAGCGCGCACTGCAGTCTTTTTTTTGAAGCCTATTGAAGATACCAGTACATAAATTTCCACATGCTCCCGTCTGCCCCCCTCCTTCCCCTCACAACACTAACAGTCGTATCAGCTATTGTATTATATACTTGATCAAATAATTGTTCTAAAATCCAATTTAATTTTGCATCTCTGGGATAATCAGAAGAAAAAGGTGTCGGAAAGTGTTTCTTTTGAGGATGCAAGAAGATCTGAAAGAGGGATTTCAAAATTGCACTCATGTATTCTTGCTCACGGGGCATTCAAATCCGAAATTTGATGGCCGGGCGGCCGTGGAAAGCTTAAATATGACTAGTGCTCTCTTATCCCAGTCGAACCCGACAGAAATGCATTATAATGCACGTGCTAGGCCATTCAATTGTGAAGCACGGGATTCAAAATTGCTCCCTTATCCCAGCCAAACCCGACAGAAATGCATTATAATGCACGTGCCGGGATGGGCTTGTTGCTGCTCATCGCAAACTAAGTGACTACTTCACAAAGTTTGATGAGTCTCGCTACTATGCTTGGGCTACATGTTTGTGTTCAATGCTTCCTTTGTATTTTGTTTTCAATTGTTGCCCCAGTGCTCGATCCACGCCTTTCGTTGGAGGGACTCCGGAAAGACTACGCCAACGACCCCGAACTCTTGGCCGGTTTGGAAAAGGCCAAGGACGATCTGCAGGCACACTACAACTCGCATTATGCAAATACCGACCCCGCCGTGTCTCCCGGAAGAGCAGTTAACTGGATCACCAATAAAATTCAACATCTTTGGCAGATACGGCCCACAAGATGGTTCTGCTGATAGGTCAAACAATGAACTTGCAGAGTATTTCAGACTCACTAACGTCCCTCCATCATTTGAAGATACCGATCGGAAAGCGCAAGAAACTTTGATGAATTTTGGAGCCTGCTGCATAAAATCGAGGCCTCATGTGGTGAAAAGAGGCCCATAGATCATGGGTCACCAAAAAGATTTACAGAAATCGGTCAAAATTTGCGAGTTCAAAGCCAGTTGCCGCGGGCCGCGCTTTCCGTGATCATCGGTCCTTGCACATCTGCAAAAGGAATGTACGCGATCAAAAAGTCGCTCACCGAAAACGTACCGGTGGCGAGTCTGCGATAGTCAGGGCTCCTAGCAGGGCAATACAGTCACATGATTGGCAATGTAAAGCACTTTGTGCCCAATATCGCGTCCGAGGGGAATCTGAATAGACCAAAATGACCGCAATGATTGGGGCTATCAGGTATGCGGGCCTCAGAAGATGGCTTTGAAACTGCGCCAGAATTGAACTTGTTTGGAAATCCAACGGCGTGCAGTGAGAGCAATACAGTCACGTGTTTAAAATGCAAGAGAGTCACGCGGTTAGAAATGTAATGGATTGCATCGCGGGCAATAGGTTCACGCGGTTGAAAATGTAATGGATTGCATTGCGGGCAATGCAGTCACATATTTGGCAATGTAAAGCACTTTTTGGCCTCTGGAAAGGTCAATATCGCGTCCGAGGGGAATCTAAATAGACCAAAATGACTGGAATGATCAGGGCTATCGATTGCTGGTACAATAGCTTGAAGTGAGGGCAATACAGTCACGCGTTTGAAAATGTAATGGATTGTGGTGCGGGCAATGGGGTCACGCGGTTGAAAATGTAGCTGCAGAAACATCAAATCTCGACAATTTTCGGTACACTAGTTAGTGCTGGCTAAAATTGGTCAATGGAAATTACATCCGCCCAATTTGACATGTAAATTACAGGGCAAAATACCTATTTTACATTACTGCTGGATGCGGAACTTAGGGCGCGGCCTGTTTTTTTTTGTTTTTTGTTTTTTGTTTTTTGTTCTGTTTTCGATAGAACGGCTCATGTAAGCTCAATTCTCAACCATTTTGTTCGCACTGTGAATTCAGAGGGCATGATATCTTCTAATTTTTTATTAGCACCCTGAGATGCCTCATTGGCTCAGATTCGACCATTTTTCGGTGTTTGCTAGTCGGATTATCCCTGTGCGACCAATAATTGTTGGATTGACCTAGAAATTTGGGACGGTGCATGTAGGACCACTGCAGAGGGCAGGGAATGCCGGCTTTTTGAATGTGACTTGTACTTCGTGCATATCCAATCCATGATTTTGCAAACAAATTTTTGCCTCGTGCAACATAAAATGAATATGAAGTACAGTTCACATTGAAAAAGCCGACATTTGGTGCCCTCCCTAATACCATCAAGTATACTGTCCCAAAAATCTAGGGCAATCCAACTATTATTGGGCCTATGGGAACAATCCTATTGGCAAACACCGAAAAACAGCCCAATCTGAGCCATTAAGGCATCTCGGGTTGCTAATAAATAATTGGAAAACATCATCCCCTCCGTATTCGCAGTGCAAAGAGAATGACCTATTCTCGAGGAAAACACTTGAGAATTGCGGCCTGGAGAGCAGATCTCGTAAAAACATAACAAAAAAATAAAAAACCGAGCCGCGCCCTAAGTTCCGCAAAGAGCAGTAATGCACACACCCGGTCATCAACTCTTCTGGGTCCGCTACCGTCGTCTCTTGACTGGTGAACTAACGCGTTGCGGCTCTTGTAGCCGCAGAGCGCGTACACCAGCGCGAGTGCTTCGTGCCTTTTGTGGCGTCTCCATCGTTAACCCAAGATACTATCTCCCTCACCCGCTCTAACGATTCTGGTGGCAAGGAATCCATGACTTATGAAGATGAGCTTTTCGACTTCATTACACATTGACTTCCTCTAAGAAACTGGTTGCACAACTTGAAAAAACGCGGTTTCTGTCTGTAGGAGTTTTCTATCAATTAACACCCGCCGAAGCAAGTTCCACAATATTTTCTGTGTTTGGCCCTGCTTTCTCACAACTTTGCATCTTCGAGCCGCAGGAGTGGAATGCCCACCGATTTTTTGGCAGAATCGACGGTGTTCACACCGGGAGGGTTTCCAGCATAAAGTTCAGGCAAATTAACCCCCGGCGAACCAAGTTGCACAATATTTTCCGTGTTTGGCCCTGCTTTCTCACATTGTTGCCTGTTCGAGTCGCAGGAGTGGAATGCCCGCTGATTTTTTCCCCGAATCAACGCCGTGAACACCGGGAGGGTTTCCAGCACAAATTTCAGGCAAATTAACCCCCGGCGAACCAAGTTGCACAATATTTTCCGTGTTTGGCCCTGCTTTCTCACAATGTTGCCTGTTCGAGCCGCAGGAGTGGAATGCCCACCGATGTTTTCCTCGAATCGACGCCGTGAACACCAGGAGGGTTTCCATCATAAATTTCAGGCAAATTAACCCCCGCCGAAGCAAGTTCCACAATATTTTCTGTGTTTGGCCCTGCTTTCTGACAATTTTGCATCTTCGAGCCGCAGGAGTGGAATGCCCACCAATCTTTTTGGCTGAATCGACAGGCCAAACACTGGGAGGGTTTCCAGCATAAAATTCAGGCAATTGACCCCCGGCGAACCAAGTTGCACAATATTTTCTGTGCTTGGCCCTGATTTCTCACAATTTTGCATCCTCGAGCCGCAGTTTGCACAATATTTTCCATGTTGAGGTTCACGCCCGCTGCTCCGTGGCACCTTTAACCGCTAGGGAAACTTTGCCTCTCTGACTCGGTCAATCACGCAGCGGGGGGCAGCTGGGGACGTTCCTGGACGGTTACACTACTGTTCTGCTCTGCCTCATCAGCAACTCATCCTTCATCCGTCTGGCGGGCCTTGCTACCTGTGGGTCCCCTCCTCCCTCTTCCCCTCCTCATCCTAATCCTGTGCAGGTGTATACTACTGTATCAATATGCGCGCATTCTGTCGTAACCATCACCTCCTTCTAGCCCCACGGAGCATTTCAATGTGATCCCCAACTCGTCAATTCCGTAAAGACAAGACTCAAGGAGGAGCAACCTTCTCTCCGTGGCGCCCCAGAACAGCAGAAGCTTCCGTGGCCTGCTGCTCAATACGACCCCCGTCGATTATTTACGCGACGCCGAGGACTCGGCTACTCGATTATTTTCGCGCGTCGCATCCATAAAAGGACCGGTGCTTCAACTGGACCGTCGTGCTCTTCCCTGAGAGCGCATCCAACCATGTTCTCCAAAATGCGTGCATTTGCTCTTTTTACTCTCGCCATTGCGCACACAACGTCTCCCTCCCAGGCCCCGCTGTGCGCGGCGTTAAAATGGTCCTGTTGTTACTGTGGGGGTCCGATCGGGTCAGAATCTTACTACATAATCGCCGGAGTTTGAAATTCAGGGCGTACCAATGCTTGTCAAAAACGCGTCTGGTCACCCAGTTTCACTCTCTGTACTCGTCATCACAGAAAGTAACCGGTAATTCGCTTACTACAGCAGAAATTCGTGCAATATTCTGGGTCTGACTACCTACAAATGTTCATCTGGATATATTCTCGCCCTTCATATCCAATTCGGTATCAAAAATCATGTGTATACTTTCTGTGGATCAATTGTTTTGAGTCCACTTGATTTTTGCTACATGTGTCCAAAATTGGGGCGTATGGCTCGGGCTGTGGGCATAGATAGAGTTTTTTGTTGTCAGGGCTATTCCTTAAGATATGTTGAACATACCCCATGACTTGGAACTCGAGGACAGTGAATGGATACTCATATACAAGGCATTTTCTGCGGCGAGTCATTCCTGCATGGATCGTGCACAAGCTGCTCTCCAGTCAAGCTGACAAAATTGAACCTTGAACAGCTCAACTTTGCTTGAAATCTGACTGGAGCACTGCTCAGTTATTGCTTCATCCATCCATGGTGATCTACATGGCGAATTACCATCTAAATCCCTCGTTCAACAATTGATCTTGAAATCCGAGACAATGCTGCGACACAATTTGCGGCAAGAATCTGTTACATAATCAGGAACTTAACTGTTACAAAATCCACCGAAGATGTCTGTTTATCTATTCCAGGATACCCCACTTTGAATTCCGGCTCCGAGTATTTTTTTTGTGAAGTTTCTTCCGACTGTTGGATAAAATGTCATAATTTAAACATGGGTCGCTGATCTTTTCTGGTCTCTGGAGAGCAATACTGGGTCAATTCTCCCAAAACAAGTTATCTGGTCTTCAGCTAACACCTGTAGGTATTCGGTGATAAGGTATGGTCGAACTCAGTGCACGTGATCTGGCACAGTGAATCATTTTGCGGTTACTTTCTGTGATGACGAGTAGGGGGGGTACTTAGATGTGTGTATAAACATTCTGTCTTGTCAGAATGTTGTACACTGGAAGGGAATTGTCATTTCGGAACCGTGCGACTTCTGATGGGATTTGTCAGCACCGCGAAAGAAAAATGATTATCGGCGGCAACCGATGTCCAAAAAATCCCCGAAGTACGGCACACTTAGTTTCGAGTCCAGGCAACCCATCCAAGGAGATTTATGGATGAATCCAGTCAGTTCAATTCTCGCCAAGCATTTTGCATCGAGACGTGATTATGTAATAAGATCCGGACCTGATCGGGGCATGAGTCCCGAATCAGAGCCGACGCGGAGTTGACCGGTAGCCGGGTCGGCCGAGCCTCCGGCATTGAACAAACCTTGAGCGGCGATGAAGCGGAGATGACGGAGCTTAGAAAGCTTCGGACGGAGGGAAAAGGAGGCAGGACTTTCAGTCAAATACTCGCTATGACCAAAAGTAACCTGCATAGGTGTACCTCGGCAGGATGTGGCAATCCTTGGCAGATTTTTTGTCAGCAATTTGGAATGGAACATACCTGAAGATATGCAACGAAAAAAAGCATCTACAGCCCTTTCATTGCTGTGAAAATCTGGATCTGAATCATTTTTTGATCAAGGCAGTGATTTTTGCCCTCTTTTAATTTATTCATGGAGCCATTTAGGAAGTCTCTATGCCCCTTAAATTTTGGATGCATATTTCCGTGGGCTCACGGCCAATGATCAGCTATTAATATATCCAGAAATACCTTCAAACCAATCACCAGGAGGGAAATATCATCAATTTTCGATCAATACCGAAATTTAATAATGCACATGGTATAAGATGTTGCACCTCAGATTCAAATGTGCGAATCCATTCCAAACTGGTCATAGATTGAGGATCTGACAACAAGGGTGGGGAAAATCTTGGTTAGATGCCGTTAAAACTGAATTTCCGGTTACTTTTGTTCATGATGAGTAATGATTTCATAAGAGCAGATAGTAGATAGCGATCGTCGTCGAAAATCCTTTCATGCCAAGGGGGGCTAACAGAGACGAGCCCCGACAGCCACCTCAGGAGGCGCCGATCAGGCTTGATTATATGCTGTGTTTGATCGAAGAAGTCGAATGCTATGGTGTCTCCCAATTGGGCTATAGTCAGCGGCTCTGCACAGAGCCACTCTACAGATTTACTTGCCGCCAAGCCCCCCAACGAGGAACCTGACGCCAAAGGGCTCAAAATATGATTCCCATGAGTAGATATCAATGCATTTTCACAGGAAAATGTTGAACATTTACTGAGTTTTTTATCAGAAAATAACCCTTATTTTACCCTTATACGTAATGGGTATACTTGATAACTCTTACTGTATATGATTCTAAGGCCTTAATAACCCCTTACTTTGCAACACTGATCACATTTGGCACACTCGCCATGTCTGATGGGGCCTGTCTCACTTGCTTAGGGTGCGTCGTCATGCCTTCTCCGGTGTTAGGCATGGTTTTGAAGAAGTGAAGGGTGTAAGTATGGCCACTTACTTACAAGTGGTATTCAGTCGACTTGCGTCGCACAGATGTGTGGATGAACCTGCACAGCATGACGAAAAAATGTGGAGCAGAAGAGATCAGCTTCAAACAAAGTTAAGCAAAAATTGAAGAGCAGCACTCGATCAAAACTCATTGAAAACGGCTGTAATATCAAACGCCCTTTGTTAGCCTCTGGCTTTCCTGATCTTTACCCGGCTGAAAATCTCGCATGGAGTAAATGACATCGTTGAATCTCTGCCGCTTTGAAAGGGCAAAGGCCTTTGCCCAATGGGCACCCAAAGCCCTTTGGAACTTTTTCCCACGCTGTCTGGCACGGACATATTTGGCAAGTTTCACATGACATCGTCTGAATCTATCTCTATCCCGCCGGATCAGGGACGTCGTCCTCCATTGCATTTTCCAACTCCTCCATCAACGCCTCCTACTCTGCCATTGCCTGCCCCTCCAAACAAAACTGCGAGCATCACCGGCTTCCACGCGGGCAACCGATTCGGTATGCGCAGTGTACTCTCGTCGTCGTCATTGCCCTCCAAATCCGAGTCGTCTTCTGTGCGCTCTGCTGCTCTGGTATCACCAATCCATCTTGCTAGTTGAGTCCTCCAGCCGTCGCGACTCGACACAAGAGCCCGACCACGTTCACTGGGACAAGACATGCCTTCGCTTCGCTCCGACAGAGGAGTAGACATGTTGAAAAATAATTTATGTAAGATTGCTGAAATTATGAACCAAGTTCGACGTCGCGGTCCCCTCAACTTTGACTTGCAAAACCGGTTCGAACGTGTATTCAACGATTTGACTCCCTCACGCGATATCTATTTACGGAGGCTACATGCGGTGTCATGAATCGCATCACAGTGCAATGCGGACTCCATCCCGTTCATCTGTCAATTGGGGCCAGGAAAACAAGCACGCAGAAGAGTCTCAGGGTACACCCGTGCGCATATATCCACAGTTTTCCACCTCAAAAGATGAATACATGCACTTCTTACAGGCCGGATTAAAGCCCCCAAAATCGAAGAGCGTCCCAAAAGTCCCCAGCTCACAGGTGTGTCAAGTCTAGAATATTCCTACTCATGTCTGACATTTTCTCCAGCCTCCGCCTCGTAGTTCAAAACGTCAAATGACCGACTCCCCCGTGGCGAATTCATGGCATATCAAAACCGACTAGCAAGAAACCGACTAGTACGTCGACTGTGTTGGAACTGGGTAGTTTAGACACTGATTGATGACATTCCAGAGCCTTCTGACGAGGCGCTTACTGAGGGGCTAATAAAATATGCCACGCGATCATACTCGCGCGAAGAGAAGATTCAGTGCCTGCGCGACGAACTAGCTTACACAATCAGGTGCGTACCATGTCAGAAATGCTAGTTCTAGTTGCAAACTATGACGTCTGTTTTCCCAGGAAAAGAACCTTGAATAAGCTAGAATTGTGGTTAGGCGTTCATTGGACATAATCGGTATGGCCCGCCCCAAGCCAAATGGATGGAGGGGAGGGAGGGGAAATGTGACGGATGCACGAGGCTCGAGGGTTGAGTGAAGCGAACACAAATGACTGTTATAAGTGCTAGATTCAGCAAAGGATGGTAAATACGACAACGATTTTATATACGAGGTGCATTCAAACGGTGGGCATTTTGAAAAGCATGACCTGATGCAATAGAGATGCATTCAATTTCAAATGGCTGGCATTTTGAAAAGCATGACCAGATGCAATAGAGGTGCGTTCAAATGGCTGCCATTTTGAAAAGCGTGACCTGGCGCAATAGAGCTAGGCGTGCACTCTAGACTTTCAATGCTAATCGAATGTGCCTATTTACAGCTAATCACGGAACCGAAGGCGCGAACGAAAATTTCCTGTTTTGGACGGTTTTTGAATTCGGCGACCGATTCCCTCATATTGTGCTCAGTTTTGCTCGGATTATAGCTACAGTAGATCTTCCGGAATAATTCCAGAGCAATTAGTGATAGAAAAAAAACTGCGAAAATATATCTTTATTCCTAGTGTAACACCAAAGGCCTTGTTTCTGGTCAGTCCTTCCTAGTAGGATGAACAGTGGTCCGAACATGCTAAATTTCTGGGAGGGTACACTCATAAGTATTATACAGAATGTCATAGAGCCATAATTGTGGATTTGTCCCCCCTTGAGTCGCGATTCCACCGGAGGTAATCTGTCAATCAGAATTGTTGGACTCACCATAACTTTTCGAATTCACAACCAAATTTCAGTCTGAAACAACACAGGGCATCGCGTAAGTACTATACAGTGTGTAATAGAGTCATAATTCCCATTTTTTCCCCCCTTGAGTCGCGATTCTGCTGGAAGTAATCTGTCAATCTATAGCTTGGATAGGACATTCATAGCGATGCCTTAGACAGATTACTTCCAGCAGAATCGCGACTCAAGGGGGGAAAAAATGGGAATTATGACTCTATGACACACTGTATAGTACTTACGCGATGCCCTGTGTTGTTTCAGACTGAAATTTGGTTGTGAATTCGAAAAGTTATGGTGAGTCCAACAATTCTGATTGACAGATTACCTCCGGTGGAATCGCGACTCAAGGGGGGACAAATCCACAATTATGGCTCTATGACATTCTGTATAATACTTATGAGTGTACCCTCCCAGAAATTTAGCATGTTCGGACCACTGTTCATCCTACTAGGAAGGACTGACCAGAAACAAGGCCTTTGGTGTTACACTAGGAATAAAGATATATTTTCGCAGTTTTTTTTCTATCACTAATTGCTCTGGAATTATTCCGGAAGATCTAGCTACTTACAAAGATAATCTGAGCAAAACTGAGCACGATATGAGGGAATCGGTCGCCGAATTCAAAAACCATCCAAAACAGGAAATTTTCGTTCGCGCCTTCGGTTCCGTGATTAGCTGTAACAAGGTGGGCGGAAAAAAAATTACGCCCACGCCAAAAACACAAAGAAAGGCCCCGACTAAGTCGCGCAAGCTGCACGGGCAGACGCCAAAGAATTTTGAGGAGGCGAAATCTCACTGGCCAGGGGTTTATTCTCGTGCCAGGCATTGAACCGAGCCCGTAGCATTAATTCTGATGCCATTTTGTGTCTGGGCTAAAGGGAAAGGCCCAAACCTCGAGCCGGAAAAACAGTGAGCGCCCGTTTGACTTGAGAAGATAAACATTTAAACCCGATCTACGCGTCCGCGAGTGAATCAATCGCTCAATTCATCGAATTAGGTTGAAAATCCCCGGTTTTCGGGGTCTGAATGCACCTTTCAGATCCCGGTGGCGGCTCTGATACACTTTCAACATCGTTGCAAGGGAGTTCTGTCGTCGGAATTCATGCTTTGTGACCAAACTAACATGCGCCGTTCTGGCAGGCCAGTGAATGATCGATGAACTGCAGGCTGAACCATCATCGGGAAAGGCCATGAGTAATAGTTTCGTTTTTAGGAGGAAATAAGAGGCAAGAAATCCTTTCATGACCATAGTCCGAAGGATTAATACCATTCAGAACTGCCTCTGGGCGTAAATTGGGCAATTGATCCAAATTTGATCTGCCATATTTTGCCACATTCTGCCACATTCTGCCACATTCTGCCCTGCAGCGCCAAGAGAAACCCCCATTAAACGGTCCAGTATGTGAGTTCCCAAGTTATGCTGTGTGTTTCGGTTACATCGGCGGAGTCATTTTTTTCGCCTTGCTGGGCTCCTAGATCTGGGCGCGATCTGCCGTCACAAGATCATGCACCGCCCTCGCAAACTCAGAAGGTGGTTTTACATAGCGGTCTGCCTGCGGCAAAGTGCTTGCGCTAAGAAATGAGAATATAATGTAACGTTGATTCCTTCCTGATCCATCCCTTAAGTAGGTTCCTTTCCTCTACTGAGACTGGTTGAGGGCATAAGTAGGACGTACGTTGTGAAGCCTTCAAGCCGAACCCCGCCCGGTCTTGCCCATGTCTTCTCAAAAGTTAACAATCGTAGTGCTGGGTGCCCGTTCAGCTGGTGGGTTATCGTCCGACTGCGAACTGCTAAGGACCTTGGCCATTGCAAGTGAATCATCACTAAACCGATATTGCGAAGGAAAATTTGGGGATTCGTATTTCCCAACAATCGACTGCTCATATCTCACAAACATCACCGTAAATAACATTGATACTGCCGGTCAGGTCAGCTTTATTGACCATCTGCCCGCTCCCTGTGTGCTTCCATTGTGTCCAGGACGAATCATTCATTCTGAAAGAAGAATACCTATACAAATTTCAAGTCTTAAACCGGCAGATCACGGATCTGTCAAATCCTGCCATGCATCTGCCAATTCGGCTAACTCGGTGCGATGCTCCGTGTCTGTCGTTCAAAACCTCAGAAATTAATTCTCAGTACGGCGGTGAAATACAATGCCAAAAGGCAGCGGTGTTTCATCCAGTATCTAACTTGGAATTCTGGTAAAGCAATTTACCTGTCGCAGAATGTGGGCCCTCTTATCAATGAAATGACTAATATTCAATGACTAATCATTGTTTGTGCTTGTAGCAAAACTGGCTGAAATCCAAATTCTCTAGGGTAGCCAAACCTAAAGGTTCAGCAATGATCTACAAATTCACATACTGTGCAATATGTAGCCGCAGCGTGGCCGAGATCATTACGTCGGCCCCAGGTCCCTTGCACCGCCTCGATTTTTCCCGATGTGTCAGATTACGTGACCTCGCATGTTTTCTAGGTTAATTTTTCTAAAATGTACGAGGCCCTTGGTTCGATCCTCCCCGTTGAATTCAACACTTCACAAAAATTGTGGAATCTGTCCGACGGCCGGAATACTCCGAGCGGTGTTTCAACCGATTTTTTCCAATGTGTCAGATTAAATGACCTCGTATCCGAGTTTTTCTAGGTTAATTTTTCTGAAACTTTGCGAGGGCCTTGGTTGATCCTCTCCATTGAATTTAACCCCTCAAAAAATTGTGGAATCTGTTCGGCGGCGGGATACTGACAGCGATGTCTCAACTGATTTTTTCCACAGCGGCAGATTGCTTGTCCTGGCATCCGGGTTCTTCTGGGGTAAATTTTTGCAAATTACATGCTTAACGTCCGCCGGGAAGATGCCTATTCATCACATTCCCTCCTCGCCGCACAACCCCTCTCCATATTTGCCGCAAGGGTGCTCCGTCAAAGCCTTCCACGTGTGATTTCATCCGTGCCACGCTTTATTTCGCAATGTCATGCCGTGTCCGTGGATACACCTTAACAGTTCGCCTCGATCCTTTGTCCTATGTACCACTATTCACAGGGACAACATACCTCAACGACCGATTTTATCCCTCACTGCATCGTTAACTCGCACTTTCTGCCTCACGGGCAATTCGGAAATTCCCTCTTTATTGAGGTACCTACTAACACAAAATTTGCTACTCGTCGCTACGTGGCATTACATTTATTTCTGGGTTCAATCGCCCATCCTCACAAAGTCCGCGTGAATATTCAGGTATCACCCTCTTTAATTAATTAAGCATGTCTGTCCGAAGCCTTTTGAAACTCCGCAATCAACAGATCAGCTTCTAGCCTGTGTCTTTCTTCCATTTTTCTCAACACAGCAACAGGAACTCGCTTATCAACAATAAGGAATCGTACAACACTTAATTTTTCTTGTACAGTGAGATAAACAAATGGATCGTCTTCATAGGGCTCCGAGCCGCTCGTCCCGTTGTGGAAGTGCCTAACGGCACACTCGTCGCTCATGCCCATCAGGGTATTGTAGCCGAGCTCCTACTCGGGCGTCAACAGCCACTCGCTCCCTCCTCCTCCCTTTTGAACTCACTAATCGCATTCTTCCATCCATCATCCTCCATCATTTAGGTTTTCGTTTGGATTCTCTTTCACCATCTATTATCTACGCCTCACGCCGCTGCACGCGCGCGTCAATAGATCATGTGATCGCGTGTTCAAGTTCAGCTCACACGCGCAATTCGCGATATAACCGCGGTGGAGGGACAGGCTGGCGAGTAACTCATCATGCGCTGTCCGTCCTCGAAGGACAGTCTGTGTATGGAGCAATTAAACAGAATATTCCCATGGAACTGTCGTCCAGGATACGCTGTCCGTCCTTAAAGGACAGTCTTTGTATGGAGGAATTAAACGGAATATTTCCACAGTCTGTGTATGGAGGAATTAAACAAAATATTCCCACGTAACTGTCGTCCAGCATGCGCTGTCCGTCCTCGAAGGACAGTCTGTGTATGGAGCAATTAAAGAGAATATTCCCACGGAACTGTCGTCCAGCATGCGCTGTCCGTCCTCGAAGGACAGTCTGTGTATGGAGCAATTGAACAAAATATTCCCATGTAACTGTCGTCCAGCATGCGAAGTCCATCCTCGAAGGACAGTCTGTGTATGGAGGAATTAAACAGAATATTCCCACGGAACTGTCATCCAGCATGCGCTGTCCATCCTCGAAGGACAATTTGTGTATGGAGGAATAAAACAGAATATTCCCACGGAACTGTCGTCCAGGATGCGCTGTCCGTCCTCGAAGGACTCTCTTTGTATGGAGGAATTAAACGGAATATTTCCACAGTCTGTGTATGGAGGAATTAAACAAAATATTCCCACGTAACTGTCGTCCAGCATGCGCTGTCCGTCCTCGAAGGACAGTCTGTGTATGGAGCAATTAAACAAAATATTCCCATGTAACTGTCGTCCAGCATGCGCAGTCCATCCTCGAAGGACAGTCTGTGTATGGAGGAATTAAACAGAATATTCCCACGGAACTGTCGTCCAGCATGCGCTGTCCATCCTCGAAGGACAATCTGTGTATGGAGGAATAAAACAGAATATTCCCATGGAACTGTCGTCCAGGATGCGCTGTCCGTCCTCGAAGGACAGTCTTTGTATGGAGGAATTAAACGGAATATTTCCACAGTCTGTGTATGGAGGAATTAAACAAAATATTCCCACGTAACTGTCGTCCAGCATGCGCTGTCCGTCCTCGAAGGACAGTCTGTGTATGGAGCAATTAAACAAAATATTCCCATGTAACTGTCGTCCAGCATGCGCTGTCCGTCCTTGAAGGACAGTCTTTGTATGGAGTAATTAAACAAAATATTTCCACGTAACTGTCGTACGGCATGCGCTGTCCGTCCTTGAAGGACAGTCTGTGTATGGAGCAATTAAACAGATTATTCCCACGTAACTGTCGTCCGGCATGCGTTGTCCGTCCTCGAAGGACAATCTCTGTATGGAGTAATTAAACAGAATGTTCCCACGCAACTGTCGTCCGGCGTGTGCTGTCCGTCCTTGAAGGACAGTCTGTGTATGGAGCAATTAAACAGAATATTCCCATGGAACTGTCGTCCAGGATGCGCTGTCCGTCCTTGAAGGACAGTCTTTGTATGGAGGAATTAAACGGAATATTTCCACAGTCTGTGTATAGAGGAACAAGACATGCCTCCACTTCGCTCCGGCGTAGGCAGCTGAATTTGTCTCTGCTTTATCATGACCAAAGAAAACATTGTACTTGAATAAATGTTAAACGCGTGCGAGTACAGATGCTAAGTAGGTACAGAGTTCGATCCGCTAAAATAAATTCCCAAGTTCCGGAAAGCAATGATGTTGAATCGCATCCTAGGGTTATTTGGTGAAAGCGGTGGCTCTGTTGGATATGGGGCATGTTCCAAGTTGATGCTAGAGTTGAGCAAAGAGCGAAACCCATAAAAGACCCCCGCCCACTCGACATACGACAATGGAATGGCTGCGGGGTCTCCAGAGCCCCAGGACGAAGTCGCGCAAAATAGACAGTGGGAGTGGCACCACGGCGTCAATTAAATTGGGTTTCTCCCAAAACCAATGAGATAGTTACGCACCATGGGGAACCTCCACTGATTGATTTGATTTGATTTCTTTCTTTGTGTTACTACAACTGGCCGAGAGGCTCTGGTAGCAGTCCAAGGTCCGGGTTCTATGTGTATCTAAAGTGGTGGTGTTGGCTACATATGAGATTGGAGGGAAAGGAAATAGTGATTTGCAACGGTAAGGTATCGCGAACTTGAACACGGTGAAGACGAGAGTATTATTCGAATGTATATATGTATCCGACGGTCAAGAGGTGAGAAGAGAAAGGAAAGAGAAGAATGGAAAGGGGGACCGGGAGAGTGGAGTGCGTGAACAACTCACGCGAATCGGCCCGTCACTGTTGCGTCCATAAACGCCGCGGTTGCTCATGGCAGTTTCGGGTGGGTGAGGGGCGAGATATGGAGAGGGCCCCCTTCCTTCGCCGCTGTATGGAGGGGTTGTTGTAGAGTTAATTAACGAAAACGATGCGTCAGCTGAAATGTGCGGGAACGATGAACATACCTTGGCATACAAAATGCAAGGAAAAAAAGAGAAGAAATCTGAGCATCCTGCATCAGAGCTGCCTCTGCCTCCGAGAGACGACGCACCACGAACAAATACTGCAACAGAGCAGGTGCAGAAAATAGCCAATGGATATCATACTGCGGAACCCCTGTCAGTGAATGTGGTGAAAAGCAGAAGACGTAGGCAGTACCACATAATCTGCGAAAATAGAATAACTGAGGTAGAGATCGCCAGAGCACTTGCAGCCAGAGAAATTATCACACAGCTGGCGTGCGTCCGTTTCCATGTCTGTTCTTGAAACCGCAGCAGGCAAAGGTTTGTGATTGATCGCTGGGGCGCATTTGTGACTCACGGAACTTGAAGCCGTAAGGAAGGAGGCATGACAGCTGGACAGTAATTGAGGAGCGGACTACGCGACGTTGAGCAGATCTTGACCAAGCCTTGCGTTGCGTCTTCCGAAGGGCACATGGACGACTATTGCATTGAGGTTGTTGATCTTGATATCTCTTCCGTCTTCCGCAGAGCAGGGCTCCGAACGTAGCGTGATAGGCAGGGGAGCGGGTTGCTTTCTGTTTCTAACTTGCGGTAGATGTTGGTCTTGGAATATTGCAGAGGATTCGGTCCTCGGCTGCGGCGACCATCAGATGTGGATTCGAGGCGCAGAGGAAGATAGTTGCAAGGGGAGGAAAAGGGGGAGGAAAGAGCCGAAGAAATGCCTGAGAGTTCACGCTTTTGAGCGGGCTTTGAGAACCCCATTCCCACACATTTCGGGTGTTCAACGTCATGGCGCACAGCATAGGGAAGCGTCCCCGAAAATTCAAGAGGAGAATGGAGTTCCAAATCGAGTCGGCTTTGGAGTGGAGGCAGAGAACGTGGACACCTTCGAAAAGTGAAGCGGAGACAAACAGGGAATTTTCGAAACACCGCAAACATGCAAAAATGTTGATCCGAGTAATGGCGACGAATATTCTTGCGTGGATAGATATAATGCAGCGGCAACTAAGACAGAAAGAGATTTGGGTGGAACAGGCGACGGGGGATCCATTTGCAAACCTAAAAAATCTCATAAGATTAAAAAAAAAAACACGGTGATGGAGCGTTGAGGTGAATGAAAGGCCAAATAGAGAATCCGGGCTGGTTAGCCTGAACGACTAAATGTGGTTAGGTTCAGAAGTAGAAGCATGTCCGGAAGCATCCGAAAAGTTGGACAGATTGTTTGAGGCCGCGGCGAAAAAGAGGGAGGCACTAAAGCAAACCTTGTGTCGAACATGTGTCCTTGGGAACTTGGGAAGTCCCGGCAGTGTGGCGTGGGAGAACAAACAGGAGCATAGTGATACGAGGGATTTGCTTAATACATGAGGTATTAAACAAAATATTCCCACGTAACTGTCGTCCAGCATGCACTGTCCGTCCTCGAAGGACAGTCTGTGTATGGAGCAATTAAACAAAATATTCCCACGTAACTGTCATCCGGCATGCGTTGTCCGTCCTCGAAGAACAGTCTGTGTATGGAGCAATTAAACAGAATGTTCCCACGTAACTGTCGTCCGGCATGCGCTGTCCGTCCTCGAAGGACAGTCTGTGTATGGAGCAATTAAACAAAATATTTCCACATGACTGTCGTCCGGCATGCGCTGTCCGTCCTCGAAGGACAGTCTGTGTATGGAGCAATTAAACAGAATATTCCCACGGAACTGTCCTCCAGGATGCGTTGTCCGTCCTCAAAGGACAGTCTGTGTATGGAGCAATTAAACAGAATGTTCCCACGCAACTGTCGTCCGGCATGCGCTGTCCGTCCTTGAAGGACAGTCTGTGTATGGAGGAATTAAACAGAATATTTCCACAGTCTGTGTATGGAGCAATTAAACAAAATATTCCCATGTAACTGTCGTCCAGCATGCGCTGTCCGTCCTCAAAGCACAGTCTGTGTATGGAGGAATAAAACAGAATATTCCCATGGAACTGTCGTCCAAGATGTGTTGTCCATCCTCGAAGGACAGTCATTGTATGGAGGAATTAAACGGAATATTTCCACAGTCTGTGTATGGAGCAATTAAAAAGAATATTCCCATGGAACTGTCGTCTGGCATGCGTTGTCCGTCCTCGAAGGACAGTCTGTACAGAATGTTCCCACGCAACTGTCGTCCGGCATGCGCTGTCCGTCCTCGAAGGACAGTCTGTGTATGGAGGAATTAAACGGAATATTTCCACAGTCTGTGGATGGAGCAATTAAACAAAATATTCCCATGTAACTGTCGTCCAGCATGCGCTGTCCGTCCTGAAGCACAGTCTGTGTATGGAGGAATAAAACAGAATATTCCCATGTAACTGTCGTCCAAGATGTGTTGTCCATCCTCGAAGGACAGTCTTTGTATGGAGGAATTAAACGGAATATTTCCACAGTCTGTGTATGGAGCAATTAAAAAGAATATTCCCATGGAACTGTCGTCCGGCATGCGTTGTCCGTCCTCGAAGGACAGTCTGTGTATGGAGCAATTAAACAGAATGTTCCCACGTAACTGTCGTCCGGCATGCGCTGTTCGTCCTCGAAGGACAGTCTTTGTATGGAGGAATTAAACGGAATATTTCCACAGTCTGTGTATGGAGCAATTAAAAAGAATATTCCCATGGAACTGTCGTCCGGCATGCATTGTCCGTCCTCGAAGGACAGTCTGTGTATGGAGCAATTAAACAGAATGTTCCCACGTAATTGTCGTCCGGCATGCGCTGTCCGTCCTCGAAGGACAGTCTGTGTATGGAGCAATTAAACACAATATTTCCACGCAACTGTCGTACGGTATGCACTGTCCGTCCTCGAAGGACAGTCTGTGTATGGAGCAATTAAACAGAATATTCCCACGTAACTGTCGTCCGGCATGCGCTGTCCGTCCTCGAAGGACAGTCTGTGTATGGAGCAATTAAACAAAATAATTCCACATGACTGTCGTCCGGCATGCGCTGTCCGTCCTCGAAGGACAGTCTGTGTATGGAGCAATTAAACAGAATATTCCCACAGAACTGTCCTCCAGGATGCGTTGTCCGTCCTCGAAGGACAGTCTGTGTATGGAGCAATTAAACAGAATTTTCCCACGCAACTGTCGTCCGGCATGCGCTGTCCGTCCTCGAAGAACAGTCTGTGTATGGAGGAATTAAACGGAATATTTCCACAGTCTGTGTATGGAGCAATTAAACAGAATATTCCCAAGTAACTGTCGTCCGGCATGCGCTGTCCGTCCTCGAAGGACAGTCTGTGTATGGAGCAATTAAACAAAATATTTCCACATGACTCTCGTCCGGCATGCGCTGTCCGTCCTCGAAGGACAGTCTGTGTATGGAGCAATTAAACAGAATATTCCCACGGAACTGTCCTCCAGGATGCGTTGTCCGTCCTCGAAGGACAGTCTGTGTATGGAGCAATTAAACAGAATTTTCCCACGCAACTGTCGTCCGGCATGCGCTGTCCGTCCTCGAAGAACAGTCTGTGTATGGAGGAATTAAACAGAATATTTCCACAGTCTGTGTATGGAGCAATTAAACAAAATATTCCCATGTAACTGTTGTCCAGCATGCGCTGTCGGTCCTTGAAGCACAGTCTGTGTATGGAGGAATAAAACAGAATATTCCCATGGAACTGTCGTCCAAGATGTGTTGTCCATCCTTGAAGGACAGTCTTTGTATGGAGGAATTAAACGGAATATTTCCACAGTCTGTGTATGGAGCAATTAAAAAGAATATTCCCATGGAACTGTCGTCCGGCATGCGTTGTCCGTCCTCGAAGGACAGTCTGTGTATGGAGCAATTAAACAGAATGTTCCCACGCAACTGTCGTCCGGCATGCGGTGTCCGTCCTCGAAGGACAGTCTGTGTATGGAGGAATTAAACAGAATATTTCCACAGTCTGTGTATGGAGCAATTAAACAAAATATTCCCATGTAACTGTCGTCCAGCATGCGCTGTCCGTCCTCGAATCACAGTCTGTGTATGGAGGAATAAAACAGAATATTCCCATGGAACTGTCGTCCAAGATGCGTTGTCCATCCTCGAAGGACAGTCTTTGTATGGAGGAATTAAACGGAATATTTCCACAGTCTGTGTATGGAGCAATTAAAAAGAATATTCCCATGGAACTGTCGTCCGGATGCGTTGTCCGTCCTCGAAGGACAGTCTGTGTATGGAGCAATTAAACAGAATGTTCCCACGTAACTGTCGTCCGGCATGCGCTGTCCGTCCTCGAAGGACAGTCTTTGTATGGAGGAATTAAACGGAATATTTCCACAGTCTGTGTATGGAGCAATTAAAAAGAATATTCCCATGGAACTGTTGTCCGGCATGTGTTGTCCGTCCTCGAAGGACAGTCTGTGTATGGAGCAATTAAACAGAATGTTCCCATGTAATTGTCGTCCGGCATGCGCTGTCCGTCCTCGAAGGACAGTCTGTGTATGGAGCAATTAAACAGAATATTCCCACGTAACTGTAGTCCGGCATTTGTGTATGGAGGAATTAAACGGAATATTCCCACGTAACTGTTGTCCAGCATGCACTGTCCGTCCTTGAAGGACAGTCTGTGTATGGAGAAAATAAACAGAATATTCCCAAGTAACTGTCGTCCAGTATGCGCTGTCCGTCCTCGAAGGACAGTCGAGTGGATGGCATGAGTAGCGGCGGGGGGCAGATGCACTGAGTACTTACAGCTCCAGAACATTAATCTGGAACCCATGAAGCTGATCTTTGGCCAGATTTTCACTATTCTTACCCAATATCCACGGAGTATTGTTGCGTTCAATCCTGTCTTATTTTTCTTTGCCTGTAGCTGAACTCATGGGCACGAAATCAAGGCTCACTATTTGTTCTCCCTGGTTTTTTTCGGTTCACAACCTCACAATGAAATCAGACTTTGTGAGCCATTCCCTCCTGTCCATCTCACCGTGCTAACTTATACACTACCGAAGCGGGCCAGCATCTTTACTGAGCTCGAGGTCAAGTTTATAATTGATTATGAGTCAATATTACAAAAGTAGTTTGTCCCAGACAATATTGGTAGTCCGAGTCGATGGATCATCTTCATACTTCAAAATGAGACCATTTTCGGAGTCGGGAACTCGGGTCAAGGCAGAATATACTATCCCCCCCACCGGCTCGGACAAACCGAGAACTCGTACATTCGAACATTTCTCGGCCAAAACTTGGCCATTTCCCGAGATCTTTGTTCTCAGACGGTGTACATAGGGTATCCGTGCCATGGATCTATAGTCTATAACCCATGTATATTATTATGGTTCCTGGCCACCAAGCTCGAAGGGATCATGCTAACTGAGAATTTCATCAAATTTCGATATTTCAGGCCCTACTCTTCACCACCTAGAGTCATACTGTCCTAATAACACTTTCACAATGTCCATCCGTATCATATACGTGTCCATGCGAAAGATCTAGGGCACAGGTGTCCTGTAGGCTTCGCAATACGGCAAGAATCCGTGCCTTGCGTGCCAAATTGGGTTTTCAGTTGTAGAGCCAGCGCTGGCACACATGCTTTTGCCACGATGTCATTGCTGAACATTTAGGTTCAGGTACCCAGGGTAAATGGATTTCGTTCCCTTTTGCTACATGTACAAACAAGAATTTAGTCACTCAACATTGGTCAGCACAAGAATAAAAACGGGAGGTAGGTAGGTATATTCCGGCGCGGTCCCGCTAAGAAACAGCCGGGCCCGTACTACATACATGCGTCAAATGTATGCTACGGATACCTTTTCCATCTGACCACTTCAACACCTGAGTACCTGTCTGCATCTCCCACAACATTAGGTACCAAAAAATCAAATACCTGTTGGATCAACGAGATGCAGCCAGAACCCGAGGGTGGCCCGGCCTCCAGGATCGGGCATGAGGGAACATAATATGATTCCAGTGTGTGATATAGATACTCTGCTGGACGGAATATAGGGCATGCAGAGTAAACTGCGAATACGTCATAGGTATACTTCGCCAGGCGTTGGATAAGGTCGAAGTCACGGGTGTGGACCAAATCACGGAGCGCGACATCGAATGAAGGCCAGGTGTGTGGTGTTTCCGGGACAAGACTGTATACATCCGCAAGGAAGTCGTACCGAATCGCCACGAGTGCCGGCGCTGTGCATCCGAGTAACGCATGACTCTCGCTTTCCACTGCCAGACGGCAGAAACGGCAGAGACGCGAGTCCCTGGGGACACGCTCCTTCAAGCGCTTTTTATAGCGTAGGATCTCAATGCTCAAGGTATGGGACGAGAGAAGGAGGCGAGTCAGTGCCTTGCAATGAGCAGGTACCGGGACACGGAGATATTGGCGGAGTTTCAGCGTAGTTGTAGACCTTGCCTTGTCCATGAGTTGCGAGCCGTCAACTGGCTGCAGCGATGGTTTGCTAACTGCACTAGCTGTATCAGCTTCCAAGACTCGGAACCCTTCGAAGTTGATGGAGGCCTGGATCAGGGAAACCCACACTCGAGGTTCCTATACCTTGTCTACAACTCAGGCTTAGCAGAGATTCCGAGCGCCACTATGCAGAGCTGCAACAGCTGCACCATCCATGCACAACTGAAGGTCCAGCAACAAAAGCAGCCCCAAGTCTCCAATTCTGACTCTGAAGTTGAGGTGGTCGAGACCACTAGTCGGGCCCAATGATGATGCCATCATTGTCAAGCACCAGCACCAATCCAATTTCTTGCTGTTCTACTCCATCTATGACCCCAACAACATGGCTAGTCATCATCAGGAAAAACTGTCTGGCAATTAGTTGCCTGGTTACATATGTTACAGGATGTAGCTGCCTGTAGCACAACATGTTGGCTAGCTATGTAGCTCCAGTAGTTTGCGTAGTTTCATGTGTAGCACATCATTGCTGCCACTGATTGCAATGTTGGAGCTAATGATCTCATTGAGAGACAGTCCAAATGACGGGATGTCCAGACCTTTTTGATGTGCAGGGCTGACTCCTCTCCCAGAGTAAGGTCCAAAATCTATCCAGCGCCTATTCAATTGAAGTAAAGTTTATTAGTCAGAGATGGCTTTCCCGACAGTTGTTGGAACAACTGGACCTCGTTGAGATGCATCCAGGTCATTTGTGTGACTTCTACCTGAGCCAGACGGAGATCGCCTACATAGGGTAAGAGCTGGAAGCAATCAGCCATAAATAATTCCTGCAGAGAGCAAACTTGCCAGCGATAACACCAACAGTTGGTTGCCAATCGGCATGAGAGGGTGGGGCCAAGTTGTGTGGGGGCTGTTTTTGTAAGATACTGGCTTGTACGAAGTCCTGAGGGATGGGATTGCCAGTCAGCAGAGCTCGTAGCAGATTGGTGAATGCGGATACAGACCCGGCAGTGTTGTTGATTCAGACCCTATATCCATTCAGTTCCTTCTGAAGCCATGGAATGAACAAGGCACAACAACTCATCATGCATCACTTGGCAAGATAGCGGTGTTGTGGGTATAAAGGGGAAAATAATAATACTTGCCAAAAAAGGAAAGAAAGAAAGGGAAGCAAAAAGAAAAGAGAGGGTGTATCTGGTATCTGAGCTACAGCATTCTGCCAGTATAACATGGCTTTAAAAACTTTGAAGTCAGCACAAAAACCAAGAAATTTTCAGCCTGCAGCACCAACTTTCAGCAAGTTTTCTGGAGAACACCACTCCTTATGAGCTTTGGTACAAGCAGAAGCCGGATGTGTCACACCTTCGGGTGTGGGGCTGCCTTGCATACGTGCATGTGCAGAAGGATAAGAGGGACGCCTTCTGGGCTTCATTTCCAGAAGTGCATCTTTGTAGGATATCCTACAGAGTACAAGGGGTGGTTGTTCTACAACCCTGTCACCAGAAAGCTGGTCACATCTGAGCGTGCTGTCTTTGATGAGCGCTACTTCCCTGGAAACAAGCCTTCATTACTGAACCACATTTTGTGGAATCCACCTTCGTTGATTTACCTCCTTCCGCTAAGCCACATGTTGTGCACAATGACGGGGGAGATGAGGATGAGTCTCGTATTCATTGAGCACCCCCTGCACCAACTCCCAATCCATCTACTCCAAATCCTTCCCCTCCACTTTCAGAGCCTTCAACTCGTCCTAATTCACCTCCACCTCCAGAACAGCCTCCAAAACCTCCTAATTCGCCTACACCTCCAGAGGAGAGTAGCAATGATGAACTGCTCCTTCAGCCAGGGAGTGTTCTCATTGTTGCACATGAAGGCGATCCAATGAGCTCTACGCTTCAAGCAGCGAATGTTGCAGCATTCGACGAGGAAAAGACTGCAACAGAACGGGACTGTAGAACGAGGCAATTGCGCACACAACGGCCATGCTGCATGAAGCCATTCTTCCGCCATCTTTCAAGGCACTGGCTGTTTCAGCATCCATGTGGCCTGGTTAAATATGTTGCAGGATGTAGCTGCCTGTAGCAGCACAACACATCAGCTATGTAGCTCCAGCAGTTTGCGCAGTCTCTGCAGCACTGGGCTGCCCATATGTAGCACATCATTGCTGCAGAGTCAGGTCTCCCTGAGCTGAAACTGGTTGCACAAAACAGTGCTGCAAGCAAGCACATTGCATATTTGGTGGCCAGGAAACGTTAAATATGGTAAGTCCTCCACTATGCCATCTGCTGACAGTGAAGCTGTGTTCGAGGGAAGCACAGCATTAGCATTTGAGTTGAATGGCAGAGTTTGGGAGGGGTTTCCAAAGTGCAGAACAGACCAAGTTGAGACTGGTTGCACAAAACAGTGCTGGGAGCAAGTACACAGCATGCATTCCATATCTGGCGGTTAGGAAATGTTAAATATGGTAAGTCCTTCACTAGGCCATCTGCTGGCAGTGAAACTGTGTTCAAGGGAGGAATAGCACTTGAATTGAAGGGCAGAATGTCCAATGTGCAGCAGAACAGACCAAACTTTGAGTGGTCTCTGTTCATATTCCTGTGCATACAGCCTTACTGCTGTGTGCACTGATACATGCACTGCCATCTAAGCAGTGCATTTCAATGTATATATAAGTAGGGTATGTGTCTATTCCTCAGGGAGCAAAGCCTGTATGATCATCAACATAGAGCACACAATATTTGTAGCCCTCTCAGCTGAACTAACCACCAGATATGGAATGCATGCTGTGCACTTGCTCCCAGCACTGTTTTGTGCAACCAGTCTCAACTTGGTCTGTTCTGCACTTTGGAAACCCCTCCCAAACTCTGCCATTCAACTCAAATGCTAATGCTGTGCTTCCCTCGAACACAGCTTCACTGTCAACAGATGGCATAGTGGAGGACTTACCATATTTAATGTTTCCTGACCGCCAAATGTGCAATGCATGCAATGTGCTTGCTTACAGCACTGTGTTGTGCAGGGTCTGGTGTATTTCTGTATTGGGAGTTCCCTTCACAAATAGCTCAGTTGGATAGAGCACCAGTTATACAAACCAGGAGGTTGCAAGTTTGAATCCTGCTTCAGCCATTTTTCCAACACAGGCAGCAAATAGATACAAGTCCTGGATGAAGAAATAGGGGAGTTGCGAAATTAGAATTTGGGATTTGCCTATCATTAACGAGAGCCTGAGCCTGCACCTTCTGCTTCTACACCAGACCCTACACCTCCTCCTTCTTCTATTGGTGTTGCTGCACGTCGCAAGCACCATGGTCAAACAATGGAGCATAGTGTTGGAAAAATGGCTGAAGCAGGATTCAAACCTGCGACCTCCTGGTTTGTATAACCGGTGCTCTATCCAACTGAGCTATTCTGCTGATAGTGTGAAGGGAGCTCCCAATAGGACCTTCAACACATAGGCCTGCAGCAGAGTGGTGGAAGACTTAGCCTGCTTATCAAGAGCCTACTCTGGCTATTTCGAGCGATGCAGAGGACAGCAGCGATGATGACCTGCTCCTGCAGCCAGGGAGCGTTCTAATTGTTGCACATGAAGGCAATCCAACAAGCTCTGTACTTCAAGCAGCAAATGTTGCAGCAGTGCAGTCAGCTCAAGCTGCTGTTCACTCTGTACCAAAGCTCATATGGAGTGGTGTTCTCCGGAATGTGAGATGTTGGATACACATCAATTAGCAAAAGGAATGTATGGGGCAATTGCAAAAGCACATTGAAAGGTGGCAGATTAGCTCCATGATGCATAGCCGTTGTGTGCTCATTGACAGTGTGATTACTGTGTTCTGCCATTCCATTCTGCTCAGGTCTGTTCCTCGTTGGAATGATGACGAACAATGCCTTCAGAGCGCAAGTAATGGTTGCAGCCTTTGGTTGGACTGTGCCATTCTCGGTTTACACTTACTTCGGACTTATCCTTACTCCATGGACATTACTTACTGCTTGTGTGCACTGGTATCCTGATGGATCCAGATGCTGTACATGTGATGCATATTCCTATGCTCACAAATTGGATCTGGCTTCTGGTTTGAAGTAAGCGTCACACCATTCACCAAACCCTTGCTCAAGATCCTCTGAGTATCAAAGTGGTGGTCAAGCCGACAATGCAGCAAGTCCTGATCAAGAGGCAATGTCACCTCTTGACTGAAGGAGATGACAGATCCTTTCATGAGAATAGAGTAGCAATGAACACGAGATAAATAGGTAGTAGAGATGAGATTGTGAGATAAAGATGGAACATATAAGACATTTGTGAGGATAATAGGTCGGCTACTACCTCCGTGTATGCATGGCCTGCAGTATCTCTCCCACCAATTCTGAATAGACTACAACTCCATTCGCGATGATAACTGGAACTCTGCAAGGGCAGGCATTTAAGAGCCAATCCCTAAAACGGGTCATATGCGAAGTGCACCCTGAGTCTGAGTTCCATCGTCGGTCAGAAAGCAACGAAGTGAGGAGGGAGAGAACACTTGCATTAGAAGTAACTTGGGACTTTGCTGCTGCACCTTTGTGAACTGGTTTCTTTACAATAAGCTCCAGAAATTGGAAGCCTTGGAAGAAAGTGTGATTGGGCCTGCCACAACCTACGCAGATGATCGGCTGTGCAGGGGGTGCAGCTACGATGGCAGCAGATGAAGCGGGTGAGTAGAGATCACAGCCAAAGCAAGGCTTGAAAGCGGGCTGATCTGACTAGTATCCTTCCTGGTGATGAATCCTGAATGCCTGATGATTGGCATAGGCTTCCTCAATGGCTTTCACCTTGAGATTGTCCCGTGCTTCACAATTGAACAGGGGGATGTATTATACTCACAGGTCTCGGATGAATTTTCGCGGGTGTCACGCGAAATTTTGGCGGCTGCCGAACTGCCGAAATGGATTTTCGTCATGTGTCACACACCCCTTGCCGAATTGAACGAAATAATACAGTAGTTTGAAGAAGATAAAACTTGTTTTACAGTAGTCTAATACCACTTTTCGATCCGGCTGGTAATCCGTACAAGACACGGCATTCACACACCCGAATGTTGTCCAAATCGAGCATAAATAGCTGTTTTTGGAACAGGGAACCCCCTGTCTGTCTTCAAGGCTTCTAAGTTATTCCCCACGCTGTTCTAAATAAAATCCGCGCCAACCGTGGGAGGCATCAGGAACCCGCTTTCCTTCTACCTACCATCTAATGTGCGTCCACCACCTCCAATTTTATTCGTTGCTGACGTTTCCGTTGGCTATAGGTGCGTCATGAGCATCATTTTCCTTGTTCGTGTTACGCGGGTGATCTTCAAGTCCTGGGATGAAACGAAGGAAGCTGCGCATAGCATCGTCAGTACTACCCCAGATCATGACATATTTGTCTTATCCAAGATTTCTTTCAGTGCGCCAGGCACCATGAAGCGTCTCGATCGACAGCTATCCGTGAACTAGAGATATGGGTGCGTAATACAGTGCTCGACGTTCAGAAGTCCTCGCATGACATTTAGCACCAGGTGACAACCAGCACCTCTTGCACAGTAGTAGATACAGAGGCAGCCGAGGACGGCCTTGATGCCATCGGGTCTCTCGGACACGCAGGCGTTGACATGGCTAACCGCTGGGCAACAGTTGTTAGTTCGCCCAAGGGCACCTTAAAGGGCATGACCGAGAAACAGGGCTAACAATAGGGCTCCGAGTAGGCGAAGCGACTCGAAGGGCATCGCAGGTAGCATCTCAACGTTTCTGTGGTATTTCACATGAATATGGAAAGAAAGTTCAGTCCAACTGTGTGCAACTTGTATGCGGAGATTAGAACCCTTCTTTAGTCAAGCGGGGTCAAGGTCACCCTCTCCAAGCCCAAAGTGAGGTCAATGGGGACTCGCCGTCCTGGTAGCGTCCTCGTCGTGGTTGGCGGTTTCGGTCTCCGGTGGAAGATCCAAAACTTTGAAACAACGTCGGGCAAGGGAGAAGCAAAAATATCCGTAAGTGGAGTTGCACAACGGTTAAACGACTGAGATTGAATGTGGTTGGAAGTGGATACGTTTTTGTTGATGACATATTTCAAGTGGTACCTTCAGCATATTCCTATCGAATATCCCGAACTAGCGACCATCCAACTGGCCGAACACCTTTGGAACACCTTTTATTAGCCTGCATTTTTTAGGCCAACAAGGTAGAATGAGGGGGGGCGAGTGTGTGGTAAGCTCTGGGTTGTGCCTGTACGGGCAGAAGGGGGACTGCGGTGCAACAGTGGGTGCACAGGCAAGTAGAATGCCACAGGTCCTTAACCGCACCAAATGACAGCGCAAACGGGAAATCGACGTTTTTTCCGATACAACGCTCAGAGGTGAGGGGTGTCTAGAGCTGATATAGGCTTCTAGAGGCACCTCCTCGTTGGGATCGACGTCATCCGACGATTTTCGCTTTTTGATGGTGGTGGTCGGAATTTGGAAATCATCGGGATCAAAAGATCTCGTCAAATGCACTCGATGCCCAAATGTTGCAGGACGAGTCCTGATACAATTTATAAGTTAAAAATCTTTTACCATTCGCTCATCCTGCGCATCTTCTTCTGACACCCACGCAACCGCTTCTTCTTCTGATTCCCATACGTCCGCATTGACCACCGCCGAGACTTGCGGGTGGGCCGCGCGGTAATCCAGCTCCATACGTCTCGCCTTGGAGAACCCATAGTAGAGTCCAGCGCGCTCATCATCGACGGTCAGCTCATTATCTGGCACCAGGGCTCGTGAGGCATTCACACAAGATACAAGGCGCAGCTCACCTTTCAGAGTCTCGTCCAGAGCTTCCAATACGGGAAGCAGGGCTTTCTTCTGCTCGAAGAGTGACCCCGCTTTCATCGTCCGGTTAGTTTCAGCTGAAATAAAAAGGCTCGTCAGGCGGCCACAGGAGAGAGTATGGATGATACTTGCTAGGGTTATTCTCCAGTGTTCGGGGGCCGCTCTGCCAATCCTCCCAAGCTGGCCCCGCCGCCGCCTGCCCAGTCTTCCTCGCCCGCGCCGTCACCGCTCCTGCCCCCTCCACCTCCGCCCCCAGTGCTGTTTCCCCCCTGTTCCCTTTCCTTGCTGGAGCTCCCGCCCCACTCGTCCTCTCTTGCCTCTCCCCCCGTCTCGTGTCCGTCGCCGGATGGGTCCCTGATTCGGAAATCAACGCACTGCAGGACCTGCTTTCTCCGTCTTCGCAATACGATCCGCCCCTGTGACAGGATTACCTTGATAGCGACCCAACCTTCAAGGAGGCGATCACCTCCAAGTCCAACAAGCAGCCTGCCTGATCAGGCAGCATCAGGCTGATCAGGCTGTATCAGGCTGATCAGGTCGGTCATCCTGATCAGGGATCATCCGGGTTTTCTGACGCTTTTCAACCCTCAAAAATCCTGACCGTCTGATTTTCTCTGACATGCCCAGGTCGATGCGTGTCATACATTTTGGATTTTTCCGACACGACAACGGCAAAATGAAGCTGAATTACAGCTCTTTGCGGAACTTAGGGCGCGGTCCGTTTTTTTCTTTTTTTTGTAAGTTTTCACGACATCCTTGATTGTGAGCTCAATTCTCAACGTTGCGGGGCAACCTCTCTCTGTTTACTACCTCTAGCATGCTTACTACCTCTAGCATGCTGCTCAAGCGTTAAAACTGATCGATAATATTCAATTAATTTTGGACGGGACGGGCGGGACGAGCCAAGAATTGAACACCCCTATTGAGATTCTGCAGGGTATGACACCTTAGGACATTTTCCTGGTCATATCTCAACATTGAGTGCGAACCAAGACGTCAGATTGTAGAGAGACCTTCTGGACGCATTTGTACTATTGATGGCGCATCAATAAAATTCGGTACCATCAATAGTACAAATGCGTCCAGAAGGTCTCTCTCTACAATCTGACGTCTTGGTTCGCACTCAATGTTGAGATATGACCAGTTAAACCATCTTTTAGTCAGTTAGTGTACATCTATATCATTCAATCTGTACTATCCCGGTACTTCATGCCCTCTGCAATACCTCCAAATACATCATATCAAAAGTTTAGGGCAATTGAAGCAGTATCGCTAATGCTGGGTGCTCAGAAAATGTCCTAAGGTGTCATACCCTGCAGAATCTCAATAGGGGTGCTCAATTCTTGGCTCGTCCCGCCCGTCCCGTCCAAAATTAATTGAATATTATCGATCAGTTTTAACGCTTGAGCAGCATGCTAGAGGTGGTAAACAGCGAGAGGTTGCCCCGCAACGTTGAGAATTGAGCTCACAATCAAGGATGTCGTGAAAACTTACAAAAAAAAGAAAAAAACGGACCGCGCCCTAAGTTCCGCAAAGAGCTGTAATTCAGCTTCATTTTGCCGTTGTCGTGTGGGAAATTGAACTTAGGCCCTGTTTTTTTTAGGTGCAATCCGAGTTTGCCAGAATGAAGATCAGGATGTGGCGTTCCGTTGCACACTTTTGAATTGTGAAAAATATGCAGCGGTTATCGAGATATCGCGCCCGGAAAATCGACTGTTTTGTCCATTTTTGACTGTTTTCGTGTGCTTTCACCCACTTTTCACCAGCTTTGCTCATTTTGCGGGCCCGATATCTCCCGTTTGCCTGTATATTTTTATATTTCAAAATGCAAGATGTATAGGCTCATCTCGCCCTTCAATTTGGGTGATACAGAATCTTCCCTAAAAGATCACAGGTCAGCTTATAAAAATCGGGTTTCCAGTCTTTTCAGCATTTCGCCCCGGCTGATAGCGCATCAATATATTTTGATCAAACCAATGGTGAAGAAACATTCCGAAGGTCCCTGTTAAGCATCTCACAACTTGGTTGACCGAAAAATATGTGTTCAACGTCGAGATATGGCTCAAAGAAGCATGTGACATTTCTCTTGGTCAGTTAGTGTATAGCATCCATCAATAGCATTCATCATTATCGACGGGGAAATTGTGTGATACATTAAAAATCCCGGTATTTCTAGCTCTCAGACACCCCAAAACACCCAAATTTGACCCACCAAATCGTCTTGAGGTGTTTAGGCAAAATCGAGCAACCACACGACCTGCGTAACTTCCGTCCGAATTGAATGAGCCTGCTTTCAAGGAAAACGGTTAAAATTTGAGCTCACAAGGACGGATCTCGTGAAAACTCCCAAAAAAAAAGAAAATGTGGCAGTCCGGTGTGGAGATTATTGAAATCTTTCTGAGGTGCACGAATAAGCTCAACCAAGTTTTACAGTTGAATCCTGTGCACATCGTCAAATACCAAGTTCAAATAATTTCAAAAAATATGCAGCCGTCGGTAACCTTTGTTTTTGGTTAAAATGGTCCATCATATGTTCAAGAACACTGAATAGAGTATATTGTAATGCTCAGAACAAAAATTGAGGAGGCTATCTGCACCATTTTTGCATTTATGATGAAATGACAAAGTCGATTTTTCCAAAAACCCTTATTTATTTTATTACGGGACAACGGTACAGATGTTGTATGAATTAAACCATGCATACTATTTTAGAATCCATCGAAGTACATACCGGAATTTTGTTTGAAGTGATTTGACCAAGAAATGACCCCAAACGACGGCGTGCAGAACTTTAGAGCGCCACTGTAGATAGCAACCTTGCTAGGAAGGTAATGGAGGTAAGGGAGGATATTCGACCCAATTTCCCCCAAATTCAATCCCGCGATATTACCAAGGGAGGCTTTTCCTGATGGCCAGTGAGGGCAATATAGTCACGTGTTTGGAAATGTATTGGATTGCAGTGTGGGCAATGGGGTCACGCGGTTGAAAATGTAGCTGCAGAAAAACCAAATCTCAACCATTTTCGGTACACCAGTCAGTGCTGGCTAAAATGAGTCAATGGAAATTACATCCGCCCAATTTTACATGTAAATTACAGGGCAAAATACGTATTTTACATGGAGGCCCTCCAATCTGCATGTAAAAAACTGTGAAAAAACCCACTCCAAGCAGGCTCACAGGGCAGTCTTTTTTCGTCTTCTGGCCCTGCCAGGAAACTCAGGCTGGCTAATAAACACAGAACCCCTTCTGAGGTGACACGGATGGTGGACACATTTGAGGAAGTGACAGCCGATGTTTACATGCTTTACAATATTTTTTACACCCTTAATGAGTGCTCAGGAAGAGCCATGGAAGATTTAATGGCCGGCACCGTGGGAATAAATTCAAACTCCGCAGATTATGTAACAACCCTACCCTCCATACATCAATCGCGCGGTAAACTACAGACTAATGCTTCCCTCAAGTGGGCAGGCTTCAGCAATCTATCTCCTCCAATTTGATTTTGTGTGGCATTCGACAAACTGAACATTTTTGCATGCGTGCGCTGTAACAATTGAGTGGTGGGAGAAAAGCAGTGCTAATCGATGAGTCGACGCAATAGGAGATCTTGCCCCAATACGGTTGTTTGCTTGTGATTGTGTGACACAAACAAATTTGATCCCGTTGATACGCTGACAGCGTGTCCAAGAGCGCGAGCCGAATAAATCAAGCAAGCAACTCCCAGTGCAACCGTAAGTCGAAATATGTGCGAGTGGGTCAAACCATCCTCAGAACTCGGCTGGTGGGGAAAGGTAGGAAATGGGGAATATGATGTGTTGGTGGTGGAACGAAGAGCGGAGATGGGAACAATAGTGTTCAGCTTGCCGAAACTGCCGTTGATTGGAAAAACTAACCACAGATGGACTCTGCGGTAGTGCGTGCGTACGGGATTGGCGGCGGTTCGGGCCGATTAGTCATCTGTTTGTCTTTGTTGTAGCGACATCTATCCTTGCTTCATCCCTGCATCGCGATACTGCGGGATTCCTCTGGCGACGACCGAGAGAGGATCTGGGCCTACCCCAACTCGTCTGCCAGCTCGCCATTGTAGAAAGCATTAGGAGAATGGTCCCAAATAATATATAGACTATACGAATACATGACACCCTAGTTTCTTTGTGTGCGCGAAGAGGACCGACCATTCGAGGCCCCGGCTTGGGGGACCACCCGAGTGCACTGCCTCGTTCGCGCTTTCTACTTTGTCCCTGACCCTCACTCTAACCACCCTAACCTGAACCCAAACCCTAACCAAGCGAGGCGGGACACACGGCCGATACCCGGAGTTAGGGCAAGGCGCCCTAACTCCTCGGACGCGAGGCATCGCCAATGGCATGCTTGATCTCTGTTGTGGTGCTGGCGTGTCGGTCGGGTACGGCGGGGGGGCTAGCGACAAGCATGATGGCAGTAAGAGAGGAAGGAGCGTGGCTGACGAATATTGACCAAATTTCGATATCGACAGGGGGTACGTGACGCGTGACTATCGATTTCAACGAATTAATCCAGTATGTGGAGGCACCGGCATGCACCGCGCATTAATGCATTAGGCCTGGCGGAACTATCGAAAAGTGAATTACAGTATCAGATCCCTGACTGACAGCTGCGTGACTGCCACTGACCCGTGACTGACGAATTGATGACAAATCCCGATTACTACCGAGTCTGCCGAGCGTCGGCAATAATGCGATCATGACATCAAGCAGTGGCGCTGCAGCTGACGCAGCCTGACGTTCTACAGGCTCTGGAAGGCCGATATCTGCCAAAGACTTCCCCAGACCTTGCAGCAGAGTTTGTAGGGCAATCAAGACTTCGTTCCTGATCAATGCAGGAGGCGGAGAAGCAGTGACACGCAACATGCGGTCCTTGATATCTGCTGACAGAGGGTCCTCGTGGGCTTCCCATAACATAAGGGCTGGACTGCCTTCCACGGCGAGCACAACAAATTCCACCACAGTTGAGTTGGAGCTGCACCGGACTCCAATAGTTCTTCAAATGTCATAATGCCCTCATCACGGTTGTCTAAAAGGCCCATGGCGCGCGCGGCCTCCTGGTACGTGCTGTACACAACACCGTCGATGGTGCGCAAGTCTGTCCAGCTCCCGGCGAGTAAGAGTGCCCGAAGATAGAACACGTCCCCGTGTCGTGGATATACCATCTGGATGCGACACACTCCAATGTGCTCCGGTTCGTAAAATCGAATTCGCATCCGTGGGCGCCCCGGAAATTCGTCTTCAAGAATTTCGAGAGAGTGCATTTCCTTCTGGGGATCATGCTTTTCCAGTCGGCATTTAGAACCGAATTCGATGTACGTGATTCCGTTCAGGTCAGGATGAAGCGGACGCGACATGTACCGAACCAATAGTGTACCATCAGATTCAGAACCATCTTTCCGAGCCATTTGGCCATACTGTCGACCAGGTAAGTGGATTGGGAGTCGTTTGACACCAGGTTTCTTCTCATAGATGTGGAAGGATGCTAGTCGCATTGCGGCTTCAATACTGGAGAGGTATCGTCCTCTTTCATAATCTCGAATTTCATCAACAGGTTTCCGGGTTGGAGAGGGTGTTGTCGGATGGACGGCTGTTTCCGTATTGCCCAATTTGCCTGGTCCAACGATTTGAAGAAGTATTTGAATAGATATTGGAAAAGATTGACCCCCGTGGAAAACTCGACGTTGATGTGGCAGTCATATTTGAGAATCAACCAAAGAATATGTGAAACAATGAATTCATCTTCCGGATGCCGGCGTCGATGCTCGAAATATCCTGAATTGACTGAGCATGAACAAAAAGCTGGTACAATTGAACATAAAACTAACCGCGATCGTTGAATGAAGAGTCCGGTTTTGTCGGCTTGGGAAGCCATACTGGCATTCGCGCGGCCAGCCACATCTGTGATAAGATTTTGAGGGATCGTGAATGTGTGCCATATGGCGTTTCACGGCATCACGAAGCGATCCGGCGTTGCGAGGAAGCTCAGCGCTGAGGAAGGCATCAATTTCGGCCGGGGATCTGGGGACGTTCTTTAGTGCAACCGCTATATGCTCATGGGGGAGACCACGCTTTTGGAATTCTGTAACCCGGATATGGTACAGAATAGGACCCATCAGCGTGCGGATGTCCTTCATGAATGCGGACAGATATCGCTGAAAAACTCGTACAATGAGATCGAGGCGATCGTTTGCCGACTGTCCAGGACGCAGCTGGGAAGTTATTTCAGGCCAACGCGGGTTGGTGGTAAAGGTGATGAATAGGCTGACAGGGCCGAAGGCTTTTCGGAGCGCGAGACAGTCGGAGATGTTGGCTGCTGACCAGGCCGGGGAATGAACGAATGTGGATGGCAACCGCACATCATCAATCTGCTCCTCGTCACCTGTTCCGATGTACTCAGCCTCATCCGGATCAGAGTGTTGATTATGACGGATATAAGTTCGGCGAGCCTCTTTGATGGCGCTCCAAGAATCAACCAAATATTCACCTGCGTGATATTAGTGGTGTTTGTAAGAGCTTAATATTTCCAAGTACCTGTCAGTCGAGAAAAGGTGGACATCTGTTCCGCATTCATATAGAACCGAGTTCTATACCATCGGGCCTGGCTACTCTTTTTGCCATCGGAGGTGAGACGGGTGGGGGACCATCCCAATGTGCCATGTGGAAGCAGAAGCAAATAATGGAGTGGCTCCACAAACGGGGAAAGAAGATCCAGAAAAATAGGTTCAGCCTGGTCCTTCCGTTGAATGACCGATTTACGGCGTGAAGGTGGTGACGCAGGCGCAAGAGACACAATTGCGGCAATTTCATTGCTAATGCTGTCCGAGTATTCAATGTGGAGAGCGATGTCATCAGTGTCATCGTAAATGTTGAGATTTTCGAGTTCGGCTATGAAGGGATTTACCCGTTCCAGCCCAGCCAGCGTGCATCGGGGAGACCTAAAATCATCTCACGTTGGCAAGATGTGATCATGGCCTCAAGTCCTGGCGGGATTTACGGTGTTGTGATCTCCACGACATGGCCGAGTCCGACCAGATGCCAGCAAACTCTCTCGGAAAGTTAATGCGGCAAGTCTTGCCTTTCAAAATCTGAGTTTTCCTACATCAATTCACCTCACAGACCCCAAGTGTCGCAACCTTTTTTGAACCTGGTCCTATCCGAAATTCGCTGCGGAGACCGATTATTGTCAAGGAACCAAAATCCTGCATACATCTCTCGCGCGGCAAGTACATCGAATACATTGAACGTACAGAAACTCGTTCAATGGGAGGTGTCTGCGGTGAGGACGAGAGATCTCAGGAGTTCGTCCGCCCGAGAGGGCCACACGAAACTGCTGGCATCGACCTTGGAATTTACAACCCAGACCTCGTCGACCTCATCATCCTGGTAGTCGGGGTTTGAGAGGCGATCAGAAAGTTTGCGCATGTGGTCAGGGCTACTATCGCCGCCGTTGTGGCTATCGACGTCACCATTGCCCTCTCCGCGAGAACGGCCGGTAATGGCGTAGAAAAAGAGTGACTGCCTGTGGAGCTTTGTCCTTCTGTAGTTCAACACGGCCCTGGATCAGGTACAGTCTATTGGTCGAGTCAATTTGTTGCTGCAGCCATTTCAGAGCCGATTTGATCACACATTTTGCATACTCCGCAATTGATTTAGGAGTCGCATTGTGCATATCTGGGGGTGGGCAATGAAAAGGCATCTTGGAGGCCGCCTTACACACCGAACCATGATGTCTTCCCCCGTGATGCCAGTTGAAGCGAACTGTTCAGGCTAGCTCTCGCGAGGTGAGTCTGTTCAAGGCCAAGAAGATATTGCAGGTAAGAAAGCAGGACCAAGTAGCGTCTGACTCGGAAAGGCATGATTCCAGTTTCGGTGAATAGCGGCGCGATTAAGCAGTGGGAATGGAGGTTCAGAGTAATATGCAGCAAACACGAACAAACGGTGCTCGCGGTTTGTCAGCAACCTTGCTGAACAAAATGCCTTCAAAAAATTCATTTTTGGGTGTATAGGGACGAAATGTGGACCAAACGACGCACATTCACGGCGTCGTTGTACTCATATCAAAATCTTATACAGCGGGTGAGGGAAAATGTTGTCCAAAAAAGGAAATGCGTAATCATGATTACGCTGTCTTCTTCGCGAGCACAGGGTTCAAAATGGCAGTACGAAGCATGTGATTCAAAATGGCATTCTGTGGCATGGGGGTCAAAATGCGAATTAAATTGTTCAATAGTGAAGCACAGGGTTCAAAATGGCAGTACGAAGCATGTGATTCAAAATGGCATTCCGTGGCATGGGGTCCAAAATGCGAATTAAATTGTTCAATAGTGAAGCACAGGGTTCAAAATGGCATTACGAAGCATGTGACTTGAATCTCATGCTTCGTAATGCCATTTTGAACCCTTTGAACCCCATGCCACAGAATGCCATTTTGAATCACATGCTTCGTACTGCCATTTTGAACCCGTCTCACCTCTTATTCCCTTTTCTTATTTCTGCGTATCCGAGACTACTGTCATTTTTTGTCTAAACCCTTGCATATATACGCCTCGCTTCCCCAGGCTCCGCATCAACGTCTCGCTCGGGATTAAACAATCTCCATGTCGGACTCGACGTATTTTTCTTTCCGTTTGGCGTTCCCTTTCTGCTTTTCGGTGTGTCCTTTCTGTTGTTTAATATCTTGGGGTGAGACTGATCTTTTTCACTTCGCATATTATCGTCGCCGGTACGGGCCACGCCGACGTACCACCTGCAAGGTTATCTCAGCGGTGCGTTATCAATTTATAACTCTAACCTTGTGCGTGATTCTGCTATCTCTCGTCATATTTGGCTGCGTTTTCTGTCGGGTACGTTCTTCTAATTTGCCTGCCGTTCCGTTACTCATGGTATTGAGGCCTCAAAGTTAACCTAATTTCAGCTTTGGCTTCTACTGCACCGCAGCCATAGGTAGGTTGTCATTTTTGCCCTTTACGTTTACGCCACTAATTCTTCCTCTATTTTTGCCACTCAACGTCACTGCATGGCCGGAATCTTCAAACGACCGGTTGAATTCGCTGGTTGGTGGACTTTCAGATCTCAATTCAGGTACTTCGTGGATTTGACTCGCTCACCTGGTACCAGATCTTGGCGATTTTTCTATATACGCATGCGGTGAGCTGACTTCGCCAACTCACTCGATTCATAGTTTGACTCAACGAGCAGGTCTTGGATGTGCGCTACCCCATGCGCGACACCGTAGACTAGCACGGAGACCTGTATTTATGCACCAGTAATATGATTATGTGGACCTCTCTACCTGACTGCATGGACAATCAACATGACTGACCTGTGGTAATCAACCTGCTGGTGAAACTCAATCCAGCTGGTTGTGAGCCTCAATCATAAGGCTCCAACCGTTTCCGTTTTTAAACGTTTTAAACGGATAAAACCGTTTCCGTTTCCGTTTAATTTAGGCCCAGCTCCAAACTGTTTTTAAACTGTTTTTATACGGTTAAACGGTTAATTTTTTTCGTTGCCTTTAAGCCTGCAGATGGAACTTTGCGTGGAACATTATTCCGGAGTGATTCAAGATGCCGAACTCCGAGGTGATTGTGACCATCATCCGGATGTGCTGTCACTCGCTTTCTTGCTCTCTTCACTCTCGCTTGCAAGTCGCGCTCGCTCTTCTCTGTGGCCGACCGCCGAAAGGATATCATGTGCCCCCTTGTATTGCGCAATACTTCGCAATTGCTGCGCAACACTTGCACAATAAAGATGTCATCTGCCCGCTGCATAAAATGTGACATCTGTGACGGGACGCGTCGAGAGTCTCCTCAGACTGACCCTCACCAATGGCGCCTGCATCTCAGACAAATCCCGTACACACTCCCGTCCAGGCACTGCTGCCTCGTTCCTCGATGACGTGTGCATGCTTGATTCGGACGATGATGCTCCGGAGACTGGTGCGTTGAGCGAGCTCGATCAATTCCTTGTTGCGTACCGGACCTATGGCTGCGGGGATCGCGACCGACCTTTGCTGTGGTGGAAGGTATGTTTATCTCTCCAGTTTTAGTCTTCATTTGACCTTTCCTTGCCATAGGAATTTGTGCACCATTTCTCTGTTGTTGTGCGCATGGCTCGGGATGTTTTTTGGCTATTCCGGGGACTAGTGTCTCGGTGGAACGCCTGTTCTCGAAGTCGCGGCACTTGTGTCACGAGGCGCGGGGATCCATGAAGGCGTAGACAATCATGAGGGCGATGCTCACGAAGATGTGGATCAAGGCTGGGTACCTATGCTACTAGTTATTACCCCTTTGCTGCACCCCAAAAAAATTAATTTATGGTACCGTTTATAAACGTTTAAACGGTTTTTTAAATGTTTACTACCGTTTCCGTTTAATTTAGCCCAAACCTTAAACGGAAACGAAATGGTTGGAGCCTTACTCAATCAACCTGCTTGACTGAACACAATCGAGCTGATTGTCAAACTCAATCAACCTACCCAACAAAATCTGCCAAATCTCAGTGATATGGTGAGGTAGTAGTCCGGTCGCGTGAAGAACATTGGATTGGTGCGTAGATGGGATGTACGTAGTTTCGATCAATTCGTAAATGCACGTGACTTTTAGTTTTCCGACAAATCTCCAAAATCTGCTAAAATCGAGAAAGAATTATTGCAAGGCTTTTCAGAAATAGGGTGTGACGCGTGACATACGAATTGATCGAAACTCTACAGTAAATTGAATAAAAACATTGACACTGAAATCGCTCGCAAGCCGCACATGGGGTGTAAGATGCAAAGGCGTAGTAGGGAGAGGTACACTGCCGCCTCACATTCAGCACTGCAAATGCTGTTACACGCACCATCAGGGCGATGGGCAGCCCGCTGAACTCGCCTTCCACACGGTGTGCGGGGGAGCCGTACGGGACGGCGGTGAGCCGCCACTACGCATCAGCGCGTCGGGAAGCCCTCGTCGAAGCCCTAGACGTGCCGTGTCCGGATAAGGGCAGGAAGGTCAATGAGAGGACGATGGGGGGACGAGCAGGCCGGTCGGATAGCTGCACGGGCTGTATCGGCTTCACCATTTGTTCATGCAACGCCTCGAGGAGAACGATTACGGTGAAGAGGATGACGGCTATTCCTGGCCGCGTTCGTATTGGCGTATTGTCTGTACTGAAGAACTCGAAAGGAAAGAAAAAGACCATCTCAATCTCAACACTTTCCTCCCATTCTGTTTGTGCCCCGCCGCTCCTACAATGATGCCGGTCGAGTTGCTTTACGTCCTATTAGAGTCCTGTATGCGGACAGAGGGGGATACTTGCTCAGTGCTGAGTAGCGGCAATGTGACGGGAAATTGATGGCATCACCGTGGTGTCCAGATTTGGAAGCACTGCCAAATTATGAGTCTCAATGGATGCACCTCATATAAAATCAACCACTGATGCTACGGCTCAAGTCAGAGTCCCAAAAATGTTGGTAAATCATTTTACATGTAATGTCCAGGACACATTTTTGAAATCTACTCTCGAGCTTTAATTCAGTCGGAATTGTCCCAGTATCCAATTCAAATATGGCAAACTTTTCTGGACAATACACGTAGAATAACTCAAAATAATTTTTGGGCCTGTTTTTGTGGCCATATCGGGTCTGTGGGAGCCCGTGTTAGGTGCATCTGGATCAGCGCCAAAACACAGCCACATATGCAGTTTCGCTGTCTCGCAAGGAAAACAGAGTCATGGTGGCCCAAAAAAAGTTGTTCAGCTATATTAAAGGTGCATAAGTAGTTTGCTGTGGTCCCTGATACCTACGATGAGTGAGGAGCCAAGTATAAGTCTTGAAGGCATTGCCATCAAAAGGTCCGGATCACGCTTAGTAAGCGCACGATTTTGGGACCGCACTTGCCGCTACTCATGCTCACTTCGAAATCTCTCCCAAAGCGTGACTGGACTCTGAGGATACTGCAAGCCTTGACCTGTCCCATTCTTCACGTTCGTCCCGTTAGTCCCGTTAGTCCCACCAGCCCCGCCTCTCCCGCCCTGCCCACCAATACCACCTGCAGTATCTCTGGAAGTTTTGAGACCATTGCACAACGGAATGACTTACCCCAAATGTTTACAAACCAAGAAAGAAGCGTATTCGGGACGCCAGGACTTTCACCATCCCCGCCGCCTCCACCTTCTTTGCCACCGTCTCCGCCCTTCCCTCCTATACCACCTGAGAAATCTCAACGTCGAGGACATGTCAGGACATGATCACGGGCGCACGCACCATGGAGCTCGGGTTTGCCAGATCGCACAAGTAAATCCTTGCCCACTGTTCTTCTCAAGGCCCACTTCAACTCCGCGATGTGGCCGACTTTGAATCCATCTTCGAGGAAGACCAGATCTTCTACATGTTGAAGGTCACCCGGGGAACGAAAACGCTTTTTTTGTCGGAGTAGATCCGCAATTTCCTGTCCAAAGCAGTGTCGACGACAAAATTCGGCCATCGTCACGTCCAAGCCGGGCACTTGCGCACCCTCCCGGAAATATACCATTCGCTCCCCGAGTTTCAAGCTATGACCAGTACCGCCCTGGCCCCCGATGCCCCCTGCTTCATGGCCAGCACCATCAGCGTCATTCAGATGAAACTCACCGGGAGTGGTGACATAGTCTTTTCCACGACGTCCTTCCTTCAAGTTGTCTGTCCATGATAAGTGTAAGATCCACTAGTGGTTTATCTAGGCAAGTAATATGCTTGCCCATTTTGACTTCGCGGGTCATTTGAAGCGGGTGCCACGCAGGACTCGGGCTCAGCCTTTAGATATGGTGGGGGTGGTGGCTAGAAGCCGCATTGATAAAAGACATTATGATCGTCCAAAAACAGCATGAATTGCAAGTCGCATGGAACCGCTTGTGAACAACGTAAGAAGGTCCAAATTCGCACTCTTGATGTCTCAATTCCACATGCTCGGAGATGCATGCTTGAGTTCCGCTCGTACGGAATCAGAAAATCTCCGTGCAAGTCGGTTGCGAGAAAGTTCCGATGTCGATAGGATATTAGTATTCAAACCCCCAGTATCCAGGGGCGCAAGGGATAGAATGCTTGTGTGATAGCCAGCGCAATTTCAGTCAGACCTGTCTCTTTAGATTTCCTTCTAGTGCCCCAGGGCCTTTCCAGGAAGGCTTTGTGCTCTGCATTCCAGTGCAAACAAATGCAATTTAATGGTGGCTTGGTATGCTGAGTTTCGCATCAAATCAGTAAATTGCCCTGTTTGGAGCCATTTTAAACCGGATTTTCACGGGACATTGCTTGTGTGATAGCCAGCGCAATTTCGGTCAGAACTGTCTCTTTAGATTTCCTTCTAGTGCCCCAGGGCCTTTCCAGGAAGGCTTTGTGCTCTGCATTCCAATGCAAACAAATGCAATTTAATGGTGGCTTGGTGTGCCTAGTTTCGAGGCTGTGCACCCAAATGCAATTTAATGATGGCTTGGTATGCCGAGTTTCGCATCAAATCAGTAAATTGCCCTGTTTGGAGCCATTTCAAACCGGATTTGCACACGACATTGCTTGTGTGATAGCCAGCGCAATTTCGGTCAGACCTGTCTCTTTAGATTTCCTTCTAGTGCCCCAGGGCCTTTCCAGGAAGGCTTTGTGCTCTGCATTCCAATGCAAACAAATGCAATTTAATGGTGGCTTGGTGTGCCTAGTTTCGAGGCTGTGCACCCAAATGCAATTTAATGATGGCTTGATGTGCCGAGTTTCGCATCAAATCAGTAAATTGCCCTGTTTGGAGCCATTTTAAACCGGATTTTCACGGGACATTGCTTGTGTGATAGCCAGCGCAATTTCAGTCAGACCTGTCTCTTTAGATTTCCTTCTAGTGCCCCAGGGCCTTTCCAGGAAGGCTTTCTGCTCTGCATTCCAATGCAAACAAATGCAATTTAATGGTGGCTTGGTGTGCCTAGTTTCGAGGCTGTGCACCCAAATGCAATTTAATGATGGCTTGCCCTGTTTGGAGCCATTTCAAACCGGATTTTCACGGGACATTGCTTGTGTGATAGCCAGCGCAATTTCGGTCAGAACTGTCTCTTTAGATTTCCTTCTAGTGCCCCAGGGCCTTTCCAGGAAGGCTTTGTGCTCTGCATTCCAGTGCAAACAAATGCAATTTAATGGTGGCTTGGTATGCCGAGTTTCGCATCAAATCAGTTGGTGTGCCTAGTTTCGAGGCTGTGCACACAAATGCAATTTAATGATGGCTTGCCCTGTTTGGAGCCATTTCAAACCGGATTTTCACGGGACATTGCTTGTGTGATAGCCAGCGCAATTTCGGTCAGACCTGTCTCTTTAGATTTCCTTCTAGTGCCCCAGGGCCTTTCCAGGAAGGCTTTGTGCTCTGCATTCCAGTGCAAACAAATGCAATTTAATGGTGGCTTGGTATGCTGAGTTTCGCATCATATCAGTAAATTGCCCTGTTTGGAGCCATTTTAAACCGGATTTTCACGGGACATTGCTTGTGTGATAGCCAGCGCATTTTCGGTCAGACCTGTCTCTTTAGATTTCCTTCTAGTGCCCCAGGGCCTTTCCAGGAAGGCTTTGTGCTCTGCATTCCAATGCAAACAAATGCAATTTAATGGTGGCTTGGTATGCCTAGTTTCGAGGCTGTGCACACAAATGCAATTTAATGATGGCTTGATGTGCCGAGTTTCACATCAAATCAGTAAATTGCCCTGTTTGGAGCCATTTTAAACCGGATTTTCACGCGACATTGCTTGTGTGATAGCCAGCGCAATTTCGGTCAGACCTGTCTCTTTAGATTTCCTTCTGGGCCTTTCCAGGAAGACTTTGTGCTCTGCATTCCAGTGCAAACAAATGCAATTTAATGGTGGCTTGGTATGCCGAGTTTTGCATCAAATCAGTAAATTGCACTGTTTGGAGCCATTTCAGACCGGATTTTCACGGGACATTACTTGTGTGATAGCCAGCGCAATTTCGGTTAGAACTGTCTCTTTAGATTTCCTTCTAGTGCCCCACTAATTCTTTCAGGTGCTACCGTTTCCCGTCACTTGCCAAAATATACGGACCGCCCTATTTATGTGCCTCCATCGGAAACTGTTGGAATGCCTGGGTCAGAGGAGATAGTTAATTTATCAAAGGAACTTGGCGGAATCAGTGAACGTTTGCGAGCCCTGGAGGAGTGGAAGGCTATTGTCGAAAGCCATTGGTCAATGCAGAAGAAAGTTAGTTGGTCCCGTAACATTTTCCATGGTCTAATCAATGTTCAGTGGCAGCCGATGAAGTCGGAATCTGGTGGGCCGACGGAGGAACCAAACCTTGAGGATACCCCTCTAGCAAAGGTCCTCGATGGGCCTCCGACAATAGGTGCCACAGCAACTCGGAGGAGGGAAAAGGTTTGAAGTCTCTGATGGAATATGAGTCCATTCCTCACAGTTCATCCGCAGCCGAAGGCGAGGGCGGACCTTGATGCATTGACCCGGAGCAGGGCAAAGGTTCAAACCCTTGTTAAATCTTCGCCTCCGAGAAATACCAAGGCTGCCCTGACAGCTCGGAGGAGTGAGAAGTCGAGAAAGGAGCCAGACATTGATGCCAAAGATAGAAAAGTCGCTCCAAGAACTCGGGGGAGAGCGAAGGTGGTGAACGACAACTGGAGTAAGGCGGACTTGGAGGTGTCAGCACAGATTTGCATCGAAAGGAACCGCGAATCAATCAAGAAGATGACGGCGACAGAGCTCGAAGCTCAGCTCAAGCTACATCGAGATCGCGGGGACGAGGCGGTGCCAAGGAAATCTAAGCTTAGACTGGTGGCGGAGAAGCGCGAAGCTATGCTTGCAGCTTTACGTCGCATGTAGGTCGGTACGGTCCCACTCAGGAACACCGGTTTAAGGATGTACTATGGTGCCGTTCACTTACCTAACTTACTAACTTACTAAGGGCCTGATCGGGTGCACTAGAAAAAATTTCCAGAAACTTGTCTATACATATCTTTCTCACACGATTCGTCCCTAAACCATAATGTTCTTCTTTGTATTCCAGACGGTGAAAGCCTGGGATAGTGAATAGGCCGGCTAAATGCATTGTATGATACACTTCGCCAGAGGGAAAACTTCCTACAAGCCATAAACTTTATTTAGCAACTTGAGGATTATTCAACGAAAGACTTAGAAACTAGGGGGGTTGAAGGAGAACTTGAAATTCTTAAGGGCCTGATCGGGGACACCAACTGGGCAGATTTCATCGGTGGCTTACATAGCGTAGCGGGTCCGGATCCTAGTGAGGAGTAGTTCTCCCGGTCGGAGCCGTAGAGATGCACGATAAACGGGCCGCATGGTACGGGGCATCACGGCACCGGCATTTTTCCCTAGCGATTCGGCTCCACAATTCCACTTATTTAAGACCGCTTCAGCTGCTGAACAGTGTTCAGAATATGTCCCGCACCAAGCCAGTAGTAGTGCGCGCATTGACGCGGACGGACAGAACGACACAGAAAAGGTCCGTTCATACCATTGTTATCCCTGGAAGTCTTTTTGACTGGCGTTTCTCGGGGGACGTAGTTCACCGTTGCTCTTCGGCAAATTCGGAAATACCAGAAAACGACAGAATCATTGATACGCAAACGCCCCTTTCAAAGGCTAGTCAAAGAAATCTCGCAAGATATCAAGGCTTGTGGTGCACTGGAAATGATGACTCAACACTAGCACTGACGTTGAATTTGCAGAAGGTCGTGCGGTTCCAATCATCTGCACTCACAGTGTTACAGGTCTTGCGTGGCAAGACAGAACGTATCTTCGATCCCAAAGTGGCCTTTCATTGGTTTGTCGGCTTCGGACCACATTTGTCGCGTGATACTAACCGAATTGAACACAGTGACCTGTATATTTGTCCTCATTCAAACACTCCAAATGGGAATGATATAGGTGGAAAGTTAGGACAAGTCTCAAATCTGTTGCGGGCCACCTCCCTACCTGTGTGGTTCAATCAAGTTAAACATTCCACCACTGGGCGAGACAATCCTGCGTTGAACTGCCGTGCATGTGAAGTTCCACATTCAGGAGCGGGGTTAGGTTAGTCCAATGGCTGGAAATGGTCGCAATGATTGGGGCTATCCATTCCTGGGGCATGCGCCTCAGAAAACGGCCCCGGGCCCGCGGCGGATTCTAAACAGTCTGCAATGCGGGAAAATACAAGCGTGATGAGATCATTTTTTATAGGTTTCCCACACCGTTCCCACGATTCAACAATTTCCATAAATTGCCATAGGTCCTCAGATCATTGGGGAGCATCCAATACTCCTGCTCTCCAACTTCCAACAAACAGAATAAGTTGAACACTATCACACACAATCTCTCGCTCCATAAAAATCAGGCGCTCTTACACGTCTCAGCACTCGGGATGTGAACGGCTCGGAGGGATACCCAAGATCGGTATGAAAGAATTTCAAGGCGCCGAGGTAGCGCATGAGCAAAGTTAAAGTGATGGCCCCCATCGAACATCAACCACAATTTCGGGAAAATGAATAGCAGGTAGGTATGTAGGTAGGTAGAGCAGAAATGCCTCCCGACATATCCCTATTCAATCAACGCCTGGGCCTCGTGTTCTGGCAGCAGAAAGAATCCGCTGTCAAGAGGAAGAGTGGGGAGACTCGAGCGCTTTTCGTCTTCCTCGACAATTATCATCCCCAACTGGTTGACGTGCGCTTTGTCTCCTGCCTGTGAACTCCATTTTGAGTGGTGTCCCCATGATGTTATAAGACTCGATTACCGTCTTCGGTTTGGATATTTCCGCGCATTCAGCAATTGCCCCCTTGGTGAATGTGGTGAATTCGACGGTGGGTGGGCCGATTCGGATATTTAACAGGCACCGTGTTTCCCGCTCTCCTCTGAGTCGTCGTGCTAAAGCAAGGTCTTTTCGTTGCACGGTGATGCGTTTTGCGTGGATAGTGGCAAGGTTCGTATCTTCAAATAAAGAGACAAGATATGTCTCTGCTGCTTCATATATGTCGCATGTATGTTTGCCGAGCCGAGAATGTACACTCCCCCCCTCTGAGTTGCGTTCGCACCCCGAGGAATGTGCCGATTGGTGTTGTAAGGCGCGAGAACACCAGCAGACCCACAGCCTCATTAGCTCGAGGCAGGGATCCGGAGTGGATCGGCAAGGGTCCTTTGGCGTTGCCACAATTCATCGGGATGCCGGGCAGCTCCTGTTCGAGGGTTCCTTTGGGTCCCCGCACCCGACGGGCAACCGGAATGCGAGGATCCGAGACCATATAAAATCTGTGTGTGGGGGTGAAGCCAAACCATCCTTCCCCTCATGCAGGAAGGAAGCTCATGCGAGTCCGGTTTTGGTTCCTCCGATGGCGCCACTGATTGCTTCGGGAAATGGGATTTTCTTGGAACCCATTCTTCATAGGGTCGGGGACGGGCAAGGATTTGAACGCCCAGAATTCAAATTATTGCTCTGAGGTGGCACCGATGATCACAGAGGTGATATGCGGCGCCAAGGCGATGATGTGGCAGATGTAACCCGAAATAAGTGACGTGTCGGGAAGTGTATCCGGGAGGTACAGAAGTAATCCACAGGAAGATGCGGGGAATTGGATGCACAACAGCTACATATGTACCCTACCCATGTTTCGCCATATTCACTTCATGAAACCACCGTAGAGTGGCGGACGGAGTTAGTTTATACTCTTCAACGAATTTGACGACCATCCTTCCAACGTCTCGGACAGCATACTCGTCCTCTAGTTGACGGTAGACTGCATCAATACGCCTCAAGTCTGTTGTCGAGTCCTCGGTCACCACCCAGGCGACTAGTGCCTGGGCCAAGATGGCGATGCATTCGGAATTGCGTGTCCTAACCGCAGTGTCCCGGACACGGCAGAAGGAGACGCTCATCTTTTTGTCAGAGATACGAAACCGCAGGACGCCCTGAAGAGACATCAACATGAAGAAGTTGAGAAGGCAGGAATTCTCACATCAGTGTTGGGCGTGATATGGTATAGCACGTCTGGATCGGAATCAATCAGTGCCAGCTGACATCGCAGAGCGGCAGAGCGATGAAGGTCGGTGAAGCCAAGAAAAGGTCGTCGAGGATAATCCCAGAAATCCTCAGATATCTGAAATCCCTCGTGAGGTTTCCAATCTGCGTATTTGCATGCTCTGAAGATGACGCGTGGATAACGGATAGTTCAGCAAAAAAAAAAACATACAAAGAACATCAATATGCCGGGGGTCCAACTGTCCTTTCCAATAGGCTGTCAGATAGCATTCTTTGTTCCTCGCCGCACTCGGCACAAATAACATATGGCCCAGGGAAGATAGAACCTCATTTAATTTGGTGTAAGTATAAGTAGACGTAGCTTTGACAAGGGGGAGAGGTAGGTGCTTACCATCATCCTTCTCGTCATCAACATTGATGTCGAACGCGGGGACAATACCAGACCGCAAAGTCGGGGACCACACCTCCGCGTTAACGACCAGGTGATAGTGCGCTGTGTGCGTTTTTTTTCGTGAGCTAGTGATTGAAATATCGCTGCAAACAAACAATACCTGACCCCATAAGCATCGTGCGCAACACTTGCAAGTGACTATTGACTTGTTTCATAGTGCGATAAACTCCCAGACGCTGGAGGTAGTTCACGAGGAACTTGATTCGGTGCCGGTCACGCCCGAACGACCTACAGAAATGAGTTGACTCCCAATATTCAAGAAGGCCTGTGGAATGGTTATGAATGTTGGCGAACCTGATGGCAGTTCAGGGAACCTGCGAACCTAGGAGAAAGAGGCGTTCAATATTCTCTGGCCATAGTGCGCTATCCTTGAAGGACTTGTGATGTTTTCTCCTAGGGGTCACAGACAAGCTCTGCTTCGGGTCATGGGAATACATGGCGTTGGATAGAGTTCGACCCGGAGTCGTTTCCATTTGTCGTCTGTTTTATACTCTATGGTGGGGCTTGGTCGCCGGTCTCATCGGCTCCGAAGTCATAATGAATGGATTAGGTTTGTTCCCGGGGATCGATTCACTGGATCATGGTTTGTGGACAACATTTGTGGATTGTCGGCTCCGAAGTGGATTCCAATCGTTTTGTTTCCCGAGACCAGTTCCCTGAACCATGATCTGTGGATTATGGACTAAATTTGCGTGGCAGGTCAGTTCAATTCACGGGGTCGTGATTTGTGAATCGTAGATTAGTTTCTTACTGTATGCAGCAAACCGAACAATCTTGTATGCATCTTAACATGTGGCTGTGGGGCCGTGTTAGTTAATGTCATGGGCGGCAAATTACCGGAGGGTACTCCGCGCGATCCACGGGTCTTGTTTGGATCGGAAGTCGACGGACCGGTTTCGTGCTTGGCGCGCAGCCATGCGCGGCATCACCCTATTTACAAAATAACGTCTTCTGTCTGTCCGTCCGAGGCCTTCAAGCTTCAAACTCTGCCATTGCCGCAATCAGCCTATCAGCCCGAGTGGGAGACGGCCCGCGGAGCGGTGTTCTAGATGAGGTACCAATGCAAGTACCAATGAGGGGGTCAGGAGAAATTGACGCGGGGTGACGCGCAGTGACGCGGACTGACGCGGCACTGACGCGGCGTGGCTGTGCCATTGACGCGGCATCCCAACGTTTGATTAAACCCGTTGTTTCACTTCCCAGCAACTCAAATAAGCGTCCTCAGGACTCCATTCAAGTATTTAAGATTATCACAATGTTTCATGAGTAATAATGAGCAGAAATCTCCAGTTTTCGTGTGATCAGTAGATGCTTTTTGGTTTTGCTATCGCCAAACTATATGTTGAGAGGTTGTTCACTTTGGGGATCTGCAATGCACTACTCACAGCTCGTTTCGAGGGGATGTAAATGACTCATGAAGTTGGACTTGTCGCAGCAACTCCGCGTCAGTTGCGCGTTGCTGCCGCCTCAATGCGCGCCGGTGCCGCGTCAACGCCGCGTCAATGCGCGTCAGTGCCGCGTCACTGCGCGTCAATGTCGCGTCAACACCACGCCAACTGCACGTCAGATGCGTGCTCAAGTACGGTCGATTCCTTGCATTATTCACACTGGGGACATGTAAAACCACCTCCAGCCAGGGTGCTTGTCAATGAAAATCAAGTAACATCGGGAACAAATTAAGACAGCTGTTCGACCAGTGAGCCCGATATATGACATTAAATACCTCCCAAATTCGAGGACGATGTCCGTGAGCTCAAGTTAAACATGATCACAAGTGAACTTGCAACTATCAGGCTACTAGAAAACATCGATAGAACTTGCAGGGAATGCTGCACTTGAGTGAGGTTCAAGCACACCAAATTGGACAAGCTCACATTGTGATGTTCTCGATGCAAGATAACCTGTCTATGTCGCCAAAAAGGGCTTTCTAAGGCTCAGAAGTCGAATTTGGATGACGATAAACGGGATTTTCATTGAGCACCAACATCGTTAAAGGCGATGTTAATTGGATGGCTGGAGAGGGTAGATCCCTGCTTAGAAATCGAACCGTTGTGTGATGCGGTGTCAAACAGAAGGACGCTTTTGAAACACACAGGTTCAAAAGTTGCGTATGCATCCCCGGTTTGATGGCCCTCACAAATGTGCCCCTGTCATAGAGATGAGCTCTGAGTTGCGCAATGTATGTGCTCAATGTTACGAAGTTTTCAGCACACCTACATAGGGCTAATATTTCGACGCGTGGACTGACTACTGCCGTTCTGCCGTGTCTCATGATTTGAGTGTATCCCAACGAGCCGTTCTTTGGTTATATTCGGATTTGTCCGAGATGCCCGAGAGGTGATTTCACTTTATTTCCTTGATGTTCTGACGAGTTTGAGTAGAAGTTATGGATTAACAGGGATATTTGGGGCTTATAAGACTCAAACTGGTGCGGGACATCTATGTCAGCAAGTGTGTCTTTGCCCAAAATGTCATGAGGATCATCCAAGGTGGCTTCACACATCTGTGAGTAGTAAATGTACCATTGCTGCATTGTGTTATTGATTCAACACTCACGGTTCAACCTGTCTGCATATGCAAATCATTGTTCCCTATGATTCGGTCGCTCCTGCTTCATTGTATTTCAGGGTGGGCCTCAGGAACATATCCTGCCACAATTACGGAAACGATTGCAATACAGAACATACACTGGATGCCCGCTGAAACTCGAGTATTTTCGAGCGTAAAAGACTCAGGCTCGTTGAACTGGCGTGAGCAGTTCCGAACTACAGTACCATAACAGAGCATACATCAAAGCATAGGCACAATTGCGACCAGCTTTCAGCAGTTATTGGTCTACAAACGAGCCTGAAATGTTTTTGAATCCACTGAAAATACTTATAACGGGCAGAAATAGTGGATATTCATAAGTTGAGGGTCATTCGAACTTGATTACCTTCGAACTTCTCCCTAAGACACATGGTGTTGCGGCATTGGCTGCACACGACCTAAGAATTGCTGTCCCTAGTGACAACTGACTAAATTTTCGATTGGGCTTTTTCATGTCCAAACGATGTATTAGAACTAGAAATCATCCCCCCAACTCCATTTAGTGTCCTAAGAGCATTAGTTGAAAAGTTATGGGCGGCGCGTCAATGCCGCGTCAATGGCACAGCCACCGCCGCGTCAGTGCCGCGTCAGTGCGCGCCGGTCCGCGTCACTCCGCGTCATTTTTACCGTACCCCCAATGAGGTACATGACTTCGTTCCGCTTATCGTACCTTGGTTCATTATTCATGTGCAGAGCGAAATCCACTCCGAGTACTTCACCTCCCTTCCCGGTGATAATCAGGTTCCTACCCAGCTGCAGTTACGAGGTTCATCAATCCTTGTAACAGTATTTCAGAAAACGACTGACCTCGTGACCGTGTGATGTGACTTGATTGTGACTGAAGTTGGGACGTTCCATTTTAACGTTGAGAAAAGGACAGGATTGCCAAATTTGGTACATGACCTGAACAAAACTCAAGAACATATGATATGATCGTGTCCATATTTAAATTTGCTGTTAATTGGCAAGTAATAATCCTAATGGTACATAATTATGTCCCCGTACTATCACCCCCAAATACCCAACAACCTGAAGAAAGCAAAACAAACCCAGAGTAGGGGGCCGGTGCTTGCACAGCTATCGATCTGAACAGGCGCTATAATGTGAGAAATGCGTGTCCTGGTTAGTTAATGGACTAACCCGCGAAGTCAATCATGATGTCTGTATGTAGGTTCGTCGTATGCGGCGTGGTAGGTAGCATTATAGCTTTGCGCCGGGGCATTCCACGGGACCACAATCGGCTGAGCGTGACTGGAGTAATGCTCAAAGGGCTGTTGAAATTGATGCGGACTGGAGTGCTCTCTACAAGAGTGCGGCGGATGATACGAGTGTCCGCAACTATACATCCGAGCAGGCGTCGAGATGCTCTGAGGATAATAATAAAACCGAGATGTGTGACGTCGAGATGATGGTAGTCGATAGGGCATCGTAATTCTTCTGACAGGCCGGCCTATCCGAAAGATGTGGGGAAAAAACGGACTGGGGGAAATTGGCGAGAGCTTCAGCTTTATGAACTGTTTCCGTTGTCCGCCAGGCCGCACACCGGTACCCCGGGATACCCCTCTTCCACCCGCATGAGGTCAGCAGTGCAATGTCCACACAGGCGATTTTAATATTCTGAAACCAGCTTGAGCTCGAAGGTTGAATGGTATCAGACAATTATTTCGAGTGAGTGATAGGAAATACAACCTTCCCCAGACAACACCGGATGCTGGGCGGCACCGTAATGTACCGGCATTAATCAGGAGAAAGACAATTGTCCAGGACTCATTTTTTCACTTGTGCAGTTTAGCACGCCTTAGTGTAACCTCAGTACGGAATGTATCCCAAAAGATACCAGTTCGAAGTTCGAAGTCAATCATGACCAGGGTTGTTCCTGTCGGAAGCAGGACACCAATGATTGTTTTTTTTTTTTTTCCAATTCGAAACCAACTTCAGTGCATACATTCTCAATATATTACGCTGGTTGCATAACCGCGTTCTAGTCCCAAATTGGAGCTGGTTTGAGGATGGTTGACCACAAGTTGAATCAGGAGTTTCTGTGTTAAACGATGTGTACAACACTTAGAGCATATCTGGGCTCAAATGGAACCCATCTGAGGCTTGTGAAATGAATTACAGGTCGTCCCGCACTTGCCCCTCATGACCCCGCAAAAGCACCGCCGTCAAGACCGCCGTCGCCTCATTTCCCCACACCATGCATCAGCGGATGTGCAACACCACTGAAAAATTGTACCGCACTCCTTCAAGCTCGATTTGAAACAACCATGCAAACCTGACCAAACAAAAGTACAGCAGCCCGAACCTGCCAACACCGCTATACAGCTATCTGAACTGGTGATTTGTTCTCTGGAGCTTCATTGGCCGGGACATAGTAAAAATGTGCAAGCAGCAACCGCATCACTAGCATATCTTGATGGATCAAGGCAGAAGGTATGTTTGTACAACTGAGAGTTCAGTGTGAATACCTTGCCTTGTTTTCCCACTTCTTGAAGAGAAGAATTATATCCTTGACATCCATGGTCATAATCTTGTGCTACAATTATAACGCAGCATCAGAGGTTCAACGGTATGAATCTGGCGTTCTGGACAGGTTGAAATATGAACCGTTTCATCAAGATCTTGAACAATGAGCAATGAGAGCAAGTGGAAAATGAACTTGTCATTTTCAACAATCGCGTGCTGCCACGGATAATTTTCTTTACAAGGTGCAGGTGAGAGCAAAAATAATCCAAATATTCAAAATTTGATCACCCAGTCCAAGGAAATAATAGATGTTGAGCTTTGTTCCTATCAAATGCAGTGACACTGCACAAGGTAGCCGTAGACGACATGAAGCAGGATTAATCCTGAAAGCGTTGTGTACGCTGGCTGTATTGCCGAAAACTGTAAGATCTCTAATTCGAGAAAAAGTCCTTTCTGCTATTGCGACGCTGCAACTTTATCCAAGTCGAGCGATGTCCAAGGTTCCATATCAGCTTTTTTCGTCCGCCCTGTCAAAGCCTGTCAACGGTGTTCCGAACTATGATAAAGCAGACATGACTAATGACGGAAAACAAACTTCGAGAATCCCTTGGGCTCCAGAGTATGAGACAGGCCCACTCCAGGGAGCTCAGGCTGGTGGAGTGTTGAAGGACATATTCTCAATTTTCTATCCATTTGTATGTCTTGTAATATTCAGATTTGAATTAATAACAATGCGCCCCTCCAACCGTGTGCACCGGAAATTAGCTGATTTGCGTGTCTGGGAAGTCACCGATTAGATTGAGAAATATGCCATCGGGTTTGTATGAACCCAACGTACCGTATATTCAAAATTCAGAGTCAACCATGGGGTTTGAGCGGCTGTAGAGAAGAAAAGTTGGAATGTTAACGATCATCAGGCCAAATCCGGTGATGGACGATCACGGTGGCGGCTGGCCAAATAGGGACAACACTTTCTTCGTCTTCCACCACGATGGTCTCTTCGGGCAGCGAGGTAGACTACGAGAAGACGTGGCGCACCTCGTGTTGTCCTTAGCTTGACAAAGCAAAGTTGAGACAGAGGCTGCACGGTCAAGTCAGTAAAATCCGGGTCGAACCCAGGAACGTCTTGCTTTCTCTCTTTGGTCGGTTACTTCTGCTCTGGGGTTGCTCTGTGGTCTTCAAAAAGTTGTCGCATGACTACCATGACTTCCCGCTCAGACCGTGCAGTCTTCAGTTCGTATCTCATCAATGAGCCATTTTGAACCCCGTGCCTCGGAATTGAACAGCCCAATGCATTCATTTCAACCCATTCTCGCCGGATTCGGCAGGGATAAGGGAGTACTTGACAGATTCAAGCTTTCTGCCGAACCCTGGCCATCTGATGATGAAATCAATTAACGTGCTCGATGCATTCATTTCAACCCATTCTCGCCGGATTCGGCAGGGATAAGGGAGTACTTGACAGATTCAAGCTTTCTGCCAAACCCTGGCCATCAATTTGGATATGTGGCTGTCCTCGCCATTTTGAGCCCCGTGCCTCGGAATTAAGCAGCCCAATGCATTCATTTCAACCCATTTTCGCGGGATTCGGCAGGGAAGTTTGTTGGATGGTGACGTGGTGCCGGCCAAGGAAGGCTGTAGGCCGGCAGACTCGGGAGCCAGACAATCACCGACGGCAAGCTGCCGGGCAGGGAGGCATCATTGGAGATTTTGAGCGGAGTTTAAAAAGGCTTCGGACGGACAGACAGGGATCTATATAAGAAAAGACGTGGGGTGTCTCGACAAACGTCAAAGTGGAGCATTCGGGTTCATCCGGTCCGCGGTTTGTCCCGATGTTGGATTCTTGCTTCCGGCTCCACCGAGATGTCGAGATGATGTTTCTGGTCAATTTCCGGCCCACATTTGGACAGCAAGATGAAGGCAACGTATGTCCGGGCTGTGGAAGGTTCTGCAGGGTTAACAACGGTCCGTGCTTGGGTCTAATGTGATGGTCAGATGTCACGATGTCGCTTTTTCGCCCCAAACCGCAACGAAGGCATGCGCAAGTGAATACGGCCGCATAAACTTGAACCAAGATGGGATTTTTCTCAACATAACAACAAGATGGATCGCGGGTGTCTAAAGGGCTCGGATGTCTGGACCATGGATGATTGTAAATTTGTTAAAGTGGGCAATTTGAAGTTTGACTTCGGCGAGACAATTTAAATCGCCTGGTTGATCAGAGCTGAGTTGGAAGTGAAAGGGACCATGAAGGACCCAATGCGGCCTTCAGATGGGATGAAGACAATCTTGACACAAGTTCACCTCGACCTGAGATAGAATCCGGGATAATAATAACATGACAAGGGTTCAGTCATAGGGTTCCGATAGGGCTCGCGAGACGAAGGTGTCAGAGAAAACTGTTTGAAGGGGATTTGTGCAACTGCCGATCTGGAGAATTGCATTATATGAGAAAAACCCATCGTTCAGAAACTAGGACTACATCCCTGACGAAGACACGGGCAACCGCTATGGCTAATACATATCTGCTCAGTGATTTAACGCTAAGACTTTGTGCGGCGCTACGACTCGCCCGAGATGCCCGAGACACGGCTCAATTTGTTTTGGTCGACTATTGAAGGTTGGCCGGCAGCCGAAGACAAAAAAAACTGAGATACTAAATGTGTACTGATCATTGTGGATGAAGGCACTTACACGAGGCGATAAAAAATCAAATGGACTTATTGGACGGGAGGAAACTGAGTTCAGAAAAATGAAGTAGATTCATCTCAACGCACCTGCCCCACAGGAAGATAGGTGTGGACAATATCGGATTCCGTGGCGAAGCACGGGTAGCTGCTAATAATTTTATAAAGAGAGTGATGTAACAAAAAAAAAAACAGGGCCCCAAGCTGAGCTCACGAAAATAAATCGGGTTGTACGTTGTAGGCTCACAATTCAAAATTGTCACTCCAGTAGTGTTGCAATTGAAGCCCCCATGCCGAGGAAAATCAGCAGTCCATAATTATCTCAACCTCGCCAATGAAAGCAGCCAGCTTCAGCCCCGGTTTTACTGAAAGCAACCAACGGTCAATCTCCGAGCCGTCCGTCCGATAATTGCAATATTGGTGGTCGGGGGCCATTATAACAGTAGTAACAATAGAAGTCAGTTCTATCACACGAATGTCGGAGTCTCGAAGGTGTTGGGCTGACCAGTAGACACTTGACGAGATTTCCAGCAGATGTGGATCCGGAGGACCAAAGAAGGAGGCGAGTGCAAGATATTTCTCCTCGCCTTCGACCTCCAGGATCATGAAAAAAAGTACTTCGGCCAATTCTGGACCGCGATCTTCTATCTCGACCTAGAGTCACCATAATTAAACAGATCTTCCGCTAAACCGCGCTTACTTACTTTGACGTGTCGAGCCGTTCGAAGCTCATCCATATAATCCTCTTTCCACAGGGACCGGACAAGTTGATATTCGGCAGGCAAGCGCGAGCCCATCTTACAACCGATGCCCGCCAAGCTTGGGCAGTCTCGGGTCCATACTCATCCTCCAGATATTCACGTATAGCTGCTTCCTCGCAAGGACGAACGGCTCGACTGCATGAATCCCGGGCTCGGAGCAGAACATGACCTCCACCAACATCGACGGAACCACGCGGCAGGATATTTTCTTGAGGCTCTAGGTCCGGGATAATGGCCTTGAGGTAGTCTCCCGCAGTCAGACTCTACAAATTTTATGATAGTCGATAAAACTTTATATAGAGTCTGATTTTATTGGCATAGCCGAAGCCGCAAGTCGGATTTCCGTGACCGCCGCGTGACTACACGTGAGATTCCCACGCTCCCAATCGGGACAGACCACTCATTCTCAGTATTTCATGGTAATGCGAAGATAAAAGAGCATTGATATGAATATAAAACCATTCCATTGACGTCTGGATGGTTGGTACAGGTTAAAACCATGGATATTTATCTTGGAATGCGATATATTATGGTTTGGAGCATAAAATGCACATTGTGCCTTCGAAACTGTTCATATAAATTTGTGCCGCATGATTTGAAGTTTTCAGTACCTAAGGAATTGATCTTGGTTGTAAATTAGGTCGAAGGGTCAATGTGTGGGCAAGAACTGGACCAGCATCCCGATTGGGAGCGTGGGAATATCACGTGTAGTCACGCGGTGGTCACGGAAATCCGACTTGCGGCTTCGGCTATGCCAATAGATTCAGACTAGCCTTGAGGGCATTGACTTGACAACGCCTGATAGCACGCTGGGAGAGATTCGCGTAGGCATTTGAGTGTTGTTTCAGTTCTTCCCCCAGATTACCAATGGTTCTTTCAAGCGCCCATTGCGAGTAGATGTTACCGGGGCCTTTGCGTGCGGTTTCGCCGGGCATGTGGGATAGAGTGTGGACGACGGGACGAACAAAGTGTATTCGGTCCGCTCGACGACGCACATACATGTGCTCAAACTCGTCGGAAAATTCGGATATGCGTTGGTGAGCTTCGAGGAGCTCCTCTGGGGAGATGTCTTCATGCAGAAGTATTCGACCAGCACGAACGACCTTGCAGTAATGTCGCCAATATTTGTCGGGAAGGATACCATAAAGGAGGGCCGGCCCAACTCCGAAGAAATAGAGTAGAAATTCCCATGCCTTGTATCCGCTGTTAATCTTCTCGGCAGGGTTTCGTGGGGGGTCGGTCGAAGGAACCTGGAATCCACCGGGTCAAGTCAGCGACCGCTTGACCATGTCGCTTCCAAGTTTCGCCTGTCAGTACTGCCCAATCCCAACTTTCTATTGGATCCGTCTTCTCCCGGTCGAATGTTCCACGCCACAAGGGTATATCGGTTAGATTGAGAGTTGGGGCATGCATGAAATCAAGACCAAAGCAATCCGGAACGCCAAGGATGTGTTCCTTCGGGAGTCCGCTAAAGATTGTGGGTTTCGAGATCCCGGTCTCCAAGCGGTGTTTTTCATACTGACTCTTGTTTTTGGCGCACAAATTAAAGAAAGCTAAGCACTCAAGGACGCAAATCATGTAGGCCGGGTCGACGAAGAAAGACAGGATGTTTGGTGGTGTGGTGTTACCAGGGCGCTTGCTGCGCGGTGGGAGGCGTGTACGCATCATGAGGTTGCCGATGATAATGCACGGCGGGACGATTGCGCCCGTCGCGCGGATGGTGTTGGCAAAGCCAAGTTTAGGCAGGAGGTGGCTACAGAAAATCGAATTCAGTGACACTCATATCGTCCGTAGTCGAGAAATTTTACTTTGTCACTAGATGGCGGACGGGCACTCGTTAATCATATTTGTTTCCGGCAGAAAAAACTTACTGATTGGGAAGACCGTCGTGCCGATGGAGGCTCCGCTCATGAAGATGCCCGATGTAAGGCCGCGACGGCGCTTGAAGTGCACCCAAATGCAATTTAATGATGGCTTGATGTGCTGAGTTTCGCATCAAATCAGTAAATTGCCCTGTTTGGAGTCATTTCAAACCGGATTTTCACGGGACATTGCTTGTGTGATAGCCAGCGCAATTTCGGTCAGAACTGTCTCTTTAGATTTCCTTCTAGTGCCCCAGGGCCTTTCCAGGAAGGCTTTGTGCTCTGCATTCCAGTGCAAACAAATGCAATTTAATGGTGGCTTGGTATGCCGAGTTTCCCATCAAATCAGTAAATTGCCCTGTTTGGAGCCATTTCAAACCGGATTTTCACGGGACATTGCTTGGACATTGCTTGTGTGATAGCCAGCGCAATTTAGGTCAGACCTGGGTTGTTCACAGTAGCCTTTTTTCCACCCTTTTTCGCACCCTTTTTTCTCCCTTTTTCGTATTCCCACCGTTTTTCTCCGGGTTTTTTTCCCCTATTCAATTTCAACATGCAAAAAGGGTGTAAATCCAAAAAATCTAGGTCCAACGTGCGATATTGGATGAAATCAGAAAAAAAAGGAAGCGAAAAAGGGCCGAAAAAAGGCTACTGTGAACACCCTGGCTTTCAGCTCCCTTTTTCGTCCCTTTTTGGCTCCCTTTTTGGCTCCCTTTATCCATTTCATGCAGTCTGGGTGTGCCTATGGTTCCTTAAAGATCACATAGCACCTCAGGTGTTCAAAAAGGACTCGGGTGAATTTTTCTGGATTTTATAGGTCACTCGGTTACTTTATCTACCAAACAAGAAAAAGGGCGGAAAAAAGGGAGCAAAAAAGGGCGCAAAAAAGGACGTCAAAAAGGCTACTGTGAATAACCCTATTGTAACAGACTCTTGGAGGTGACTAATGCAGCCGGTTAGTTGACCCCACTCAGCGAGTGTGACTTCAACAACGGGAATGCGCGATTCGTGATTCTGGTATCATGGAATAGACAAGTCATACGCGATTTTACTTTTCCGGAGCTGCACGCAGGGTGAAGAAAATTCACGAACCGCTGGACCAACTTCGGACGCTTTGGAGCCCAGGAATGACGGTGTAAGATCAGGAAAGTTTTTCGTTTGTTAGTGCATGTTGTACATAACAGTTGTTGTGGCCAACGGGTCTCGCACAAACACCTACTTATCACCAAGGGCATTTGCCATCTTCCACGCCATTGTCACCGTCGCGCTGCCGGCGATTTCATCCAGCAAAGCACAGAACCCACTGCTCTCACTGCCTATGCCCCACGACCCGGACTCCGAGATCATCCATGGGCGCAAGGTGACTTTGCCCTCCAATTTTGTGCATTCATATCTTTACCCGCTCTCTTGAAGGCCATCGGGGCGTCGTTCGGTTCTTAAACATTGCGTCGGAATTCCAGGCAGATGTCATTGGCGAGGGGCAGGGCCACATGGTGCAGCAGGTTCTTCTGCGTGCTGCGGCTAAAAGAATCGGTGATGTTGCTGCACCTGTAGGGAAGCGTGCTAAGCATGATCTGACTTTCTGCAACCGTCTGGCTCCCCTCGTTCGTGCTCGAGTCACTTTTTAGTTCACGATCTTACTTTATTTTTAGATATTTGCTCGGACAAGCCGGCTGTGTAACGACATCCGGAACGCCGTGGTGTCTAAGATTGCTGTGCACTACGAGCTCACGAAGTCGGGCATAACGCACTCACAAGTGAGGTTCAAAGTCAGGCACCTCCTGCGGAACCAGCAGTATATTTTCGCATTTAATCCGGACCATCCTTTTCCTGCTGGTCAAGAACTTTCTATGTTGTTGTTCCCAGCGGTGACACGGAAGCGCCGGTGGCAGGAAGTGCCCCAATTGTCAAGCCACTTGATGATGATGCAGCTAGCGCGAAGGTCTGTTTTACCCTCTGTTTTTCTTTTGTCGCTCATGTTATCCGCAGTACTTCAAAACCAGTAGACCTTACCTCGCTCCCATCATCCCGGAGGTTGTTTACGAAGTCTGGTATGCGAGCAAGACAGGCCTCGGTCGCCGGCATGGTGACGATATGATATCCCATCGAGCCGACCGTCCGGATGAGAAGGAGCTACCGGATCCGATGATGTGCTTGGTCTCAGCCAACGTACTTGTCCCCTTCTCGTCTATTGTCTCGATGCTGAAGCACCTACACATTGAAGGTGCCTTATTGGCGTGGAGTTCCGGGAGACATGTCCCTGATGCCGAATTCAGCCAAAGTCGTCTCGAGGGGATTTGCAAGTCGCGCGTCGATACCATCGCAGATCAGCGGTCGGCCTCACCCAAAGGGTTTCACAAAATCATGCACGATCTTTCAACAGCGCCTCGTAGGTTTTCTGCTCTCCTATAGGATCTGTACTCATCCATTCTCCTAACAGCCGCTCGCAGTTTACTTCGGTAAAAGCCTCTGCCTCTGCAAAAAAAGTCGACATCGACGAGGACTCCGAGTAATATATTTTCATATTTGCTACTAATAAGTTACATTCATTTAATATTTTATTGTACATGGCTTTTTATATTACTTTGCGATGAATTCAAGTGTTTTTTGATATCATGAACGATGTGAAACTGACTAAAATAATGGGAATTTCCAGCGAACTACTGTGCATACGGTGATCAACCGTTGTTGGTAAAAATTGCGCAAAAGTTGCACAAATAAATTATGGGTAAGATATTTTGAGAAAATGTATGCTGGTCGAATAGGTGAAGACGCGTAGTGATTGACATTCAAACTCCGCAATTACGTAACAACTTTCTAGCCCGATCGGACCCCCGCGATCGCTAACAGACTTTAACAAGCGAGGTACGAGCTTCATTTGTTTAAGCATCTGTCTACGAGAGACTGACAATTTGTATGGGTGAAACGTAACGCATAACGCACCACCTGTTTCGTTTCAAAAAAATCCCCATGTAACCCATAACGGATGGGCCGTTTCACCAAATTTTCCGTTACTCCCGCTCAAGTTTCCTCGAATGCGCCTGAAATACGAAAGAATTGGCCTTCCGTTTCACAAAATTTCTCGGGTAACACATAACACACCGCCCGTTTCTCGTTTCAACCCTAGCGTTTGAGTCACGGTCCCAAAACCGTTTCACCCATACAAATTGCTACAGTACAATCCAAGAGTGCCGCGAGCGGCTAGCCGAGCTGTGAGGCTTTGCCTGATAATGGTTGGTGGGTCCCAGTCCACAGGGAGTATGGAGTTGGAGCTTAAACCAGGTTTCAGTCCAATGCGGCGCGGGATAGGACGCGACGCGACGCGACACGGTGGCGGTCGATGCTTCTCAAAAGATTACGCAAGACTCTCAGACCGGCGGCCCGTCAATTAAAACTCCGCTCAGTATTCAGTGATCACTACTGTAACATCAGTATCGAGCCAAAAAAAGCCCTGCCGTCTTATTTGTGTTTGTTTGCGAGTGTTCTCTCCTCCACCCACATGAATACCTACACTGATCCTCATCACCCTGTCGAGCCCGCGAACAGAGACCGTGCTCCGGTCGACAATTGGGAAATCCACGCTGAAGATCCGATCGCGGACTACAATCGCTATCCTCCTCCCCCCAGTCTCCTGCAAACGACGACGGTAATCAACGCAAGGTGCTTACGAGTCGCATATGTACTTATGATTTAGCCCTTAATTTATGCTGATTGACCAACAGGTCTATATCGGCGGTCTGCTCATGGCTACACGCGCACAGGACTTGGAAACCTGTTTCGGCCAGTTCGGAACGAAATATCACAAAAGTTGAGTTGAAGTACGTCCAGTTAGTTGCCCCAATCTATTCCGCTCAGCGAATACGTCCTTGCAGAACTGGGTATGGCTTTGTGGTACGCTCCTTTTGAACTCTGTTAACCTTTCTGAACTTTTCACAGGAATTTGATACCTACATGGCTGCGAACAAAAACGTCACTTCATGGGGGCGAAGGTTCGGGTCGAGTTTGCTCTGGGCCGTGGCAGGAGGATTAAGCGGGTGCCACAGCGGCTGCGCTACAGTGAAATACTCGCTACTCGGAATTTCGTCCGTCCGGAGGCCCCTCCCACGCAGGAAATGGCCTTACGCGGCGCTCCGGCGTCTGGTGCTGATGGGAGATACGACCATGATCATCTCGGTATCACACGTGGGGTAACTCACAGCGTCCGGGGAATCACCAAAGTGCTTCATCTGCTCGGTCTGTTATGTCCCTGGAAGATTTCAAATCCACATGCCTGACGGACTTCGTTTACAGGAGGGACTCCACCTCACCATTTAACACCTCTTGCAAAAACTCCGCGCTTGGAGCTGTCTCTCGCTCCGGTGACCCGGGAAGCCCAGGAGTAAGGCGGTCACAGACGGCAACAAGTCAAGATAGTGGACAGCAGACCGCAGACCAGGTCTGCCGCGGAGGGGAACAGCGGTGTGACGAGAATGCGTCATTCTGCGAAGTGCGTTGCCCACTCACAGCATTTGAATATGTTGCTCACAATACCAGTGCGAGATTCGCTACAAGGCATGCGAGAGAACCCGTACTGAAAGTCTGCTCCAGCAGGCAAACGAGCGAGAACAAGCGGTCACGAAAGCCATCAGAATGTATGAGCAGCTCGATGCCTGGGACGACGATGAGAGTCGCGACTCGTTCTACACCGCCCGTCTCCGGTGGCGGGAAGAGCGCAAACAAGCCCTGGCGGAGGAGCAGACTGCCGACATCGCCAATCTGGCTCTCTAAGATCACTATGAGAATTTCCCGCTGTAAAGAGGTGGCAAGATGGCGGTGCTGGCAGCATAAATTTCCTAAGCTACTAAGTACATACTGCAGCACAATCGATTCATACACTCGGAGACCTCTGACTCCTGAAGCTCCCATTCCAGATCTGAGTCATGACCCTCCTCGATGTTGAAAGACGTGGACGGTGCAAGACGTTCCAAATTTCGTCCGAAATATTGAGGGTTGAGAAGAGGATTGGTGGCGATGAACGGTGCAGGACTGGAGAAGGAGGACGGCGTGCGAGATTCAGAAAGACCATATTCGTAGTGCAATTGGTTTCCTGCTACGAGCAGCACACCGGGGTGCGAATCGGCAATTGAACGCATCCTCCCAGTTGTCAAGCGATTGGAAGAACACCTTCAGAAAGCGGAAGGGAATAACCTGAACTCAGTCAGAAATGAAAAGTGTTCCCAGCGCAATTTAATTATACCTCCTCATCCGCAGTGAGCTTTATAAGCTTTCCATCAGGAAGACCATGCCCGTATACTTGAAGGAAATTGGAAAGGAATGTAGAAATGAGGACTCGGAAATTGTGAAATGCGGTTTCAGTCTGCATCGCCGTTTCAATGGCTGAGAATGGAGTCGACTTCTGCTTCGATCCCACCACAACATTCGAAATTTCTTCGACATCCGATGGAATCTCGTCTTCTTCACCCCAAAGGAGTCCGTCAAAGTTGTTGATTTGGTCTCGGATGAATTTGCCGACCAACCGGCGATGATCTGCTCGGAGAATCTGTAAAGGTACCATCAATTTCCAAAATTGAGCCCACGGCAGGTTTCGCACCTGCTCAGCGACGGAATAAAACACGGCATGTATTATATTGTTCAAGCCCTTGCCGCTTGCGGTGTCCTTGAATTTATGTATAATGGGGGGGCGAGGGGGGGGGATTTATTATACTCGCATGGTCCACAACATGAATAACGACTCTACCGAAAACAAACATGCAATAATGTACAGGTGCTGTGCAGCGTCGTCGTTCGATAGCAAGACTATGACTAGAGAGAACCATCTTTGTCAGGGCACGGCGATGTTCCGAGGAGGCAATCCGAGGGTAGTGTCGGAAGACAAGCGATTTTTTAACCAACTTCCCCGTTTCAGAGTCTTTTTCGAGTCTGTCCCCGAGGACGTCTCTCACCCTGGAGGACGAATTTATTTCGTAGTCAATCCAGGCCTCCATGGATTTTACAACAAATTTCATTGCTATTTCGACGGTTTGGACATCGATCTCCTCCGAAATATCCAGGTGGACGGTAACATACAGCCGCGAGAGAACAATTCGCAGATTATTCATCCAGCACAGTTTTTGATCACGAGCAAGCAGGAGTATTTCCTGAAGCGCATTTGAGGCTGGCCTTTCGTTGTCCAGGTGAGTAGATAGCACAAATACTTCAGTGCCAGGTAGACTCTGCGATAGCGGATGGGCCATATACCTGTTTCTGAGAAGAGGACAACTTTGAGGCTGCGGCGGCCCACACCCAGCATGCGCCGTAGGAATTTGACTTGAACACGTTCCAATGAAGCCAGGCTCTTCGCATCCATATCTAGGCATACATCGCAGCCCGCGATGAGGTATGGATCAACTCTCGCCATGTAGAGAGTTCTCGCCTCCCAGGCCGGCAGTTTACCAACGAAACGATCCAGCCCTAGCAATACATTCGCAACTGTAGTTGCTTTCTGGGCTTTAATCTTGTACTGCTCTGTCCATAGGAACTGTTTCCCAGTTTCGAACCACACTCCGAGATAACACGCTTTTTTAACCTGAGAGATTAGATTGCCTCTGAGGTGGAAAGTAGGGCAACTTTGCTGTTTCCCAAACACCTGATACAAACATTTGGGGATGGATGTTTCACATCCATTATTGTTTGCCCAAACTTGTGCTCCGTTTAGATGGATCTGGAATCCGGAAGGTGCGCCTGAAGCGGTCAGGATATCATCCGCATGTTCGATGTTTGTAATTGGGACACCATTTAGTTCAATATCCTCTGGCTACCATGCCAGACGGAAATCGGACATGAATAGATTCCACAACTGAGGTGAACCTGGGTCGCCAGTGAGAATACCGAGCAGAGACCTGAATGCAGGGCAAAACGACCATCAAGCCGGACGAGATATCGGATACGGTCATATAGTTTCTTCAGCCATTCAATCATGGGTCCAGAGATCCCAGCTAGATGGTTGCTATTTGACAATTCCACCTACATACTTTGTTTCGGGACCATTCTTACCAACTAGCCGAGTACAAATGATCCTATGTCATCCATGTTTTAATGCGACCGATTTTCACCGCCGGAGCGAAGCGCAGGCATATGGCGGTCCCGATGCACTTTTATTCGGCCGCAAAATATTTCGGCGATTTCGGCCTTTCCGCAATAAAAATAGGCGTTTTGAAGCCCTCCACGCTAAAAAGATAGAGATCAATCAGTGAGATTATTTTGGGCGCGAAGCAGTGATCCCCGCAAAACAAAGTCGGACCCCCGCAAAAAACAAAGTTTGACCCCCGCAAAACTTTTTCGTCAAAGTATACCCCGCGCGCAATAAATGAGTTTTTACGGTGCATACTATGGCGGTCAAAGTGCACTTTTATTAATTCCGTACTTTTTTCCTGGTTTCATACTTTTTTCGGCCTATTTGAGTGGAATAACAATACATTTTGAACACTTCGCTCCTATGCTATAATTTGAGCCCACAACACATAAATAACGAACAGGGAACACAGCAGATCAATCTTGATAGACAAACATGATTTAGTTCTCAATTACCATAAACCAAATTTGAGGCTGGAGATTCTTCTTTTGAAATCAGAAGTTGAAAACAACTTTTTTTGGGGGCCACAACTTTTTTTTCGCAACCACAACTTTTTTCTTGGCAGTTAATGGCTGTGCCAATGGGTTGATCATGATCTGCTGATTCTGAATGATCTGTTCAAAATGGCAGTGATGAAGGACATCCGTAGCAGACATTTGGCATCTTATGTGTGTAGTACGGCTACCTACTGTTTCAATTTGGGACTGCGCAGGCAATCCTCCTCCTCCTCCTGTATTACCTTACACTAGATCTTTATACCCTTTCTAATCAACCTAGTTCATTCCTGTACATCTGGTCTCCTCCCAGACGCAGGCTGACCAAAGCAAGTGACTTTGCTGCAATCAGCCAAGGCCTGCGCTAAGGATAAGGTGACTCGAAGAATAAATATGTTTACTCTCCGAGAAGAAAGTTGTGAAGCAGCTCAGAAAAAAAAAAAAGGTAGAAGACTCCTAAGAAAAATATGTTCATTGCTTTCAAGTTGGATGATAGATTTATTTTTTTGATCGAGACGGCACACAAAAACATTTTACCCCCTGTATAAAAGCATATGGTGGATGAAAAGAAGATTCCTTAGATTGCCAGAGTTGAATATACATTGCTGTTCCAAGAAATGTTATGGGTATACCGATGAAAGGCCGAAAAAAGTATGAAACCAGGAAAAATGTACGGAAATAATAAAAGTGCACATTGACCGCCATAGCATACCACCTCAGAAATCAATTCCAACTGTGAATTCGGAGTAATTATTGTATCGAATGACCAACACTGTGAGAGTGAAAAAACAGGTATAATTGAGAGTGGGTCACGGAATATAGATCTAAATAGAAATTCCCAGGCATTCAAGAACTGTTAGCTAGTCGGGTAAATGATGCAGACGAGGAATCAATTCCTGAGAATTGAACCAGTTCCACCATGTCGTTGACTCCACCACAGTCATTAAGCAATGTTTTCTCTATGGGAATATTGCTCCATGGCTGTACTCAGATCGTTCTGGGTGCTCCTGTGGCTAGAGCTCTCCCAGCTTCACCCAGTTTAAACCTCTGACCGCTGACCAGCCTACCATGGCCATCACAGAATTGACTGAGAATCATACTCAGCAGTCTCGATGGAATGGAGTCAAATGCAGAACCTACGCCACCTGCCACAAACCTGATTCTGACTGTCTATATTCTATGTGGTGGTGAGTAGGATCGTGCCTGCAGGCTCCTAATCTCCCAGCTGTTGTAACTTGCCAACGGTTCGGCGATCTCGGGCATGTTAAGAAACATTCTCCTCCAGGCTATTCCCTCTAGCTCGATCATCACTTCCAATTAACAGACTTTCTACTCGCTTTTGAGCTGTTTCAAAATCCCACAGAGTCCCTACTGCTTCCCATCGGGTAGCAAATCCATCGGAGTGCCTATAGTTGTGTATCGTTATACATACCATACAAAATCCTCGATCATATACCTTTACGGACCTCACAGAGGCCAATAATTCAATATCCTAGTCAAGACAGCCATTGACTAGACAAAAGGAGACTTGAATTGCGTGGAGCAGGTATTGGCTAAGCATTAGAGCAGTTAATGTTGGTCTGTTCTCAGTCTCTTAGAGGTAATACTCAGTGTTCATGCAGGTCGGCCACAGGTTCTGGGAACAAATTCATGGGTGAAGACAGGTCAAAGGCCTCCGAATTGGAGGCCTTGGTTTATGAAGTGAGAGTCGAATTCAACATACCCGAGATCGCCGAAGAGCATTCCATATCGGCAATTGCCGCAGCACTGGACAGCTCAAACAAGCCGTACTTTTAACTTTTGAAGAATTGAAAGCCCAAACTTTGATTGCTTGAACTGGAGGTCTGATCAACCGGTTCATCGTCCATCCCCAGATTTAGGGAGAGCTGCTGCGACCCCAGAGGAGACGAAATGTATAACCAGAGTAATCCCTTAATGCCTGCGCTCATGCCATCTCTTATCGTACTTCAGTTTAAACCTACATTCAGTGACCCACTCTTAATCATACTCACTTTTCACCCTCTACTACAGCGTTGGTCATTCGATACAATAATTACTCCGAATTCACAGTTGGAATTGATTTCTGAGGTGGTATGCACCGTAAAAACTCATTTATTGCGTGGGGGTAGACTTTGCCGAAAAAGTTTTGCGGGGGTCCGACTTTGTTTTGCGGGGATCACTGCTTCGCGCCCAAAATAAACTCACTGATTGATCTCTATCTTTTTAGCGCGGAGGGCGTCAAAACACCTATTTTTATTGCGGAAAGGCCGAAATCGCCGAAATATTTTGCGGCCGAATAAAAGTGCATCGGGACCGCCATACAGGCATGTCTTTTTTATTGTACCGTGTAAGGCATGGAACGAGTCCGGGTCACCCGCGAGTAATTGCATGTAAACCCGTGGGAATACTCGTGAGAAACCCGACCCGCGGGTCGGGTACTCGTGCTTGCGGGTAGGTCACGGATCCGGGTTACTTCTGGTGAAATTTTCAACAGACCCACGGGTATTTGACTCATTTTCGGCAGTATTGGTCCCTTCAAATTGTCTTCAAGGGGCTTGGGATCATTCTTCAGCTGTTACAGCCCTTTGCGGAACTTAGGGCGCGGCCGTTTTTTTTCTGTTTTCAGCCGTTTTGGGCAGAACAGCGACCGCGGGCTCAATTTTCATCTGTTTACCTTGTTAGTATGCTCAATCTATTCGGAATTTCAAGGCGCAGTTTTATGCCTCTTCAGATTTTCTACCTGGGTCTCCAATCAAATTTATGGCCCAAGTGCGCACATTTTGGGACACTTCTGGGCAGGACAGCTCTAGCATGAGCATTTCACCCCCGATTGCCCTAGATTTTGTATATGGAGGACTTCTATGTATAATCTAGTTCCTGAAATACCGGGATAGTGAATGGAACCCCTGCTTTCAATCCAATAGGACAGGAAATATTGGGTAGATTGAGTCTTAATCAGCTTGCTGTTTCAATACGGTAATCTGGCATCATAGAGAGGTTCCGATCACTATCCCGGTATTTCAGGAACTAGATTATATATAGAAACAAATTTAGGGCAGTCGGGGGTGAAACCCTAATGCTAGAGCTGTCCTGCCGAGAAATGTCCCAAATAGGCTCGAATCCAGCCTGTACATGAGAGCGAGCTCGTCGATGTACAGGCTGGTCGATCTGAGTTTAAAATGGTATGACAAGCGGCTTGTCTCAAAAAGGCCATTCGCCTCGTGAATTCTGCCTCCGTATCGGTGGAGTCATCGTCGAATAGCCTTTTTTGGACAAATTCCGCTTGTATTGGAAATTTCAACTCAGATCGACTGGTCTGTACCATCGACAAGCTCGCTTCCATGGTACAGACAGTCACTGGTCTATGTCCCAAACTGTGCGCACTTGGGCCATAAATTTGATTGGAGACCCGGGTAGAAAATCTGAAGAGGCAGAAAACTGCGCTTCGAACGGATAAGCCATCAAGAGGGTTCGCCGCCCCTGGTTTTCGCCGCGCACCTACTTCATTTAAATTAGGATGTTGCACAGTAGAGATTTCAACTGAGATTTCGAGCTCGATTTCGATTCTGATTTCGACTTCATTTTTCGTGACCTGATGTGACTGGTTGGACGTGGGATTTCGATGGCATCTTGACATCGGCTGCACGTTGCCAGCCAACGCCGGCTTGACGCCCGGTACCTCCCCGCCGCCATTGTGCCCCCGTCCCCGCCGTCCTAAACAATAAGCTGAAAGAGAATTTTTCACAAACTAACTATACAGGGCACTCATTTCATAACAGACTTACCATATGGCAAAGAGTGCGTCGCACAGCAGAGTCGCGTACGGCCGATAGGCCAGCTCGTCGTGGCGGCCGATGGGCGGGAGGGTGATGGGCGCATGGTGAGCGTCATGAAGACCGGCCATTGAAATCCAAATCATTTCGGCGGTCTCCGTGTCACAAAATCATCACGCAGCTGCGAAATCAAAATCGAAATCCGGCTCGAAATCAGCTCAAAATCAACTCGAAATCTCTACTGTGTAACAACCCATTACTGTTGCAGTATAGACCTCGAATCCAGTCCCGCTGTAAGGCCGGAGGGTTCGGGGACCGGATAAGTCGGGAGTTAGGGCATTAACATAGGCCAGACAGCTATATAGATAGGTTGACCCTGCAGACAGTTTCTTCAGTCTGAAGAGAACGGTCTGCAGGTATGTACACTCTACATCTTTATATATTACAGTCTGAAGAGAACGGTTTGCAGTGACCCTGAACTCTTGACTTACAACAGGTTATGGGCACTCGAGACGTCTCCACAACGCGCTATGCCTTTAATTTGCTGGATAATAAGAACTACGAAACCTGGTCATTCAAGGTCCAGTCAAAGTTCGAAGATGAAGACCGATGGAAATACATTGTAGACCCACCTATCCAGCCTACCATGACTGTGCAGCAGCCTGCGGTTTCACCAGCCACAGGTACGGTCGACGTGGTGGTCCCCAATCCAGCATATGATGCCTGGCAGAAGGGCGATGCAAAGACAAGACATCGGATCGTCGAGATGGTCAGTGAGGACCAAGTGGCGTATATCCGCGATGCGACAACATCTGCGGAGATGTGGAACAACCTTCGTGCAATTTACATGCGCTTGGGTATGCAGTTGATGATAGCGATTCATGAGAAGATATCCACTATCAAGTACGCGGGGATCGAGAGTGGACCCCTCCAGGCTCACCTCGATATTATTCTTGGATACTCCAATGAGCTGAAGCGCGGAAACGATGGGTTATCCGACTACAAACTGCTTCAGCTCACGCTCAAGAGTCTTCCCGCAGAATTTACCTCTCTAGTGCAGAGTATCTCCCTCTCAAGCTAACTAGCATTCACACTGTCACCCCAGTGCTCTTAGAGGAAGAGATCCGCCAGCGTACTGCACTTGAAGCCAATCGTCGTGAAGAACGGGCGCTCAAGGCGCATACAGAGAAACTAGCGCTAGCGAAAGCCCACGACGAGGAGATTGCGGCGAATGCAGTTAAGGCATATGTCGCAACCCAGAGAGGAACATGGCGGGGTCGAGGAGTTGGACGTGGCGGACGTGGCGGACTTGGCGGAGGAGGTGGAAGTGACTGGAAGCAGAACATCACTTGTCACGGATGTGGCGTGAAGGGACACATTGTGCGAGAATGTCCGCTCAACCCGAAGGACCAGGCCAAGGAGAAACTTGGCCTCGCGCAGCTCGCATACGATGCCATGAATGATGGCGATCACCCGAGGGTTCTTCTCACGAAGAAGACCACGAATGCTCTTCGAGTTGATGCCCTCTTCGTCGACTCGGGTGCGTCCCGTCATCTTACTTCGGATCGCTCATCCTTCGTATCCTACACCACTCTCGAGAAACCGATTCCAATCCAGCTGGGGGACAACAGCGAGATCCACGCCACTGGGGCTGGAACCAGCCGCACATACATCAAGACCCCCACAGGGATCCAGACGATGGACTTCACGCGCACACTGTACGCCCCGAAATTAGCCGGCTCTCTGCTGTCTGTTGGCCTGACGGCTATCCCTGGTAAGCGCCTCGACATCCTCACGCTTCACCGGCGGCTCGGCCATCTGAACATTTCCGACCTCAGGAAAACTCGTTGCATCAAAGATGGTCGATGGGCTGGACATGGGGATTGATGGATGGGATTTCTCGTGTGATGCATGTTTGGGTGGGAAGACTCCACGCCAGTCGTTCCCAAAGGGAGGCAGGAAGCGAGGCACTCGTCTTTTAGAGCTCGTACACTCAGATGTTTGTGGCCCCCTCCCAAATTCTATCGGTGGAAACCGATATTTCATCACCTTCGCCGACGATCACTCGGGCCACATTGATGTCGATTTCTTGAAGAAAAAAGGTGACGCCCTGGCACGCTTCCGTGCATGGAAGACCCGTGTCGAGAAAGAGACAGGCCGAAAGATCGGCAAGATTCGCACCGACAATGGGGGGGAGTATACCTCCGACGAGTTCGAGGCATACCTTGAGTCCGAAGGTATCATTCACCAAACCACAGCCCCATACAGTTCGCAGCAGGGTGGCGTAGCTGAGCGCCTCAATCGTACTTTGGAGGAGAGCGCACGGGCTAATCTGCGGGAAGCTGGCCTCTCCATGGGCTTCTGGGCTGACGCCGTTGCATACGGTGCATGCACGCGAAACTTCTGTCCGACACGCTCCTCCCTGGATGGGCGCATCCCGGAGGAGGTGTGGACAAGTCAGCGGCAGGATGTAAGCCACCTGAGGCCGTTCGGCTGCGAGGTTTGGGTTTCTGTTCTACTAGTGAAGGGGCGTCCAAAGTTGGCAGACACCGCTGTCAAATGTGTTCTATTGGGCTACTATACTCTCCCTGGTACCCAATCCAAGGCATACAAATGCTACGACCGGGTGAAGGGGAAAGTCTATAAATCCCGGGATGTCACGTTCTTCGAGCGTGGGAGGAGCTCCGGTTCGACAGAGGTCATCACAGACCTTAGGAACCTTCCACCCATTGTCCCAGAGGTCCCTACTCCTGATCTCGAATCTGGCACCTCTGTCGCTGCTGCTCCTCGTGAAGATGGGGAAGGTGATGTGCCCGCAAAGGTGGAAGAAGATGAGCGCAAGGATGTTCTCCCCCCGGATGTTCCGATGGAGCCTCATCCACCCCAACGTCGTCGTCGAACGGAGGCGGAACGGTTGATCGACGAGATACCACCGTATCTGAGGCTACCTGATGAGCATGCACTTGAGGAGGAGGAGGAGCGAGAGATACAAGTACATGCTCAGCCAGCCAAGGTTCCTGAACTTCCTATCATGGTCCCGATGTCATTCCAACAAGCAATGGCGAGCGCACACTCCGAGGAGTGGGCAAAATCCATGATGGAAGAATTTGGTTCGCTGATTCGGACGGGTACTTTCGAATACGTCGATGCGCCAGAGGGACGGAAGATTGTGACGTGCAAATGGGTTTTCAGCGTCAAATACAACCAGTGGAACGAGTTTGAGCGCTTCAAGGCACGCCTCGTGGCCCGTGGTTTCACCCAGATTTATGGTGTTGACTACAAGGAAACCTTTGCACCGGTCGCAAAATTCACTTCTCTCCGCATCATGTTTGCCGTCGCCGCTCACTTCGGACTCACGATTTACCAAATGGATGTTGTGACCGCGTTCCTGAACGCGGACCTCGACGAGGAAATCTATATGTCCCAGCCACCTGGCCTCCCTCCGAAGCTCAATGCACGGGGAGAGGAAATGGTTTTGAAGCTCCACAAATCAATCTATGGGCTTAAACAATCGGCACGCCAATGGTATCGCCTCATTGACTCCATATTCAAATCCCTAGGCTTCACCCGTCTTCAATCGGACCACAGTATCTATCTCTGCCGTTGTGGAGATATCATTGTTGTCATCGCATTATATGTTGATGATTTACAAGGGGCAACCAACGATGAGGCTACTTGGAACATGGTGAAATCCAAGTTATCGGAGCGCCTGAAGATGAAGGATCTTGGCGTAGCCCGGTATTGTCTGGGCCTCGAAATTTCTCAGGACCTTAAAGCCCAGACAGTGCGAATTTCCCAGAAGAAGTATTTCCGGGGCGTGCTTGAACGATTCGGAATGGCGGATTGCAAGGCTGTTTCCACCCCGTTCGCTGTGGGAACAAAACTGAGCAAGGAGATGGGGCCGAAGAACGCAGAGGAGCGACGTATCATGGTGGGTAAGGATTACCTGGGGCTGTTGGGATGTTTGATGTATGGCATGCTGGGTACTCGGCCAGACTTGGCATTTGCAGTCGGGGTTGCCAGTCGCTTCAGTTCCAACCCAGGGATTGAACACTGGAATGCATTGATGCATTTGCTCCGATACATCAAAGGGACGCTGGATCTGGGAATTACGTATCGTGGACCTGGTCGTCTGGGGACGCCAATTTCCCAAACGCTGGTTTGTTACACTGATGCAGACTGGGCCGGGGATAAGGACAAGATGCGATCTACATCGGGCACACTGGTTCTTCTGGCTGGCGGAGCTGTATCCTGGATCAGTCGCCTGCAAAGTGTTACTGCTCAATCCACCATGGAGGCAGAGTACATTGCGGGCAGTCACACCGGAAGAGACCTGATGTTCATCCGAAACCAGCTTGGCGAGCTAATGGGGAAACCCCTAGATCATCCATCCCCCATGCATTGCGACAATCAGGCTGCGATATCCGTTGCAGAAAATCCAGCCATGCACGATAAAGCGAAGCATATTGCATTAAAATATCATTACCTCCGCGACCTGATCGACAACAAAGACATCACAATCCACTACTGCCAATCTGGGGGAATCCGGCGGACCTCCTTACAAAAATCCTCCATGCGGTGTCGTCAAATGATTGGTTTGAGCAGCGGAACTGGATAGCGAGGTCAGGGGGAGTGTTGCAGTATAGACCTCGAATCCAGTCCCGCTGTAAGGCCGGAGGGTTCGGGGACCGGATAAGTCGGGAGTTAGGGCATTAACATAGGCCAGACAGCTATATAGATAGGTTGACCCTGCAGACAGTTTCTTCAGTCTGAAGAGAACGGTCTGCAGGTATGTACACTCTACATCTTTATATATTACAGTCTGAAGAGAACGGTTTGCAGTGACCCTGAACTCTTGACTTACAACAATTACCTTACTGTCTGTCCTCAGAGAAATTGGAATCCAACTCAAATTACCCAAGTTGATTCCATTCCCATTTATTCCTTTTGTATGGTCATCCTGTTCTAAACCAGGTACTATCGCCGACCGGCTAGTGGGCCACCTTCGTGTTTTCGGCGCATTATCACTGTGCGTGGTTGACTTGAGAAGGTCTATAGGGGTTCAAAATGAAGGTATGCATCCTTCAAAAAATTGGAACAACTTTGGCCGAATCTCCATGGCAGTCTGAAGCTTGCGTGAATCTTTTTCCGGCGCCAAACCCAAAAAGGCAAAAAACGGCCTAGTGGGCCACCCAACTTAACACATCGTTCAAGGGCAGATTGAGCTGCCCAGTGCATCTGGAGCTGACCTGGAGGTCTGAAGGTAATGCTGCATACATTTAAAGCCTACATTCAAGCTATAGGAGGGCTATAGATATTCTTTTGCCAAGCGGTGTGAAGTAGGTGGGATGGGCCAGCGAACTAATCAACTGCGCCGGCACGGAAACAGGGTATCATGACCCAAAATAAGTTGAAATTGGGTTCATAGGCAGTAAATGGACGTACCTGAATACAAGTTTCATGACCCTGATACCCATGGCTCCCCCCAAAAATCCGAATATCGACAGCGCATAAATTGGGTTATTGAATAGAATGTACAGCAGGGAGGAATGAAAGAGACATATACAACATGATAATACCTATCAACGTGAAGCATTCACAATCATAATGATGCATGCCAAGTCTCAGACTCACAGCGCAAACCCTTCCCTTTGTAGGACGGCCAAAGTGTGCCACTCGATATCACACTGCGCTTCTTCTTCAGGACCATGGAGGCGCGAATGGGATTTCTGGAGGCATAGGGTGGTTGGGGTTGATGCCTGGAACGAGAGGAGAAGAACGAGCCCCGAAAGTCGGGAATCGACAAAGTATTGAGGGAGAAAGAGGCGTTTCAGCTGTTCGGCGTTAAGAAATTGATGTTCTCACCATTCGGCCCGGGCCAAACACCCCACAACTTTTGATCGGCTGATCACTTTGGCCCCAAATTTGGTGTGGACTAGCGTCGGAGGTCCTATTCCATTCTCCAGCACACAGCTTTCGGCAACTCATCGTCTATCTCCTTGTATTGTGCAAGTGGCCCACTAGCTAGTGTGGCCCACTAGGCTGTCCGGTATAGTAGATATTCCGGAGCATCGCGAAATAAAACTTGATAATTGGACTTTATAGTGGCTGGTCGGAACTGGACCACTTAAAAATGAGCAGAGTCTGTTAAATTTCTGACTGTGGAGGAAACTCACACGGCATCTCGCAACAGACGAAGCATACCATACAGCCTCTAAAGTTAAATTTGGGTTTGGAGATCTCGACTGCATGCTATAGAACTTAGATACCATTTTTTTACCCGTGAATCATAGTCCAACAAAGTCCACCAAGTGAAAATAGAGTGCGGTCTGGCGAGGACATGGCGTAGTGAGTGCCTTCTGTGAAGTGAGTATGCATAACAGGTACTCACTGCTGAAAAGGCGCCCGATTACAGGTGGAAGAGATGCACAGCCCTGCTCGTGACGTCCCAGGAAGAGCTGTGGCATGGTTAGTAGGTGTGCTCGGCACAGGTTCGGGATGTACATACGATGTCGACGTTTGATGCCTTCGTGCTCCTTGCCTCGACGGGCCGACGGCTCGTGGAGGATGGACCTCGTGGGATCGACTGCGAGCACATGTAGGACCGGGCCGTGCTCTCTCATCCCGACCTTGACCAGTCTCGACACGCGGCAGCACATATCCAATGCCGAGTGCTCAGTAGTGTCAACCCCGGGCCCATAATCTACATGGCGACGTCACGGGAAGCCTTGGCGTCACTGGCAGCAGTGGTCGGCGTTATGGAATAGATTTCAGTGGCGGACGGAAACACAAGTTGCACGTATTGCACCGTGTTTCTGGTGTGATTCAATGCGATTCAATGCCTTACGCACGGGGTCCCAGTTGAGATCTTGAAAGGGTTGGGGACGACTGTCGTGGCTGTCGGGAAGTAGCTGGCCAAAGATTGGTGGACGATGGAAGGAATGCAAAGTCGCCGTTATTACTGCCCGTGAAGAAGATATTCAAGTAAGTTTGAAGTCCGGAGAGCCAAGGAGAGACCAGAGATGAGGCATTGTTTGAAGTAAGACCAAGCAGCAAGCAAGCCCAGCTTGGTAGCCGCGCTGAGGAGAGCAGTGAGCAACGTGGTGTACTTCCAAATTTGGGATCCATTTGAGGTCTCAGCCACACATGTGCAAATACCGGTGCGGTGATCCGGGTCTTAGACAACGACCGACGCGATGCCGCCGAGGCCGCCATGGCCCCGCCCATCATGCCGGACAACAGGCGGACAGGTTCGGTCATCGTCCTTGACGACGCCCGGGGGTTCTGACCAAAATCGCGATATGTGACACCAAACTCGCGATGTCGGCCGTCCGCGCAGGATTCGCAGGCGTCCCCGGCCCGCGCACGTCGTCCATGGCGGGCACAATTAGAATGTCCTGGAAGAGATGTCTGAGCACTGGTACGCGTACGCTTGCAACCTCATGCGGAAGCTGCTGGGGCGTGGTTGTGTATTGGTTGAAACTACGCGAGAACGAATATTAGCAAAACCAAAAATCAAAGTAAAGAATAAGAAACCGGACGAAGGAAAAGGAAAAAAAAAAGGAAGAACAAGGAACAGATGCTCAAAACGGAGGACTCACGCATCCGACACCTTGCCCCGGCACAAAATCTGGGATGGCCCCCATGCTGGCTGCCGGTACGGTGCCACCTGCAGGTCATAGGATTCTTCAATGTGCCGCTCGTCTATAAAGTGCATGGCCACAGAGTCCGCAACCAGACTTCCTTCATCAAGCAGCACGCACTCCGCCGCCCTACGTCGTCGTTCGAGCAGAGCGCCCCACTCGATCACGTGTGTGATTGTACTTTCCGAAGCAGTATGGGCGCTCGCGTGCGAGGTTGCAGTCGCCACTGATAATATCAGTATTCCTACCAGAGTAACAGTGAAAGAAAAGGCACCCTTATCCCTTTCGTCCAAAGGAGATTTCTGTCGTTCGGAAATAAAGTCAGCGAGAGGAGATCGCCCGATGTGTCAGAGGGCAGAGTCCGCAGTGAACATCCTGAAGGACAAGAAACACACCTTCAGGCGCTTGCGCATCTCCTCTTCGTCGACCGCAGAGTCCGAACTTTTCCGTTTCTTGCTTCCCGAGTCGACTGTGTTACACAGTCTCTGAGATACACGCAAGGTGTGCTGCTGGCAATCGTCCGGGATAGGTGGGGCATCGCGCCCCTCCAGGCTCGCGCGGCTCGTAGAGGTCATCTGGACGTGGATGAATGGACAGGAAGTAACGAAGGGTGACACAAATAACGTCCAGCGTGACCGCCACGTCAGTGCCCACAGACCAATGATGTCATCCATATTGATTTTACGGCATCTCTCTTTTTTTTTTTTTTTGGGGGGGGGGTGGGTGGGTGGGTGGGTGGGTTTTGGGGTAAGGGTACTCAGTCTGCAAAGCATTCCAAGATCCTCCATCGGGGTCGTGGAATTTCACCACAGTACACTATATCGACAGAAGAAATGTCACATGCTTGTTTCATTCATATCTCAAGATTGAGACCGCATTTTTGGGTTAACCAAAGTGTAAGGTTGTGGAGAAAGGCTCTCCGAGCCGTTCTGAACTAATGATTGGATCATAATATATTGATGCGCCATCACTCGGTGCCAAATACGGAAATCCGGATTTTCCACATTGTTGGCCAACGCCTCTGCATGGGTTGACTTCTGCATCAAGCCTTTACTCTTGAGATTCGACTGGATTCTTCCAGACTCGAAGACCTTTTGTCGGAAAATTCTTGACACTGGTTTACCATCGAGAGAGGAGATCTGGCTCGTATCTGGCGACGTTGTAGCCATGTACCCTAATGTTCCTATTGAGGATGGTATAAGGCAAATTGCAACAATACTCGGAGTTTCCTCTATGTCATTTAGGACACTGAAGGAAGCGTCTGAATTGGAAATCAAGAACCTGGATGAGCTTACTATTGTTCTCCTTCGCCTTGTGCTCCAGTTCAACTACGCGTCATTCGCTGGCAGGACTTTTCATCAGGTTATTGGGACGACTATGGGCACGGAAGTTGCACCAACCTATGCCAACCTATTCTTAGCTGGATATGAAGTCCCCGTGCTCAAGGAATTTAAATCCTGCCTGTTACTTTATACACACTTCATCGATGATACATTTGCTATCATCCGTGGTGATATGTCCGGGGTACGGGCTTTCCAAGAGTGGTTCGGACTACCGTGAAAGTATGGGGTTTTGCCCTCATAAATGTATGGGTTATGGAGTATTGGAGAGTTATGGGTTTTTTAGCACTTTTTAGTGGGAACCAACTCGGTGAAGCCCAAAATTTATGGGGTTTCACAGATTATGGGTTATGGAAGCTATGGACAGCATAGACTGTACATGGTCAGCAAACACATGAAGATTTAGTGAGTATCTATGGCCTTATAGCTACTTTCCAGAATATTCTACGAAAATCCACTAATTGAACATTCATGAACATTGCGGAAATAGCTCCGAATATTCTCGTCTCTTCTCAGGCTCAAATTCCGAGCGCGAACCCAGCACCTGGAGAGACATGAGCAAGATAGAGGGACGGAAATATACGGCACAAATACATGAACGGTGAGGGATGATCGTGTAGCCCAATCGGTGCGGTCATTGAGCTGCTCGAGGGCATACAGTACAGTCAGTGCTGTACTCGTGAGAGAAGATAGAAGCCTGAGACATACAGGGACATGGCCCTCGGAGGATGTTCCTGCCACTGCAGTCTGAACATCCCTGCCAAACACGGGGTCCCAGGTCAAGTTGTTCAGCGAGGTCCAGGTATGCTGGCGGCGGATGAAGCGTCACATGAAGAGCTGAGGCGCTGTCATAATGGTACGGTATTCTGCGTCAATGCGGAGCTGACGGCTCATTTCACATTCCGATAATGCTCCTGGAATGTCGTCATCCCAAGGGGCGTTGTGAGCAGACAGTGCAAGAACCGATGCTCGTCGCAGCAGAAGAATACCATCAAGCATCGTGGGCAAGCCTTCAGCGTCTTAGTGACCGACCGGGAAAGGCTCGCTTCGATACCGAGCACCGCCTGAATTATTCCACTGCAAGAGGGCCTCATAATTAGCGGAAGGAATGAGGATGGCAACATACCATCCCAGACATCTTGGCTCATACGAAAGGATAGTTGAATGAACGGGAGCCATGGTAGGGGAAGGGGGAAAGAAGCGAAACGGTCAACTGGAGCCGAAGGGTTGGCTTATAAGGCAAGGTGACTTGGCCTAGACATCGAGCGGACTCGGAATTGGACCTCAAATAATTTCCGCTATCTTTAGTAGTGGGTCTTTGAGGTGTGATCGGACGCTGCGGTTTATCGACTATCATAAACTTGTGGAGTCTGACTACGGAAGACTAGACCCTGCCCTGCCATCAGTGCCAAGCCTGATGCCGGTAATCTCTGTTGTTTCACGGCAACTTCCATTCTTTTAGTTACTCCTATTTCCAAACTTCCCAAATCTTCAAGCTTTATGTACAACCTGGCAATGCTCAGCGACAATACCACTCATTTATGGCTGTTCATCTCCCTGCATCTCAAAACAACGTCATCTCTTAGATTGGCTATTTGTTGAGCTAATTCGCCTTGAATCCATCGTATTTAGTCCTTCACAGGTTACTGAGGAGTTTAACAGTCTCAGAGAACATTGAATACCTTGCGGTATCAATGTTTGGATCAAATCAATCGGCTCGGTAACGGCGGCCCGGAGCGGAAGTTACAAACATTTCAAAGGTGGGCCGCGCAAGCTGTCAGTAGACGCAGTTGAATGCAGAAAAAGTCACAAACCTGGAAGTTGGATGCAGAAAATAGTTGTAGCCACGGAGTTGCTTGCGAAAAAAAGTTGCAGGTCCCGAGTTGCATGCAAAAAAAAGTTACCTGCATTCTTGAGTTTCAACCGAAGTTGTGGCGAAATTTGTGGTTTTGGACCTAAAGTTGCATGCAACCAGTTTTTACCCAGTATTTGTGCCATATGGGTGTATGGGCGATATAGTGTGCAAAAAGTTTTTTTCACAACTTGGTCTAGCAATAGTGAAAAAAAGGGCAACTTGACCTCTGGGACACAACTTCAGGGACGAAATAAAATCCAGTTACAACTTCGATGGGATGCAACTTGGTGAATTGCACGCCTAATGATGCAGCAATTGGTGAAAGCAACTTCTGCCAGAGCGGCAGGTTCAGAATTTACATGATGCAACTTTGATTTTCGACGGATTGGGGAGTCACAACCTGAATCTGGGACAACTTGAATAGGTTACAACTACAATATGGTTGGGTAGCACCCTCCATCATGGATATTGTGGGAGAATTGGCCCCGCTAAGTATAATATTTTGAATGAAATGCCATGGACAGTATCCACGCTTGACATGAGTATTGAGGCCATAGATGTCATGAATCGATAGACTAGTTCAATCTTTTCCACTACACAAAATTCCCTTACTCTGTGCAATTTATAACGACTCCTGGCTGGGTTTGGCTTATGCCAGTGGATGTACAGAGCACAGGGATACACAGGTCCCAAGAAAATGACTGATGAACAGAATGCCCCCGAGTGTGCTGCAAGTCTTCCCAAAATGCTATGCTGAAAATTTCCCATCTGGTTTGTCTTTGATGGCCAAAATCAGGAGGATTCCCATGCAATTTGAGGACTTGGAACTGAAGGGAGAGTTTTAAGATTTCTGGGTTGAGTTCCATAGCTTGTTGAAAAATCCAACGAATCGGAAATACATTTGGCTCTTGAAGGCCCGAGAGGATGTTGGTTCAGTGATCTCTGGCATTTTGAAGATAAACCAATGTCATGCCTGCAATGACTGCCGTCGGTGCCTATGAAGGCTCATCTCAAAGCAAGAACGTAGCTAGCTCATAATGAACGGAAAGGTACGTACATAGGAAATGGACATGGTTTTTGGTTGCTGTTTCGGCCAAAATCAAGGTCACAGTAAATGGCTGTGTGCCCTTCACCCTTCTTTCGAACCTTTTTTTCATTGTTCGGAACCTCGTAAGCGAGCTCTAAGTCAGGCCAGAGCAGAGGATGAGGTCTCAGCCAGCACCAGGAAGTTATCTGCTGGGAACAAATCAGGGCACTTCGATACATAGGGCATAGAATTTAAACCCGCTGAGTCGCTCAACTCGACAACAGGTCGGCCGATGCTGCCGAGCTTCCGAGTGGAGCCGATCGGGCAATTGTCTTGCCGATACTCCAGCGGCTCGAAGCTGTGCGAGAGCCGGCTACATCGGGTCGAAAGCCATCAATGATCGGCTGACTCAGCAACATCATCCACCAACAGCGATCAATTCTTTCTCAGAGCCTCAGCTGGCTTGCCCTGGGAAGTCATCCTCCTCCTGGTCAAAGTTTTCAAGGATCTGCACCCATTCTCCTCTACCCATGGTCTTGTCGCAGACCACCAGTGCACCACGGGCAATCTCCGATTCGGCTGGCTCCACAGCTGAAAATAAAACTATGTGCATTGCTAATTACTCAATCTAATGAGTGGACTTATTATTAACCGCTCCCTCGACCCATTTAAGAATGAGTTCCTCCAATGCAGGGGTTGTAGAGCCACGTAGACTGGTCTATGCATATAAATTCATTCCCGATCGATATTTTCTATGACGTCCACACTTGGAAATTCCACTGCAGTGCCAAGATATCGAAACAAGCCTCTTAAGATCATATCTCGATGGATTGGAACCAATAGACTGCGCATGCGGTCTTTGGTGACAGATCCAAATATTTGACAAATTCAACCTTATTGTTAATTGAGACGTGAGTTGTGACAGGCTCCTCCGAAAGATGTTCCTTGATCAGAGAGAACTTGATGCAGAAAATTAAAACCACGGTTCAAGGTGCAACTGTAAAAAGTTGCAACCCTTTGAAGGTGTGGCAGTCTGAAGTTTTACCCATCCGAAGTTCCCACTAAATAAACTGGCCAAATTCAAGTTGTCCAAATCTTGAAGATGCAACTTTGGCAAGTTGCCCAATTTTTGAACTTTTAATCCCAAGTTGTAGTTGAATTGTGATGCTGAAGTTGTGAAAACTTTTTGCACACTATGTTTGCCATATGGGTGTAACATTTCCAATGTGGCAACTGCATCTTTTTCAAGGACAACTTCCCCTAGCACACAACTTTTCCAATACCAACTTTTGTGCTGAAACAACTTTTTCATTACAACTTCAACTTTGTAAAGTGCAACCTTCTCAGTGGAGAAACTTCTCTAATGACAACTTGACTAATGTGCAACTTATGAAAATCCAACTTCTCCTAGGTGCAACCATGTAATGTTCAAGTCTTCCTAGGAACATCTTTCTGAGATGCAACATTTTCCTGGGTGCAACTTCTTGGGATACAACTTTTCCTGAGTGCAACTTTTTGAGACACATATGGTCAGACCCTGAGAGACACCTTTCGCCAGGCCTGGTAACAACTTTTTTCCCATCAAAGACAATTTTTCACAGGCCAGGTGATAACTTTTGCCAAGCTGGAGACAACTTTTGGCTGGTGGTATGACAACTTCTCAGAGATTACCGACCTAGTTCCATCCAGCTAAGCGGCTGTCACACTATGAGTCAGCAAGTCACACACTACTGTCTCCAACCGTGATGGAGATGCTGCAAATCCTCAAATTCATCTATCACAGCGGCCACGTGTCTTTCATGGGGAGACGCAAGACAGTCCGCGATCGTATATTCAGGTCAACTGTCTATATCGGAGGTATGGAAAATCCAATTGTGCACCAAGGGGAATCATGCGCAAGGACGTATTTTCCGGGGCGGTGGGCCCAGAACAGGTTAAGACGACCCAAAACTAGGTTGATGAGAGACCAACGAAAATAAATTATAATGGAGGGCGTCGGTCTGCGGACATAAGCATGATCAGTCCGCAGAATTGTCACTGGGAGCCTGCAGGTTTGGGTTGAAGCGCGTGGAGACTAAATCATAAGTGGGTCTACCATGCGGTTGGACATACATACCCTTCAACTGGTCAGTCGTAATATCCTTTTTATGCACTAGGAACTAGGTCTAAGATGCCAAAACAAGGCCAAAATATTGCATACTGTCGAACTCGAAAAGCGAGGCGCTGATAGCGCCGACAGTTGGCTCATCCTCAGGATCTCCCGACCAGGGCAACAGGTTGAAGCCGCTGTATTCCGGACCTTGCTCGCGGGGAGCCCAGGACGTTAATTGGATGCCAAAACATCGATTTGAAGCCAGTGTGGCCATTCTATTCCTGAACTCGCTCGGGAGCTCAGCATCATAATTTGATGGGAAAAGCTTAAATTCGGCAAGTGTTCCCTTCCCCCTACTGAACCCTACCCCTGTGAGAATGTGGAATCCAAAAGAGTGGGGGAAGCAAGAAAGTTTCTATATATTCGTGCTCTCTCGAGCCCTTATATACCGTGGAGAACAATGTACCTAAATAAATACAAATACATGTTGAGGAACAATGGTATCCAAGAGGTAGAGTTTCAGACCAGCTGAAACTGCTCAACGGGCTGTGCGTCTCTATGCACAGCGTGGCCAAGTACGTGGACATACGTGTCGGCTTGTTTCTCCAACAACCCCCTCGCGCGCGAAGGGCCTTTGAGCCATCGGCAAAGTCCACCGAGTGATGCCAATGCATCATCTGAGCACATCTCAAAAATTGTGGAATTTGTGGGAGGGATGCCAGGCTGTGCACAAGGTTGAATTCAAGTTCGCGCATATTGGTTACGTGAACCAGGTCGTACAGTTGCGGCAAAAAAACATGCATCACCCCATTTGACAATTTCCATCAAATCCACTCCTTTTCCTTATTTCTGCCCTCAGTTGGGCTTCTGTCCGTGCTTGAAATGTGGTATTATACTGTTATGTAATGGTTGAAACTTGAGTCAGAAAAAATTTCATTGAAGTTGGAGGCTTGCAATAGCATGCTTGGACAAAGTATAACATTTGCTGGCTAGAAGGGATCTGTGAGAGAAGAGGGCGCTGAAAAGACTCCGTTCCAGCGCGAATGCGGAACAACACTGTGATTTTGTACGATGAGAGCATAGGAAGACTCCAAAGGAGGAACCACATGGGGCAAGAGCATAGCCGAGGAGGTATTTTGTTAAAGAACGGTTAATTACAAGGCAGTGCAGCCGCTTAGATCAGGCTTACAAGGCAGTGTAGCCGTAGGGTATATGAGCATGGTCTTGGACTGCAGAACGAGCTCAAGCACGGGACGGCGTGCACTGCATTTCGTTTTGACGATTGCAAGCCTGGCGCGTTCAACGCAGACGATCACATAGCGCGGGTTATCAAGCGAGAGCGAAAGACAATGACGGCGGAGAGTGTGTAGCGGCATCGACTGGACGTTGACAACACCACCGATTTTCACTTTGTTCGAGTCGTTGCAGCATTCTCCCCCCACCTAAACCACCTTTCCTCCCAAATCTCTGCGCGGTATCGGAAAGCCCTCGCGAAGCATCCACCCACACAAGAAGGTACTGTGGCCTCTCAGCACCAACGGGGAGCAGCAGATCGAGAACAAGGGCCAATCGTCTCGAGCACCGCTCGAATATTTGAGAGAGAGAGAGAGTTTAGCCAAATCAACTGTTCTCCAGGAGGAACGGCCCAATGTCGATATGCCGTGTCTGGATGGCTATAGGTTAAAGAAAGAAAAGAAAAAAGAGAGAAGCCCGTAGGGCGAGAGATGGGGAAGACATCGGCATATTAGTGTGCGCGGTGGCGGCCAAGAAGAATTTGCAGAAATGCAGGATTTTTTCGGACGTAGATTTGGAAGGTGTCGGAAGACCAACGACCTGCCGCCTGGATCAGATGAAATGGCACACCATCTTCAACTAAAGCAGTGGCGCCGCCAGCGTGCAGCGATTGTCCGGCATAGCTGGAATCAGGGATCAGATGCCGGAGGCGTCGCATGAACCAAGAACGGGCGGGGACTGATCCATCGGCCCGTACCCATAGGAAAGGATGGAGGGGGAATAGCGCGTCCCGGCTATTGAGGTAGCGGTCGACCACGGGTACCGGATTGACGTGGGAGCGATGGACGATGACGACGCGACTACCTTCAAAAGTGCTGTCCGTTTTATGGGAACGCAGACAAAACGCGAAGCCCTCGAGAATCCAGGTCCGAAGGATGTATTTTGTAGGATTTCGGAACGCAGGGTAGTCCGGTGCTACCAGTTCTCCCAAGCGTAAGAGGCCGTAGAAGCCGGTAAGTAGCATAGCGACGAATAAAAGATCATCATGGGAGGGGGTCGGCGATAGTTGGTCGAGAATCATCTGTAACTGATTGCGAGATAGGGGCTGCTTCCTGCGTATGGGTCGACTGAGCATGCGCCTGCATCCTTTGAGGGTTCTAGTGACCAATAAACTCCTTCGGTTCTGCCGAACGTCGGGGTAAAAAGCCTCCAGCTCGCTACAAATGCCCGACAGATACTTGTTTACTGATCGGGGGTCGATATGATGTGACATGTAGACGACGTAGAGACTGAGGGTTTCGGATGTGGGATTGAGGTCGAGGCTGTGGATATCACAGAAATGGGTGTAGGAGTTTGTGGCCGAGGAATACGCCGCGTGAGACGAATGATCAAGAGCCATTCCGAGCGCGACTGCTCGCTTTTGGAACAACTGTTCCATGGGCCAGGCCTTTTGGTGTTGTTGCCTGGCCCGCGATGACCTTCGTATCATCTTTGCGCTGCCCCCATCACACATCGAGGGGGTTGAAATGGGGTGATGAATAGACCGAGAACGGTCGAGTACGCGAGGATGAAATTCTCCCGTGAGATGGCGCCGGCACTCGTCGGCGCAGATGGGTCTCATTGAGCGTACACATCATACGCGCCTCGTTGTCATCCGCAAACTTGCCACGCAACATGTGGGGGGAAATGATTCTCACAGAGACTTACATAAAAACCGGACCCTCACTAGCGCTTTCCGGAATCCCGAACAGACGCCACACGAAAGATGGACCGACAACAAGCCAGATCTGTCCCATATGCGCGAAATCGGTTGCCATGCATTCGTCTTGAAGCTCCCAAAGAATAAAAATCCCAAAATCTTTAATCGGTCTGTCGAATGTGTCATGGTTGGATACTCCCCTTCATTAACGGACACTTACCGTTGCTACAACCGTAAAACGAGGCGGATACATGTCACCCGCAACGTCGAGTTTATCGAGTCTCAGGACGAAATGCCATGCCCGTTGACGGCAGACCAGGTGTCAAAGAAACCAGTCCCACTGAAGCCCGGTGACAGCACTGTTGACATCCCCACTCTCTTACCAACCGCTGAGATTCCCCCGGGCATTGATCCATATGAATCCGAGCTGGAAAATGAGGAGGAGCCCGAGGATCACGCACCTGGGCCCATACCAGAAACACGTCGCCCAGAACGCACGCGCAAGGCACGAGGGGACGACGGAGCCTTCCCTGATGTCCGTAAAGATGCAGCCGTTGCAGAAGCCCGTGCAGTCGAGGCGCGCGCGAAAGAGCGGCGCGCAGAGGTAAAGATGCAAAAGGCCACAGTGGAAGAAGTTGATGATACTCAAGTTGAGGAGGAGCTCGCAGCTCATGCTGCCGACGACACCGAATATGAGTACTGGGCTTTCAGCGCAACTCCTGCATCTGATGATGAGCCGAAGACATGGAAGCAGGCGCAAAACTCACCTTTCTCTGACGAATGGCGTGAGGCGTACCAAGCAGAACTTGATTCCATCAAGCTCCATGGCGTGTACGAGCTCGTACCACATGAATCCGTGCCCCACGGTCGCAAGGTCATCCGATCGCGACCTGTCTTCAGGGTTAAAGGGGGCAGCGATGGCGAGATCCTGAAATTCAAGGCTCGTTTAGTCTCCATGGGATATGCACAAGTCGCTGGGCAAGACTACCGCGAGACCTACGCACCTACGTCCCGTTTCGAGTCCTTCCGAATGGTCCTACATGCCGGCGCGACACTTGACTATGAGATTGATCACGTCGATATCAAGACTGCCTTCCACAATGGACTTCTTGAGGAGGAGATCTGGCAGGAGCAACCTAAGGGGTTTGAGGTCCCAGGGAAGGAGCACTGGTTATGGAAACTGAAGAGAGGGATGTATGGGCTGAACCAAGGCAGCAGATCGTGGAATCAGCGCCTGAATGCCGCTATGATTTCCCTCGGATTCCAGCGCATCTCCGTTGAAAACAGCCTCTATTCCAGACGCCACAATGGGGTCTCGTCGCTGGTGGCTGTCCATGTCGATGACCTGTGCGTCGCGGCGAGTCAAGGGGTAACCGATCTGTGAAAAGCGGAACCGGTGCCGGTTTTTGAGAATAAGACCAGCTCGCTGAACCACCCAACCACGTGACGTCCAAATAAGGCAATTTATCACGTGTGTTATAGTCTTTCCTGCTCAGAATGCGTTTTTGAGTCCACAACCCACTAAAAATGAGCCAGAAGGGTAAAAATTCCTTCTGCAATGTTCTAAATAGCAAAATATCCACTTTGGCTCATGACCAAACAGAGCCACAACATCCTTCCAGATTGGGATGAACTTCGTTGAAACTTATCAATATCATTGAATATGGCCGGAGATGAGGTCTTGGGGGCAGACCATAGTCAGAGACAATTGAGATGCATTTTTGGTCCGCCCTGACGCCTCTGGAGCCATAAAATCAATGGCTCCCAGAAATTTTTTCAAGGCCTGACGGCCGAACCAACCACCCAGCATCCGGTCCAGCAATCACAGATCAGCTACCCCTTGCGGCGAGTTCTAAAGCAGAGATGAAAACGTTCAAGAATGAGTTACAAAAGCACTTCGAGATCACGGATCTCGGACCTGTCAAATGGATCTTGGGAATTTCCGAGATACCCTCGACGTGAGGTACGAACGGCTTGAGAATATCGTAGGATACGCTAAGTAGCGTGAGATTTGTGTGAGTGTGACATGATCGTGACTTTCGTCACTTCGTCTTCGCGTCCACCTCACCCAATCTCTGGCGGTTTTCTTTCGTTTTCTTTCGACAACTTCCACTCAGATCCCTTCGCTACAAGATGTGCTTCTGCCTCTACGCCTTTCCCGGAGATTCCGGAGTTTTCTCAGCGCCGCCACACATCCAAAGCAAGCCCACGACCTCCGTCTTTCTTGCTTCATCTTGCACTCGTTCACACCAAGGCCCCGACGATGAAACTACGGTAGAAGCTACGTAGAGGAATACAAGAGGATTGGACCATCGTCGTGAGCCCCAATGCATCTCGCGCCTTTCTGGTCTCCTCCGCTTTTTCGTTCTTTCCTCTGTCTTTTCCTCTGCCTTTTTTCGATCCCTCCCTTCCGTTTACTTTTCCGTTTCCTGCGTTGCGTTGGCGACCCGCTGCTACCGCGGCATGTGAAACGGCTTATGCGACCCGTGTCTGCCATGACTGTGATGCATTGTCAGCGCGATGTCTCGCTTCCACGGGCTCGCCTTCTTGGCACTAGCGCTGGCGCAATCCTGCGCTTTGACCGATCCGCCGCTGCATGTCACGCTTGAGCCCGCTCCCACTCCATTTGCGCATTGTGCAAGCCGGCACCAGTGGAGATGTCTGTGCGCTGCTTCACTAGGATACATCCTACACCGTTACCCTTTTTTTTTTTTTTTTCGCGCTGTAATCAATGACCATGGGGGTGCCGTCCCTTGTGTTAACCTTATAATGTTTCTTTTCGCGACCTCTCGTGTGCTTACAGTCCTTCACACCCGCATGTTTCGACGCGCTGTACTTCCAAGTCAGGCCCATGCTGACCTCGTTTCGTTTCTGCTCCACGCCGCGCCGTTCTCGACCCGTGGCACGTTGCGCTCTTATTCCCAGGCTGTCGCCTCGACGATGTCGTGCACCCTAGCTGACTTCATGACGGACCTACGTCGTCTCTGACCCACGTCGCGCACACATACGCAGCCGGTCCTACGTCGTCTCTGACCCACGTCGCGCACACATACGCAGCCGGTCCCACGTCGTGCAGACCTACGCAGCCGGACCTATGTCACGCAGACCACGCAGCCGGACCTACGTCGCGCAGACCACGCAGCCGGACCTACGTCGCGCAGACCCACGCAGTCGGACCTACGCCGCTCAGACTTACGCAGCCGGATGTACGTTGCACGTTTCTGCCGACCCGATCTCTGACCTCGCTGCTCGCATGATGAGACCAAGGCCGGGAGCTGCGCTTCGTGCTCTCCCGCGCCCCGACGCCGCTCGCACGATGAGACAAAGGCCGGTAGCTTCTCCTCGGGCTCGCCCGTACCCCCCGACGACGTAAAGGCCGGGAGTTGCGATCCGTGCTCTCCCGCACCCCGCCGAGACAAAGGCCGGGAGTGGCGCTTCGTGCTCTTCCGTGCCCCGACGCCGTGAGACAATGGTCGGGAGCTGCGCTTCGTGCTCTCCCGCACTTCGACGCTGCTCGCACAACGAGACAAAGGCCGGGACCTGTGCTTCGTGTTTTCCCGTGCCGCGATGATGCATGACCTCGCAGACGATGCATGCGTCCGCAGATGTATCCTGCCGTCGACGCCGCTGCTGACCACGACCTTTCTTTCGCGCGGCTCGTCAACGCGCCTGCTGGCCCTGAAGCCATGACGCTCGACGGTCTCCGACACCCGTACGGACTTCGTTTTGACCTACCTTTTACTACGCCGAGCATCCGTCCCATCTCTGCTGTCAATACATATATGTTTCGCTGTTCGGTCAATTCTGACCACGCTGGCCTTCCGTTATGCCCTGCTTTTCCTGAGCCGAGTCGCGCGCTTATGCCGACTTCCTTTCTGACCTACACCGCTGTTTTCAATTCGAATCGCTGACTCCTTTTACTGCGCACCCCTGCCGGGCCTTCTTTCCATCCCACGTCGCACAGGCCTTGACTTCGTTGTGTGTGCTAGCTCTCGCGTCATCGGACCGAGTAGTGCGCCGGGCCCATCCCATTTATGACCTATGGGCCCCGTTTCCGACCGAGTTCCGTACTCGGGCTAACTTATTTTCTGACAAGTGCGGATCTCTTGTTGCACGCCCGCGCGGGTTTCGTTTTTGTCCCACGTCGTGCCGCTTCTGGCCAAGTCGTGCATCCGAGCCAGCTTTTGTCTGATTTTCATGTCGCCCCCGTTCCGTTTCTGATCTAAGGGAATCCGCGCCGATTTCGTCGCTGCCCCGCACTGCGCCGTTTGTGACTACCCCGCACTTTGGTGCCGATATCACGCTGTTCCGCACTACACCGTTCACACCCGTGCCTATGGCGTTGCGACAACCCATCCGAGTCGCCTTTTTTCGCCATTCCCGATGTCCCTAATTAGGTCGACGATCCGAGCCGACTTTGTCTAAGTTCCCGTCCTGCTGCCTTTGTACTTACCCTGTTTGTGCTCTACGTCCCGCCATGGCTGACCAGCGTTGTTAAAATTCCGACGAAATACAATATGGCTCCCGAAATATGGCAAATCACGCAAACCGTGCCTTTGTTTCCATTCGTCTGTTCCTGCCGTTCGCCGTTTCACACCCCTCGACGCCCGTGGACCTTGCATCTTCGTATGCGAGGCAGTCACCACAGACGGTCTTCGAAGACGGCCAGCGCAGCCAGTGCAAACAGACGGCCCCTGCAGAATTTGCAGCAGACTGCGAAGCGAAAATGGTTGATGTAGGCGATCCCATGCACACAGCCCACGCCAATTTCGCTGTTACCGCCGCTGCGCGCTCACATGCGCTTCTACACCCCTAATACGTGACCATTGACACGACCACCGACCTACCGTCCAGATTGCCCAGGCACACAACGGTGTAGCACCGATGCTAACTCAGAGACCGCAAAGTGACGAGACTTTTGCCGCGCCGTACTGGCACTCGATCTGCGCAATCCCTTCCTTCCCTTTGGCCCTACGTCGTCTCCCTATGCTCAATCATTGATACTGTCTCTCTCCGCCCTCATCGACACCCTTACCATGTCGAGGTGTTTTTTGGACCGTATCTTCGCAGCCTTCGTCTGTGACGCTGTTGTTCGGAGTCCCGCGCCCAACCGTCGGTCGGCTCACAGTGACGCTTTCACCATACGAGACGAAATCGAAACTGCGCACATATACCGGCTTCTGATCTAACTTTGCTCAAGTCTGCCTGCGCCAATTTTCTGCCCACGTCGCATCCTGTCGAGATGTTGACCTGCCGTACACGTTGCTGCCCTTCGACTGACCTCGCCTCGCGCAACTTCCATTCGCCCAGCGCTGTAGTGTAAATTCTACAGATCATTCAATTGGTTTTACCTCGGTGAATCGTGAATTCTCTTCGTATGCTGTTTGTCCCGATGTACCGCAATTTCGAAGGGACTTCGACTCCCGTTTGGAGTGCAGAGCACATACTTTCCCGCTGACTGTAGGCCCGATCCACAGTGGTCGATTTGAGTTCCGTCGGCTTCACGCCCCACGAAGCTCCCGCACTTCACTGTAAATTTTTATCAGTCCTGAGATGAGGTCGAAGAGACGCCGCCGTTATCGCCCTCTGAACGCCGAGCCCATATTCCCCGATGCACTCCAAGTTGCCACTCAGCCCGTGGTCTTGAATCAAGGTCCCATTATTTATTTAACAGTGGACACAGTCCACGCCCCCTCCGCACTTCAGTCCGCCGGCAATTCGATCTCACGTAATCCTCGAAACTCGTGGAAAGTCTTCCAAGCTCATATATCATGATGGATCTTGGCCCGACGCCCGTATTGGACGTGCGCAGATGTCCTGATCAAGCCGCGCGAATTGCATTCACTTCGATCCGATTCCATCTTCGCCGCCGCATCTGGTGTATCCCGCGTCTTCGCAGCTGGTTTACGCAGCCGATCCCCTGGTTGCTCTTGCTCGTTTAGCTTAGACGCCGGACAATGTGTTTCGTCTTACGAACCCAAACCCGCAGAAAAATTCGCCATCAAACGAATCAACGCACGGCAGCGAAGACTAGCACCATCCCCCATGATGTCGCTGAATATTACCGTCCGACGCTGGCCACTCGCTCGTGCAGTCTCCCGTTCAGCCAATCAATAAGCCTGCGGACATTCCCGTCCTTGCCCAAACCATCCAAACAGGTCTAAGCCCTTCCGCACTCGCATATATACCGTCTATACTCGCATACAAGCCGATCCCCCACTGATCTTCTGGTTCTTGAAACTAGTTGGAAGTCTCCCTTCCTGCGGAGCGCTGCGATGTCCCTGTCTATACCCAGACCACGTTGGGGGGGCTTGACTGTCCAAAACACTGCGCTGACCTGGCCATGTCCTTGGGGACTCTTCAATCGCAACGACTGTGCCTCTAATGGTATCCGACCAAGTAACTTTTGTTCACACTGGCTACCAGTGCTAGCGGCAGCCCGGATTTTACGGCAGAGCGTTTCTACGTCTTGCCCTCGTTACTGTTGGGAGCTACCCTCGCTCTAGCGGCTCTACTAGACCACATAATGTCCTGTCATGCCCTGCAAGTCGAACACAAGACCTTTGAACCTGGCTCTTGCCCCAAGATTCGACGACTGGCCTCCATACTGGCACACGACGTTCAATCATCCGATTATTTTGATACTCCGGACGGCTGCCGTGCCCAGGATTTACGTTCTCGATGGCAGCCGCAACCGCACGTCTGCTCTTACGTCTCCCACCCAAATTCGATGATCTAGATATCCTGATATTCGAGGGCCTCCCGTTCGGCCCCGTCCGGCCTGATGTCTTCGACGCCAGTAGTCCAACCGCCCGCAGACGCGGCACACATACCCTGGTCCAACTTTCGCTTACGCGTTGCCTATCTACACGCTTCGAGAACTACCCCACCAATGGTCATATAGTATAGTGGGCGAAGGTTTACAGCGGCGGGGACACTGCACTCCCCGCTTCGAGCTACCTTTTGATGAATCAGCTCATGTTTCTTCCGCTCTCGCCATGTCCCGACTGTCGTCTACACCGCCCCGACTTTGCTTCCGTGCTCGCTAACCCTTATCCCGGTGCCCGCTGGTGCCCGCTAGCGCTCGTTCGCACCCGCACACCCATTCAATTAACCTCGAATCAGACCCGCTCCTCCCGCTCCCTTGCTCGATGCCGCTCAGTCGCTCCTTCCGCGAGCCCATCGCTCCTCCTCTAGTGTGGGGTGGTGCTTTGCGCGAAGCGCAATGCACTTCGCTCAATGCACTACGCACAAACCACCAGTTGTGAGTTATCACTCTGGGTTGGTGTGAGTGGTTTGCGCTTTGTCGCACCACCCCAGCTCTCTCCGATCCAGAGCTGGTCCACACGCTCAGAGCCCGACTGCGACTCGGTGTCTCGGACGCAGTGAACCCCCCCGTCTGGTCGGTTCCGCGCGTCCCGAGCCTCTGCGCCCCGAGCGGCCCAGTCGCAGCCCTTCGGGCTCTTCCCCCACACCTCGTATCTCTATATTAGCGTGTCTGCTAAATATAGAGATCCGAGCGACATCTGTTCTGTATTCACACGGAACAGATCGACGCCTTAGCCTATCGTGTCACCCGCGATCGCGTTGCCCGGACTATATCTCTTGACCAGCAAACATACATCGAAAAAATGGCTACTCGTTTTGGACTTGAAAATGCCTACCCTGTCCGCACCCCCATGGTTCATGGAGAACCACTTGCCCATTCAATGTCCCCATCGACGCCTTCTGCCAAAGCCCGCATGGCTGCCGTACCTTACCGAGAGTTGGTCGGATCTTTGATGTATGCAAACGTCGCAACCCGAGCAGACATAGCACACTCTGTGGGAGTGGTTAGGCAGTTCTGTCAAAACCCTGGTGAACTACACTGGCTTGCAGCCAAGCGTATATTACGCTATCTCATTGGAATAAAATCCTTCTCTCTAGTCCTCGGAGGATGTTCCCCCATTCATCTCACTGGATATACCGACTCCAATTATGGTGATGTGGACAAACGGAAGTCTATCGCCCGACCTTTGCATCCTTTCCCACTCTCCACCCGGCTCTCCACCCTCGTGGTTGAAAGCGGGAGTCTGGGTCGAAAGAGAGAGTGGGAAGCATGGCTCCCACTGCACTGTCATTTCGGATTTGTAAGTCAACACCTCGTGCAGTACAGTGCTAATGGTTGTTTAATTTCAGTGGACCCTATCGGCTGACACTAGCATCCGAAGGTCAAGGCCTATTTGGCCTCTGTCACCCTGCTGTACTCTGCTACTGGAGAGTACCCATTGTCCGTTTTCTAACCCTGCTATGCATAGGTGATACACCGAATGTCCACATCCATAACACCTCCTATCACTATTTTCAACGTGCCCTCCTCACCTGGTGGTCGCAAGTGAGAGTATGAGCCCAACTCTGTACCCCAGGGTCATGAGGGCCTTTCCATCCTCTCTATCGCGCACTTGTAGGCTCAACGTCTCCATTGGCTCATTCTATTTACTGAACGTCTACATCCAGGTGATACACCGAATCTCTACATCCATAACACATCCCATCACCATTTCCAGCAGGCCCTCCTCACCTGGCGGTCGCAAGTGAGAGTACGAGCCCAACTCCTCTCTACCCCGGGGTCTATGAGGGCCTTCCATCCTCTCTATCACGCACTTGTAGGCTCAACATCTCCATTGGCTCATGTTATTTACTAAATGTCTACATCCAGGTGATACACTGAATGTCCACATCCATAACACCTCCTATCGCTATTTCCAACGTGCCCTCCTCGCCTGGCGGTCGCAAGTGAGAGTACGAGCCCAACCCCTCTCTACCCCGGGGTCTATGATGTGCATGCCCATTTGGCCTCTGCCTCATTCTTCCTTTGTTTTAGTTTGCCTGCCCTTCTGCCATCGTTCATTCACAAAGCCACATGGCAGCCCCTGACCGAGGTCTGATCACCCTCTTTCATACTGTTCACACATAATGCACTGTGAATTAGCATCGGCAGAGCGTGGTTCTCTCTTGTCAAAATTCTCCAAGAGCAGTCAAGGCTGGGTACTCATACCCTTTTTCTTCTTTCCACCATAAATTTCGAGTTTATTGATATTTTATCGATGCATTATAGGTCAAGCGTTGACATAGCATCATTGGCGCTTAATTGGTAGCCTCCTCCAAGCTCTCTACCTGGGGCATGAAAGAAGCTTTTACATTCTCTGTATTGCTTGGTGAGTGGAACATTTGTTCCGCGTGGATGAACATTTATACTATCATAGCCAATCATAAGCACTGCTGTTGCATGCCACACACGTTCTGAAGGGATACACTAGTGTTGACTTTTGTTTGGGTTCTGGGGGATAAAAAGTCGCAACCTGGCCAGTTGCGACCTCTGTTTGGGTTCTGGGGGATCAAGGTTGTCACAACCTGCCAAGTTGCGACTTCTGTTTGGATTCTGGGGGATCAAAGTCGCAACCTGCCAAGTTGCGACCTCTGTTTGGTTCTGGGGGATCAAGGTCATTGCTACCTGCCAAGTTGCAACTTCTGTTTGGGTTCTGGGGGATAAAAGTCGCAACCTGGTCACTCTGTTTGGGTTCTGGGGAATAAAAGTTGTCTCAACCTGACAAGTGGCGACCTCTGTTTGGGTTCTGGGGGATCAAGGTCATCGCAACCTGCCAAGTTGCGACTTCTGTTTGGGTTCTGGGGGATAAAAGTCGCAATCTGGCCAGTTGCAACCTCGTTTGGGTTCTGGGGGATAAAAGTCGCAACCTGGCCAGTTGCCATATCTGTTTGGGCTCTGGGGGATTAAGGTCGTCGCAACCTGCCAATTTGCGACCTCTGTTTGGGTTCTGGGTTCTGGGGGATCAAGGTCATTGCACCCTGCCAAGTTGCGACTTCTGTTTGGGTTCTGGGGGATAAAAAGTCGCAACCTCTGTTTGGGTTTTGGGGGATAAAAGTCGCAACCGCCAGTTGCGACTTCTGTTTGGGTTCTGGGGGATAAAAGTCATCGCAACCTGACAACTTGCGACCTCTGTTTGGGTTCTGGGGATAAAAGGCGCAAGCTGGCAAGTTGCAACTTCTGTTTGGGTTCTGGGGGATCAGATCTAGCCCAGTCAGCGATGCTCGCCCCTGCTGATTAATCTCTGTTCTGGACCAAGAGACGCAAAGGCGACCCTTGCAGGTATTGTCAATTTCATTGGCAAACCCTGATTCTCATAATTTTTGCCTCCCCTGTCACCTTCGCTCTGACCTTACTCATCTATCCATCTTCTCTAGCTCCTCCCGGCAGTCTGCTTTATCACATCGGAATCGAAAGATCTCATCCAAAGGTGTTCTACACGAGCCCATCCCGGGCATTTAGTGACTTGAGGGTCCAAAATTTGGGCCGTACTCGGTGTAAGGTGTTCTCCAATGGAGGAAGTAATGTTCAGTTGACATTGGCTCAAGACAGCGCCGTCGACCAGCCCCATCTCTGCATTTGACCAGGAAAGAGGGATGGAACGTGCCCTTGACATTTTTTTTTTACTGCAAATAGCGGTTGGAATCCGACATACGGTTTGGGATCATCGGGGAAGGGTGCGTATGCTGTCTGCGGAGCGGGGTGCAAGCAAGGACCGGCAATCTTCAGTTCGACAGAATGAATGCATCGAACTACAATTACTATCGGCGACCGGTTAGTTGGCCACCCTGGGTGGCAAATCTGTCACAACCATTGTTATAAACTTGGATCCTGACTGCATCTTGATAAAATTTTGCTTGTCAGGGCACCATGCAACGGCAGAGGCCTTCATATCGCGCAGATCTTGTGGTGTGTGCTCGCCGACAGTGTATCCTATCGCTTCCATGGCGAACTCCCGAGGGTGGGCATCTGCGCCACTCGATGACCCTCCTTCCCCTCCATCAAAGATTCAAATGTCAACCCCGTGGTGATCATGGGTTGGGCCGGACAGATGCCTGTGTTCGATCCCGGACGAAACAGTACATGAGGCCCCATAATTGGATAAAGACTACCACCTACAGCTGGCCAGCAGCCTTGCGCGCAGCGCGGGGGCTGCGGGTGTTTAATTTCCTGGGAATCCTTTGAAAAATCGATCGCCCGAGGTTGGCATTTTATTGGAATCCGCACTAACCATTCAACCAGACTAACCACTCAACCAGTCTGGTTGAGTGGTTAGTGCGGATTCCAATATACGACGTTGATTCCAAGCTCTCGTCCGGTAAACAGCGGCGCTGGCCTTTTGTTCTAATTTAATTTAATTTAATTCCATTCTTTTTTTTTTCACGGCGGCACGCCAAACCGCACAGCAATTGGACCGTCGACTGAGTGCGGAGCACCACTGCGTGCAGGTGCTTGATGACGTTGTATGTCGTAGGGAGGGGGGCGTTACAGATCACACACGTGACAACTTTCCGGTGTCAGTTCGAATTCCCACCAGTGCGCTTAATTGAGTGTTTCCTTGGCAGTGCGGAGTGTTAGCAAACTAGACAAAACCTGAGCGCTGAGATCTGTGTGGCATTCAGATGTCGTCTGGGCCATATTCAGTTCATTATGGTGTAATGTTGGCCGCCGGTGTGACTCTTGAGGTCGGCGGGGTTCCCGGATTAATATTCTCGAGTTTGTTGTGACGTCCATATCGACGCGGGTGTTCGTTCTCGCGTTTTCTTTCTAAGAGGCCGCAACAGCAGCAGCCTAAGATGATACCGCCCCCCATGGAGCCTGATGACGGGTTGCAGTGGGAGGATCGCGCCGTTGCTGCGTGCCAGGCTGCCGCTGTCCCCGCTGCACGTTCTGCTCCCGAGCAACAGGCGCAACCCGCGCTGCAGCGGCTAGTACTTGGTCGCAATCTGAATGACGACCTGCAGGTTTTGGCGGATGTTGACTATGCATGCCATGGACTGTTCGGTGGTGAGGTTGCTGAAGTAGTTCACGAGCCACTATATCACGATCAACCATAGTCCAGCGTGAATGTAGAGGGATACTAACCTCAAGCTAAAGTGCAGTGGTAGGTACAATGGCTCGCTTGATATCAGCAAGATCCTCGTAATGCTCCAGGGCCTATACCAAGGTCAAAATAGAAGAAACGGGAAAAGAATTCGCACCTGCTGCAACAAACCAGCCTTTTCGCAAAGGTTGGCAATCCGGGGGCGGTCATAGTGCGTGAACATCTCATTGCCCAGGATTGCATCTGAGACTTGAGGACCATAAGATGAACTCCTGAGAGTACTCGTGGTCGGACAAAGTCTTGGCATACAGGTTTTTGGGCATTTCTCAGCGACTAGAGCATATTTTTGCACAATTCTGAATGTCAGATATTTCAGCAGGTAAATGCGCATATTTCTGAGATATTGATGGTATCAAAATATTCTGATGCGCCATTGAACGAGACGGAACTCTGAAAAACCAATTTTTCAAGTCAGCCAGATATTTTTTTGAGAAAAATGTAAACCACCCAGATTGTAGCCCCAGATGTGACATTTCACCTGCACTTTGAATCATCCAAAAACACACAGGGGATCAGGTGCTATAGCACCTGCAATGTTACAATTTTGGCTGATTTTGGCTGATTTTGGCCATTTTCTGTGATATTGGCCACTTTGAAGGCCAGATAACTTGGTTTCACATCCATATTTCTGGATTATTCAAAGTGGCAGATGCGATGTCACATCTGGGGCTACAATATGGGTGATTTACATTTTTCTGAAAAAAATATCTGGCGGATTTGAAAAATTGGATTTTCAGAGTTCCGTCTCGTTCAAAGGCGCATCAGAATATTTTGATACCATCATTATCTCAGAAATATGCGCCTTTACCCGCTGAACTATCTGACATTCAGAATTGTGCAAAAATATGCTCTAGTCGCTGAGAAATGCCCAAAAACCTGTACGCCAACACTTTGTGCGATCACGAGTATCAGACAAATGGTCGCTTACATCTTTGCCCTCATTTCGCTTATCCAGCACCAACACGCTGTGGCCAGATTGACGGAGCCCATATGCTTCGCAGAGGCCTCCGATACTCCCGCCGACGACGATGAACTGTACAGGATCTTCTAACCAGAAGCGGCCAGCTTTCGAGTCTGTTTCGTTGGCGTTAGATGGTGTCGCCATCAATCTTTCTAGCAACGAAATCCAATGCCCGAGTCCAAATATCATCGCCTGCCGTTCCCGTTGCAAGCTCCCACTCGTATACCCAATCCTCTGTGGTTTAGTTTGAAACGAATGAATATTTATTTCTATGATTAGAGATTTGGTGTAAACCTGCCCGGCCTTACATTAGCTAGTGTACTACCTTCGTCCTTACCACCATCTTGTAGCTCAACGCTCACTTGTCGTTCCCAATCATACCCAGATCTCGTTGACTTCTGGTGTGACTGGCATTTGTGTTTCCTGGTTTTCCCCAGGCTTCCATTTGGATATAATTTCAACTTGAGAGAATAATGTTTGAGTATTGTCAAGCCAAGCAAAGAAAATTTGGAAGATCCAAATCCTTGTTGTAAGCCTGCCGGCTCACTAGGACCAATCATTGCTTACATACACTAGTTCTTCGTCTTTACCGTCTCATAGCTCGCATCTCCTCACAGCTTATCTCAGAATATAGCGTGGTCTTTGTTGGACACTGCGTGCTCTGCTATTTAGTGTTGACAGTCTTCCACTTGTGAACTTCGGAGAACTCATTATTTTATTTGCATGTGATCACCGGAGATGTTCGATGATACTATTGTCATTGATACGCGAAGGGAAATAATGCCGGTTTGTCGCTTAAGATCTACGAAGCTTTCGGAGGATTGGCAACAAAAATTCACTGTGTAGGAATAATTGCGCTTGCAGGGAAATAACAAACTATTCTGGATGATAGATAAAGACAGTTTGAACCTCCTTCTCCTCACTACGTATTGCTCGCTACATAAGAAAATATTGATATTAAGTGATCGCGATGAACTGCGCAGTCTTACTACTATTTCTGCCTTGAGATTTTGTCGAAGGAGTGGTAAAAATAAAGTGGAAATCCCCAAAGTCTATAGGATCTGAACCCATCCTCACCGCTGATCATACAAAAAATTGCGGCCAGGCGTGAGGCGGTGATCGCCTACGATATACGAAAGCTTCTCCGGGATTATGGGTGCCTGGATAGGTGGGGTTGTAAACAAATAGGTGGTGTCAGACAGTATTTGTGAAATTTACACGGAGTGCGGGTCAAATCGAGTCGGAATATAGCAGAAAATGATTCAAAATATCGAGAAAATTATTGCGAGGTCGAAATGAATGCATTTGGGTCTTACGGAGCGTAAACGACCTCAAACGACAAAAGTGGTCCGTGCATTATTCCCAAAATAAGCCATTATTTCGCACCTGCTTCTCTTTTGACCCAAAACTTCATTGGGGGCAAAGTACGGATATAAAACACGTACCCAACCAATTTTGTACATCCAAGGCAGCCAAGCCCGCGAGCAAGGCCTCAGCGAAGCCTGCGTCGCGCGCGACGTCCAAGAAGCCTGCATCCAAGGTACGTTGTCCTTCCTCCCCTCCGTCCCCCTCCCTTCTTCGCTCTCCACCTCCTCCATCCACCCTATTATACGGGGTGCATCGATGAGGCTGGTTGGGCGGGAGGGAGAACTTGGGGTGTCTCGTCTGGTCTCGACTCTGACTAACGATGCATTCTCCGCAGGCTGACGGAGCGGCACCCGCGAGTGCCGCCGCCGCTGTAGGCGAGACCATCGCGGAGGACCCCGAGGCGGAGGCCGCGGCGAATGAAGTGCGTCTTGTCTTACCTCCATCTCCCCTCTCCATGTCCTCCGTATGCTGACTCTCGCCTTCTACCCTCAGGACTAGACTCCCCCCTGCAGAGTCCCCTCCGCATCGTCTCGTCCACCTGTCTACCACACCACCGCCGCGCCCACCCCTCCACACCACCCCGCCGCTATCGTTCTCTCTCTTATCCCATATCTATCGCGTTACCTGTGTGTACTGTATGTATGTACATTCCTGTGTGCCCCGTGTATCCATCCCCGTCCCCCCGTTTCGTTAGTTTTAGGTCTTTTAGTTTGTTTGTTTGTCCTTTACTACTTCCTCTTATACTTCCACTTCATCTGTTCTTCCTTCTCTGTTGCCCCCATTTCCCTTGACTCGTGTCTACTCTCCACCTCGGTCTGACGGAACACAATCCCCTCCTTGTCGAGCCCCCCTTTCCCATCCCTTTGATTCAACTCACTTCAGCGGACTCGACGCCTCCCCCTTTATCCCCCTTCACTAATCTAGCCCTCCCACATGTTCTTGCTATGTAACGCCTCGCTGTCTGTTCTTGAATTTATGCCCGTGTCCACATTGGTCCTACTACCAACTACGTGTGCTTGTCTGGAAGATTTCGCCCTCCCTCAAGGCCGAAGATCGATGGCACAACGTCATTCAAGTCGACGGTGGCTCAGGAGGATATCGTCGCGCAGGCTTCACGCTCTCGCTTTCGACTTCACTCTGATCGTCCATTACTCTGGCAATGTCGTCGTGCGCCCTCTGTCATGTCTACGCTTTCACGCTGCCGTGGGGTGTTATGCCAGCATCCAGTGCGCACGGGCCGTCTTGTCTGCGGAAGCGTAGTGCGTGCTTGCGCTGTCTCCTGTCGGTGCCACCATGCTCATCCCTCCTGCGCGTCCTCCTTGCCGCAGTGTTGGCATTGACCCGGGTCAGGGAGGGGTCAAAGCAGTTTGACCCGGGGGTCAATGCCTGAACCGTTGCTCAATGGCTCACTAAACCATTTTGAACTCTTCCAATCTTCACCAAACTTCTCAAATATACATGAGTTCAAGAGGTTTTGGGTCTCTGACTGTCAATTCAAGTGTCGCTTGACCCGGTCAATGCCAACACTGCCTTGCCGCGTCGGATCTCCTACGCTGTGCGTGTCCGGCTTAAGGTTCTGCTGCCTCAGGCGCACAGCCAGCCCTCTTATGTGTCGGTGTTAGCGCGGAATACGGAGACCGACCGCATCCTCGTGGACTCGGACAACGTGCGGTGCATGCAATGGGCGCCCTCTCCTGTCGTTCTGCATCCTCCCGCACGTCGATATTCCCGTGTCGACATCCTGTACATACGGCCGGCTCATGCTACACAAGATTGTATAGATCCAGATCCTATGACCGTTCCGGCACGCACAGTACGCGGCAGTTGTTTTTAAAATTTCCAATTTCTGATGTGTCTTTTAGGTTCGAAATACATTGTCTCGGGCAGGCCTAGAGGGTCATCCTCAGCGAAAAAAAGCCGGCGCTTCAACCACGGCACATCCAACAGCGTGAGAATATGTTTCGACGCTATGAACATTTTTCGACGCTATGAACATTGGACAGTCGAGGGCGTCTTTCTTTCGGGTGCGTTTATCAACTCGGACGAGACAAAGATGATACTCGGAAGTTCGGATGGTCGGCGTTGGTGCCGAAGGCGGCGTGGGCAGGATGTCTTATTGGAGCACAATGTGCAGTTGGAGGAAGCACATGGTCGCAAGAACATCAAGGTCAACATTTGGGGTGCAATTCATCCCAAAGGTGTTAGCGAGCTTGTGCGGGTCATCGGCAACCTCACGGCCGAACAGTACATAGAAATTCTCGATAGGGCCATGCTTCCGGTTTATGAGCACTACGAGAATCGCAAACACACATTCCTTGAATTTCAGCAGGACAATGACCCCAAACACACTGCTCGTATAACCAAAAAATGGTTCCGAGACAACAACATTACCGTTTTCCCCTGGCCAGCAAAATCACCGGATCTCTCCCCGATTGAGAACGCCTGGGCCGAGTTGAAGCGACGCGTCAGGTGTTCGGATGGATATTCAAACATCCAGTCTGCTGATGAGCTCTTTGAAGCACTCAAAGCAATTTGGACGTCGGATTCATTCAAAGAATATGTTATTCATGTTTACCAGTCGTTTCCGCGTAGGCTCCGTGCACTCAAGGAGAATAATTTTTCATGGGTTGACTACTGAGTCGAATAAATGTATTTTGGCATTGTACTATTGGAAAAACCTAATTTCACTTGGAACAATAGCGGAAATATTGACTTGAATCCCTGGGTTTGAAATTTCGGTCCGGCAAGTTTTTTTGCCGTGACTGTACATACTCAGTGTCTTGGAACACATGCGCTTTCCCCAGAAATTTTGCAACATAATTAGAAGTCTCTACACAAATGCCGAGACAGTGGTGATTATAAATGGGGAGATAAGTGAACCTTTCCTAGTTATTCGTGGCGTAAGGCAAGGAGATCCGCCCTCATGCTTATTATTCAACCTAGCCATGGAACCCTTAGCCTGTTTGATACGCAACTCTAATCTTAGAGGAGTGAAAATCCTTGGTACAGACCAGGATCTCGTAGTATCACTCTTTGCAGATGATACATCGGTTTACCTTTCATCTAAAGATTCATTAGACTCACTCTGGGAAATTTTGCATCTATGATGCACAGCGTCAAGCGCGAAATTCAACGAACACAAGACTGTTATATTACCATTTGGCCGGGTGTCATACCGATCCAAAGTGTTACAAGAGAGGCGAATAAACAGCAAAACACGATGTGGATCAATTGAAGAAAGTATCAGGATTATACCAGATGGTCAAACTTGCCGCCTGTTAGGTGCCTGGATTGGAAATAAGGTTCCCTATCTCACCCCTTGGCCTGCGGTGCTTGAAAAAATTACAAGTGACCTTCAGAGGTGGAATGCGACAACACCAAGTCTCGAAGGCAAGTGTCATATCATAAATATGTTTATTGGAGGCCGAACACAGCTGATGATCTGGTTAGCTATGTTGCTGATGAGATGCGTGAATCTATCCTGCAGAAATGGTATCTAGCCAGCCAGACTCGTATTGATGGCCTGAAGCTGGATCCCTATATCACAGAGCTTGGATCTTTGGTATTAGAGAAGGGTTGGGAAGGGAAAATGAGGCACAGGGTTCTTGGTGCCAAGATGGAGGATGGAGAAACCTTCGCTGATTGGGCATATGAGACTCAGAACATCAACGCCATTCTCTCTCAGGCTGCACCAACCTTTGCAGTTGATGATACACAGCTAAGGAATATCCTTGATGCTGGACTCACAACATTTCTACAAGAGGATCTTGATTAGGGATGGGCACGGGTACGGGTCCGGGTAGAAATTGCTCAACCCGGACCCGGACCCTGCAAAACCCGTACCCTGGCAGGTACGGGTCCAGACCTGACCCGCAAATGCGCGGGTCCACCACGGGTCTTCGTATTGGGCATCTCGGGCATACCTGTTTGGCCTCCACCTGACCCGCAAAGTGTCATTCCGCCGTCTCTGCAAGCAAAGTGCGTGCTGAGTACAATTAATTTGTCTGGCATGCAAGATGAGTGCTCACCGGCCTTGAAACCAGTCGCATAGCATCCGGCCAATGTGGGATGGAAAAGCAGATTTTGAGCCCGAGTTTTAGTCGTCTTCGTAGAACAAGGGATTGACGCTGCGGTCAACCGTTATATTTCCCCCGTCTGGATCTGGGGCGGGGAACGAAGGTGGGGTGAAGGCCAGGTACGGCAACCAATAGGAATTAAGTTCAGTTCGGTGCTAGTAATATATATGGTCAAAGTCTGTAATATAGGAGCCCTGCCTCCTGAAGCTTCAGCTCGATGTCAGTTCCAGCCTTATCCCGTGGCGCCAAGAGCACACCTGGATGCGCGAAATTGAGCGTGAAGATGGCGAGGGTGATCATGCCGCCGTCGAGCACGTTGAAGAAGCGCTCCGGCCCTCGAATCCATCGAGGAGCTCAAGCGTGCGATAAATCGCCCGGTGTCATCAGATTGTTCTGAGTCAGTCGAAATGGATAAAATAAACATAGATGTGATGGACTGACCGGATGAGCAGGCAAGTCGTGTTGAACGCGAGAGTGCCGATCATGATGCGCAGCTGGGGGTTGAACTGCCCGCGGTCGTGGCTGGTGTTACTGTTTAAGGGGTGGTAGCCCGCGGCTCTGCCACCTAGAGGCCTGTCGGGAGAGTACCGTAGGAAGAACTCGGAAGCGAGTAGGATATAGATCGAGAGGGTCACTTCAAGTTGGGGTCTCAGTGCCAAATACGGAAGAGTGCGGAAGACCATACCCATCTGGAAGATGATACCCCTAGCATTATGTGTCCCTAACAAATAAAATTTCGGCACCACCCAGGCTTCTCGAACAACGCAATGATAACGCACATGATACGGGCTTTGGGTCCTCCCCACCGCAATGCTCGCTGCGGTCACGCCAACTCCCTGGACAGAGAGAGAGATGATATCCTATAAGATGCCTTTGAGCGTCGTGCCTTATGAGTATCACTCTATGAAGGCCTCACGCAGCTACAAAATATCATTGAATCTAGATTGCGAGGGTATAGAATAATATTGGATTTCCAGGGCTAGAAGGGGACGACATCATTTTGGCAAGAGACGACTGTACCGCAGTCCTAGGCGATTGATTATGCGCACGAGAATCATGAAATCTGCTGCGATGAGCTGGGTTGGGCCTGAATTTAGACCCAGGAAACATGAGTTCAAAGGTTTTTTGAACGGCGCCGCGGACTCAGATAGCTGCCACCATACGCCAATAACGCCCGAAATGTCCGCCGAATATTTGGAGAAGCTCGATGCGATCTCGAACAACATCAAGAACATGTTTGAGAAGCAGGCGGCCGCGGCCAATGTGCGCACATTTTCCTTTTTAATATCCGCTCTTTGAATTTCATCCCGCAGGAGCCCTGGGATCAGGAACATTTTGAAAATTTGCTGGCGAAATGGGTTGCTGCATGTGGGTCCTAGACACAAAAAGATTTGTTGCAGTAGATACAGTTTCCCTTCTGTTCTAATTTTTTACTAGATCAGTTACACAATCCGTAGGTGCTGTAGAAAAAAGTCAGGGGTCAGTAGGGTGAGCACAGGGTCAGATATTTGAGAACTTATTATTTATCGGACTTTCGGAATTATTGAAGCCCGACACGCGTGTTCGCGATCAGGTTTTTAATGAAAGATTAATTCCCGCATTTCACCAGTGACTCCCAAGACACTGGTATTTTGGACCATGCAAGAAGAGTAGTCATACAATATGTAGAAAGAAGAATGGATTGTCAGGGAACACACAACATCAGGAGTGGTCAATATGCTACAGACGCGTGTTCGCGACTCCAATCAAAACGTGTTCGCGATTGGGCTAATGGTGGGAAATAGGGCTCAGAATATTTTTTCTTGCCAACTCATTGCATGGTAGATATGGTAGTTGGCCAAGGAAGTGGAACTTACTGTGGACCGATGTGTATGATGGGAAATCGACGAGTGCAAAACCACGTGTTTGGTCGTGTTTGTATCCAGCGTGATATCAGCGGCTTTCACAAGCCTAAGACAAATTCGAGACAAATTCGGAGGTCTCATTCCAGAAGTCTTAGACTTTCGGCTTGAGATGTGAACTGTAGTAGGGTTGAAACTTTTATATTCTGTTTTACTGCACGCAGTGGCCGGTGAAAAAGTTATATATCATGCGGGCTCAGTATTTCCAACGCTCGCTTGGTCGACGCTTGCAAGGTTGGAAGAGCGATTTTTCGATATATTTAGCGCCCAAAACAAGCGCCATCAGATGCCCCATTATATAAGCCGATCGCGACATTTCACTACCAAACAGAACAAGTTGTGAACATACATAGCTGGAGTCGAGAGCTCCAGCGCGACGGGCAGCCCTACAAACCGCATTAGTTCGCTCCAGAAATCATCGGACGTGGAGTACGGAACACCGCGAGCATCTTTAACCACTTATGCCAATACCTCTCGCAGTCCGGGGTTCGATTCCCCGCGTCCGAACAAATATTTTTACCAGCTCAGATTAATTTTACTGCCTCGCCACAGTATAGGCTCACTCGTTTTCAGCATCCGGTCTTTCTGGAGCATTTATTTCACATGCAGAAAATCTGTAATGAAGGTATGCGGGATGGCAGTACAAACCAGAACCATAGAAATGCTCTATTTGACGAAGTAGGTCCAACTATTTAACTCTAGCAACCTCGACGTTGCTACTCAGACAGCATTGGTTGGATTTTCACGGTCCCAGATGTGGTGAAATTAGCCCACCGACAACTCCCGATTCCTTTTGCGAAGGTGTCGGAGAGGCTCCTCACTTTGCTAAACCGCTCAAACCTTCCCGTGGGAGAGCGTATATTTCGATGTTGGAAACGTCCGAGGCTGATGATATCAGAGATGAAGCTGCTATTGCGCAGAACCTGATACCAATCCCGACACTATCTGGAGACGAGGGGACAATTCTTAGGCTGGAGACGCAATTGTTCGAAGCGCAAGCAAAGATACAGGAGTTTGCAATCGGCGAGACTCGGAAGCATGTGGGTCGCAGAGTTGGACGTAGCCATGGAGAGCTTAATGTAGGGCTTTTAGGCAGAAATGAGTGATGAACTCCACAGCCTTAAAACGAAAAATGGCGACATTGAAATGGAATTGCAGGGAAAGGAAGACGAACTGGGAAAGGTGAGAGGCTGCCTTTTCCGGATACTTTAAGCACCAGTTAACGTTGGGAAGTTGAAAGCTCATGTGGAGAAGCTTTGCAATGATGTTAAACTTCAACATCTGGACAACGTGAGCTTAACGATGCAATTGCGAGGGACAAAAGACGACTTTGAAAGGGCCCGGAGCACTGGAGAAAAATTACTGGCTAACGTCAAGGAGTTAGAGGCGTACCGGGAAGATCTCCAGACTCTGAACGTGAGTCTGTTAGTTAACATGAACGACGATAATTGTTGAGGTGTTTCGCGCTTTAGGTAAATCTAGAACATGAACTGCAAGGCCTAAGACCAGAGCATGTGAGGTTCGGCACGGAATTGCATGAGAGGGAGGAGTTGACAAAGGTTGGGCAGCTCGTTTTATACTCAAAGTGATTCATCACTAACATCAATAAGGTGGCAGCTGATCTCGAGGGTCTCCGCGCAACCGTTGAAGCCCAACGCCTGGAAATTGAGCAGTTGAGGATGCAATTGGAGGAGAGAGAATCAAAATCCGACCGGGAAAGGAATTCTACCCCGGAAGTAAGCTGGCTTTTGACCGGTTGATTCTGATTGATAACAGATGTATATAGACGTTCTGGGCTGTCTGCAGCAAACCTGACACGATGGAAGCAAAAGGCTGCACGGCAGGCCAGAAATCCGAAATCGCTGACATGAAGACTGAGCAGGAGAGTGGAAGTCCCATCGACTTTGAGGACCGCTCTGAGGATTTGCATCCTGCAGAACTTTCCTGTCCAGGTATGTAAGCAAGGAGCGTAAAACGCGCCGGAACATTAAATACTTTGAAGAACCAGATTCTGCCAGGAGACTTTCAAACCATTCCATTGCTGATAATCCGTGGCCAACCCAACTTAACGCAGAACACTTGGCGGATACATGCGTCAATGATTTGAAGCTCGCTTATGTCCACGTCTGCCGCCTTAAAGACAGTGAGTGGTACGTGGGAGAGCATGAGACAAAAGATGGGCAGTTCATAACTTTTCGCTGCATTCCGGGGCTTTGGATAGTCGCCCGGCGTGGAAAGATGAATAACGAGGCTATGGTAAATGCGAGAACACGGGACAAAGGGATTGCGGGAAAGCTGATACGGATGTTTTCGTACTAAACGCGATTTTTCATTTAACACTTTTCAGATTGATACCCCACACCGGTACAAATTTCTGTCGCTTCAGAATGTCCAAAATCGTACCAGAATTTACGAAGAGTCATGTGACCCAATCGGGTTTCCTAGCAAAATATTCGACACGACCTCAAATGGCCGCGGAAAAATAATAGATTGTATGACGGTCTACATGCATGGCATACCTCTTCAGATGATATACAGTGAGAACAGTGGGAATGAAATCAAAATTATAGGGCAAGTCCTGCGGGCGGCCTGAAACGGCCGCCGTCAACTAACTTATATCTCATTGGCTCTCAATATGTTCCGCAATATCCCGTGTATCTCCGTTTATTACCTTGTACTTGTATAAAAGGCAGTAGTTCTAGCGCATGTAAGGTAGTACACCCTTACCCCTCCTTCAGAGGAAATAGAGTTGACTCAGAGAATTTGAAAGGAATCAGAGATTTTGAGAACACACAGAATTGAATACGTCGATTGACAACATCTTGAGGGAAAGCCCGCCGTTGAATAAGTGCTATTGTATACGGAGCCGCCGGCCGCCCAGTACTCGATCCCTGAAGGTATCAGAAAGTCTTGAGGGAATCTGCTGTTGATCACAGCCGCCAGTACTCGTCTTGAAGATATCGGGCTTTATTGGTTGTCGTAATTTCTCGTTCATTCGAGTGAACTTGTGTCTCGATCCTTCTGTCTCTAGTCTCTCTAGGGCTACAGTGGGAACTCTGAATTTTGAATTGAACATTTGATTGAACTCTTGCGAAATTGAGTTGCCTGCCCACTTGCCTTGTTGAATTGAATAACCTCTTGAAGGACAATGTGCCTGGGGGTATCGGATTGAATGGTAAAATCGTACGACCTCTAAGTCAATCTTTGCAAGACCCCAGGATGCTCGTCATGTTGTATCCTTGGCAATGCGTTCGCGCATTGTGGTCCGGTGTTCGCCCTGGTAGTCATGTCTTCGTAGTTTGGTGTTGGTACCTGAAAATATTGTGCTCGCGAATCAATATAATCTCATTCCATAAAGATGCCGTTTACAATGTTCATTTTCTACTTTCACTGTCAATGCAACGACCATGGCCCACGGAGTGTTCTCTTACTTGACAATTGCAGTATTCACCACGCCGAAGAGATCCGTGTTCTTGTTGAAGAACATGCGTGTTTGTATTTTTGTTTAACATTCCATTGACAAAGTCTGACCCTCCACTTTCAGTATGCAAACTCATATTCCTCCCGCCATATTCTCCGGACCTCAATCCCATCGAGCAAACCTTTTGTTCCATCAAAGCATTCCTCTGCCGTAACTAGACGGCCACATGCTTGAGTCTGAATGATCGCGCATGTCACAATATTACTCCAGAGAAGGCATGGGGCTTTTTTCGAGTCGGGGTATGTTGTATAGCTTGAATATGATAGTATGAGCACCAGAATGTTGAATATGTCCTTTACTACTTACAGTAACGATGTCTTTGCAAAAGCACGCGCTTCTCTTGTCTGCGTCCTCCTGGTAGATTATATCTCGGAGTATCAAACTGAACAACGGAGCTGTGAGAGCCTGATTGAATGAACATAGCACGAAGCTCTTCCTTGCTTGTGTACACCGCCAATCGAACATTATATTTTTCAAATGTTCAGTCGTGGACATTCTTGGAACATTCCTAAAGATCATTAAAATATGTTGTGAGAATATTTCAAAAACATTCGCCGCGGAACGTTAAGGAAACATCTGCGCGACGTTGTGATAAGATTCTTGAAACCTCGTACGTACGTCGGGGGAAAAGATCGGGTTTGTATCCAGAGCAAAGAAAAATCAGTTCCGTGAGGTGCTGTTCGATGTATTGAGGCCATACATTCTATCTCAACACCGTGTCATGGAGCAGCCGAGGGGCTTCCAGGTTCCTAGTCGAAATCTCTAGGGTGATCATTTGCATTCCTCAGAGGCTTTAGTCACGATGTCACATGTGTGACCCCCTCTTTCTCCACCATCATCGCTGGACTTTTCACCTTGTACCACACCAGCAATGTCGAGACAATCCTGGCAAGTCTTCTATCTCCCTGTAACAGAAATATTTATTTTTATTGTCCCATGCTCCACACGATATTATGCTATGCCCATTATGTTTATGCCATATGACTTACACTCCATGCACAGCCTTTGATTCGTAGTATATAAGTAGTGTACCTGATGTAGTTACGGTTTCTTCAGTTAATCGACAACTTACACCAGTTCTCTCGATTTGCCACCTTGTGCCGGAACTCGATCCTCTCGCTTCCGTCACATATTTTGAACTGGTCCAAGCTCTGTCAACGCTCTATCTAGGCTACCGTTGGTCCCGATATCCACCGACCTCTGTAGTTAACTGCGCCACGTGTATCGGTGGCCTGCTTATTACAAATCATCGGAGTTTGAAATTTTGGCATGCCTATTTTGAAATTCCAGGACCCCCGTCTACAAACTTCAATAGAGAAAGGGTATTTAAACTCATGTCTGACCCCAAATAGCTCTTCGAATTCGTCTTTTTTAACTTCCATTGTCACGGAATAAAAAGGGCAGATTTGTCATCCATCGAGCCATCAAAGTTCGAATCACTTCTACCGCCGCGAGTTGAGGGAAGAAGTTGTTCAACTTATGCTAGTAAATACTATAGTACTGCACATTTGTGAAAAAACACTCTCTGGAATGCATACCAGCATCCCATTTATTTTTGTGATTTGTAATAAGCAGGCCAGCGATCACTCGATCGAGGTTATCAACAGACTACAACATGCGAGGCACGAGCACCAAATTGTTGTAGCGTCTGTCTACGAGAGACTAGGTCCGTGCACGTTGTTTGTGCGGGCATTGTCAATCACGTGCAGGTTGGCTGGTGTCAACTCTTTTCTTCCTTCCCTCGCCGCCGTTTCCTTGCCGTTTAAATTCTCCGCCTACTTCTCCTCGCCCCAGCTCTCTGCTCTCACCTCTGGCGTGATCATTCCAACGGCAGCGCACCCTCACTCAGACCGCAGACAACGGCCTTCGCCACTGTCTTCTCGCATACACCCCCAATGCCCTCACCTGCTTCAGCGGTCACCTCAGCGCCCCAGGGACCAGCACCGTCTCCGTTTCCCGCTCCTTCCACGCAGCAAACCCAAGCATTCAGTCACGCCCCAGTTTCGCCACCCTCACAACTCTCGCCGACGCGGTTCCTCCCCCGCGCCAGCACTGCAGCGCACGATGATGCTCATCACGGCCCGCAACTTCTCCCCCGGCCGCCCGGTCTTCCAGCAACTCGCGGATGACATCTCAATCGTTAGCGTCCCCTCAAGATGCTACTTTAAGCCGCACCTCAAGCCCCAAGGTCCGAAGAGCAACCGGAACTCATCGGATCAAGTATAGAGAAGGCCGGAAGATATTCAATTCCCTTGAAAGCAGCGCACTGCTCCGGTTTCAAGATTCAGTCGACTCTTCCAAGCTGTGGCTTCAAATGTAGTCAGACTTATCCTGCATCCTCCATAGTTCTATCATGATTCTTCCTCCAAGCGTTCGTAATTACCTATCCGAAACGAGCCCGCCAGTTTCTGTCGCATCATCCACAAGTGGCTTATGCAGTCGTCATGGGGTTGCTTACAAGCAAGACTATTCCTGAGGATATCCTTTCGCCAATGCTCCAAGGCAGTCACGATGCCATGCGTGAAGCCGGTCACGCTGCCATGCATCCTGTATCGGATCTTCACCAGCACTCTCTGCCGCCGCCGCCCCCACCGCCGCAAAACTTCGGGCCCCCTCCCGCACAACATCAACATCAAGCCTACCCTCCGTCTCCATCCTGCTTACAGCAGCCGAAGATGGTGCAGGGCATGATGCCCCCGGGAATGGCGGCTCCGTCTCCAGGTGTGATGTTCGGCCATACTATGCAGCCCATGCGGCCACCTCCTTATCAACAACCCCAACCGTCGCAAGCGGCATCCTACCAACTACAAAAAAGTGCCCAGATGCCTGTTGGGCTCGGTGCAAATGCCACAGGCCATACAAAAATCTGAGCCACCCCAAAAAAACCTGCGCAAGGACCAGGACCATCCATTTCCAGCAAGGGCACATTTGAGCAAAGGACTTTGGACTGTGGTACGGGCCAAACTGTTTCATTCAAGGTCATGCTTTTCAAATGGCAGCTGGTGTATTGTATTTTTTGGATCAATGTCATGCCTTTCAAATGGCAGCCCAGTGTATTGCATTGTTTAGATCTAGGTCATGCCTTTCAAATGGCAGCCCGGTGTAATTTATTGTTTAGATCGTGGTCATGCCTTTCAAATGGCAGCCTGGTGTATTGTCACTCTCTTTATTACTCTCTTTATAAGATGATGTGTGTCTGTCTGAAGCCATTTCAAACTCCGCCATCGGTCATCTGCCGACCGAGCGCCGACTTATCTTTGATCGATCTTCCCCCTCAGATCTTTATCACATCCAAGGTTGTGGACTGTGATCTACCGTTTCTTTAACGAAATGACCAGCTTTCGTTTGCTTCTCTTTGGCTTCATCCCCATCGAGGTTATCTCCTTCTGACTGTCTCTCTCATTTTGTTCAATTCCTCGACGACCTATAGACAACCACAGCCCCAAAGGCTGTCCTGGATCCACGGATATGGTGCAAAAGTTCGCACTCAGCCCATAATTTGCAGTGCTCCGGTCCGTTGGAACCGCTCGAAGCTGTAGAATATTGCACATATCGGGACCACTTGAAGATCGGGCTTTTAACGATTTCCTCGCTCGGCTGTGCTATTTCTCCATATGTCCATCCTCCTTTTGCGTTCTCTCTGCTCTTCCTCTTACCTTAACTCCTTTTGTCCTCAACTTTCGGGGACGGCATCTCGAAGGACGACGACGCACCCGAGAGCTTATCATTTATGGACTGGAGCCGCCGAATTTCCTGATCTAAGTTCGCGATACGGTCTCCTGCAGCGCCTTGTTGTCCGCCTCCAGGAGGCTTATGTGACTCGTAGCTATGCAAAGAAGGACTGTTAAAATCAGGCCGCCAGTATAGCCACTGAGCCGGATCTTGGATTCGGTTCAGGTCCGGTTCCGGTTCGCTAGCGGTTCAGAACCTGGCCGCGGCATCGCTAAAGTCGATGCGGTTGCCAATGAGGACGACGGGGAGAGCTCAGAGCATGGAGTGCAATATAATACATGGCCAAATGAGGGGTCATGTGCGGAATCGGGCCTCTTGGGGCCTGGATAATGACTTGGAACGATGAAATCGTTCAAAGGGCCACCGGACACAAGGAATCATAATGGTCTTGTTCTCAGATATGTTATCTGCCGCAGGAATGTTATACTTATAGTATCTGCCATTCTCATCTACGAGAAAATCGGCATTTCTGTGGCACAAAGTCTGATTGATAAAGTACAAGACATGCCGGAGCGAAGCGAAGGCATGAATGCTGACGACTGCAAGGCAGCCAACGATCATTTAGGAAATCTCCTGAAGGACAACAGGGTTTCGTCGATTTCTGGCCGTTGGCATTGTACAGTGAAAGTGCATGTCAGAATTACAGCTCTTTGCAGTACAACAGGCGCAGTCCGTTTTTTTCTGTTTTGGCAAGTTTTCACGAGAACAGCTGCCCTGAGCTCAATTCTCAACTGTTTCCCCTCAAAATAAGGCCATTCGATTCGCATTAAAAATCCACAGCGAATGGAATACCGGTATTTTTGATCCTTTTACATAATAGAATTTCTTCCGGAAAAACTTGGTTTTGAGTAGGACACCTGTAGCACTCGGAATACTGCCCTGATTGGCTTAATCTTTGGATATGCTATACATCTGATGTGACCCTAGCCAATGTGGGTGTTTACAGAGCTTAATGTACTCGAAATTTCATGGACAGCTCTACTTTTGGTAGTGTCTGGATATCTACTTCGCTAAAGTGTGCACTAGATCACAATAACTCAGCATGTAATATATAAATAAACACGCCGTTATCTAGGGCCGCATCAGATGTATAGCATATCCAAAAACTAGGCCAATCGGGGCAGTATTCCGAGTGTTACAGGTGTCCTACTCAAAACCAAGTTTTTCCGGAAGAAATTCTATTACATAAAAGGATCAAAAATACCGGTATTCTATTCGCTGTGGATTTTCAATGCGAATCGAATGAGCCTATTTTGAGGGGAAACGGTTGAGAATTGAGCTCAGGGCAGCTGTTCTCGTGAAAACTTGCCAAAACAGAAAAAAACGGACCGCGCCTGTTGTACCGCAAAGAGCTGTAATGTCAGCTTGTGATTGCCGCGGCAGAAAATGGAAAAAAAAAATATTCACCCCTAGCGAATCAAAGGCGTGAGCAAGCGCGGAACCCCGCTTTTTACCGCCGGGAATTTTGAATAGATGGCCATGGAATCTGCAAGCAGGGCTGCCGATTTCTGGAGCATTTCTCGTTGGGCCTGGGGGCCAAAGGCATTTCACTTCCGGACAAACGAGTGCAATTCAGCGGTGGCTTGTAGGTGCCGCAGTAGAAAATCAGGGGAAAAACGCTTTTTTTGCCGCAGGGAATGTTGAAGATAGCCAGGGAATCTACAAGCAGGTCTGCCGATTCAGAATTTGATCTGGAGCATTTCTTGTTTGGCCTGGGGGCCAAAACCATTTCACTTCTGGGGCGAGAGTTCCGCTATTGGAAGTGAGCGTCGGACGTGCCCCGCATTTTCGAGGGACCTCATGTAATATGCATCGTCGAGAAACTGCGGTTGGACGTCCTGAATGTCAAAGCCAACCACTTGGGTGCCCTATTACGTACACGTCAAGCACTGAAAGATAAGCCACAGGAAGGGGAGACAGGGTATATACTGTACCCTTCCGTATGGCTGAAACGGCTGGCCCGGCCGTCTCAACCACCTGAGGTCCTTGAGCACCCAGTTCGAACTCGCTGACAGCCACAGCAAGCGCGCCAATGTAACAAGAGATGGAATGTCAATGTTCATCTGTCAGGTATTCAACTCGCCAAGCACTCATTATTGACATCAAGAGGAGACTCGAAGGTCATCCATTTAAGCTCTGGTCGCCCTTCAAATTCACGTTAGACCGTATCCTCAGCACTCAACCGCTCGCCAAGTCCTCAAGCCAGCAATGTCAAATGGCTCAAGCCCGTGCGCAGAACGGAGCCAAGTCTCGTCAAGTCTTTATGCCCCATCTTATTCAAAGGCCGAAGACAGAACGCGTCGTGCACGCAAAACGACGACCCGGAAGGATCCACACAAGCAACTGGCAAGCCAGTCCGTCCTTCCTTCAGCATGACTGTAGGTCGCGTCGTTGCGAGAAGAGGGGTAGCGCTGGAAAACATGAGCGCGTTTCCTTCCGTATGAAAGGATCCGCACTGCCACACTGTCCTTCGAGATGCCGAAGTGATGAGATAGCTGACAAATTCCACCATAACATCGATCATCCCGCCAAGGGGTAAAGTGGGGTTAGACTACTTATCAAGGTGACACTTTTCACACTTTGGATCGAGTGATTTGCCTCGGCTATGGCGGAGATATTCGTGCGACAAATTCATTGTTGCGCTTCCTAGTTTGCGACTGTACCATAACATATTTGCATTTACCATAGCGAACTACAAATGTCGGATAAGAATTTTACAAACAATTTCAGCGCACTCTTTGGCCCGTTCCCTATCCGTAGGTACAACCCTTTCCATCGTCAAAGCGAATTTATCGGAATGGAATAATTTCAAATTGTGTTTAGCGAGCTTCCTCGATTCAATTGTGGGAGGTGCTCCCCGCGTTTCACCGAATATGAAATGTTCCACAGACGGAGTGTTGATTTCGAAATGTTCAACCAAGCTAAATACGGGCCAAGGGATATGTCGGAAACAGAGGGGGAACAAGGGTTCTTTATTTCTTCTCAAGACCGCCCACTTCTTCTTGTAAAATAATTTCTGATTCAGGTCTGAATCCCAGCTCTCCCACTCTTGCTGTGCTAGATGGGGCAAATGAACTGAAGGTGGAAAGCTGTTCTGAGACGAGGTCGATGAGGGGATTTTCATCTTAGAATCTGGAGGGTGACATAAAATGAAAGAGGTTGAATACTTGAATACGTGCACATACCGGTAAGTTCTTGTTCACGGTCAAACGTTGCTGACCTACCCGGAACGGTGTTCGCGCTTTGTGAGTCTAAAATCAATATCACAGATCAGTTAGGTGCGGCCAACAGATCAACAACGCTTTCCAGATGTGTTCATTGCTTCATCAGGTTGTGGAGCTGCCATCCCTACGTTTCTTGGGCTCTGATAAGGGTCATTCCACACAGTTTCCCCTATAATGAGATAGAATCAGAAGTGATGAATCGGAATGATTACTGGCAGCCGATCGGAAATTGAAAACGCACAAGACTCATCCACGTCCATGGGAGTATACACTCTAGACTCTTCACCCTGCCCGGGATTATACACCCTAGGATTATCGACGTCCATGGGAGTATACACCCTGTCTTCTACATTACCAGAGTAAGTCACTTGAGCAACGAGATTCAACGCCAGTCCAATTTTTGGCCGACGTTGTCCCCAAACTAGGTGCGAAGGATGTTCGTGAATATCGGCTATATTGCTTTCCTCGCTTGTTTCAAATGACTGCCAGCAGAAATTTGTGCGGTTCCAGCCCCCGACCTCGACAGTTGGCGGTAAGTGCTTTAACATGGCCCACCCGGAGCAGGTCGCAGACCACGATCATACAGATAGAGCTGCCCATTTTATAGTTTGCACATGCCGACACCGGCCCGATCGAAACGACACCGGGTGCCGTCATGGTTCCGTGCCGTGCTCTTTTGGCCTCCCCGAGGTTCTCCGATGCTCCGCGCTTACCAGAGGCCTGCTTGAACCCACAAAAACAGCTGAATTTGAGCCAGCCAAAACCAATCTCCTTTTTGGGAACGCGCAAAAAAAAAACGCGTGATCTCATTAGATTCGAGAGCAGCTGTAAATCCGTCGTGAAGGAAGTCACGCTGCGTGGAATGGAACCCGACTGCCAAGAACGCCAAATGAGCGCAAACCAGAATCGTCAATGCGACGGCAGGATAAATTGTGACGGTGGGAGAAGCCATCTGCAAGATGGTAGTGGGACATCAGAGGAAAGGCGAGTGTTGTGAGCTCGTCCCTTTGAAGATGTGGTATCGGTCTATGGTCGTACGGGCTTCTGATATGCCTGATCCGAAACTAGGAAAATCTGGAGAAACCAATCGAGTGACTCTATTACCTGGGGATAACGCATGATAGCGAGCGGCGTGAGGCTACTTCGAGCTGGTAGATATGGATGATTCTCCCCCACAGAGAATATATTGCACGGTGTCCGACCTGAATTGGGACCACTGTAAGGATGCACCCAATGGAATCCTGGGGTCTCTTGTCTCTAGCATTCCCACGCATCCCTGAGCGAGATCGCCACCAGGAAAAACCGCACTCGCCCACGGGTGGCCTTATGTACAGCAGGGAATGTGAATGTACGTAATATATTGTATAGCGTCAGGACGCCACAAAGAGACTCCGAGCAATCAAAAAAACCGAAATGCCACTGGTGCAAAAGACAGAAAGATGCTTGTGGATTTGACCAGCATCACCTAGAATCCTCGGATTTGTAGGAGCTCGGGGTGATCACAGATGGACATTAGGGACAGTCAGAGTAGACGATTAAGAGTCGATTAAAGCAGCGACTCAGCCAGCGATTCAGATCCGATTATCATATTTGTTTTGCACCATAATCGTGCCATCAGTAAGAGTCAGCGGAACCTAATTATGCCATGTAGTACAGCCACATAGTTGACCGTATAAATACGAAGTCCGGAGATAATAGCTTTTCCATATATCCACAGCTACCTGTACCAAAGCCATGAGAGATAATGATCATCCAAGGCTGTTGTACAGGAATAAGAGCGGGAGAAGAACAGGGACTTATCAAAGGTCAGATTGCTGTAATACAGCTTTCAACACTCCCCCTCAAGCGGACCGAGTGCTTCGCTTTTATGCTGGGAAGCGGTTTGGTGAGAGTATCTGCAATCATTTCGTCCGTTGGGCAGTAAATCAGATGGATGGAGCCCTTCGCGATGATATAGCGGATGAAGTGCATAGACTAACGTAGCTAATGATAGACTGGAAGCATGTACAGGGCCTTAATAAGTATCCACCAAATTGAGTTTCAGCAAATCTGATTTATACAAGGTGTTGCCCCAGGTCCTAAATAACACTTTTATACAGAAAATCCACTATAAGCATTACATATTCGGTAAAAAATACCTCTTTTTATCTTCATTTTCCGGACAACTTTCGAGGACTGCCGACATGTCTTATGCCTGCAACTTTCCTGCTTGCCTTCAACTCGCAGGCTGCCTGCACCTTTTTTCGCCGACAACTTGTGATTGATCCTGCTGGTGTCCCACGATTTGCCGGTCGATCCGAATGATGGGATCACCGCCATATCAATCGGATCTCGGCAAGACCATTGATATTTTATTGAGCATGGACATCTCCAAGGATGTTGGATGTGCATGCATGATTCCAGAACCTGCAACGATTTGTGGAATCTACGGGGGTTAAATTTCTCTGTGGGTCCCTGAGAGGAGTCATTCCATGCCAGAAGGCCTTATTCCAGCAAAAAAATGGTACCCATCCCGCTTCTGAACAAGGACGAACCAAAATATTCCGGAGGGTTTAAGTTGAGAACTGCCCAAATGCGGAAATCTTACACAACTCGGTTCGCCGGGGGTCCTAGGCCACTTACAGCGTAACACAAAAATCATCATCATCATCATCATCATCATCGGGGGTCAATTTTTTTCTGAGTCCCCCAGAGCACTCATTCCATGCCTACGAACCGTATTCCGCTCAAAGATCCGTACCCATTCCACATCTGAACGAGGACGAACCAAAATATTCCGGAGGGTTTAAGTTGAGAACTGCCCAAATGCAGACATACTTATTCCACAACTTGGTTCGCCAGGGGTCAATTTTTTTCTGAGTCCCCCAGAGCACTCATTCCATGCCTACGAACCGTATTCCACTCAAGAATCCGTACCCATTCCACTTCTGAACGAGGATGAACCAAAATATTCTCGAGGGTTTAAATTGAGAACTGCGCAAATGCGGACATACTTATTATACAACTTGGTTCGCCAGTGGTTATTTTTTTCTCAGTCCCCCAGAGCACTCATTCCATGCCTACCAACCTTATTCCGTCGAAAAATCCGTACACATTCCACTTCTGAACGCCAACCAACCAAAAAATATTCCCGAGGGTGTAAATTGAGAACTGCCCAAATGCCGGAATATTATACGGTTCGTCGGGAGTTAAATTTTCTTCCGGCACTGCAATCTCGGATTTTTTGTGTTGGAAGAAGGTCAATTCTTCCTCAAATCTCACAAAGAAAAATACTGAGCTATTTTCTCAGATCTGCTCAAGACATTGGACGTGCCATTTTGGACCTGCATCTGGGTGGAAGACGGACAACGACAGCAAGGGCTGAGGTGCCTGTACCCTCGCCATCGTCGCCTGAGTAGTCTTCGGAATCGTCGAGGGTGGGGCAGCCTTGTAGGATAAGCCACTGGAGGTAGGAGGCGCGCAAAGCCATAGCTTCTTGGCGCTGAAGCCAAAGGGCCATCTGCTCAGTGTAATCCCGACGGTTACTGGCACGGTAGGCTTTCTTAGCAAAGTCGATGTGAAGCCGCTGTGGAGACTCCGTGTTGTAGCCATCTGCGCTGCCTAGACGGCGAATCGAGTCGATGTAATGCTGGATGGCGTGGAATTTGGGAATATTGAAGTGTTCGCGAATGTTGAGGTCCACAAAGACCTGCTTGTGGGCATGGAAGGTGTCGAGAGCGGATTGTAAGGCGTTGAGGGTGCGGACGGTGTGAGACTGGAGTTGCGCGTGGTAGATGAAGTCGATCGGAGCCTTGACGACTGTGAGAACCCGCGCACTGACGGCACCTGCCAGTACGCTGAGGAAGACTCTCTGCATCTCTTTGTGCTCCGCCCCTGTCCACTGCGAAATGGTCGAGATGCCCTTCTTGAAGTGACGAAGGCCTGCAAATGCATTCATGGCCTGGAAGCGGGCATCCAGCTCAGCTGCCCCCACAATCTCCGTGCACCACTTCACAAGATGATCCTTAAACACGCCCTTGTGCAACTGGTGTAGAAGATCGGGCGGAAAGGAGGCGAAAATATAACTGAGGTAGCTCTGCCTAGAAGGTGTATACACCGGATGTATACTGTCGGCTTCGAAGGTAGGGGGATTTTTACGGTTCTTCTGATCCTGCAGTGCAGCCAAATTTTTTGTTTTGTCCCACCACAAAGTCTGCACTAGATTTTCTCCGCGTTCTTTGGGGTCAACGAGGCATCATGGGCAACGGTTTTCTTTGCAGCAGGCCATTAGACACTGCTCCGGAAAGTCGGCCACGTATGCGGCCAGGATGGGGAAGACAAGGCGGATGAAGCCATCTGCACACACCATCTCCACTCTCTCCTTGCCGGCCGCGATGAGAGGCTCCAGGAGGAGGGACATCCACTTGTGGAAAAGACGATAGCCTGTGAGGGAACGGGTGCTGTCGCGGGGCCCTTTTCTGAGGTGCACGAAGCGGGAATGGATAGCCCCGGCCTCTGCGAACATTTCCATCCCCTCATATTTCCTCTGGAGGCAGTATTGCCTTTTGGCTTGCATGTCGAAACGCATGACTGGGGGCAATAGAAGTGAATTGCAGCAGCTTGCATTCTGAAACGCGTGACTCGGGACAATAGAAGTCAATGGCTTTAAAAGGCGTGACCTGAGGTCTAGTCTCTCGTAGACAGACACTACGACACTACAACAGAGATGCTGGTACCTCGGATGTTGTACCTGAGGTCATAGTTAGTGTTGCCAACGGGTAACCTGTCGGTTTTTCTGAAATCGATGTAGCACGAGGAATACTTTAGAAAAAATTCTGAAAATATTTGGGCCTTTAGAGCGCCCTGAAAGCCGGCGGGTGTGCTGCTAACGTTAAATATTTTGTGCAACTTGTGCTTCGATATTTGATCGGCTTATAAACGGCTCAAATCAGCTTGTAAACGGCTCCAATCAAATATCATCACGATACTTCGGCCGGCTGCTTAATTGTCAGGGAAGACCCCCCGCCTTCAGGGTGCTTTAGATGCCCAAATAGTTTCAGAATCTAAAGTATTCTTCGTGCTACATCGATTTCAAAAAAATCGACCGGCTAGCCGTTGGCAACACTACGGTCATAGTCATCCTGAAGACCGTTTCAATTCCAGTGCAGTCCCGGAGCCCTTTTGTGTGGTGCGCGAAGCGAGAATGGATAACCCTGGCCTCTGTGAATATTTCCCTCGACTTAGATTTCGCCCGGAGGCATTATTGCCTTTTCCACGGCCCAGGCAATGGCTTTGCATTTTGAAACGCGTGACTCGGGGCACCGGAGGAGTTTAGCCTCAGTCAAGCCCCGTTCATTCAGGTCGGCGGCTATTCTTCCGTCTCGTGCGGCCCCCATTCTTAAACCCAGCAACTTGTTCATTGTCCCTGCCTCAAAGGCCGACGTCGATGTGTTGACCAACGAACGAGTGGGCGCGCAGGTCCCCTAACGGGGCCACAACAATCGTAGGATTCTGCGGAATGATTTAGAACCCCTGAGACTCGACTGAATTTTTGTTTTGATAATGTCCGATTCATTCAGACTCTTCGTTATTCTGGACGTTCAAATAAATATTGCAGAGGAAACACGAGACATATCGATGAGAGAGAGAAAAATAGAGAGAACGCTGCGCGCAGTAAATCAGATACACAGTGGGGGCTTATCATTCGCGAAATACGCGCGCGCTTGGTCGCGGTGGTGCTGAGCCTGTGATGTTCGCAGAGGCTTTGGCTCTCCTCGCCTTCTTTAAGTTCTCATTGTTCGTGGTCGCGATATATATGGGGCTGGCGAGCTACAAGACATAAGTAAGTACCATATGAACCCCGCGAAGTAGAGACGTACACCCTTCGTTCCGCCTGCCTTCAACACACCTAGACGGGGACTGTAAACCTATGACACGATCGAGAAGTTGATCGCAACCTCCAGGTGAACGTGGAAGAGGACGTACCGTCGGGTCCACTGGAGCTGCGGCGGTACAGTGCACATCAGAGCGGGCGGCCGCAGGTAGAGTATCGGTCAACACAACGGGCTGCCAGATGGGATTAGTCACAATGGTGAATGCGACGTGAAAACGAACCAGCTTGATCGCCTTGTTTGCCCTGACCATTTGCGTAGTCGACGCTGCGGGCGTGAGGGTGGGCGAGGCTCTGTGATGCGGGCGAGGTCCGAGTGGATAAAGGAAGATGGAGACAGGCTACAGGATGATCGCATTAGTGGCGTGGGAGAGGGCGTAGTGGCTCGCCAGTGCGCGCCTTGCGTCTCGCCGGCCGGGTCTGCGTTCTTTTGAAACTTGGAGAGTGCGCTTTGGGTATATCGTCCCGAAATCTGAACTTGTCCTGAAAACTGGTAAGCAACGTGAGTTGTGAGATGGGCGGGCGGGCAGGCGGATGTCAAGTGAGGTACTGAGGGCGAGGTCCGGGACGGGTGCGGGGGACCGGGAAGTCAATGAGAAAGTAGAGGCCATAGTCGCGGAGGCAAAGAAAGACTCGCTTAGTTTCTGCCTCAGCTGTCAAACCCAATTTGGGAATTTTGATGGCGGCAAGTTTTCGGCAAAGTGTGCGGCACATTTCGGCAGGACAAAAAAACGCGTGACTGTCGATTTGAAGGAAATAATACAGTACTGGCTTAACATTCTGAGCCGCGTTTGCATTTTGAAGCGCGTGACCCTATTGCCTTTGCAATGGTCCATATTTTGAACCGCGTGACTTGACATCCGGCAAGCCATTTCAATACCAATGAAGTCCCAGGCCATTAGAGAGGTTGCGCAAAAGCCGCATGAGCCGCATGCGGCTTTTGGCCATTGTGCAAAGCCGCAAGGTTTTCTAAGTTTTCTCAAGTTTTTATCCATTCTTTTTGCTCAATACCATCCATTGTCCCTTTACGGCTGTTTGCAAAGCTAATGGCACTAGCAATCATTTTGTAAATAAGAGCAAATCTAAATACTTCCCTTCTTGCTACGCTCACTGTGAGCTCATTTCTTGACGAAAACCCTTCGGAATGGGTGCGTTCGAAAGCGCTTTGACCGCTCTTTCTTCCTGTGGTCTCCTTGCGTTCTAATTCTACAACTTTTTTCGACCTTATTCGGGTCCAGCGCGTCGCGTCCTCCATCTTGTCTGCCTTTTTCCTGGCCCATTTCTTGTTGGATTCTACTCAAAGTACGCGCGCTCGAGTCGTCTCCCATGAGTATTTCTAACTGTGCACGTCGCTTTCACCAGACTCTCCGTTCCATCGTCTGTCTCCCACGCACCGCGCGCCGACTCGAAGAGCTTTTATCTCGCAGACTTCGGGTGGGATCCTCTCGGTCAACTGAAGCGTTATGGGGTAGGTCAGCCCGTATACACCACTAATCTCACTGCACCTTAGCCACTTTTTCATTCCCATGCCCTCGACTCGTGCCGCTGCCCAAGGCATCTCCAAAACGATTGCTCAACTCGCTGCTCACGACTTTTCCGACTCTGACGACATTATGGACATTACCCTCATCAATTCCTCGGATTCGGAGGAAGAACAATACTATAATCGGGCGTGGCATCATGCAGATGATGACACCGAGAGCGAAGACGACGAAGATGAGAGCGGGGAGGAAGATGAGGATGGGGATGATTACGACGAGGACGAGCAGGATGACGATGATGAAGAAGAGGAAGAAGACGAGGATGATGATGATCCTGTTGTCGTTCCGTCGAAGCGCAAGCATGGGTCTAACAAGATCGCTGCCGGTATGCTTTTTGCTCTTTTTATGCGTGGATTTTGCTACATTCTTTCAGATACTGCACCTGCACCTCGCAAAATCGAATACACGACTTCCGTTTACACATCTGAACAGTTCAAAAGGCCCAGGAGCTCTCGCGGCGCCCCCGTTTCTAAGATTTTTTCCCTTCATAGCAATGAACCGTGGGACGTCATCAAATCTCGAATTCGCTCCAACATTGGCACTTCTTCAAAACCCATCCAATTGGGTTCTACAGTCGAAGAACTCCACTACTTGGTCAGTAATGAGAACGTGGTGTGGGACTTACCTTGAAACAATTTGTGATCACTGCAAACGCCAGGAGCAGGCGTGGGAGAGTATACAAGCGACGTACGATGCATACCTTGTCCGCTATAACAAGCACTTGGATGCAAGGAAAGGGTGCGAGTAGCACAGAGGGACCGGCCTTGTCCGCCGGTTCGGGATTGCTGTAGAGTTCCATCATCTGCGGCACGACGATGAGGGCGGCGGGAAGGTGACGGTTGGGCGACGGCAGTGAACCTGGTGACGCCGAGGGGAATGGGCGCAATGGCGCAGGGAGATGGTGGTGGTAGGAAGCGAGAGAGCTGTGGAGCGGGTTGGTTCATTTATCTCCGAGTGTGGAGCAGATGCCATAACGCTTTAGGGTCAGCTCGGCTAACCTCTTGGACGTTCCCCGCAGAATTCCACGACGATATTTCATGATGAAAGACTATGATTTTTTGTCAGGAAAGAAATGGGGAAAATGGCAAGTTTACCATCATGAACTGAATGTTGAAATTCATGGTGTGAAGCATGACAGAACATCGTGAAATTTGAATTTCAAGACAAAAGTCTTGAAATTCACGACAGATCCTTCTCACAGTGGTACCAGCCAATCAGTTCAAGCCCAGGGGTCGAAAGAAGTCTTTGGTACGTCAAAACCACGCTTGGGACGTGGGGGGAAATAAAGTTTTGAAGGCTTCTATGGCCCCGCCGCCATCATATCGCTCGAGGGAGCAGTCGAGGTCGACCCAGAGGGAACCGAGCTGGCTCCTGAGCCTGACTTGAACTCATACTCGGCTGCACAACTGTCAAGTAAATATTCTTGCGTATGACGCAAATGCTACGTCAGTGCATTGGTCCAAAGCAGAAAGACTGGGTGAGTAAACTGCCAGCTATTGAATTTGCTATGAATTCAGCGCGTTCCGAAACCACGGGGTACTCGCCGTTCTTTCTGAACAATGGGCGCATGCCGCGTTCCCTTTTGTGGAACTCAGGCCGCACCCGTGAGTATCCGGGTGTCGCTAATTTCGCTCTACAGCGCCGACTCGCGATCATGGCTGCTCACGACAGCATGATCGCAGCTCGGGTAAAGCAGACGAAATGCGAACCGCAAGCGCCAGCCTGCGCCGTTTGAAGAAGGTGATCTTGTATATCTCTCATCCAAGAACATCACCTTTGAAAAGGGTCTCGCACGGAAGTTAATTCCCAAATTTATTGGGCCTTACTTGATTACTCGGGACTTTGGAAATGGTTCGTCCAAATTGATCTACCTGCTAATATGACGCAGCTGGGTGTACACGACGTGTTCCATTCCTCGCTGCTGCGGATCCAGGTACCGAACGACGATCGCCGTTTCCCGGGGAGACTGGAATGCCAACTCGGCATATCTCTGGACGACGAAACGAATGAATGGGCTCTCGATAAAATCGTTAGCCATTATGGTCGTCGTTCGAAGGCCCTCTTTGAGGTGTTGTGGAAATCTGGTGACAAAAGCTGGATGCCTTATGACCAGGCTAAGCGATTGCAAGCGCTTGTGGAGTACCTGGAAGCTGTTGGGGCCTCCGATATCAAGGAATTGCCCTATGGCTCGGGAAAACCCCCTATCAATGAAGAAGAACTATTTGTCGGCTCCGCAATGTCCTATTTTTGGGCTTATAAGGCAAACGAGCCACTCGAGGAGTTCCTCAAGCCCTTGGCGCCACTTTCGTCTTCACTTGATCAATCTGCCATGGCGCCAGCTCCCTCTGTTTTTAGCTCGTCTTTCGTACCTTCGTACCTCTCGGAGCGTCTCGTTGCTTACAACAAGGTTCACTCCGCCTTGACCCGCATTCACACGCGCTATTTTCGCTTCGAGACGGATGAGCTGGAAGCCGGATCATCGACGCCGGCACCATCCGTTGTTTTATCGACTACAATATTACCATCTGCTATCGCGACTCCCTCCCCAACGTCGTCCCCGCCTTCTACAACCACTTCGCGATGCAGATGAACGCTCACGACAAATCTGGTTATGGGTGGGCCTACATCTTGGACAACGGTGTTATAGTCTGGGATGAGAAGCTCACCCCGGCGGACGCGGATTCATTCTGTGTCCTCGATCACGAGATCACCACCGAGCGCATCTTGGCCAAGGACGAAGTCGCCGTCAGCCTAGCGTATTACGAGAACGCCGAGCGCCTCATTCAGCAGGCGCATCATCGCGAGACGAAATGGTGGAAAATTCGTCAGAGCAAGAAGCTCTCCAGGCAGCACGACACCGGCCTCGACATCCACTCCACGGAGGCGCGCGACAAGTTTGCCAATAAGCGCAAGGAGCTTGAGGCTGCCGCTGCCCAGGCTGAGGCTGCGGCTCGGCAGAAGGAGAATGACGGCGGTGCCGGTGAAGATGGCGCCACCCCCAACGCTTCGGGCTCGAATGGCATGGATACATCTGTCAATTAGGCGGTCGGATTCGTTGACCTGGAGGGCAGATGTAACGGTACGCTTCCACGTCTTACTATTTTCTTATTACACATTCCTTCCTCTATTCACTGCGTTCAAGGCCCTCCTAGACTTACCCTCTGGCAAGGTCCCTATACAGAGCTGGGCAGACCACATCTGTCTAGTGACCTACACAATCTCTGTGTAGCTCCGTATAGTTGTGTGTAGCTGCGTGTAGCTGTGCGTAGGTCTGCCAAGGTATGTATATGTCAGGCTAGGTCTGCCTAGCTTCCTAGACTCACCTTCTCGGAGTACAGTCGAAAGTGTTTGAAAAATTAATGTTGGGTTAAATAAACACGGGACTGACCCCAGTGTAGTTGGGTAGAGATGAGTTTAGGTACCTGCACTGGCCTACACAGGGTCAGCTTAGGTGACCTATACACATCTGGTGAGAGACTACACACACCTTGCCACAATTGTGGTCAGGTCGGTCTAGTTGTCCTACACAGGGCCTGTGTAGCCGCCTATGCATAGCTGGCCAGACCTACACACACCTTTACAGACTGAGGCTAGGAGGGCCTTGAATGCAGTGATTCCCGTTTCGTTCTACTCCACCACTTGGATACCGATCAACCCTCTTTCCATCGCCTTCCTTCGCATCACCTTCTTTTGTTCTGTACCCGTATCTACTGTATATAAACCTGTGATGTCCGTGGTTAGAGCTCTTTGGTCAATCTACTACTTACGCCACTTATTCCTGCTGGTTCGACCACCCAGCAACTTTGAACTGAACTCGGTGCCGGAACTAGCCGCCGACTACTAAGCCGACAGCTCTCTGTCACAAATGTACTCGCCGAATGAACGCCTTGCCTCTGTTATCGTACTCGAAGTCGGTAATCGCCCCTCACAAGTGGGCTTTGCTGCATGTCCGTGTCGAACTTTCTCCATTTGAAGTAACCATGACTGTCGTTGTTCAAGTTCGGGTCCAGAATAAATTGTGGCCTCGTGAGGAGGACCACCACATCCCTGCTTAAATGCCGGAAAAATAGGCTAAAGTCTTTCGAAACAAAGCGCTGCGACTCGAAGAATGGCGGTCTCGGTCAAGTTGCTCTCGGTGAAGACGCTCTGAAATTTGTTCACGAGACGCCACAACATGGGACCTAGTTAAGCTCTCGATGTCAGACTGAGGACAAACTTTCCTTCCTTGGCCTATGGGACGAATAAGGCCAAATTGATATTATATTGATCTATCTACGTACAAGTCGAATGTGATTCTTTACACGCTACCTTGATGCCATTAGCATCCACTAGAATGTCGCAGAACACCCGTTGCTTCCCAGTAGATCCACGGGGCTCTCACTGAGAGTACACGACATTGCGAGTCGGATTAAACCACGAAGCGTCGGCCTTCATGCGGAAGAGATGACCAACTGAGCCCGTTGCACTTGTTTCCGGGAATTCAATCAGCGCGTCGGAATCGTGGATGTAGAGTGTCTCGAGGGTAGTCCGTGTGTTCATTTTGACATTGTACTGAACATTAGGCTGAAGTGGTCGATCAGGTGGAGGGGTAATCGTTCTAGGAGGGGGGACATCGGGTCCAATATTGTTGCAGTCGACGTCGGCGACGTAAGCAAGGAGCAAATCCAGAGCTTCTTGAACAGCCAGTGGTGCATGGAGAGTTTCATGGCTGCGAGATGCCTCCTCAAGAGCCCGCAGCCGAGGTACTATATCCACTGTAGAGGTGTCTGAGTCGGACATGGGTTGAGGAGCAGAGTCCACAGAATAGGCGGTCCTTTGGTAATGTGCCCGCAAAGCCGGCGAAGTCGGTGTTCCCAAGCCAAGAGGTCAGCCCGGCGGCGACCTCGAGCGCAATTGCATAGGCACCCCAAGCGAAAGAAAAATGAAGATCCATGAAACAGTACCTCTGTTCCTTGCCCCGGTATACCCATGGAGTGGGATGCCGAGAGTTTCCAACATATCCCTTCCTAATCGGTCCAATATCCTTGAGCCGTGGTGATTCGAGAATGATGAGCACCTCCGGCAAAGATGCAACAGCACGCAAGGATACAATTTGGAAAGACTCCAGAGAAGTATATCTGTCATTCGTGGACCTGTTGGGGTCATGATCTGGACCCGCAAGGTGGAAACTTTCGGGTCATACACAGCGCGAGAAGGCTTCATTACCTCTCCGCGTGATGCTGACTCTCCGCGTTCCTGGGAACAACGTTCCAGCAGTCGTTGGCCAGCAATATGCTGCGGCAGTACAGGGACCAAACCGCATTCTTCGGGTGCACCCTCCGCAGACGAGCAACAATGGCGCCGACCGCAGCCTGACAATCAATCAAAATGCCTGCGGAAAATCTCGCATTTTTTGGCTTTTTATCCGCACCCCTAACCGGAAAATTCTTATCCGACTTTGACCCAGGCCTCTGCGGGGTTGGTTTTTTATTCGAACTTCAAGACACCATGGAACGTTCCATGACTCGCGGCCCCGAAGGCTAAGTACATAGCTGTTCTTCCAGTGTCGACTCGAGTGTAAAAGGTAAATGCTGGAAGATGATAGGAAGGTGGGGTGAGGATTAGTCTCTCGTAGACAGACGCTCCAACAAAATGAAGCTCGTACCTCGCTTGGGTGAGGATCTGCTAGAAGTGAATCAAAAGATAAGGGGGTCCGTCCTACAGTACAACCCATACCTTTCAATCGTATCTCCATTATGTGTGACGTGCTAAGTTTATTCAAGGGATTTAATCCGACGAATTGTAAGTCATAAGATAGGCGTCACCCGGATCCGGCACGTGCTTATATAAGCGAAAACATCATGTCACCAAAATCCCTTCTCCTCCTTGCACAAAGACTTTATTATATTTCTAACCACACCAAACTGTAGCTAGCAAGCATATCTATGATTTGGTGTAGGGATTTGAGCTGATATTTTAATCCCATGAAGTTATAAGGTGATCTTTCCAAAAAAGGTAATCAAGTTTAAAAAGCTTCCAAATGCTTTTTCGATGTTTGGGACAATGTTGTCAAAAAAAAGAAAACCTTCAACATTTGGCGGATGACGTAATCATACACGTGACCACCCCGTGATCGTAGACGCGACGCGTCGCGTCGAAGAATGTGCATGACCCAGCTAAATGGGGTGTTTTCCCCCTGATATGAGGACCAAATTGCGCTGTGCTGCTCTGTTAGTGTTTACCATGAAGATATATATATATTCATTCCTCTTTTCGGTTTGAAAGCGCCCTAGCATACTAAAATCGATGACAGTGGCTTGTCTTGAAGGCTCGGAAATGAGATACATGTAGATTATACAAGAGAAGCCCACATAGGTAGATATGTAGTGAAATGAAAAAATATTTTTCTACTCCTTTGGAGGGCCTCCCAGGTGAAAAAAATCCCTTTTTTTTTTCTTGACCCCGACTTTTGGCGGGTGGCGGTGCATTACATAAGGGTGCTGGATCCGGGTGACGCCTATCTTATCCATTCTTTGCTTTCCTGTTAACTTATTGGTCGGCTTTACCCTGGGGCAGGGTAATGTGCATAAATCGCGTTGCCCAACGTCCCCGTAGAATCCCAATCAAGATTTTCAAAACTCAAAAACGGGGATGGGGTGTTAGGACCTCTAATGCACTGGTACGGGGTCAAGTGTTAGGGCTATACACTGGGTAGGGTTATTTCTCTGTACCCTTCCAATTGGATTAACATGTTTCTCTAGTTTTCTAATTCTAGCCCCTCTCATTTTTGATTGCGTCGGCTTCCACTAATACCATTCTGTTAGCCCACGAGAAAAGGCCAATAAGTTGTCTGGCAAAAGAGCGTCTTATCTTTTCCAGCTCGACATTGATGAGGATCCAGGGGATAACCCTGATGTCGCATATAGCGTGGATGCCTTTCACTGTGGTACGTCACATCGAAATTGCCATGAACATTGGGTGCTCAATAAGTGCTCCTCAGGCAATTGGACTCGGTTCATCAAGTAACGATTTCCTTGTGCAACTGTTAAAATATCTAAGATGGCGTCTGCAGCCATTCTTGCAGCCCCAACACCCAGATAATCGCAGTCGCATATGATACAGTGGATGAAGTAGGGTGTCTTCGCCTTCCTGATTCCTTTTTACTTCTAATCCTGTTTTGCCTAGGACAATATGCTATACTACCTGGCATTTGTGGCAACCGAAAATATTGCCCCGGGTACAGAGCTCTGCTTTGATTACAACCCTGCAAAGCAGAGGGCGTGGGAATTGAAGAAGTATTGGCACAAGTCACGAAGCCTTAAGGACAAGAAACAATCACGGTGTCTATGCGCAACACAAAATTGTCGGGGATGGCTCTAGGTAGTGGCGTGACCAGATGTTACAGCAAATCCGGAAACTATGTAATGAGAATAACCTTTTTCGCCTGCGTTCCCAGTTTGGCAATGCCGGATGGGGTGGTCGGGGGTTCCATTCCGAGTGCTGACACTATTTGGGCGCCGCCCAAACTGGTGCTCGGCATCACTGCATTGGGTTTCCGACATCAACACTTTCGGTATTGGGCCGCAGCTCAGCTGCTCACGTAGGCAAAGTTCGGTTCGGAAATTGGTTTGAACTCGAACTGAACCGGACTGAAAATAGCTGACCTTGAACCGAACGCGCGGTTCGGCGTTCGGGCTTCAGGGAATTTTCCCGAACGCGTTCGAACCCCGAACCGAAAATACCCTCTGTAAACCGTGTCAAGTCAGTTTGAAAGTTCCCCGTCGTGTTTCCAGCTTCACTGATGCGAGTTGGATGCGAGACGGCACGTCCACGCATATCTTTTCTCACTGTCCGACTATTGCCGCCCCGAACCACGGCATCAGCGTTTGAAACGTATTCGGGATGTTGCCGTTGGCATCGAAGTTGATTAGTGTGCAGGATCTCGATTACAGCATGTGGCAGTTACACTGCCTCCCCCTTGTGCTTCAACACAGCCATAATACGCTTTGACCAGTCCGAGAATACCACCTTCTACTTCGGCTCCCTTGGGATCATACCCAAGAATTATGGAAATGAACGCTTTCATGTATATGTTGAAAACTGGGCAGCTACTGCAGGGTTTTGGCCACAATTCATCTCCAGCAAGAAACTTCACAAGTGGATTGTAAACATCTGCCGGATTGATTGTCAAGTAGAAACTCGGAAGACCTTTGTCAATCATCAGCCCGCGTATTTGATTTCTCATGACCAACTTTGACTGTGATGATCCGGATACATGAGAATTTATTACATTCACCTCCTTCATGAGCCTCAACACCCGTCGCTCTTCCAGACTGTTGGCAGTATTACTATCACCATTTGGCTATTCTTTCCGGCACGATGTGGACAGCTTCACGAGCCACGGGAGCCACCTGGTGGCATTTTTTGCCATGCGCAAACCCGGTGGCTCCACCGCCAATATGACGTCAGGGGCTCGTTGATGGCTCTTTCGAGCCACTCGCCTGCTATTTTTGCGCACGGTCCGAGAGCCACCAGGTGGTTCCAGTGGCTCGTGCGAGTCGTGCACAGCCTGTCTATTCTCCAATTGGCAATTGTCTTGACAATATTCCTCAAGGTCTTAGACCTTAGGACCTCATAAATAGGGTTAGATATTTTGGAATGCACACACGTGATTTTAGAGATCGCAGGCCATCCTACGAGCCCATATGAAGAAATCAACACAGAGAGAGAATAATCACACCCTTGATCAAAAAATTGATTAAACACAGCTTTCTACCACGAGGAAATCGGAATGGATGGAGCCTGGAGAGGAATCTAGGACGGATCGTCGATGTCGATAGACCCTCTACTTGGTAAGCTAGAATTTAGGTTCAATCTGCTTGGCAGTCCCTCTCCTGGTTTACTATTCTCGTCTCTCGGCACTACCATTGCACTGGACTGTTACATTTTGAAGCATGGGGTTCAAAATGGCGGGGACAGTGCCTTAGCCCCGGGACGTTCAAATACAAATTTGATGGCCATGCGCCGGCAGAAAAGCTTAAATACGTCAAGTACTCCCTTATTCCTGCCGAGCCCGTCTGAAAGGCATTGAAATGATTGCGCTGGATTGTTATATTTTGAAGCACGGGATTCAAAATGGAAAGGCATTGAAATGATTGTGCCGGGCCATTACATTTTGAAGCACGGGGTTCAAAATGGCCGGGACAGTACCTTATCCCGCTTGCGATGGAAGTTCAACCGCTTGACTATGACCCCTCACCATGAAGGCGGTGCAGTATTCTGGGTCCGACGACCTGATCGGGTAATCACCAGCCATCAAGCGAGCATGGTGCTCTGGGTTTCCACACCAAAGTGATTGGCACACTAAACTATGGAAAGCCAGAGCACCACGCTCTGAAATAAATTATGGTATCACTTGTTGTTTGTTGGCCGGCGCTACCTAATTGAGACGGAGGGCAAGGGGATGGCGGGGTCCAACTTTTGTATATCAGGTCGATTTCGGCCTAAAATGAGGGCTAGCAATCGATTTCTGATTTTTTTGGATTTTTTCCAATTTATTGTTGAAATTTTCCCACAAGGAGGGGAGGGGCAATTTTTTTTCCCAAAAACGCTCTAATGAATGTGCTCGTTTCAGAAAAAATGTCGAAAAAATCCGGGAAAATATTTGACTCAGCCATCAAAGTTGGCATATCTCTGCAACCTGCACTGGTATGAACCTGAAACCTTCAAATATCGATTTCCCACCCATCTTTTCCCCCGAATTCGACCTGATTCCGAAATTTTAATCCCGCCACCCCCTTGACGGAGGGTTGAATGTGGTGGTTTTTCGCTGTTTCGCTTCAGAATAGCTCAGATCGTTGGTGGATACGATACACCCAATATATGATCTACTTCCCTTCGAAATCGGGGGGAAGTTAGTGTAGGTGTGCTTTCCCTTGAATCCCGCGACAATCCAGCAGGGATACTCCGAGAACAGTGTAGGAGGCGCCGTGACTGCTCATACATGGTCTATAATAACGTTGAAAAGTATTCAACACGTCCACGATGCAAAATACGCAACTTGCCTCCCTTCGAGTAGATTCTCTGCTGACAGAAATTCTCAAATGCAGTGAACACACTACGGGGTGATTTCTACATAGGTGAAGTGCTTCACTCGACATCCGAAAGGGTGGCTGCGCGTCACCGACTTCCATCCCTCCGTGTGGCGCGTCGTCGCTGCTTTGATACCCGCAGCTTTGTAGACTCCGACAGGCGCCTTTCATTAGATTGCAGCGCCGCGTCCTAACCCTATCTTGACTGCGTGGTTCGCGACATCCGCGTCCGTTGTCCGTGGCCGTGAGGAGTAGGCAAAGACGGCGCGGCTGCCACTTCAGGCCCCCTGTGGTTTCCCGCAACACGTGTCGTCCCCGCAGCATTGTCTTGGTGCCCGTAGTGGCTCGTACGTCTCCTCATCCATTCCATGTCAGGCTTGTTGATCTTCCTCCCTCAGCTGGCACCACAACTTTTTGGTAGTCCTAATGTTCGAGGGAGTGTGTTGGAGTCCCGGATGGCTGTGCGAGCATCGGAGCTGGTCAACCGTGGGAACGTGGGTCAGTAAGCACTCGGGCTGACTGATGCGCCAGAGCAACATTATTCAGCTGGTTAAATAGTATAAAAGCAAGTAGAATAAGTGTACCTACCCATCCGTTTGTAACCCACCCTCTGCCATGGTTCCTGTGACCTCAGGGAGCCACGCAGGAATGCCCACCTAATTTCTACAGGAGGTTCAAAGGATGGGCGGACACACATCATCAACCTGCAGTGGGTTCCGCTGAATGTAAGAACAATATTGGTAAGAAGTCAGGCAGACACGCAGAGGTGGAAACGACTGAGGGAGCGAGGCACACAGTGCCCGTATATGTAGACACTTTAAGATCTAGATTACAAGGCGAAGCCCAAGGCCGAGAATGGCGTGTATCAATATACTGTATTATTCCGACCAAAGGCTCACAGGGTGTCGCCCGTCACCTCAATCGTTCACTGGATAAGTTGTTCATTCGTCGGCAATCACGAGAAAATTGCCATATATGGTAGTCCGGCGATTGCTGGACGGAAAATTTTCATGTTTTTTTGGCCTATTTACAGCTCTTTGCGGTACAACAGGCGCGGTCCGTTTTTTTTTTTTTTCTTCTGTTTTCGCAAGTTTTCACAAGAACAGCTGCCCTGAGCTCAATTCTCAACCGTTTCCCCTGAAAATAGGCTCATTCGATTCGCATTGAAAATCCACAGCCAATGGAATACCGGTATTTTTGATACTTTTACGTAATATAATTTCTTCCGAAAAAACCTGGTTTTGAGTAGGACACCTGTAGCACTCGGAATACTGCCCCGATTGGCCTAATCTTTGGATATGCTATACATCTGATGTGACTCTAGCCAATGTGAGTGTTTACGGAGCTTAGTGTACTCAAACTTCCATGGACAGCTCTACTTATGGTAGTGCCTGGATATCTACTTCTCTAAAGTGTGCGCTAGATCACAATCACTCAGCATGTAATATAAATAAACACACCATTGTCTGGGGCCGCATCAGATGTATAACATATCCAAAGATTAGGCCAATCGGGGCAGTGTTCCGAGTGCTACAGGTGTCCTACTCAAAACCAAGTTTTTCCGGAAGAAATTATATTACGTAAAGGCATCAAAAATACCGGTATTCCATTGGCTATGGATTTTCAATGCGAATCGAATGAGCCTATTTTCAGGGGAAACGGTTGAGAATTGAGCTCAGGGCAGCTGTTCTTGTGAAAACTTGCGAAAACAGAAAGAAAAAAAAAAAAACGGACCGCGCCTGTTGTACCGCAAAGAGCTGTAAGCTGAAAAATCGCAAAGTCACCGTCCCCTGGGGGAAATTTGTTCAGTTCACGAAGGTCTGTCACCCGTCACCTGAATCTTTGGTCGTAATAGTACATACAGTACGGGCCACAGCACATTAGTTGCATGCAGTGCGTATGAGTGGAACGACTGAGGAAAAAGGGCGGTGCTGTGATAAGGTAGAGAGCGTGGGATCCCAGCACCTTATGGAATCAGGTTACAAATACTTTCCCACCGCCAAATCCCGGGTCGAAGAAATATTATATTTTTTTTCCCGTTGTAAGACGGGCAGGGGGCAAACTCGAATGATGTTTACAGGCCCCCAACATGGTGTTAAGCGCCTGTAGAAGGTAGTCGATGTTGCCGCCTGTACCACCTGCCTCACGGCAGCGCCACTGGCCACTGCCGAAGCGTGCCGAGGTGGTTGTGCTGTGGCAGTGCTGGCCAAATTTTCGGGTCAATTTTCTCGAAAATGCTCTGGTGTTATGTTCTGAGGAGTATTTGAATAGGTTTCTATTCAGATACTCGGAAGGCGGGAGGTGTGGGGCCCAGAAGGCAATTGTCCGCACAAGCGTTTCTCGTATAGTGGTTATGTTATGGTCTTGGAATAATTGAATCTCGTTTTTATTCCGGCGTGCGTTCGAATCTCGCAGGCGCGAACTCTCGAATTTGGGTTTTCAGACCGAATTCTATGGATCAGAGCCTACCATCTAGACTCGTTTCCAGTCCCTACGTTGAGTAACAGACAGAGTAGCAGCACAATGCAAGTTATTTGAGGCCAATTGGACCAAAATTGAGTGAGAAAAAAAATGTGTTAAAGGTTACTCGAACGTAGGGACTGGGAGAACTTAGTACCGGAAATGGCCAATAGAATTTACACGTGACAATAAATCTGACTTGGAAAATTTTGTGCTTCAAAGATTTTTCATCTCGTCAAATCACAACTCTGAATCGTATGAAAGTTGCGCATAATCTAGGATATGCCATATACCACATTCAACAAATGTAAAGTCAAGAACCCAGCTTACAATGAATCAAAGAGTCGGATTTCCTGTATTTTGATCCAGAGCTTCTATTGGGCAAAATATAATTATTGGGGCCAATTTCAACTTAAAATGACATTGGAAAATGTTCTTGGAGGTATCCCAATCTCTACAACTGACATCTGTCTCTTCATACTCTCACTATCTTCTGATATGGTGTTGGAAATACCTACATCCTGTGTGGCCTTGAGAAATAGCAAAACCGCTGGTATTGACAAAGTGATGGGTGATGTATATGTCAAGATACTCCAGACAAATATTGGTGCCTCTGGCATCTGCGGATGAGGAGTAGTGGACGACAGGAAACTACCCTAACAGGGGCTGATGTGTGGCTGTGCATGCGGTCCGGTTACCGGGCTTGGACTATTTTGTTGTTTTCACTAAAACAGGGGCAGTTAACATGATTCTGAATACATTAACAAGGCTCTAAGGTGTGTCTGCAACTTTCATAGTATTCAATTTTATCATTTGACAAAGTTGAGAATTTCAAACATCGAAAATTTTCTTAGTCCGTTTTATTGTCACGTGCTGATTCTATCGACCTATTTCCGTACTAAGTTCTCCCAGTCTCTATGTTCGAGTAACACTTCCGCCGCTTTTTTTTCTTTCCCGCCCAATTATGCTCCGATTCACTTAATTATTATTGCATCATACTCCGCTGTCTTGTAACTCAACATAGAGACTGGTTACGAGTCTACCTACCATCCTCGACAACTTCCGTGCAATATGACGACAACTGGCGGAGGACTTCCTTCGTCTAGCGGGAAGCTAAAGCGTACATACATTGAACAAGAATTGTATATAGTCTCCACCATTCATCATAGCGAGTAGTAATATACCACCTTGTGCAAGCCCAGTGGCAGGATTATTCTGGAAGGCCACAGAAGTCTGTGATTTCGTCGCTGTCTTTAGGACTCTATCTAAACAATGTACTCAGGATATGTAGGCAGCTAAAACCTATTTCCACGATTTTTTATTAGTAATTTAATTGTACGCAGATACTGCCAGACTCGTCGTCAGAGCAAGGTACTGTATTGAATTGACACCCAGTGTTCAAATTATCGTCCTGAGCGTAATTTCTGAAGATTTAAGTTAGTAAGGGTTAGTTCATTTTTTGCGCTGAGATGAACTTGAGAGTACTTGCCGAAGTCTGTTCAAACTTTGCTCTTCAGATGCGGTCTTCTGCCTGCACCAAATGAATATCTAAATGGAACGAGAACGGCTATTCATACTCCTTTTGAAGTGTTGTGACGTTCGCTAATGATTTTAATTTTGGATTGTAGACAAGGTAAAGCATCATCAAATGCACTCTTGGGAATATTAATTGCAACTGAGCAGTCAAATTATGGACTCGGTATAATCTGGTAATTAAACACAAGACTTGCCTTCGCTTCGCTCCGGCACATGTGTAGACCTGTTAAAAAACTACCTATTATCATGTAAAGTAACCATTGAACAGATGATTGCGTGAAATTCGGTACTTCAAGGTACTCGTTCAAAAATGTACTCTATCCAAGTGCTTCGAGGCCCACGATCAGAGTGTTTCGGACAACTCAAGCTGTGGTCCAAGGCGCTACTATACACGAGTATATTCCACGACATATTTGTAATGAACGATATATTTACTACTATGATATATGTCTGCGTACAGGCTACCGGGAGAGACTATTCTTCTTCACTCCACCTGCAATACGAATCAGAGTGAACTTACCTGTGCCGTGGGTGATTCATGTGCTCAATAAATGAGTTAGCGTTGACGTGCAAGCTAAATGAGTACGTACCAACGTCGCCGATGGATTTCAAATTGGTGCCGGCTGCGGAAAGTCACGTTAGAAGGTCCGAAAAGGATACTAGCGGACTTATACCTACATACAATGTAGCAGTCGACGTAGCAAGGCTCGAGAGGCTGGGTCAGCTGCATTTAAAACCTAAAAATCTTCATCAGGTGAGTACAAATGGGAACCGTTGTGCGGAGGATGCGTCAAGTTAGTCCGCGGGCGGAAATTTTGATTTTGAAACGCCGTACGTCAAAGAAAATATAGCTTCAGGGTATGCGGATGATGGGACAGAAAGAAGGGGACGGCGCGCATTATCAGAGGAGAGTATGCAAGGCAATCTTGAGCGGCTTGAGAAATCATTCAGTGAGCTCAGAGAACCTTTGAGTCCGAAACTTTGGGTGTCTTGCGCCTCATCGTCTTGATCCAGTCAACAGGATTTGAAGGTTTTGCTCATCCCGAGGTATTGAAGTCCCATCTTGAAAAGTCCTTTGCCTTCCCGGTTTTGAGCCATGCATTTGTCGCGATTTGACGCTTGAAGAGGCACCGTCAAGAGAAATCCAGTGGTTTGTGGCCGGCGAGGTCTTCAGAAGGAGCTGATTGAGGGAGGAAACTGGCAGGCTTAAGTACAGTTTTGAAGGGAGGAAGAATGCGGCGGACGGCGGAATGATGATGGGGGAAGGAGTGAAAGGCGGTTAGACAGACACCTGCCTTTTGAGCGGGCCTTGAGCGCGCGAAAGTGGGCTGCGGCATTGCCCGCACGGAGCTCGGAGCCAAGGTGGGGAACGTGGTTGGGAAAGAAAAACCAAATGTAGGTGATTGCAAAGCACACGTCATAGCGCACAGCCCGTCGAAGGCCCCACGGAAGCTATTCTCTGATGCCCAGGTAAGGTTCTGACCCTACATAACAAATGGGAAATGGAATGGATATACGGGTTGCGCACGGGAGCTGCTGAGTCGGGAGTGAGAAAAATAGAAGACTGTAAACAGGTGCATACGAAATCAGGGCATCTGCTTAAGATACGAGTAATGTCGCTTAATTGAATTACTTGCTTTTCTGATTACCCCTTGTGTTTATTGGAGTAAAAATTCCAGGGTTCTGTCAGGTAAATGAGATGGTACTCTGGACACTTGAAAGCCTCATGGCTCTTTTTCGTACCCATATTTCGGAATAATGGCAATGTTTTTTTCACAAAACATATTCGGGTCAAGCATGGTCCTAGTTTGGACAGGGAAATCTCCAGAAAATCTCAGAAAATACTCCCTGACCAACTCTGTTGACTGGATTTCTTATGCAGTACTTAAAGTGTCCATAGACCTCAACCGGCACTGTCATTGGCCTTCAGGGGCGCCAAGAATCCGAAAGGGACTATTTATGTAATACCAGCTGATTGCCGAATAAGAGTGGTAACCATCAAAATTCGGCGTGGGAAAGTCTTCGTAAGCAAAGGTCACGACGGAAGCCGCTGTCTCCCCTTCTACAACCATGGAACCCATCGGCACACCGCAGATCTCGACCCACGACGCTCATGCGGCGGCTGCAAGAGCTCAGGAAGACAAGCGTGCGGCGCGCCGTGACAGAAACCGCGCCGCGGCTGCGTCAAGTCGCGAGCGTCATAAAAAGCAGTTCCAAGCCATGCAAGCGTTAGTGTGTGTCCATCCATATCCCTTATCTATGCTGATGTGGCCTCTGGCAGCCGAGTCGCACAACTTGAGGTGGAGAACGTGCGTCTTCAGCATAGCATACACATGATGCAGCCTGAATCCTTCGCCGCTCTGATCTCCGGGATCGGGCTCCTACGAACGATGCTACGAACGATCGAAGAGCGGGAACACCAGCCGATTTCGGCCGAGTTATCCGGACTTTCGGTATGAATTTAGTCCATCCTGACTTTTTCTTTCGCTAAGCACGGCTGAGCAGGCCCCCCTTTTCTCCTTGCTCTCGTTACCATACAATAGCGATCCGACACCAGAGACCACACCAGAGACTCGAGGTCATCCCAGCCCCGGTGTCGACGGGCACGACGGGTACGGAGCGATCGATCCTTCATTGTTAGACGGCCCACTGTCAGAGCACAACCACCCCCAAGTCAAGATAGCTGCCCAACCGGTTATTCGTGTCTCGGGACAGAAACTGGTACAGCGCCGTCGTGTGCCCCCCGGGATGGTTAGAACCGCATCCAACTCTTGTTCCTCCTACCTTCGTCCAACATCGGAGCCGGACCAAGCTGAGCGCGAACTCGAAGGTAGTCGGGACGGCGATCTCATCGCGTCTATGCTCAATACGTACACCGAACCCACCCGGTTCGAAGTCGACGCCGCAGAGAACCAACCGTCTATCCTGGAACACGCGTATCTCGACACGCTGGAACCAAACTTGCAACTACAGTCGGAAAGCAGTTACCGTTTACACCTCTCCGCCCAAGCAACGACCGATTCTCCCAGTATTGAGCCCCCCACAGCCGATTCAACGCTTTTGCAATCACCCACGTGGGAGACTGCACCGCCATCTATGACCGAGGGTGTTATCACTGACGAAGTGCCCACCGGTGTTGCAGTCGACGCCGCACAGAACCAACCGGACGGCATGACGTCAACCCTCACAAAATCTTCCAGCTCCGGCTCTGGGACACAGTTGCCTGGTCCGATGTACCACCAATTCCTCGACGGCTACCCTGAATTCAACGCTGCTATCACCTCCAATTCGGACAAGGTGATTGTGCGATCCAAGGTATGTATGCTGTGTTCGTAGGTCGATGCAACTGACCTCTCTCCGGGGGTGTTCTGCGTGCGCCGGACGGCATCCTTGCGTTGAGCTCCAATCGACTAGGAGGGCTAGGGCGTGTCTCACCTGCGCATCAAAGCATGTGACTTGCCACCTAACTGCAGGGGAAGCAATGTTTCATCCGGACACAGGTGACACCTTTTCTTTTTCTTTCTTTCTCGGAGATATCTCACGTCCTTCTTCCTTTCAGATGCGTTTATCGCAACGCACAACTATCCCCTTATCCCTGGTTCGGATGAGGAAATGGCGGTTTCTTCCCCCGAGAATTCCTTTCGCGACAGCGCTCCCTCCAATATTCGTTTTTTTTCCCTGGACCCAAACTCCTCAGCCCCTGCGCCATCTGGTGTTTCCCCATTCCGCCCGAGTGTGTACGACTCTCCGCAGATCCTTGCCCCCCTGGACGCTACACAGATTACTTCCCACCCAAATCTCCCCACAACATTTGAAAGCCAAATGTCACAAATAGACAATTACAATCCGATAGCCTGGACGGCACCGGGTCGCAAACGACTCGTAATGGATTGTGTTCTTGTTCCAAAACCATACGACGCCTTCCCCGCGCAAAACGGTTCGGCCATATCTTCGGCGCGCCCAGAAGGTGCAAACAGGTCGACTGCGGGAAGGGAGGGGATGAGCCGGTGCAAGCGTCTGTCCACGAGACCGTGCATTGGCAAGCGCTGTGTATCGTGAAATTGAGGTACTAATGCAAATGGCTCCCATTCCGTACTCTAGAATAAGTTTGCGCTTTAGCCGAGTATCCGTGAATTGACCAATTTTCGCTACAGCTGTCTCTCGGTGAGTCGCCAATCGACGAGTACACCCATGTACTAATATTATGCCTTTGCTTGAGATATGATACGGTCGGAGAACCGCAGAGGGAGTGCAGGGAGCAGGGAGCGGGAGAGGAGCAGAGGGAATAGTGTACAATGGCGTAACTCAATGCAAGTAGTATGTTACTTCATGCGAAAAGACAAAGAAATAAGTGAGAAAAACTCACTTTACTGCCTGCCAGTCGCAATGTTATCTGGCATCGAGCCTCTTTTTTCACTCAGACCATTTTTCGACATTCTGAAGAGTCACAAAGCGGCGAATTCATTTATTGAGGCTCCAAGAATCTCTCTCTTTATAAAATTACGTTTCTGTCCGTCCGAAGCCTTTTCAAAGTCCGCTATCAGCTCTCCGGCACCGCTTGCCGGGACCTCCGCTTTTCAGCGCTTATTTATACTTTTTGAGCAAATATTTTGCTCTGGGATTCAGGCGAAGTGCTGGGGCGCGAAGCGCCCCAGTGCGCTCTTGTATTCCTATGATATAAGGTGTCCAATAATAGGGTCAAAAATGCGAGTCTACCAGATAACATCACAGCCACTGCCAGGTACAGTGGCGACGGAATGTTCTGCACGTGGTCGTTTGGGCTCGTTTCTGGCCTGACTCACTTCAAATAAAATCTAGGCATACTTATTGAGCAATTTTAGGAATTTCGACGCATTTTGATTCATACCTTACCGGTTTCGTTTTCTTCTAACAAAAATAATGGTGATTTTCCATAGCACTTCCCATAATCCGCTGTAAAACCAAGGGCAAAATAAATATGACAGAACATCAAAGATCGAAACACACCAGTTGTGGCCCACTGTGTCATCTGGGGTGGAACGAACGACGAATAACCGCCAGGGCGAATCTCCTGGCGAACGAAAAAGTGAGAACGGGAGACGATGAATGCGATAACTACTTGGCGATACTGACGGCAAACAAGAGCTTCCTAAGCAAAATCAAACCAGGATGGATATACATACGCACCCTGGTCGGACTCAGTCTCCTACCCAGCTGCGGTTTCGAGGTTCATCAGACAGTAGTAGTATTTTTAATCTAATTCCCGCTATCTTTAGATAGCTGGGTGTTGTAGCGATCTAAAAAACGCAACTAAACGCGAGTTTGCAAAACTTGATGTCATTTTTCACAAACAGAACTTTAGTTCTGATTGTGCTCTAGGGACCAAAAATGTCCAAAAATTAGCATGTGACTTGGGGCATCATTGGATCATTCAACAAGCGCACATAGAGTGTCCAAGGTGCTAAAATCCCCCCAAATCCTCAAGCCCTCAATGTGAGCTGGTCGGTGCGCAAGCGTCGACCGAGCGAATATTGAGTCGCCTTGGTGTCCAAAAATTTAAAATGTCCAAAAATCTTCTTTTCTGTTTGTGCCCGCCGCTTTAGTCTCTTATAAACAGACACTACAACAAAAAAGTGCTCATACCTGCGCATTGTTGTACCGCCGCTTGCCGGCCACTTACTGTAGCCGTGTGTCACTGCGTTCCAACCCCATGTAGGCACATGCTGTGTCTACCGGCGTAGACAAGAGGTAGACAAGGCTGTTTGCCTACATATGCCTACAGCATGTAGACACTGTTAGTGTATGTGAGTCTACATTGGTCTATGTATGCCTACGTTGGTCTACCACAGTAGACCGATGTAGACAAACATAGCTGGATGTAGACCAATGTGGTATATCAATTTGGAGTTAATGTGAGCGCTTGGCGAGTGCCTAAGAGTGTTTAATCATTCTGTTTTGGTTTTGGTTTTTGTGGGCGGATTTCCGAAAGCTTAAATCCTGATGCCTCTGACGCCTGATCAGCGGGTGTGAAACCAGTTGCCCAGGGCTTGAGGAGGTATTAAAAGGGCAAAGAATTGATTTTAAAGATCAACATAGAGGTTGATTGGAAGTTTTGGGGGAGCAAGGTGTGTCTACGGCTGTGGACAAACTTAGGGGAAGTATGTCTACATGATATAGGCTGATGTAGACGAACGTAGGCAAACATAGGCAAGGCTGTGCCGATGTCCCATTGCCTACGGCGATCGACGTACTTTGACCCATGTAGACCAACGTAGACGAACGTAGGCAAGGGTGTGCCTACAGGGGGTCGGAATGCAGTGTGTATGGGTGAAACGTAACACATAAAGCAGGGCTGTTTCTGCTTACAAATCCGCCTTTTATGGTAGTTGATGGGACACAGAACTACCATAAAAGAAAATAAACAGCCCGTTTCAATGTGTAACGCACCGTTTGCCGTTTCACCCATACACAAGGCTACAGTACTATCATGAGAGGTTATGGTTAGATTAAATTTACACGTGACTATTCCCAGCCCAAAGTACTTTTGTGGCAATCTTCTTCCAGATCGCTCGGTTACATCCGACCATCATGCTGGATCGGTTACAGCTTCATCACAGATCGGTCGGCACAACCCGACCGCCATGTTTGGGGCATCAGCATGCTCTGTTTCCCTAACCCGACCGCCATCTTCCGCGCATCGTTTCTTACTCTGTCGACATCGCATTTCACCATCTCTCTCTTCGTCGAAGCTCGCTCTGTATCAGTCGCTGCTTTTTCTGGCAACTCGCATACTCTTATATCTCGTCCATTTGCCCGGTCTCTTGGTCTTGTTGCTGGTTGCTCTGCAATGTTCACCACGACTGTTCCTGGTTACGGCACTCTCTCGACTTCCATTGCGCCTGTCGTTACAGACGACAGCACATTCGAAGTTTCCCTTGGCCTCGACTGGTTGTCTTCTGTAAAGGAGACTTTGAGTTTTTCTGGGTTACGCGCTAGGAAGCTCCTTCGACGCCTGGACTTTCTTGGTTCACGCATCCCATCCTTTAAAAAGTTTGTTCTTGCCGCTCACTTTTAAGCCTCTTCTCACCTATTCCCTACCCACAGCTTCTCGGCCCGCCATACCAGCCCTTCCGCCAGCTGAATCTGCACCAGGCAAGTCCTGGTTACTTTGATAGAGCCAGGTTCCTTACTACCGCTTTAGCAAATACGCCTGCGCTAGCGTATCCACATCCATCGCACGGTACATTACCGTTTTGAATAGCAGAATTAGCTGACAAATTTACCAGTGTTCTCGACCGCTTCGCGTCCGCTCCACAACCAGAATCCTAATGATGTTAATGATGTTAGTTGGTCATTGGATGTTCCTCGCACCGCCTTTGTGTCCAGTCTGTATCGCGAATTTGTAGGTTTCGATCCCATTGTAGATCTGTTGTTGTCGGCCGATCCTTCAGTCAACGTGTTCGTTGCCCCCCTTGCTGTTTTGACCCCCATCTTACGCGCTCACCACATCGATCTACCTGAATGTTCATCAGAATCTCAAGTCCGCCATGCAATTTTGACACACCTTCTTTTGGGCGCCTGTGTGGGGGTTTGTGACGAAATTACCGATGCCCGTTTCCATCAGTGTTCTTGTTCGGGTTTTCGCTCGTCCTTTGAATCGCGGCAATCAATGTTGTGTTTGGTTTTGAAATAGAGTGCCCCATGTGTGGTTTTCCAATGGCTGTGTTTGGTTATGGAATAGAATGGCTGTGATTGGCTTTGGAATAGCTGTGTTTGGTTCTGAAATGGAGTGACCTGTGGCTGGTTTTCCAATAGATGTATCGCTTCGTGATGATGTCTGTGGCTGTCTACAGCTGTCTGCTGGTCTAGCTGCGTCTGCGGCAGACATACCGTGTCTATGGCGCTAGAATGTGTTTCCATATGAATGCCAAATAGCCTTTGAAATTCTTGTCACTGTTCAGTCCCCTGCCTTCCCCGCAGGCTAAAAGCGGCGAATGTGCGAATGCTCCGAATCACTGCATTCCCACCCTACGTAGACGCACCCCGGTGTACGTTGGTCTACGTCTGTCTACGTGCGGCTACGTGTGTCGATATTTGTCTACGTCCGACTACGTATGTGTATGCCGTGATGTCGGTGTACGTGCAGCTACGTCTGGCTACGCAGCGTAGACACGGTCCGTCTACCCGTCGGCTGGGTATGTCTATGTGCGTCTATAGTGTAGACGCACGTAGACATACCTGGGTCAACTTCATAATGCTGTTCACTCCCATTTTGCATTGAGTTTATGTATCCAGTTCCTGGGCAAGGTTGAGACGGTATCGGCGGTGTTGGACTACGGGCTAGGTTGGTCGGCTGGGATGAAATTGAAGGGATCGGCAGCGCGGGGGAAATGACTCGGAATCGTGAAGCCTTTCAAGAACGCAATCGCTTCGTCCCGTGACGGCTTTCCGAGGTTTGGCGGCTCAGGGAGGTTTCCGTGAACAGAATGGAACCGCCCCGTGCGGGCCAGAAAGCGGAAAAGGTGGGGAAGGAGTTTAGGGGCTCCCAGCAGCTTCCGCAAAACCTGCGAATCCGGTCCCGCGGCGAGATATAATGCACGGCAAGCTTGCGCATGTGCGGGGCAATGTACGAGGAGATGCTCGACTGTTTCGTTGGACTGATGGCAGGAAGGGCAGATGGGGGATTCGGCTTTGGAGATTTTGTGGAGGTGTTTTGCCAGGGGTATATGGCCAGTGCGGAGTTGAAGAAGGAGGACTGCGAGACTGCGTGGGAGGGCATCAGCAGTAACAAGGTACGAGCCTTTGAGTAGTCCTGCATCATACTGCATGGTGTGTTGATATCGCGCAGATTTCTTCCATTGCTTCTCAACATTACTCTTGAGTTCGGCATTAAAATCCTGCCGCACAGCAGATTTGCTCCAAGGCAGTTCCCCACGCAACCGATGCGGAATATCGTCAGTGCGCGAAGATGAGCGTTCCTGGGCAGCCTTCTTTGCCTCTACGTCTGCTCTCTCGTTCCCCACGATACCGATGTGTCCTGGAGCCCAACGGATGGTGAGCTGCATCTGGGGGTGTCGTTCTGCCAACTCGTGCGCTTGCGAGTGCCAAACGTCCCAAATCCAGTGCGATGGGGTAGAGGTTAACGCGCGTGTGGCCCTAATTGCCGGTTGACTGTCGACAACCACCGTAGCTGGTCCTCTGAGGTCCGGTTGGCGTTTGAGCAAAGTTAACGCCAAGATGCCGCCGACGCCTTCGCCCTCGTATACCGTGTGGTGATCCGCCTTGCCCAGGTATAGCCATAAGGAATCAACCTCGACGCCCTGCCGATACAATACTGCAGATGCCCCAATGCGTCCATCTATGCCAGAACCGTCAGTATATACTTTGTAAATAGAACTGTCCTTTTTCTCCATTTTTTCCGCCGCCTTTTTCGAGCTCGGTATTACTACCGCCATACTCGATTTCCACGTCGCCGCCTTCCTCACTGCCTCAATTTTCTCCATCTTCTCCGGTTCCAATGCGAAGTCTGCTAGCAAGTCGCGAAGTGGCGACGGGTGTGGACCTGGCTTCCTTGATGCTTCATCTCGCACCGCGTGATGTAGAGGATGGGTCTTCGGCAGCGTCACCAGACGAAGCGCAGCCCCGAAGCGAATTTTCTCGATAAGGTGCTCAACCGGCAAAAGGTGGGCATATACCTCTAGGACCTCTGTGGGGGTAGACCGGAGAGCCCCCGTTATCGCTAGAGCTGCACGTCTTTGTATGGTGCGAATCTTTTTGACAACAGCTCTCTCGCGGGGTTTCTGTTGCAGAAAATTCCTGTTGCTTGCCGGTGGCGACAGGAAAATGTCAGCAGCGTAAAGCATGCGTGGAACGCACACCGCCAGGTATAGCTTCCGCATGTTGCGCGCCCTGATGCCGCGTGAGGCGCGCGCTATATGTGCCGTCTGAATTAACCAAGCCTGGCCCTTGGCTAACGCTGCCGCTTCTTGTTGGTGCCATCGCAATTCGCAGTCAAGGTGTACTCCCAGCAGCCTCACAGAGTCGATTGACTTAATGGTGTGATCGCCGAGTTTTAGGTCAAAGCGGGGTTCTGGGATCTTTTTGCGTAGCATGAACGGGTGGGCGACGCGTTGCCTGGAGAAGTCGCTGCATTGGTACTTGGGGAGACTGAAGGTGGTGTTGTGGCTATTTCCCCAGTCATCCATCCCGTCCTTTCGCTGCAGCTGCATAACGCTGCGGATCTTTCTGTGAGTCCCCTTGAAATCGTGAGCAACCGTGACTAGTGTGTTGTCATCGACAAAAACAACACCCTCCTCCCCTTTCTTCTCGCCTCTCGGAATTTCCGCTAGAAAAGCGTTGTATAGAGCGTAGGCAAAGCCAGAATGAGGGTCGCCCTGATCTAGACCGCTGACGATATCGAATAACTCCGAGACAAAATCATCAAATACCATGCGGCCCGTGCGCCCTGCAAAGCGCCGTTGCAGCCAGTCTGTATGCTGCACTGGGACCCCGCGCATCCGCATGTCGTGAATCAAGCGATCTAAATCAACGCTTGGGAATGCGCCTTTCACGTCCATGCACAAGACGGTGGCCACCTTGCCATTCCTCCAAGCATCCTTGACAACCTTGACTACTTTGTGCAGGGCGTCTGTCGTGGACCGCCCCGGTCGTGCCCAATATTGATTCTTCGGCAAAATTCCTGCCAGCTCCGCCTCCGCTACGCACTGCAAAGTTTTGCAGGCGTACCAGAGGCGAGGAAAGCCTTTTGTTACCGCGATAGGGCGGTACGCGCCAGGGTCTGCGTAGTTGGCTTTCCCCGGCTTGCGTAAAACGAGAACGTGAAGTTCGGACCACCCTTCTGGGTAATGTCCAAGCTCATCTAATGCTCGATAAATGGGTCCTATGAAAGGTATGATGAGATTAGCACATTCTTTGAAAACACAGTTAGGGGGGGATCCAGGAAACGTAGCCTTATATGGCTTCATGTTGTAGATCGCACGATGGATTAAATCGTCTGTTACCGGCTGCCACTCCCACGCCGGAGGGGGAGAGATCGTGTCCGGAGGGATGTCAGTTTTCCGTATGTTAGGCGGAAAAAACTCTTTGCGTAACCACTCGCACTTGTCCTCATTTGATTCCGCCCTATCCGTTACTGCCTTCGATATGGGGTGTCGTCGCTCGAGCGAGGGCATCTGAGTTGCCCCACCATCCGTTGGTACCGCAGACAGGAACTTGTGGGCATCCCAAACTTGGGAACCCATGAGTTTCTCCTGCCATTCAACCCAGTGCTGCTCCTTTCCCTTGTTGACTGCTGCACCATACTTAGCCATTGCCTCAGCGGCTTGAGCGTGGATTGGGTGGTCTGGATTATGTCGCGGTTCGTAAGCTATACGCTCAAGCTTCGCGCTTTCGTGTTTCAGCTCTCGCATTGGCTTCGAGTACCAACACTTCATGTGCGTCGATGGTTTGGAAAGCTCGACAACTTCCTGGGTAGTCTCCCTGATCGCATCGTCAAGTTCGCAGAAAGTGTGCATGACATCCTCCACCGTCTCGTATCTCTCCTGCCTCTCTATCCGGATTAGCTTACCCATGAGACATTTGCGATATTCAGACCAATCCACCTTGCGGAACATAGGTACTGGTTTGTGCTCGAGAACCTCGTGCTCAATGTCTAAAACCTGAATGATAGGATAGTGATCAGTATTCCGCGGGATTCGACTCGGGTCAGTGTCACAGCTAATGTATGCCGACAGCAGCGAAGGCGAGCAAAAAAACATTATCCGGCCTGGTAAAGTTTTTCGTGCTAAACACGTGCAGGGTGGGAATGTCCCGCGGGAGTGCCATGCACATTGAATAACGCGCAAGTAGGTCCAGGAGCGGCTGTGTCAGGTTTAAGTTGTGGGTTGTAAATAGGTGGTGGTTGCGGAGCTCGTCCCAGAGCGGGTGGTGTCGATTGAAGTCGCCGGCCCAGATGTAGCGCAGGGGTTGTATAGGAGCCGTTGCCGCTGCCGCAACACCGAAGAGACTCGCCAACTATAAATACATACCCTAGCCTCTGAAGGCAGTTTTGATTCCCGCTTCAGATTCTCTGGATGCATATAGTCCTTCAAATGGTGCTCGGAGGCCAAGAGCCTCGATTTTTCGGTGGGCGATGCGAGGATGGACGCCGATGCATGAATCAGGCGATAAGGGAAAGCAGATCTGGAAGACATATGAACAGGTGTTGCCAAGTACTTGCGCTCCGCCACGCTTCGAGCCAGCGAAAATCCTGCACGAGCAACCTAGTTACAGTGTCACATTGTCAGCCACAAGCGAAGGGTTCCTGTCAAAAAAACCGCTCCGGCCCCCTGTGGGGTTTGTTTATTACATCCTTCAATATTTGTGTAAAGTAACTGTGACCTCTTATATCCACTTGATACATTCCTCCTCTGCCCCTTTACCTCTTTGGGACGAACACCGCCACTCGCTTGTCGGCAGCTCGGCAAACAGGCAGTCAAACAAACCTCATCTCTTTCCCTCCACCTCCATCCTCGTTGCCTTCCTTCCTTCGTCTCTGTTGCCCAACCCCTCTCGCATTCAAGACCTCTCTCAAACTCTTCCTGATCAGCTTCCCTGCCGTTCCCACCTACCGCCCTTGGCGAACTGCACGCGTCAACACTAATACTTAATAGGTGCTAGGTACACCATTCTTTTGCCTGCAGAGTGTACCCACCGCCCATAGATCATAGTACTACCATTTTGGTGGCTGTAGTCGATGCCAAATCCACTCGTTATCACAAAAAGTAACCGGAAATTTAGTCTCTGCAACAGACAAATATACAGGTGACGAACAAGTAACCTGTATATACCGGAAATTCACTTATTAAAGCAGAAGTTTGTAGAATATTTTGGGTCTGGCTACCTGAAGATGTTCATCTGAATATATCCTCACCCCTCAGATTCAGTTTGGCGTCAAAAATGACGTGCACGCCCTTTGTGACTGACACCAAGTTTTGCCTTGTGGGAACAGCTGGGCATCTCGAGAGCTTGTATTCGACGGATTTTTGACAGAATTGTGCTACTAATATTGAACACAGGTCAAACTCAGATCTGCTCAGTTCCGCATTAGTTGTTGCCCCTATTTGTGCCTACTCCGATCCCTCCACCTGCTTCAAGCCACGGTGCCTTCTCATTTCGCACAAAGGAAGTAGGAAAGCGGAGGTTTTGTCCTGCTTCGCGAATTGCGTTGACCCCGGAATACCTTATTTTGTCATGAATTTCATGAAGACAAAGGTGGTTGATTTGGGGATGGAGAAGTGTCGGGGAGCGGCCCAATGAGTGTTCCGAGATATTGAGAGCCCACAGCTTCTTCTCTGATGAGACAGAGCAACTGAAATATTGCAAAGTCGCGAGGAAGATGCTCTCGAGTCAAAAAATCTGCACTCATTCCACTTCTGAATGAACAGGAAGCAAAATATTCCCAAATCTGGAAATATTGCACAACTCAGTTCGCCCGTGGTTAATTTTTGTGTTCTGCACACAGAGGAGTACAGTACCCCCAGGTGCTGCCAGACACAGCATTGAGAGAGTATCTCATAAACATATCAGGGTCTACGAATCTTGAACGAATCAAAGCATGAGCTCGGGGCACAAGAAAAACAACCTACTATCACAGACTGGCTAGTCGGCCATACTAGCTATAGTGCCTCTCACTTAGTCACCGCTACTTTTGTACAAGGGATTGATCTCGGCCAGAAAAAATCAGATATTTAATCCCTCTTGTAGAAAAGCTCCTTTTGATGCTAGCTACAACTTCACAAGAGGAATTTGCTTCAAAATAAAAACTGGATGAGATATATAATTTTTGGATGACCAAATTGGCCACTCAGAGCCAAATTCCACCAGAAAGCTTCGGAAACAGGGTGTTTCACCATTTTTCGGGACGCTGCACGTGCCACACTCAGCATTGTCCTCTCCAAATTCTTCTTTCACAGGTGAAGTTTGGTGGTCCCTCAGCCAAAATTTTCCTCCCCCCAATTTGGCCGCTGTACAAATGTAGTGGTGACTAAGTGAGAGGCACCACAGTCGGCCACTTGGGACAGTGGGCCACAACGGGGTTGGTTTAATCCGGAGCATTAGTTGTATGTTGAAAGTCATGTCCAGCCACCCCCAAAACCAAAATTTGATGGGTCGCCCTGATGTTGTTCACATGTTGTTGCCGATTTATGGCCGGAGGTGGATGCCGAAAACGAGATTTCTTATCAGCACCTCTATTGCGCCAGGTCATGCTTTTCAAAATGGCAGCCATTTGAAAGCACCTCTATTGCATCAGGTCATGCTTTTCAAAATGCCTGCCATTTGAATGCACCTCTATTGTGTCAGATCATGCTTTTCAAAATGCCCGCCATTTGAATGCACCGCCACTGTGCCAGGTCATGCTTTCAAAATGCTAGTCATTTGAATGCAGCTCTATTGTGTCAGGTCATGCTTTTCAAAATGCCCGCCATTTGAATGCACCGCCACTGCGCCAGGTCATGCTTTTCAAAATGCTAGCCATTTGAATGCAGCTCTATTGCATCAGGTCATGCTTTTCAAAATGCCTGCCATTTGACTGGACCTCTATTGCGCCAGGTCATACTTTTCAAAATGCCAGCACTTTGAATACACCTCTATTGCATCAGGGTCATGCTTTTCAAATGACAGCCATTTGAAATTGAATGCATCTCTATTGCATCAGGTCATACTTTTCAAAATGCCAGCCATTTGAAATTAAATGCATCTCTATTGCATCAGGTCATGCTTTTCAAAATGGCCACCATTTGAATGCACCTCTAGTGTGCCTGGTCACACTTTTCAAAATGCCAGTCATTTGAATGCAGGTCTATTGTGCTGCTTTTCAAAATGCCAGCCATTTGAAATTGAATGCATCTCTATTGCATCAGGTCCTGCTTTTCAAAATGCCCGCCATTTGAATGCACCTCCATTGCACCAGGTCATGCTTTTCAAAATGGCTGCCATTTGAATGCTGGCTGTGCAGCTCTATTGCATCAGGTCATACTTTTCAAAATGCCAGCCATTTTAAATTGAATGCATCTCTATTGCATCAGGTCATGCTTTTCAAAATGCCCGCCATTTGAATGCACCTCTATTCCATCAGGTCATGCTTTTCAAAATGCCTGCCATTTGAATGCATCTCTATTGTGCCAGGTCATGCCTTTCAAAATGCCCGCCATTTGAATGCACCTCCATTGTGCCAGGTCGTGCTTTTCAAAATGCCTGCCATTTGAATGCACCTCCATTGCGCCAGGTCACACTTTTCAAAATGGCGGCCATTTGAATGCACCTCCTTTGCACCTGATCATGTTTTTCAAAATGCCAGCCATTTGAATGCAGCTCTTTTGTGTCAGGTCATGCTTTTCACAATGGCAGCCATCTGAAGAATGCATCTCTATTGTGTCAGGTTATACTTTTCAAAATGCCTGCCATTTGAGCCAAGAGGTGAGCGATCTTTGGATTGTGGACCTGTTCTTCATTGCTCACCTCTTGGTTCAAATGGCGGGCATTTTGAAAAGCATGACCTGATGCAATAGAGGTGCATTCAAATGGCTGCCATTTTGAAAAGCGTGACCGGGCACAATGGAGGTGCATTCAAATGGTGGGCATTTTGAAAAGCATGACCTGACACAATAGAGGCGCGTTCAGGTGGCGGGCATTTTGAAAAGCATGACTTGATGCAATAGAGATGCATTCAATTTCAAATGGCTGGCATTTTGAAAAGCATGACCTGACGCACTAGAGGTGCATTCAAAGGGCTGGCATTTTGAAAAGTGTGGCCTGGCACAATAGAGGTCCAGTCAAATGGCAGGCATTTTGAAAAGCATGACCTGATGCAATAGAGCTGCATTCAAATAGCTGGCATTTCAAAAAGCATGACCTCGCACAATGGAGGTGCATTCAAATGGCGGGCATTTTAAAAAGCATGACCTGTGGTCATGCTTTTCAATGTCCTGACACAATAGAGATGCATTCTTCAAATGGCTGCCATTGTGAACACCAGGACCTGACACAACAGAGCTGCACTCAAATGGCTGGCATTTTGAAAAGCGTGATCGGGTGCAAAGGAGGTGCATTCAATTTCAAATGGCTACTAGGAAGTGGGCCATTTGTCAATTTCAGGGCTAGATGCTTACTTAGATGCCAGATTTGTGCTTGGAGGGTGGAATACCATGTATGCTGTTCCTCCATACCAGTTTTCGGCTGAAAGTGATATGTTGTCATCAAGTGGTAGTGCAGTTGATGTCGGCACGCAGGGTGGGAACATCAATTCCTTATCTCCGAACAGCTGTCTCACTCCTTTCTCCACCAATTCTTTGTCAATCTATGACTTCGGGGGCCTGTTATGCTCCCCTGATCTCAGGCTTTTCCTTAGGCATATAATAAGTATCCCTATATCTCGCTCTTCAGGTCCTAAACTCCTGTCAATGTATGACATGCAAGAGTCCCATAGGTGGCCCAGATACGTTCATTAGCTTCTTATGAACCTACCTACAACTTCCCTTGATCAAACTCACTCTCTACTCGGTGCACGGGACTTCATCGATTCTGCCGCTCATATCTCTCACCAGAAGCATTCGGCTACACCACGGTATGAGGTCAATTGTACTCTTTCAATGTAAATAATCTACCCTCTGTGACCTTTAAACAATATTATACAGAGCAAGGCCGTCAATATAGCCTCCAACGGCGGATTTACACGGGTGGCCCACTACCCTGTCAATTGCCTGTTTGGGAAGTGCGACAAAAATAAATTCACCAAGCAATCAAGGTGTCACCAAACTGGACCTGACTATGCTCAAACTCTTCACAGGATATGCACCTGTGGTTCGCAATGCATAGACCCAGGGAAAGGCGCTCAACACATTGCTAGGGGGGAAAAACCTCTAAGGTGGCCCAGTAGGCAGCCTCAGATAATAGAGGTGCATTCAAATGGCTGGTGTTTTGAAAAGCATGACCTGGCACAATAGAGGTGCATTCAAATGGCTGGCATTTTGAAAAGCATGACCTAACACAATAGAGATGCTTTCAAATGGCAGGCATTTTGCAAAACATGACCTGGCGCAATATGCTTTTCAAAATGCCCGCCATTTGAATGCACCTCCATTGCACCAGGTCATGCTTTTCAAAATGGCAGCCATTTGAATGCAGCTCTATTGCATCAGGTCATGCTTTTCAAAATGCCAGCCATTTGAATGCACCTCTATTGTGTCGGGTCATGCTTTCAAAATGCCAGCCCTTTGAATGCACCTCTTTTGCATCAGGTCATGCTTTTCAAAATGGCAGCTATTTAAATGCACCTCTATTGTGTCAGGTCATGCTTTTCAAAATGCCAGCCATTTGAATGCACCTCTATTGTGTCAGCTCATGCTTTTCAAAATGCCAGCCCTTTGAATGCACCTCTACTGCACCAAGTCATGCTTTTCAAAATGCCAGCCATTTGAATGCAGCTCTATTGTTCCAGGTGATGCTTTTCAAAATGCCCCCCATTTGAATGCAGCTCTAGTGCGTCAGGCCATACTTTTCAAAATGGCAGCCATTTGAAATTGAATGCACCTCTATTGTGTCTGGTCATGCTTTTCAAAATGCCCGCCATTTGAATGCACCTCCATTGCACCAGGTCATGCTTATCAACATGGCAGCCATTTGAATGCAGCTCTATTGCATCAGGTCACGCTTTTCAAAATGCCAGCCATTTGAATGCACCTCTATTGTGTCAGGTCATGCTTTTCAAAATGCCAGCCCTTTGAATGCACTTCTACTGCACCAGGTCATGCTTTTCAAAATGCCAGCCATTTGAATGCAGCTCTATTGTGCCAGGTCATGCTTTTCAAAATGCCCCCCATTTGAATGCAGCTCTAGTGTGTCAGGCCATACTTTTCAAAATGCCCGCCATTTGAAATTGAATGCATCTCTATTGTGTCAGGTCATGCTTTTCAAAATGGCAGCCCTTTGAATGCACCTCTATTGCACAAGGTCATGCTTTTCGAAATTCCCGCCATTTGAATGCACCTCCATTGCACCCGGTCATGCTTTTCAAAATGGCAGCCATTAGAATGAAGCTATATTGTCTCAGGTCATGCTTTTCAAAATGCCCGCCATTTGAATACACCTCTATTGTGTCTGGTCATGCTTTTCAAAACGCCTGCCATTTGAAATTGAATGCATCTCTATTGTGTCAGGTCATGCTTTTCAAAATGGCACCCAAATACCTATTTTCATTGCATAAAAGCTGCGGAAAACTGTGGGTTGCCCAAACATTCCGCCTATCGCCTATTCTAATGGAAACCTGGAGGACAAACGGTGAAGGGCAAGGAGAGCCCTTGCGCCCTTCTTGTTCATCCCGGTGACCCGTTGATAGAGGTTACATGCATACGCACCCTACTTCATGTCGGTCTCTCTCGCATTGTATTCTGTTTTATTCTGAGAGATCTCTAGGCCATGGCGCGAAATGTTTCCACATGCAACATCGCAGAAATCACAGAGCCCCATCCCCCATGCGCTCCATCTTTGAAAAACAGCAGCTTTCATTTCCGGAATTCGCACTATAGGTTGTGGCTCCTCTGAGGCCGACAGTTCTCCTTTCTTACCGCCGGGAGAACAAGAAGAGGTGACCTGATGTGACTATGGTGCCAATCATTTAACTTTTGTACACCGGATAGATCCGGCCCAGTTTTACCCCAATTTTTAATTCCTCTAGTAGAAATGCTTATTTTGATGAGAGGAACATTTTGTTCAGAGGAATTCTGTTTACATAAAGTCAAAACTGGGCGAGATCAATGATTTTGGTATACCTATATTGGCCACTCTCTGCCAAATATCCCCAGGGGTGTCCAAAATGGGGTTGGAAAGTGCATAAAGCGCGTTTTCGCGCTGAGTGCTCAATTTCTTCTCCCCAAAAGACCCAATTTGGACCCTCTTCAGCCAAATTTTTTCTGTGACCAGATTGGCCGCTAGTGGTGAACAAGTGATCGGCACCATAGATTTCGGCGCAATCTCTAATCAACTTGCCATGGACGTCGATCGAGCAGTCTGCCTCATCATCCCGCCTCATCCCGCCCGCCATTCCCGCCTTCATCCTGTGTGACCAGCCAAGTAGATCGGGGATTTTTACCTGGGAAGAGGGGACTCTTCCTGTACACCCGCATAATATGCTGTATGGTCAGGTCCCACAGGGTTGTATCTGATCGTCCTGCCATTACCCCGCCAGCCAGCACACACCTAGTCAGTGTCTTGCATTACCTAACCCCTGGAATCGGTTTGTGTTCGGTCAGTATCTTGTGGATGTCTGTATGGATAACCACCCTTACAGTACTACATGTATACTCTCCGTAAACTCGTTGTTCATGTTGTGGACCTGATGATGAGTATAATATATCCCCCCCCCCTATTGCACCAGGTCACGCTTTTCAAAATGCCAGCCCTTTGAGTGCACCTCTATTGCATCAGGTCATACTTTTCAAAATGCCTGCCATTTGAACACACCTCTATTGTGTCAGGTCATGCTTTTCAAAATGCCAGCCTTTTGAATACACCTCTATTGCGCCAGGTCATGCTTTTCAAAATGCCAGGCATTTGAATGCAGGTCTATTGTGTCAGGTCATGTTTTTCAAAATGCCAGCCATTTGAAATTGAATGCATCTCTATTGCATCAGGTCATGCCTTTCAAAATGCCAGCCATTTGAATGCATCTCTATTGTGTCAGGTCAAGCTTTTAAAAATGCCAGCCATCTGAATGCACCTCTATTGTGTCAGGTCATGCTTTTCAAAATGCCTCCCATTTGAATGCACCTCCATTGTGTCAGGTCATGCTTTTCAAAATGCCTGCCATTTGAATGCACCTCCATTGTGTCAGGTCATGCCTTTCAAAATGCCTGCCATTTGAATGCACCTCCATTGCGCCAGGTCATGCTTTTCAAAATGCCAGCCATCTGAATGCACCTCTATTGTGTCAGGTCATGCTTTTCAAAATGCTAGCCATTTGAAATTGAATGCATCTCTATTGCACCAGGTCACGCTTTTGAAAATGCCAGCCTGTGTCACATATGGGATGAGTTAGCATAATTTAGATCATGTATAACCGTTTGTAATCATGCAGTTGTTTAAATATTAGATAGTGGAAGAGGCCACCATCTACAGAACTTACTCCCAGAAAGACTGTTCACCGATGAACCAATTCGCAAATTGTCTATCTTCCTTTGAGCATTCCGAGTGAAGGCTTGAATCGTCCGGATGTTGATTGCATCTGTGGCAAGGGGCCCATACATAATATTTTTTGTGTTTCATCCCCATCCTTTTTGGAGGAGATAAAAAGCTTACCTCAAGAACTTACTTCCAAACCTGAGTACTACGAAGTAAAACGTCGGGAGCCATCAACCACCTAAAGGGAACAGGCAGGAACCGGGAAGCCAATAATCGCAACTGCTGGTCCGGGGGAAACAAAAACTATGATCCGGTGGCATCAAGAATGAGATAACTTTATTGTTTGGATAGCTAGAGGCTGCATAAAAATACATGGCCACAGAATGGAATTCAGTATCCTTTTCGGAGGCCACCGCCGTTTCTCCAATGTCCCGGGCATGCAAAGTGCATAGAACCCTGCATTGAGTTGGTTTCCGCGAAATATTGAGCCTACGTATGCTATGCGGCATCCAGATGATCAGCAAGGAGTGTCGAACCGGTGACAGGAAAGCGGTGGCCAGGATGAGGGGACACTCAAGTTATCATTGTAAAAGGGGCCAATTAGCTAGCTTCATTCCGGGGTTTTTGACAAAACCTTGAGTGTCCGAATCACTACAGTACCTTCTGAGAAATATGTACAGAAAGCTGAACCAGCGGAGGCAGGCCTCTTGCGAGCCGACATCTGCCACCGGAAGACATTTTTGTGAGAGGGGTGGGTCGCCAACGGCCCGCGGAACAACACCGCCTATTTATAACCAGGTCGGGTCCCCTCCAGGAGGGGGCCAGTTTGGTGGGTTTAGCTACTACTGGTGGTCGGCGACTCTGCCAGAAATCAGTGATCACAAAACTTGTATTGCCGCGTTATGAAGGTACCCCCTATTTCTTCACTTTTTTGCTCAGAACATCCCTCCATTGCCACAGAATGCCCCGATTTTCCCTCAGACTATCATTGTGTCCAAAAGCGCTCGTCTGTACAGGAATTTGAGTGGTATCAGCACCCCAATATGGGATTTGGCATATATGCCTCAACATCTTCCTCCTGATATTTCAGCTCTCTACAGGAGGTGTTGGGACCATGGTCCAGGCTGAAGATATACAGAAGGCGAATTAGAACAAAATGACTGTTGCCGATTTGCAATATCTGTCCAGCGGAAGTAGATATAAGTGAATTCATAACTTTCTAACTGGCTCAACCACCCGTTCCCACACCCATTCCCATCTCCAGAGCGCCTCCCTCGCCTCCTCCGATGATAACTATGATGATGGTCAAGAGGAATTCGAACTGAATAGATTATACCCGTTAATGACAATCCTGTCAGAGTGTGTACCCTCTGCTGCATGTTCTTGGAATTCCCTGACCGACTTCAGGTCACGCCTTCAAACTGGCAGCCATTTGAAATTGAATGCATCTCTATTGTGTCTGGTCATGCTTGTCAAAATGCCCACCATTTGAATGCACCTCTATTGCGCCAGGTCATGCTTTTCAACATGGCAGCCATTCACTGCATTCCGGCCCTACGTCGGCAAGGTCTGTTTGCCTGGGTTGAGGTCGGTCAACTTCGGCCGACCATAGTCGGCAGAGTCTGTCGACACCACTTCGGTACATGTCGGCAGAGGTCGACCGACGTCCACCCATGTCGCCGGCTCTGCCGACGGAGCCACGGAATGCAGTGATTTGAATACAGCTCTATTGCATCAGGTCATACTTTTCAAAATGCCAGCCATTTGAAATTGAATGCATCTCTATTGTGTCAGGTCATGCTTTTCAAAATGCTCGCCATTTGAATGCACCTCTATTGTGCAATGTCATGCTTTTCAAAATGGCAGCCATTTGAAATTGAATGCATCTCTATTGCATCAGGTCATGCTTTTCAAAATGCCAGCCATTTGAATGTACCTCTATTGTGCTAGGTCATAGTTTTCAAAATGCCAGCCCTTTGTTCCGATGTATTAATAACGGCTACACCCTCAAAAATGAAGAAAGTCTCTGTGAGTGACGCCCCTTTGACGCCTCCGTTGGCGTCACTTTCACTTTGCCCGAGCGCAGGCAGTGGAAGTGCAAGAAAAAAGAGTAGAGCCCAGCTTCGGGAGCGTTATGGGACCTCGCCAGGTTCTGGGATGCGGAGGATGGTGCAGCGTATCGGTAGAGAGGTCGAGGGTTATTGATACCAGACCACATTTAATGGCCAACTCGGGAACCGCCATAATGATTTATGCAATCGCGCAACATCTCATCTAGTGGGAAGCAGCGGAGGCCGAATTCCAATAAATGAAGAGGTGAATGCCCAGTTAGTTCGTCTTGGCAGGTTCCACGGACCAACTACACATATATGGCGGTTGATCTCATTGTCATCGCAATTTTTTTCGAAATGCTCATGGAAGAAGCAGGACGCCTTTCCAGCCTTGTCACACATGCATTTACCATGCCTCCTTCCATATTGATTCAGAATTGTGCCTTCCTCGTGAGTTCGCGGGTCACATGCATACATTGCTGTTCTGATTTTTCTCCAGACGATATTTTTAGCTTCATGTAAGATCCTCACAACCAGCTGTCACCGTGAGTGCTGCCCTGCTTCAACACGGCCAGAGCTATTGCGTGTGTCCGACGCAGAAGCCCCTGAAGATACGGCCATCGGCATTGTCCATTGTTCGACTGGCGAAGCCAATAAAACCTCCGGAGATCCAGCTGGAGAACATGGATTTCGCTCTCTTTTGCTACATGTACGAACAAAGATTTAGTCAAGCAACATTGGTCATCGCGAAAATAAAATCGAGATAAATCACGGAAAGACACGGAAATGAATCAAAGTGCAAGGACATGCTTTTCAATCTCTTACTGACCTGAATCCCCTTGCGCAAGCCGATTTTATCCGCCTCAAACAAAGATATTCTCCCAGTCCGATTTTGTGATTAGTCATTTCTGCTTTGTGTTCGCTATCTGCCTGGTAATTGCTGAGATCAATCACATCCTGATATTCTTCACACGGTTGTTGTTCGACTCTGCTTCCTCCTCCATGGTCTCTCTGGCTAAGTACCTTCTGCATTGTGACTGGGTTTGACCACCATGCCACAAACTCTCATGATTCTCTGGAGTCTGGAATGGGTGATTTTTCCTGGGCTCCGTATGCACAATGCTCTCAAGCCTCTCCAGTTGAATGCGCCTCCCGCGACCTGCAGAGTGTATATGTTTGTGTTGGCCGAGCAAATGCCGTGTTGGGCTGGGAGAGTTTAAAATGTGCTGGTTGCACGGGGAATGCAAAATAAATTGTTCTGAATAGCCTAGCCAGTCTTGCTCAGAATTCAAAGGGCTATCCAATGGGAACAACGTCTCGAAAATCCGTTTTGAGCCTGCCTGCAGAGGACTCAATCGATGTTCGCAATGTTTGTGTTGGCGAGCAAATGCCGTGTTGGGCTGGGAGAGAGTTTGAAATGCACTGGTTGCATGGGGAGTGCAAAATAAATTGTTCTGAATAGCCAGTCTTGCTCAGAATTCAAAGGGCTATCCAATGGGAACAACGGCTCAAAAATCCGGTTTGAGGCTGCCTGTGGAGGACTCAATTGGTGTTTGCGACCACACGGGACATCCCGATGTTTGTGTTGGCCGAGCAAATGCTGTGTTGGGCTGGGAGAGTTTGTGACCTAGTTTCTATGATAGGAAAGTTTCGGGCTCACCGCCCATCGATTCCTGCCCCCCACCCCCTTGTACATTTCTCGAAAGGAAAGTGTCGGTGATTGAATCAACGGCAACACATTGCTGTGAATGTGTCGCCTTTGATGGGAATGAGATGTGTCTCATTATCTGCACTCGACCCCCCTCAGACCTTCCCCGCCGCTGTTGTCCCCGCAGACAGACATGCGATTCCAATCAACGGCGTTCGCAGCGCTGCAGGAAGCAGCAGAGGAATACTTGATCTCACTGATTGAGGATACGAATTTGGCGGCTCACTGCGTTCCGCTGTCGGCTAGGCTTAGCCGGCTTAGCTCATGGTCCCTGAGCGTAGCCGGCTAGACTCGGCCTAGACTCAGCTAAAAAGACCCTGTTTGCCGAGTCTAGCCCTGTCTATCCGGCTACGCTCAGGGACCATGAGCTAAGCCGGCTAAGCTTAGCCGACAGCGGAACGCAGTGGCTATCCACGCGAAGAGAGTAACTATACAACCGAAAGACATGACTGAGGCACGCCGTATCAGGGGGTAGCGAGCGTCCATGGATGAAATTTAACTGTCCATTGGAATACGAGTAGAACCCGCCAATCTTTTTTTACGACTTCACCCCATTACAGTATAGTGCCGCTCCTTGGATCACTACTTTGATGTTTCATCGCTAGGGTTTGTATTTGGACACAATAAATTCTGAATTTAATTGGAGACATACTAGAGCATGCATTGAGTTATTCTACACTTGAACTTTGAGCATCTTAGAAGTGGTATGCTACGAGGAAGGAATATGAGACTTTTGATGGCAAATGTCGCAGTTCTGTTCCTTGGATCACCCCACTTTCTCGACCATTGCCCAGTCTTGTACCCCTGTCAGACACATTTTGGGGCCCATACAGAGCCTAGTACTCATTCTGAGGCTCCTGTGCACAATTGAGCTCCGCACAGGCACTCTGAGAGCCGCGGTGCATTGGGGCTCGGCCTGCCAAATATGGCAAATTTCATGTCTCATCCCCGGCACAAATTGTGGCAGCCCAGCCTTTGGTCCGATCGCCTGGATCTCCGGGAGCAAATCATAGCTAGTATAGCCATCTATGGTACAAAATATTGTCTGGGCCACAATCCTCCCAAATGGTCGCAAAACGGATGAAAAGAAAAGTCACTGATGGTGTGATCGAGGATTGATTCGCCCCAAAACGCGCCGTTTGGGGGCCTCAGTGAACCTCCTCCCTCAGAATTAATTCAGGGCATGCAGAGAGTAGAAATGCCAAAGGGTTTGACCCCAGGATCAATATATATGCTGCAAAAAATGAATGATCCACTGATGGGTCATGATCCAAGGAGCGGCACTTAGTGTTGCCGCGGCTCGCTCGGCTCCGGCTTGAAAGCCATCAAATCCTGATGGCTTCGGCTGGCTTGCGGCTTAGCCGCGGCTTGGGTTTGATTTTGCACAACACGCACTCACAGCCCAGATAGGTGTCTGAAAAATAATTTTGTCTTTCATCGGGTTTAAAGTTTGTTTACTCGAGTCGAAGTGGCCGAAAGGTTCAGCAATTACCACAAATTGAATTTGTGGAAACCATGGGCAACTTCCGACTGTACTGAAACGTGTGATTATCTTCCAGTCGCTATTTACGTCTAGAGATCAAGCTCATTGCTCATTGCTCTGTTATCCAGGCGGTTCGTCTACACTCTTCTACAACCACTGACAACCCAATGTTTCGCCAACCGACGTTCATCCCACCTTCTTTGTTCCTTCTATGTCCTGACCACTGGCGTTTTGCTAGTCGTCCAACCCGCACCATCCCTTCACCCCCCTCTTCACCAACGTCGACTCGGACACGGCCAAACACATCGCCCCCAGCCGCGTCCGGCGTGATGTGATGTGATTAGGTATCGTGAGACGGCAGAACCGGCTGGGACTGCGGCGCCAAGGCTCCTGATTGTATACCGCGGTGCGTTCTTCCTCTTTGTTGACTTTTTTTCTGCGCTCATTGATTATGCTCGCGTGCTTTCATACTTAGTCCGTAGTTTACCGCGCCACCATGTATTGGTACCCGACCTTATTATATAATCATCGGAGTTTGAATATGTTCCCACGGCCATTCAACGCTTCCAGCACTACCCTCAGCAAAGTATAAGAGGCAAAGTATTTTATAATGGCATTCTGAAGTAATTTGATACCGTAGAATATATGTTCTGCCACTTTTTCTATCCCAAATCACTTCCCCACCATTTCGGATGTTGGTCCGGTGCCGGCCCATCAAATTTCGGCATTGTCGTTCCTCTAGTCTGGCGCCGAGCCTTGGCTGAAGAAGTTGTTATTAGTGGGTTACTACACGTCTATAGGCAGGAAATTTGGCGAAATACGCGTTGAGTAATGCATTTCAAGAACCGAAAATTTGGTGATTATATAATAAGGTCGGGTACCGATCACGGATCAAGGGGAATCGACAGACTACAACAATGCGCAGGTACGAGCACTTTTTTGTTGTAGCGTCTGTTTATAAGAGACTATTTCATACTGTGTCTTCGAGGGCGAGTTCAAGCACTGCGTTCCGGGCCCCCGTCGGCAGAGTCTGCTTGCCTGGGTTGACTTCGGTCGACTGGGGCGAAGTGGCACTCGGCAGACCCGAGCAACACATGTCGGCAGGGCTCGACCGAGGTCCGCAGAGGTAACAGGCTCTGCCGACGGGGCTGCGGAACGCAGTGAAGCAGGTTTTGGAACAAGGTTAGCAACGCGCAGCCTTTCTCTTCGTATACTTGGTACTAGTGTACTGATTATCGCTATGACATAGAGCTGCCGCTCATCGAGGGTTCGTCAATGCCGCTTCCTCCCGTGTTTTACCACCCATTTCATTCGATACAGAGGCTTGTGCGTCCTCAAGATCGACTTACTATCTCCAGGTGCAAGGAGGGTGGATCGGTGAGTTCCTGTCTTGCACTTTGTCGCTCGTGCAATCAAACGGAACTTACCCTTCCACAGAAACAACAGCGAGTTGACATTTCCGGCTTTTCCAGTTTTTGTGTCCGGTGAGTAGTTGATTTCCTACCTTTCTTCTGTATTGTATTGAGCTGGCCCCACAGGAATGTCCACAAACTCTCGTGTCGTTTCCCCCTACCCCCAAAGCTGAGTGAGTCCTCTGCAGCGTGGGACTTGACTGACCCTTCCTTGCCCAGCTTTCGGGTATGCGTTGGTCGGGATTGTTCCCCAGGTAATTTAATAGTGATTCACTTTCTGTACTATTCTGTAGCCCAATATATGCTATTTGAAGCCAAATCTGAGCTGGTCGACCCGAAATAAGTGCCTGGAGAGCACCGTAAATAAGTGCTCTGATAGTACTCTGAAGCACTGAAAACTAGTGCTTTCACGCACTAATTATTGGTCAAAAGCACTACATAAAATGAGCACCTGGCACTAGATATTAGTGCGTTCAGGCACTATTATATTGGGTGCGCGCACTAATTGCGAGCGAAGCGAGTTTTCTACCTTAAAGGCACGTGATGAGGGGGAGGGCTGGAATTTGCAGTAAACAAGTACAAATTCAAAACACTGTGGCTGACAATCCTTGAGGAAAGAATGGCCTCAAAAACACTCAATTTTCGACCTATCGCGCTGTAAGGTGTCTCAAAAGATTGCATTTTTCTACCTCTTTCGATTGATACCGGACTCAGGAACGGGGAGAGATTATCGCGTTGAAAATTGAGGGGCGTGCGTAATCAAAGCTCGTAATGTGGCTGTGTCTCGGACCAACCCGCTCTGTTTGCTTCGTGAGCATCCCGCGCTTCGGCGGATCCCTAGTATGTAGTGCTTCTGGGCACTAAATTTTGGGTATTTCCGGGCACTAATATCTAGTGCTTCCCCTATCTGCAGTGTTGAGTAGTATCATCACGCCTCTTTTGGCTATCTCTGATCGCATTGAGGTGAGGCAATTGGAGCGCTTGAAAGGTCACCGGCGAGCGAATCCTTGAGCCATCATTTATTTATCATTGTTGTTGAGAACTGGAGCTGCTCAGCGGGTGAGGTACCACTTTACCAGGAAATTGCCAGAGGGTTGACTGTGGATAGAGCATATCCACTTCCCACTGCATTGATCTGCATCGATATTGATGATACGAAGATACGATTGATACGACCGACTACGCTAAATATAGCTCAGGTAAATCGTTGTAAGTAAAAAGAAACAAGAGAAAAATGCAACGGGGATCCGTCACAAGAAGACGGATCGGTGGCGATGGCGACTTTGGGTGCAAAGGGGGAGCAAGGGAAGAGACCCTGCCCGACGAGAGACGAGACAATAAACTGGTCGGGTTTACGCAACGGTGCATGAACAATGTATGTACCTATGTTGTTCAGTCAGAGTTCTCTCTCTCTGGCAGATAGAAACTGAGACACACTGAGCAAGTCCACGACTTTGATACAATACCACCCATCCACAGCCTCATTGGTGGCCACTGGAGGTGCTCCAGGAGAATCCAAGCCGTACTGGCCCTGAGTGGAACCCCACTTTATATACGCAGCTGTAATGGCACCCATCTGCCCTCGGAAACCCAAAACTCGACGCGCAATAACATCTTTTCTGAGTCTAGGATCCCGCCGCCTAAACCAAAGCCAGCTGGAGCGGACAATGAGAACGAGTAAGAACACAGACTTTGCCTTCTTTAGGTCCTCTCTCATCTCCTCTTCAAATTCTCCCCCAGCATGGCTGATGGGGAACTCGACATCTCCTCGGAGGACGCCATCGAGATCCATGGGTACGTCCTCGTAGTCTCTGTTGTCATCATCTTCAAAGCCTTTGCCAGATTGCAGGGCAATGAGTTGGCGATGTCTCTCCTAGGATAGCGCTCAAATGACCAGGTCAAAACCCCCAGCCTTCACAGAACAGGTTCCTACTCACCATTTATCTCATCCAAGCGGCGGTATGTGTCTTGTAATGGAGGTCTTGCTGAGCCTGTGGCCCTACACTTTGGAGCTTTGATCCCACAGGAACACGTCGGTGATTCCGCTGCCTGTTTGGTTTCTGCCGCAGGCCTCGGGATGCCTTGGTGTTAACCATTGTCGAGGTCGCAATGGTGAGACGCATAAGTTTCGCAAACGACACGTGATCATTCCACTCTTTCGGAACATCTAATTCCGGCTGTGGTATGTGTGGTACCTATCAACTTTCTCAAAACATTCAAGTCCAGCTGTGGTAGGTGTGGTGCGTATGGTAGCCATGGTCCTTCTTGGTCATGCCTTGTTCTGGTCGTGCATTGGATTATACTGCCACCCACTTTTTTTGCCAACTCATCACCACCTCACTCCTTCATCCAGTTGTCCTGAATTTCACTCTGGGTCAATGAGGATCAAGCTTAAGCAGAACGGTGAGCCATTTCACTGTCTTGAACCTCATTTTTTAAGTCACTGAAATAACTAATAGCGATAGAGCCTGAGCCCGTCAATGAGCTCAACGTGCTCAACCTGCCCGAGGTTCTCAAGGTATGTCTGTTTCAGTCAAATCTACATATATCTACTCAACAACCTAAAAATATGCCTAGCGACGTTCCTGCCGTTCCGTCAAAATCGCGGTGTTTTCCGTTCTGAAACAGCCTTACACAGCCACTGTGGCTGTGTGGACCATTGTGCACTTTACCATCAAAAAATGATGGTAAAGTGCACAACGGTGCATTTTACAGCCTCTACCATGACCTTTGGCCTCAATCTTGGCCCCAGAATTCATACTAGAACAAATTCTAAGATGTTCTATAGAGGCAGAATTTTAAAAAAAACAAAGGCCTAGCTGTCAGCAACCATAACAAGATTTGAACTAAGAATGCTCCTACTGCTGCAAAATTATGAACTATGGTACAATTTCTTTCTTGAATACATTCCTATAATGAATTGACAAGCTTGTATCTTATATTTTGTTGCTGTGATGATGTTTTTTGTCCGGTTTCCTTTTTGTCCTACCACAGCTACCACATAGACCTTCGAAGCATATTGTAGCCATCTTGTTGTACCCTATCTTGTGTATCTTAGCTACCAGCAATGTTCAAGTAAATTTCTTGGTGACCATACATCCGTGTCGATGAGGTTTGTGAGATCACTCTACGGGTACCACTTATCTGTGGGCCAGCAAAGGAGTCCGATTGTCCGATACTGCCGCTACCACAGCTGTGGGCCTGATCGCCAACTCGTCTTTCAATACTTTGCGTCTTTCCCAGTCGAAATTCCGCTGGACCTGGCCAATTTATTTTTTGGAGGAAGATATGATGTTGTACCATGGGTGGCACAATCTCCCGACGCAGCCCACCAAGTGACTGAACTGGAGGAATTTTAGTTTCGATGGAAATCGATCGCCAACACGCGGGCGGATTTATCGGACCAAGGGAGTCAGAACCTCCAACCAACACCGAGCTCACCCATAATTCATCATCCAAGCCTCCTGGTTCTTTGGGAGTTGGTTGTAACATTAATGAGTATTCCATGAGCAACATATCAATTAATTACAATGTGCAAGTGGGTGGTTGAGGCAGAATACATGTGTTTCTTGTTGGACTCCCGAAATGTCAGGTGCAAACCGTGTTCTCCATAGTGATCTCTCTCCTCTTGACCACCATGTCCAAACACAAGTCACCGCCTCTCAAGGCCACTTCAAATTACACTGAACCTGAGCCACTACATCTGTCTAAGAAGGAACGACGCCATCTGGCTCTAAAGAAATACCGCGAAAAGTCAATAAATCTTTCTCTCCAGTGATTATGACTCATTGGCCACAGAAACCGCCCAGCTCTTCGAGCCAAGGCCCGAGATAGCATGAAGAAACTCAGAGACATGAAACAAAACTCAGAGGGGGCTGGCAAGGAAGCTTTAGAGAAGCGGAAGGCAGCAGATGCTGAATATCGTGAGCGGTGCGTTCATGGCGCACATATGTCCCTCCATTCGGTAATGCTTCAAAGCGACACTCGGAGGAAGGAGGCGGAGTTGCTGCGATTTTTGAATGTGTGCTTTGCAGACAATCTGGTACTGGGGACATGGGGAGTCCGAAGCGCTGAGCATTGGAAGTAGAGTGTCTGATGTCAAGAAATTACTGGAGCCTTTTGAGCGCATCTCCGCTGTCGAAGAAAGGGTTGGTCCGGGAGTAGACCGAAGAGTGTCCAGGTCGTGCCGGTGACGGCGCCGAGTCGTGCAGCAAATCCCCCGTCGGACGTAATCGAAACGAGAGCTCTAGAATATACGTAGTCGTATGATAGATCTCAGGAAGTACTTAGCTCGTTGTGGAATAGAAATTCAGTGAGGAGCGCAAGAAATCCGAGTAAAGCGTAGATTGAGGTGATGATAAAAGAGAAAGAAGGGAAGTACAGGATGGGACGGCTGCTCGCGCTCTCGTACGACACCGGACACCGCAAGCGAAATGTGGGAATGATATGAAACTAATAATGTACGTAAAATGGCCGCGGTAAATCCCTCAGCTTAATCGTCTCTTCTGCGAGCTGCACACCGGGAGACGCGCAAATACGTATTAGGGAGACGTGAACTGCCCCGCTCAGCATCGAGGATTGGCGTCCAAGCCATTTCGAGGTCAATCCCCGGCGCGATCCGAGTGAACAACGTTGTCAGAGGGAACCTTCGCGTCGGAATTGCTACGAAATGGGGAATGTAGGTGATAATATGGAAGTAAAGAGACCATAAGGGAGTGGAGAAGAAGGATTAAATGCTGTAAGTAGTAAATCATTGTTCCTGACCGTGTTTCAACTCCAGGGTAACAAAATCCGCGCAATGTCCGTGTGGTATGAGAAGTCGATATCTTCACGTTGTGGCGTGAATAAAAGGGGCTGTGTAGCCATGGACGCGTTCTAAGAATGGGAGAGGGAAGAAATGTCGAGTAGAAGTGAAATAGGTGCCATGGACACGTCGTAGAAGAAGAACGAAAAGATCCGCGCGGAGGTGGCGAATTTGGGTGACAGGTATGATGGCTAATACCGGAAGGCGACGAGCGAGGCAAGTCGCGCTTCCACACCGCACATCTCAGGGACCAGAGGTCATGCTTTTCAAAATGCCAGCCCTTTGAATGCACCTCTATTGTATCAGGTCATGCTTTTCAAAATGCCCGCCATTTGAATGCACCTCCATTGCACCAGGTCACGCCTTTCAAAATGGCAGCCCTTTGAATGCACCTCTATTGTGTCTGGTCATGCTTTCTATTGTGCCAGCTCATGCTCCTCAAAATCCCAGCCCTTTGAATGCAGCTCTATTGCATCAGGTCAGGTTTTGAAATAGAGTGCCTGTGTGTGGTTTTCCAATGGCTGTGTTTTGGTTTTGGAATAGAAAGCTCGTGTTTTGGGAGTAGAGTGCCCCGTGTTTGGTTTTCCAATAGATGTGTTTGGTTTCGAAATAGAATGGTTATGTTTGGCTTTGGAATAGGTGGGTTTTGGTTTTGGAATCGGATGCCCCATGTTTGGTTTTCGAATAGATGTGTTTGGTGTTGTAGTAGAGTGCTCAGTGTCGCTCTGCCGAAAGAGGCGGGGCACAACCTCGTCGCACGTGGGGTCAATTCGCCAATGGGGGAGCCACGGGTTGGAAAAGAACGGAGTAGCGTAATGTCCGCACCAAAAATATTTAATCGGCAGTAAATCAGCAGTGTTCAGCGGTTGTCGAAAATGGAGGTTGGAAGGGGAATGATCGCGTTCAACTGGAAGCAGACAGTACGATCGAGGCCGGAGAATAACTCGAACGGCGCGAAAGGGTAACAGCCACAACGCAAGCCCCAATAGTCGATAAAATTGCCGGTCAATTTGCTCTGAACCTCCAGTATCCCACCTCCATAAATCGCGCATCGGTACGTGGATCACTACGAGAAGTCGCATAATGTTAACGTCTAACGTCATTCCGTGCCCCAGTACGTCTATTATCACAACAAGGCACCTCTGGTCTCTGATTCTATACCCGCACAAGGAAATGTGCCGTTAGGGCGGAGGTGTACGTCGAGGTTGACTTGGCGCGAGACCGAGAGCAATGGTCCGGTCGCGAACGAGGCGGTCCATCGTCCTATCGCTAATTGCGCGCGAATTCCCCCGAATTATCTGGCTATTTTTCATGACAATCCCTCCAAAACTCACCGAGATATGGGCAAATCGGTCGCAGGGAATGGCCATCGCGTTAGGGCTGAGCTCGACCGGGGCAATACGGTGTCGACCTTGTTCTATGACCTCAAGGGCGCCTTTAATAGGATCTCTCACGCTGTGGTCGTGCGTGAGATGGCTGACCTAGGGTTCTCACGAGAAATCATCAGATGGGTAGCGTCTTTCCTTCATGAACACCTCGTCACGGTGGTTATCGACGGAGTGCGGACGGTTACTTTCCGGCGCCTGCTCGAGGGCACTCCCCAGGGCTCGGCTCTCTCTGTTATTCTTTTCCTTCTGTCCATTAACCGTCTCCTCTGTCTGCTTCGCGCCATCGGAGTCTTCGTTTGCTGGCACTATGGCTTACGACACTAATTTCAGCACGGCCAGCAAGTCTCCTTCGCAGAATGTCACTGTCCTTAACCAGGCCGGGGTAATCGCTAAGGCGTGGGCGGACAACGATCGTGCAACCTTCGAACCCGACAAGACAGAACTTTTGCACCCTTCACCGGAGCGACGCGACCTCTCTGAATTCACGGCTTCCTTCGACGGTCAGGTCATCAAGCCCTCGAAAAAAGTCAAATGGCTAGGCGTTATCCTGGATGAGAAGTTGAAGGGAGAGGAACATATCCGGGCGAGGGCGGCGTCAGCAGCGAGAGCTCTCAATACGTCGCTAGCACTCATGCATACGATGTGGGGGCTTAAGCCGCTGATGATCCGGGATCTTGTGCTGTCACTGGTCCTTCCTCGTGCTGACTATGGTGTTTCGTCCTCCTTCCCGCTCCCCGCTGCAGCGCTCAAGCATCTCGATGGGATCAATAAGTCGGCTGCTAGATGCATAACCGGCGCTTATCGCACTGCTTCCCTAGCGGCGTTGGAGAAGGAAGCGGCTCTGATGCCAGCGTGCCTCCGTCTCGCGGTCTGATCCCACTGATTCAGGATGCAATAGAGACGGTACCGCGGAACCCCAAATACGCGTCGCTACTCCACTTCATCGAGCGTCTCCCGGCGGTACATTGGCCGCCTGGCGCACCGCCTCAAGGTCGGCGAATCCGTGACAGGAAGAAGCTTTCACGCCCTCCAGAGGTTACGGCGGATACGCGCGCAGACCAAGCTGGCAGCGGCACCCGCAATAGGCGGGACAGTCAACGAGCCTCCAGCTCGTGGTCTGTCTCCGCACCTCGGAGACAGGCAAGTAACTTGACTGTCCCTTCTGTAACCTCTTCTACTCAATCTTCCCAGCCTCCGACCCCTTGCTCGTCTACCCTTGGCCTGCTCGGCATGGAGCTCATCCGTCCCGTCTACTCGGCTCCCTGGATGGAACCGCTCCCCGTCGCTACCATCATCCCCGACAAGGACAAGGCAGTTCAGGTCCTCGGTACACTGATCAAGGATGAAGGGTTTGCGGAGTCGACCTGGTACACGGATGGGTCGTTACTGGTTGGGAGAGCTGGAGGGGCGGCGATTCGTCTTGCACGTGGGAAGCAGTGTGAGCGAATCCTCATACCGTTGGGTGAGGGCATCAGGAAACCCCAAATTGCTTGGTTGCATACAGCCAGTGCTACCTACTCCCAGTAGCTCTGGTAACAGTGCACTGTTTGCTTGGTAGTGTCTGGTAGCACCAGTAGTGCTGATAGATTTGGTAGGTGGCTTGGTAGCACTGGTAGATTTGGCATGCTGCCTTGGTAGCTCTCAGTAGGTTTGTATATTGGCTTGGTAGCACTCAGTAGTCTTCTATGCAGTCCTTGGTAGCACTACACAGTATTGTATGAAATGCTCAGTAGCTCTTAGTAATGTTGGGGAGTGTCAGAAATATTATTCTGGGTTTCATACTAATGTAAAGCTGTGATGTTCATCCTAAAGAGAAGTCGAGCCACCATACCAATAATGTACAGCTTACAACATATGAGATCAGGACATGGAATGCAGTCATAGTTGACAATTTCACATACTAATCAAGCTTTAAGTTAAATTGATTGAGTTTCAAGCAACAATTCAACAGACGAGAACTAACACAGAACCACCATCTCTAACTTTGCCTGACTGACCTAGTGGAATTCAAGTTAATTATTGAACTCAAGCTGACCCCACTACTAGTAACCAGACTTGGTGTATAATCAAGGTTTTGTTTTTCTAGACCTGCTGTACCCAGTTCAGTTTGAGTGTGTCCCACTGAGGAACCTCTTGACTATAACTTAATTTTGACATGTAGTAGCATGAACTTGTTGATCAAAGTTAAGACCGAGTGAAGTTAGCAAGCACAGATGTCCGTCAATGTGGGTTGATGATAGCAGACACTTTCTATGGTCTCTTAGTGTAGTTGTAGTTTTGTACTTCTTGAAATTTATATGTTCTGAAGAGATTCCTCGTTCGATTCTGGCCGCAAACATCCCATTACAGCTATCCACAAAACCGTAGACGTTTTTGAAAAAAAGTTCAGTTGATCAAAAGTGGAGTTCCGGGATTAAAATAGCAAATGACGATGACGAAGCGTCAATGCTGCGTCATAGCTTGTGCCTGTATTTTGTTGATTAGCAAACACACAACAAACATACTATTCTCAACCGCTACCTTTGCTATCTAAACCCAGTAGTACTAGAACATGGAAAACTATTAACACGTCAATGGTGGCCCGTGGGCAACTGGGCGCTATCTCATGGTGGTTGGAAAAAGAGCGTGCCGTTGTTGAGGCGGTGACGGTGTTATGACATCACTTTTGATCAACTGAACTTTTTTCAAAAACATCTATGGTTTTGCGGATAGCTGTAAGTCAATAAGTAAGTTGTCAGTCGCATTGTCAGCGCATCGCCTAGCATAAAACTGAAAAATAAGAACTGAAAGGCCACAGTAAGAGTGCTTCAACAACAACATTTTGTTTTTGTTTTATTGTCTTGCGGAAATCAATTCTCCGTGGCTCCAGTAGCTCTGGTAGCAATTCCTACCAAGTGCTACCAGGTGCTACCCAGCTTTGTATGGTAGCTACCAGGCGCTACTGAGCTGTGTATGGCAGCTACCAAGAGCTAAGTATTTGGCGAGTTGCCTACCAGGCTACCACTTCTACTGAGGCTACTGAGTGCAACCTAGCAAAGTGAGATTTTCCTGATGGGTCAGGTCATGGAGGGTGAGGTCGAGGGGTTGGTTTGGGCGACGAAGACGGCGCTGGCGGCTCGGTGCCCGCGTGTATTGGTCGTCTCTGACTCTCAGGCTGGGCTCAAGGGTGTGCTCTCCACCGCACCGCGCTCGGGTCAATTCCGGGCCATTCAGTACGATCGTCTTCTCCGCCAAGCGCTTGTTGGGACTCCTCACCTCCACATCACGAACCTCTGGACCCCAGCTCACATTGGGACGGTCGGTAACGAACTCGCCGATGAGGCAGCTATGGCGGCCACTCGTCTCCCTGCCCCTTCAACGAACCCAGTCTCCCTTACGACGTGTCGTGGCTTGATTCGCGAAGAGATGCTCAGGCGCTGGGGTGTACAATGGGCTCGAAGCAAGACGGGTCGGGCGCTTGGTGGGACGCACGCTGGAGGGCTGGGCGAAGGTGATCCCAAGCAGGGCAGTGGAGTAAGAAGTGGTTTCGGGTCTCGGGGGCACCGCAGGCTTGACATGCGGGAGAGTCGGTCTGGCTAAGCCGGAAGCGAGTCGCGTTGAGAGGAGAGAAGTCCATGCGAAGGCGAGAGATGGTGGATATGATTGGGCAGGGAATCGAAGCCATGTATGGGTGACGGAGGACGAGGAAGGGCGGTAGCCGGTCCACGTCACGCCAGTAACCATATGAAGTTTGCTTAAGCAATTCCGGTCTCAACCAATAATCCTGCTTGAGCACTGATTGTTTAATCACCTTCATAAGCCCCCAGCAAGGGAGGCGTACTGGGTGTCTTAAATAAGTTTTGTTAAACTGCTGATGTTCCGTTGAACTAAAAACATATCCCATATCTCCCTGCTTGAACTGTTCATTCATCACTGTTCTGTTAATCAGTGCTTCGTTAATCAGGTCTGGTGCCTCACGGAAGGCTCACATCCATTGAGAGAGGGCATGTCACAGCTCATGCCATCCAGACCAAATGGGGTGATTTGCTTGACAACATAGGTGGATGTTGAGTGATGGTCATCTGAATGATGTACCTTGCGTGGCACACCGGTTGGCATTCTGGCCTTTGCATACAAAAATTTTGACTAAACACGGTTTTGTTAAACCGTTCATTTTCTTCTTGACTTGCGAAACCTTTGTCTTCTTCTCCCACAACATCTTTTGCCATGTCCTCCAACGAGAAGCTGTTTTGTTAATCAGATCACTGGTGCATGACTCATGAATCACTTTGTTAATCAGATCAGGGGTGCATGACTCAACAAATTTCTTCAAGTACAAAAATGCTCTTCGAAATGAATCATATTGCTCGCAAGTCAAGAAGAACATGAATGGTTTAACAAAACCGTGTTAATCAAAATTTTTGCATGCAAAGGCCAGAATGCCAACCGGTGTGCCACGCAAGGTACATCATTCAGATGACCATCACTCAACATCCACCTATGTTGTCAAGCAAATCACCCCATTTGGTCTGGATGGCATGAGCTGTGACATGCCCTCTCTCAATGGATGTGAGCCTTCCGTGAGGCACCAGACCTGATTAAAGGGTCATCCACGGTGAGTTCAATGGCGCGAATAGAGTCCTTAGCTGGGCTGTCTTGAATAGGCACACGCCGTCTGAGTCTTGAGATAGGATCCACGTTGGAATGGACCCGTCCGGCGCGATGAACGATCTTGAGCCCTGGATAAGGTGAAAACACGGTACCCCAGGCAAAGCATGTGAGTTTAAGGCCGTTCAGAGAGCTTGAATTGAGCGTACACCACAAATATGATTCTGGACACAAAGATGTTCGTTAGTCTCAGGTACGTGACAAAGCAGCCTAAAAATGAGTATCTGCAACCAGTCCTGGGAATATGGTTGCATATTGCAGCATGTTTCGTAGCATTTTTTGCAGCATGGGGGGATTTGCAGTATCCCCCTCTAACTAGAGGGGATACTTGGGATTATTAGGTGGAAAACTCTGGATTATAGATTTGGCCAAAGGGAAAATGGGATGTATGTTGATGGCCATGAACGTGATGACATTGTTGAATATCGCAAAGCATTTGTAAGAAGATGGATGGAAGAGTATGAACCAAGAATGGCCAAGTTCAACAATGAAGGGGTTTGTATTGGCTTACCGGGTGGTATTGGTCCAGATGCCCCTAGTCATCGGAAGCGTGCAGCAGATGCACTCTCAGCCAGAAAAACGCCCAAAGGTCCAAGTGCAATGTGGGGTCAATCACCCAGAATGCGAGCAGGACAGTTGCCTGGGAGAGCTCCTCAGGAATTGTATTTTCCTGACAATCATCCAGAAATGCCTGGATGGTTCAATGGCATGGAACAAATTCTCAGAGAGCGGGGATTGTTTCAAACAGGCTTGAATGCTCAGTGCCCAGGATTCAAATGTGAGGCTGGAGTGACCAACTGCTGTTGCTGTAGAATTCTATTCAATCAACCAGATTTTAAAAATCAGAAGTCTGCACTTCAGGAGCTTATTGAAAGGCGTGGTCATATCTGTGAATTCTACCCCAAATATCACTGTGAACTCAATTTCATTGAAATGTACTGGGGTGCTGCGAAATTCTTGTATCGAAAGTCACCTCAAATAAAGAATTTGAATGAAATTGAAGAAAATGTCAAGAGATGCCTAGACACAGTGCCTCAAATAAATATCCTTCGGTATGCTAACAGGGCAGCCCGGTTTATATCTACATATTCTCATGGATTGACAGCACAGGACTTGGGTTACATAAAAAAGGAATACAGTAGCCACAGGATGCTACCCCCTAATATAGTAGAAGAGGTCCAACAGTCTGTAGTTAATGCTCCTTAGTCTCCAATTGTATTCTCATTTTTTTCCACAGTGTTGGCATTGGCTGGGTCAAGGTGATTTTTACTGGACGCAGCAGACCAGGAACCTCTTGACCCAAGGTATATCCCACAAGCATTTTCACCTACTAATCCCAAGTATCCCCTCTAATTAGAGGTGTATGTACCCCCCTACCTACGCCTCTAGTTAGAGGGGATACTGCGAATCCCCCCATGCTGCGAAAAATGCTACGAAACATGCTGCAATATGCTACAAGACATGCTGCAAATATGCTGCAGGGGACTTGTAACTATTTATTTGAGCACCCGCCATCACCGCCATCAGTGGCGGGTGTGCCTGTCCCAAAAAGGGAATTGTCCCAGAAAAAATCGAGAAAATCTAAACAAAATCCAGGTGTGTACTAGCATGTATTGCATCCAAAATGAGTGTATATTGGGCCCCATTTGCGACATAATCAGCATGTGTGCAGCCACAATCCCGTGGTACTGCCTTTCTACAACACTGATGGCATCTCGGCAGGCTGCCACAGGCCCAAAAACTCATAATTAAATAGTGATTTAATTAGATTTCAATTAAAATTTACTTCGCAGGTTGAATTGATGAGCACGGCCATTGCCGTGGATTTGATGGCTACCTATATTAGGTTGAAATTGATGGATCCCGGGTTTTGCCCTGGAATTGATGGCTGGCCACATTGGGGTGCCATAGCTGCATGTGTCGGGTTGCAATTGATGCCTAGTTGCTCTAAATACTGATATTGGTTCAAAAAGAGTCGGCTCTCGGAAAGTATTTTCCATTTTGCAGGCCGATGGAGCCACCAATTCCAAAATGGTCTTGACAACTCTTGTAGCCCTTGATGAGCTCCACGGCTTGGGTATAGGGATCAAAGGTTTGGCCGATGACATCCCTTTTTGGGACACTAACGCTTTCGGCCTAAAAAGGAAATTATCTACATCAACCCTTCCTGGGCTCATAATTCAACCGTTTTGGAAGGTCTAACCTTATAGGTACATTGTTTCATGTTCTTCAAGGCCAACTGGGGTACAGTGGAGCCTATTGCAGTGTAATAATAGGGTGAAAATAGGGGAAACTCATCAATTATGTTTTAGCCATGATATCTTGGGGACATACCAATGAGAATGGCTCCTGGATGTATTACCTTGTTGCCCTATGCTATGCACACGCCCTCCAGGTCATATACTGTAATGATGAAGAACATCGCACTTTGGCCATACAAGGAAATTCTATCTTTGCTCCATTATGCACTCCCTCATCATGTCAGGCATTTCAAAACATGACAGTTGGGTTTGGCCCATGTATATGCGCTGGAAGGTTGAGCCATGCATGCTCAGGACAGGTAATATCCCATGATTTGGGGTGATCTTGTTTGATATTCTTGATTACCATATTCAGCATGTCACAGGGTCATAGACAATGCTCTGAAGGCTCCTACTCAGTTTCCTGAGCCATATGAACAGTCCTGAGCAAAAATGCACGCCAATATATAACACCAAACCTTCAAAGTGTCAAATGACACTTTTTGCTTATTTCATGAATAGGGTATTATGGAGACCATTTGGTGTAAAATAAACATTATGGTTGAGTTCAGACAGTGTAAATACCCCAGATTATTTTTTATTTGAAGTGTTTTGGTTGAGATTTGGCCTGATGGTGTTTTCAACCATGGCCAGTATATGGACCAAAAGTTGCACTCAAGGCCCATATGCTCGGAAACAGCATTCAGTCAAATCTTGACCAAAACACTTCAAATAAAGCTCAGCCCAGGGTATTTACACTGTCTGATCTCACCCATCATGTTTATTTCATCCTAAATGGTCTCCTTGGTGTCCTATTCATGGAATAAGCAAAAACTGTCATTCAACATTTTGGACATTCAACATCATATATCAGCCTCCTTTGTGCCTCAGAACTGTTCATATGGCTTACTAAAGCCAGAGGGAGCCTTCATAACATTGTCTATAACCCTGTGGCATGCTGAATAGGGTGAACAAGGATATGAAAGGAGATCACCTTGAATCATGAGGTATGAGGTGCCCTGGGTGTCAATTGTCCACTTTTCTAGGATATAAGGATGATCCAATGCCACAAGGTGTATGCTTTGACACCTCAAATCAGGGAGGAGCACATAATAGGGTCAAAGTGCGATTGCCTTATATAGCCAAAGTGCAATGTTCTTCATCAGTAAAATACAGTATATCACCTGGAGGGTGTCTGTGTAGCATAGGGGAACAGGCTAATACATCCAGGAGCCATACACAGTAGTATATCCTAAAGATATCATGGCCAGAACATAATTAATGAACTTTCCCTATTTTTACCCTATTATTACACTGTAATAGGCCCCACTGTGCCCCAGTTGGCTTTGAAGAACATGAAACAATGTACCTGCACAGTTAGACCTTCGAAAACGGTTGAATTATGAGCCAGGGAAGGGTTGATGTAGATAATTTCCTTTTTAGGCCGAAAGCGTTAGTGTCCCAAAAAGGAAAGACATCGACCAAACCTTTGATCCCTATACCCAAACTGTGGGGCTCATCAAGGGCTACAAGAGTTGTCGAGACCATTTTGCAACTGGTGGCTCTATCGGCCCGTAAAATGCAAAATATTTTCCGAGAGCCGACTCTTTTTGAACAAATATCGGCATTTAGACCAACTAGGTGTGAATTGGAACCCGACACAGATAGCTATCACACCCAATATGGCCAGCTATCAATTCCAAGGCAAAACCCGGGATCCATCAATTTCAACCTAATACAGATAGCCATCAAATCCACGGCAATGGCCGGGCTCATCAATTCAACCTGCGAAGTAAATTTTAATTGAAATATAATTAAATCACTATTTAATTATGAGTTTTTGGGCCTGTGGCAGCCTGCCGAGATGCCATCAGTGTTGTAGAAAGGCAGTAGCAAGGGTTTGTGGCTGCATACACACTGATTATGTCGCAAATAGGGCCCAATACACATTTATTTCGGATGGAATATATCCTAGTACACACCTGTATTTTATTTAGATTTTCTCGATTTTTTCTTGGACAATTCCCTTTTTGGGACAGGTGCACCCGCCGCTGATGGCGGTGATGGCGGGCACTCAAATAAACAGTTACAAGTCCCCTGCAGCATATCTGCAGCATGTCTTGTAGTATATTGCAGCATGTTTCGTAGCATTTTTTGCAGCATGGGGGGATTCGCAGTATCCCCTCTAACTAGAGGCGTAGGTAGGGGGGTACATACACCTCTAATTAGAGGGGATACTTGGGATTAGTAGGTGAGCATTTTGAAGCCTAAAATGATTGATAAGAGTTTTGAGTGTCATCGGGGCATAGTTAATGGTTGACCCTGGGGGCCAAACCGCTTGACCCCCTGTTTGACCCAGTCAGTGCCAACACTGCATTGTTCCATGCTGTTCTACTCAATCTTATTTTTGTTGACCTCGAAATTTGGACGGTCACGCGTGATTTGTCACGCTTTTGTCACAGCTTATCTAAGGTGCGGGGTTCCCACGCTGGTCTGACATTTCGGATTCCAAACATGTGATATTTTGAAAGGTGTGATATTCCCAAACACGTGACCCTTAAGTTAATTCGCGCTCTTGCATTTCCAAACGTGTGATATTTTCAAACGCGTGATATTCCCAAACGTGTGACCTTACTTGCTAGCATTGGCATGAATGTCGAGTCTTGGCCTGTTTCCCTTTAAAAGCACATTTTTTGTCCCTGTCCTCCTCCAACTGATAGCCAGGCGAATTCAGAGCAGGTTTGCCCCCAAGAACATTAAAATCCGTTGAGGCTTGAGTGCACTGTGAGTGAGGCAAGGTCTGACATTGATATTTTGAAAGGTGTGATATTCCCAAACGCGTGACCCTGGTCAGTGGTATTACAAGAGGTCTTCGTCCCCTAACTTTTCATGGCATAGATAAGCGAGAGTCAAGGAAAAGTCGGTGCCCATTCCAGTTTGAACAAGGAAATAGGACACAATTGAGGCTACCGTACAAAATATATACATCCCAATTTTTAGCGTCAGTTTCGTTTGACCTTACTGTAGCAATTTGTATGGGTGAACGTGATGCATAACGCATCCCCCGCTTTGTTTCAAATTTTTTTTAAAATACCGCCTTGTTCATTCTGGCCACCCGACTGCCTTTCACTGGTCCGACCACAATAGCTTCCTCACCCCAGTTGGACGCAGTTCTAATCATACCGCGGGGCACACGACGGCGGTGTCCAGGCGTCCCTAATGCCGATTCAAGCGTTGCAAAATGTGAATGGATTTAGAAAGCCGCGTCACGCGTTTCAAAATGCTCCCCTCTTGTTTATTAGCCAGGGAAAGCAGTTTTGACGCTGGCGGCTACGCATTTGGCTCTCGCAGTGCTTCGCTGAACACGACTGAGCAGGTCTCCCTCTCCCCCTTTCTTTCTGCACCACCCACCGATCCCGCGACGTTGCGGGCTCGTCCGCTCGAAACGCAGCCCTCGATCGTGGACAGCGGGCCCTACTGGGACGGCACGATCAATCCTTCGCTGTTATGAGGCGCAGTGCCGGAGCTCAACTACCCCGCAGTTAACACGTCCGCCCATCTAGTTCCGAGTCGACGAAAACCTCTATTAAAAACAAAGTACAATAAAAGACATACTGCGCTCTTTTGAATTCCAGCATCGGTCCAGAGCCATTTCTGGGCCGCGCGTCGGGGAAATGGCTTTCCCGGCTCCCCACGAAGGTGTCTGGCTATTCAGATGGCCGCCAGCTCCAAGACTGCTTTCCCTAGCTAATAAACAAGCGCACAAGGTATTCGAACCGAGCCATCACCAAAAGCAGATAAACCTTCCGAGACCCGGCGAAAGTTGCCGGCCTGATGCGGGTTGGCAATCCGATCATAATGCTTCCAGTGGGTTGGCAATGGGTTTGCAATGGTTCTGGATATTTGGGAATGCCTCCCCAATACTGGTGTCAAATTGGAATCCTTCCGTTGGCTTGCATTCTGTTGCACGCCAGTATAAATTTAACGGCCTTGACTCAATATTTCGTGAACACGAGTTCACTGTAGTAACTGAAGTCAAGACTGAAGTAATACAGCACAGCCGTTAGCCACCATCTTCGTTATTTAATGAAACCATCCCTTCTAATTGAATCCCACGCATTGATGTCGTAGCTACCCAGATGCGCTCCGCCGGTATGGATGCTCATGCATAATTTAACAACGGTAGAATTACAAGGCAGCAGGCAAAGACATTCAGCCAATTCCCTCCTCGACCCAAATCCCAGGCAGAATAGAGTGCACGAACTTGAAAATGAGCGTGGAGAAGCAGCCACTGCCAGCCAGCCACAAACCGCGATGATGCAGACCGGAACACCGGGACGGAGACGGGTGGGGCAGGCCCTGACACTCCTAGACAACGGCGCGTTGATCCTATTGACGACGCCCTGGAGGTCGGGCAAGTCAAATCAGGTCCGGGACTGCCGATTGCGCGAGTTCTGCGCGGCAATCCGCTCCCGGTTTCCCTGGTCCTCGGATGATGACATTTCTGCGAGCGTATTCGTACACCGCTAGTGAAAGACCTGAAAACCCCCGCGAGACCATTAAATAGCTACAGTCGATTTTTGGCCAAAGGCACATTATTAGAGTGGTTCACACTGCGTGCGGGCAGAGTGCGGTGGTGACGAGGATGTGTGGGGGGCACTGGCGATGATGATTTAGCCGTTTCTTCGGAGGCCACAGTTGATGCGAGTGCGGTGGTGTGCGGTCCTTCCCATAGCGTCCGCAGAAAGGAGAACGGGATCGGGGAGCCTCGGGCACCATTCACCCGTTGGTGCAGGGCGAGTGGGCCAAGGCACCGTGAGGCCGCAGGGTGCGGCGCCGCGGCGGCGTCGTGGAGGTCGTGGGCAAGGATCCTTGTGGCTAGCTACGACACTGATCCCTAACATGCGCACACAGGCCCGACCCGTCCTACCGAGGACCAGTCCCACTGGTCCACCGCGTGGCCCCAGCCGCCGTGCTGCCTTTGCCTACTTCGCAGTTTTTTAAGGTCGTGGGAAGATTTAGAGATATAGTGGTTTCGGAAGAAGAGAGGCTCGACCCGTCACATCGTAGCCAGCCATCCGTTCTTTCCAATCCCCGTACCGGGATTTCCAAAAAAAATGGGGCCGAACGGGCGTGCGGCGCCGGCTGTACGGAATATGGATTTTGCGGGGCCGAAAGTGTATAAAATCTGCCCGAAAGGTGGGAACAGTGCCGTCTTTTACATGCAGAGCGGCGACTCCAGCGAATTCGGTTTCGGTTCCTCAGATCTCAACCATCGTGATGACCCCAACAATCTCTTCGGTTGGGAACTCCCTCAAGCCACGTCCATCCAGCAAGATTTTAGGGTCAGCAACCCTTTTGGTAACTATTTCCTCTAATGCAGTACAATTTTTTTGATAAATGACTCCTGCAGTTGGTTATGACCCTATCAGCCTGGAGAACTTGCACCAGCGACTGTTGTGGGTAGAAAACACTATCCTAGGCTGGCAAATGTTGGGGGAGGTTACCATTGTAGACGGCAATGATGTTCAGGGAATTCCCTCCCGGAGACAGTCTGTCCAGCCGGAGCCGAAGGGACCCACTTACCGCGACTTTACCGGTCAAACAACACCCCCGCCTACTCCTCTCTCAAGGCGAACCAGGAAGTTAGAGAGCAGAAATCAGCGGAAGCCATTGAAATTCTCTCGGATCCTCGCAGAACGGCGGCGTGGCCGGGGGGAAACAATATCAAGTTCTCTGGGATGATGCGGATTTGACGAACTTTAGTTGGCTGGCGGGTACGGCCCTTAAAGCTGAGGGGGCACAAGGACTTTCCAAATGGGAAAAACAGATTAAATTGCTCAAGTAACAACACTTCCCCTCATTTTCAAATACATGTCAATGTGCTCTGATATTTTCGTTACTACGTACTCAGACGACACTGTCACGAACAAAGAGTAAACTCGACTCGAAACCACTATTGAGTATCCAGGACTCAGATGTAACGGAATAAATGATTCTGGACCATTTAGAGATTACCGATCGCTTTTCTATGAAGAAAGCAGCGTCCCACCGCGCTATACTAGAATGTATTGATTACGCAAAGAATGCCGGCCTGCATGATGTACGAGATAATGTTATCCAACAATGTACTCAATCTCAACCAAATGATACTCAACTTGTAACAGATAATTATCTTGAGGATGGTTGGGAAAAGGCATACGACGACCGCCGTGATTCATGGAAGAAGAATGCATCGTGTGAAAAGCCCAAGGCTGACCCCCCCCCCCCCCCCCCCCCGGAAGTTCAAGAAGCTTCTCTGATGAACGACGCATCCGCGTTTCGGACGTTGCCCTCTCACACAACACCCATTCCCACGATTCCCACGTACTCTGCGCTCCCCGGAGCATCCCGACGCATACGCTGCCGCGACCAGCGCACCTACGTGAACACTGCGCCGCCTGCCCCGTGCTTTGCCCGGCCAACCATCAGCAAAATGTTTCGTGTGTGGCTGGTATGGCGGTCTGGCGCAGGTATGGCGGTGCGGGTGCGGCTTAGCGGAACGCTTCAGACAAATCATACTAATTATCGACGTATTCTTTCTTCCTCTAAAATAGAGAGGGATTTGGGCAAATTTAACTCTACCTTTGCACAGACGACATTCACTCCCCAAACACACGTCGTCTTCGCAACAAATGTTTGCTCCGCATCTTCTGTATGCAGGCTGTACTGTATGTACATGGCTGGGAACGCAAACTTGCTGCGAATCTTGTCGGAAATCCAGTCTAAAAACATTCAGGAACTTGAAAGGATCCAGAAAGAAAAATAATTTTCGCTCACTTGCACCAGCAGTACCGCCTTCCACCCGAATACGCTGAATGGTGTTAGCCCAGTATGGATGCTCAATGCAGACCAGGCTCCGCATTAAGTCTCGAACAGCCTCCGAAACGTTGGCTTTCTTGATGTTACGAAATACATGAGAAGTACACAGGCGAATAATAAGCGATCAGTCTCATGTAAATCATACTTTGAAACGAGTTCTTGAGCGAGAGACTTCAGATAGAGACCGAGACCTGAGGCAGTTTACGTAATGCGTTCGATTGTTAAATATATTTAGGACGGAGCTTACCTTTCGCTTGACCACCGTGCTGGCCAAGTACAAAATGAAGGATTCCAACTTCGTCAGTCTGAAATTGCCGGCAATAGCATCCGGATCGCCAGAGAACAAGGTATCGAGGTACTGGGTATCGTACGAGCCCCCGCCTGCCTCCCAGTCAATTAAATGATCTCGGTTTAGGCTGTGACTGTAATGCTCGCATCTGCGAATGATCCAATGAACGCTTTACCCTTCTGGTCATACCGAAGCTGTAAGCGTCCATCGCAAATTGGTTTGGGCAAATGTCCGCATCGGCCTTTCTCCAGCTGTAGCAACCAAGACGTCCGCTGTTCAAGTTCTTCTGCAGAATACGTGGTGGGTTCATGGGGAGGGGCGTCACAACCACGCTTCGAGAGCGCTACAAAATACGCCAGTGTTTTTAGTGGTGTTTCATGCCTTTTCAATTACTGTTCGCCAACAAATCTACTCTTATATCGGGCAAGTCTGGTATATCCGAAAATGTTTATTCCCTGCCTTCCGTGCCAGCTTCGCTATCATCACTGTCCACTTTGGCCAGTCCTCGGATATGGTAACCAACATCTGGTTCAAAATCACTATCGTTTGGATCTTCGCCGCTCTTTCTCGTGAGTTGTGACAGTAATGCGCTGTCAAATGATATGATCCTTGCCCAAATAAAGATGCTCTCAAGCTTATCTACATCCGGATCACTTGTGATCGAAATACGCACAAATCTCTTATATAATATATTGGCCACAAACAAATTTTCAGAATGGGATGTGTTTATATCACAAGAACCGCATTTCGCTGGTTATTCCAACGCTGCATTCCGTTTTAAAAATGGTCCCAGATTGACCTTGCTAGAGACATATCATCATGTCACTATGTCACCTGATGGTTACAGCTCCACATAACAACAGACTTCTCGCAACGTTTCCCCTCTTCCCTCTTTGCCCTCCTGCCTCAGGGCACGAAACAACAACAACAAGACCCAGAAGCATGCTGCCTGTATGCAATAACCCACTTACCTGCCAAATCTAATTTCTTTTAGAAGTTTTAGAGTATCTCAGCCAGCCCTCTACTCTCGAGCTACTCCAGAGCATCACAGCCGAGGACACGAGCCAGATTTGGCATCGTCTCTTTTCGTGCGCAGAGTATCTAGGACACGGAAACGCTCGAAGCTTTTTATCCCGGCCCCGCCTTTGTCACAATCTCCCCGGATTCTCACTCGCACTTCATATGGCCACCGCGCTCGTTCTAAGCGGTTCACTCCTCCACTTCGTCGCAATTCTACGATTCAATCTTGTGCAGTCAACGAGTGGAAAGCATCATTGATGGCGGCTCACAAATTATCGCGATGTCCGAGACCATTTGCCATGAACCAATTCCAACGGGAGACTCCAGTTTACCCATATGAAATAACTGCCCGCACAGGGGACGGCACAATGAACAACTCAGCCACATAGTCCTTCGCTGGCCAACTCTGGAAGACTACATACCCATGTCGATGTTGGTGGTCAGCTGCTGGCCGCATCGACTCCTTGCACACCATGCGTCGCCTGTGCGCCCACGGCGCCACCTTGTACATCCTGGGAGAAATAATTGTTCGAATAATCGGGGAGAAGGAGCGAGCGAGAAGGACCACAGAGAGTACAGGAGAGCACTGTACTATTATTATCATTACACCCGTGGGCAATTAAACATGGGAAGATCTGGGTTTTTTGCGGGATGAAAAAAACACGTACCGCATGAACATTGCGAGCACGGTACATGCGGCCACAAGGCCGGTGAATCAAAGAACATGTTGGGGTCAAAGAAATCGACGGCGCCAAAATCCGGCGCAGGGAAACTATGCGAGACATCGGGGATATCGAGCTGCGAGGTGCCCATGAGTGCAGTAAAATTGAAGTTGGGGTCGGACCAAAACTGGGACGTAGATTCGTCGACATGTTACGCCGTGTTGAATTCCGGCATAACCGGTGCCGAAGGTGACGGGGAAGAGGCGCGAGCCGTGGACGTGGACGGTATGCTGTTGGCCAGGGTTGAGATGCTGCGTGGCGGAACATCTGGAATAATTGATAGATAATTATTAGAACCCGAGTCACGAATTTAATGTTACAAATTATACCGGGACTCCGCCGTGCCGTGGTAACGCGTCCAGTCGAGCTCGCGGAGAGGAGAGGAGCGGCCCTGACCGATTTACCTCGCTTCCCCGACTTCCCTTCGCGGCATTGAGCTGCTCCCGAAGGTTCTCCGTCAACGCAGTGGACTCGCGACGTTTTTCCGCCTCCGCATCAATTTGGAGCTGGAGTTGGTCAGTGATATCCGCCGCCTCGCGCGACTCACGTTTCTTGCGCGAATTTGCAGAGCGACACTGCACGTTACGGGCCATACGATCGACGTAGTTGTTGGGGTTGATCAGGGCACCGGTACGCAAAGACATCTGGATCTCTTGAGCGACTCTCTCGTCGACTTCACGCGCCCTGCAGAATTGTGAGAGCCGGGACGTTCCGTCAAATAAGATTTAATTACCGTTCCAATGCCTCGACTGGCGACAACTTGATACCAGTCTGCAAGTTGGTCCAGTGATGCTGCGCCTCGTTGGTATTCGTCGTGGAAGGAGTGCAGTCCCAGACGTCGGGAGGAATGAGTGACTGGGACTTCACAATGCACGGGATAATCCACTCGTGCATTTCCTTGTGCCTCCACCAATCTAGGCGTCATAATTCAGCTGAAGAACAAGCTAATATGGCTCGCTTAGTGACTAACCAAAGCACAGTACATTCGCAAATGGCAAGTGCCGTGCGTGATCCAAAACACGGTACATTGAGGCCAATGTGCCGTGTTTCATCCCAATGCACCGTCCTTGCAATGTTCATGCGGTACGTCTTTCGTACATCCTCGGGTTTTTGAGGGCGAAAAATCATCTTTGTCTGAATGTTGGGCTTCCCGCATTGCCGCCTTGACTCACGTGTGTGTGATGTAACAAAATATGTGACCTAAGTTCTCTCAAATAATAATCATAATAAAGGATCAAAGCGTCTCCACGTGGGTTCTGGAACGGTTCAACTTTCAAAAGAAAAGCACGCAAAACAAACTATGGCCCAGGCCAAAATCGAACGGGGGTCCCGCGCATGGATATATTCATTGAATCGCTTGCGGGTGCGGAACGTCCGCTATCGAATGAATCTGTACACGGATTGAATTGTAAATGACGCATGTGCAGACTCAAAGTTCGCCGAAACTTCGACATTAAGTTGGGAGGTTCCAGCGCTTGTCCCCGGCGTAAAGAGTCCGATGAGGGGTGCAGCGTCAGCATCCAGCGGCGAAAGCAAAAGAAAAATATAAAAAACTGCGTCCTGGCAACATCACAGCCCACGCGCGAATCGAACAGGGGACCCGCTCCAAGCGCTTGTGAATGAATTGTCTAGGTCATGCTTTTCAAAATGGCAGCCATTTGAAATTGAATGCATCTCTATTGCATCAGGTCATGCTTTTCAAAATGCCAGCCCTTTGAATGCACCTCCATTGCATCAGGTCATGCTTTTCAAAATGCCTGCCATTTGAACGCACCTCTATTGTGTCAGGTCATGCTTTTCAAAATGCCAGCCATTTGAATGCACCTCTATTGTGTCAGGTCATGCTTTTCAAAATGCCAGCCATTTGAAATTGAATGCATCTCTATTGTGTCAGGTCATGCTTTTCAAAATGCCTAGCATTTGAATGCACCTCTATGGCGCCAGGTCACGCTTTTCAAAATGCCAGCCATTTGAATGCACCTCTATTGTGTCAGCTCATGCTTTTCAAAATGCCCGCCATTGGTGAGCGATGATGAACAGGTCCAAGATCTGAGGATCGCTCACCTCTTGGTTCAAATGGCAGGCATTTTGAAAAGCATGACCTGAGACAATAGAGATGCATTCTTCAAATGGCTGCCATTTTGAAAAACGTGACCTGGTGCAATAGAGGTGCATTCAAATGGCAGGCATTTTGAAAAGCATGACCTGACACAATAGAGATGCATTCTTCAAATGGCTGCCATTTTGAAAGCGTGACCTGGCGCAATATTCAAATGGCTACCATTTTGAAAAGCATGACCTGGCACAATGGAGGTGCATTCAAATGGCCGGTATTTTGAAAAGCAGCGCAATAGACCTGCATTCAAATGGCAGGCATTTTAAAAAGCATGACCTGACACAATAGAGGTGCGTTCAAATGGCAGGCATTTTGAAAAGCATGACCTGATGCAATAGAGATGCATTCAATTTCAATGGCTACCATTTTGAAAAGCATGACCTGACACAATAGAGGTGCATTCAAAGGGCTCGCATTTTGAAAAGCATGACCTGACACAATAGAGGTGCATTCAAATGGTTGGCATTTTGAAAAGCATGACCTGATGCAATAGAGGTGCATTCAAATGGTTGGCATTTTGAAAAGCATGACCTGACACAATAGAGGTGCATTCAAAGGGCTGGCATTTTGAAAAGCATGACCTGACACAATAGAGGTGTATTCAAATGGCAGGCATTTTGAAAAGCATGACCTGACACAATGGAGGTGTGTTCAATTTCAAATGGCTGGCATTTTGAAAAGCATGACCTGATGCAATAGAGGTGCATTCAAATGGCACGCATTTTGAAAAGCGTGACCTGGCGCAATAGAGGTGTATTCAAATGGCTGGCATTTTGAAAAGCACGACCTGACACAATAGAGCTGTACAGTTGGGGATTCTCAAACGTGCATGAAGCAATATCAGCAGGCCGAGCTAGAGCTGGAAGCCGAGATTTATGAAGAACTTGCCTGATCTCCAAGGCGATTCCAGCAATATGGCAGCCACGAGAACCACGGCTGCACCAGTGTTGCCACTGCTGCACATTTAAGAATTATTCAGCTTGAACAAGTCGCGGCGAAGGAAATGCTACTTACACAGAACCAGATTCTCTTATGTCTGTTTAGCTGAATGTACATCTGCATAACTATCTCTAGCCACCTCCCCAGAGCTACACATAGATGGCCCATGGGAGCTCAGCTTGGGAAGGTCCTCGGCCTCGAATTTCCTCGACGATGAGGTCCAAAGTGGATGACTTCACGTGCGGAAACCACATCAAGAGGGACTTGAAGGTGGGGAGGAGAAATTATCTATCTCACCGGCAGTGTGATCAGTCTGGATGGATATCCTCTACCACCGACAGGAGTGGGGGGTGTCGTCTTCGGGAAGGAGCGGGAGAGCAGGAAACTAGGTAGTCGAAGCAGTAAAATAGATGCGCACGACGACGAGTCGAGCGAGCAAGTGAGTGCCACTGAGCGGGAGGAAGAAAAAAGGAATGATGGTATGTAGCGATGACTGCTCGCGTGGAGAAATCGAAGGGATGTCGCAGCGGCGAGTTTCATTTCTCTAATCTTCTCACTGAATTCTATTCAACTGAGTGAAGGTCTGCATTCAGAATGCTACGAAACCATTTCCAAGGGGCAGGGTGAAAGTGACGCCAGTGCCGCCAACTGACGCCCTTTGACGCCTCGTGTGATGCCCTTTGCCGCCCCTGTGACGCCCCCGATCAGGGAGTTTGACGCCCCCATGTCACATGTCACACAGTAAGTGCCGCCCCAAGTTGCGGCAAATTTTGAGATTTAAGTTAGACACATCACTGGCTACCATGGTGCGTATACTACAGTTATCCAGGGACGAAATACTTCAATTTTGTGTTAGCGGCGAGATAAATCAAAACCAGTGCTCAAACACAACACACTGGGAACAGCATACATATGGTATAATACATGACCCAGATGAACTGGGGTGTTCAATCAATAGATGCATTAATTTTTTCCCGGGACTGTCATGATATCACCGTGTGGCCGAGTAAATGCTTGATAAATACACTGAATTGAACCAACCATATTGTTCACTCGCGGTACCGTTTACGTTGTATTCTTGACTTACTCCTACGTAACTCCCGTACCTGTAAGAAACATGAAAAGACACCGGGGCAGAGGCCTGAAAGCAAAGATTGCTCCATTAACATTTAATTTGTGAAATGACGGCACACCAGTGTTCAACTCGGTGGCACGAAGCTCTAACAGCGACAATGGTTTATTTTAAAACACGTTGATGAATAAGTTCTCTTCAAATAAAATTGTAGTCCTGGCAAACCACGACTAATCCTCCCATCATTGTCGAGTGCCGAGGGATCCTCGCCATAAAAATCATATTATATGGTTCGGCATGGGAAAGTACTACAACAGTGTAAGATGTAATTATTAGAACAAATTTAGGAACCAAACAGTATTCAAGTTCCAACATGCGGTCCCCGTCTGCCGGCACTGCGAAGGCGATGATTTCTCCGCACATTGGGCGGTGTTGGTTTAGGTTCTTATTTTTTGTAAGGCTTGACCATTTTACCATCGATAACATCGTGCCCTTCAAAGACTTCGGAGCATGGCTAATATCAAGCTAATGACCTACTGTGTATCGAGAATTATCGTGAAATGCAGTTTCTGAACCACCATGGACGTCATAAAGGGCAAGAGACCACGCAGTGTGTTTGAAGAAGAAAATGTAGCTAGGATGGACATTGCCTTTCGGGAAGGCAAGATAATAAATTATTCATAAGTTAGTGCAAAAATGAATCAGCCCCTTCATTACTTCTCCTATTTCCATCTGGTTATTAAAACGTGTACTGAGCAAATAATTTGCTAAGACTTTCCGTATTCCTGTTTGACGCCCACTTAACACTAACATGTCACACTGACGTCCCTGTCACGCGGTGAGATTGACGCCCCCATAATTGGACTGCCGCCTTACTGACGCCCCCTTGCCGCCCTACTGACGCCCCGTTGACGCCCCGTTGACGCCCCTATTGACGCCCTTTGCCGCCCCATTGACGCCCTTTGCCGCCCCATTGACGCCCCCCCTGACGCCCTTTGATGCCCCCATGAAGGTAAATGTTGAGTTTTCACAGGCATACCGGTGCATCCCGTGAGCCAAGTGTATGCTGAAGGTCTCCATTATTGAAGTGCAGCATGCTACAATGTATTAATAATGGCCACACCCTCAAAAATGAAGAAACTTTCTGTGAGTGACGCCCCACTGACGCCCCCGGGCGTCAAAGGGCGTCACTTGGCGTCACTTTCACTTTGCCCATTTCCAAGGTCTGTGGTGCTAGGCTGAAAAGTCTTCGGAATGGTTTCACAAGTCGCAATGGCGAAATCAGAAACTCGCCGCCGCGACATCGCTTCTGTTTCTCCATGCACATGCACGGTCGCAAACAACAGTGACGGGCACAGCTGCCACGAGGAGACCCCTGCACGACAAGCAAAGCTTGATCAGTGTTGAAGCGGCGAACTCAGCGCTCCAGATCCGCACCTCACGCACACGAGCTGCATACCGAACACTCAGCGCTAGTACTCAGCAGTGACTCGCCTATTGGCTGGTCCTTCAATTTATTTTGGATGTCCTTGCCAGTTATAGCTCTGTTCGTTGCACAAGCAAAAGTCATTGGCTTTGAACATGGGAGGTAACGTGAATATAACATACTGTATTGTGAATTGGGACTGCCGTCAGGATGCACTCGATGGAATTCGGACATCCCTTGTCCCTGGCATCCCCACATATCCTTAAACAGGCCCGCCACCGGGAAAAACCGCACTCGCCATGGGTGGCCTTAAACGCGGCAAGTAACGTGAATACAATACCCTGAATTGGGAAGGATGCACCCAATGGAATCCTGGGGTCTCTTGTCCCCGGCATCCCCACGCATCCCTCAACAGGATCACCACCAGGAAAAACCGCACTCGCCCATGGGTGGTGGCCTTATGCACAGCAGGGAATGTGAATGTACGTAATATAAAGCAGGTAAGGCCGACGAACGGCACGGCCCGGTAACTTGTAACATTGACAGAGATTCATCCACCCACCATGACCACCTAGGCTCACGAAGATTGTAAATACTGTAGCGGGTGTGACCTGTGAGCGCTTAGATTCATTTTTACAGCTACTTGGGGAACATAGGGCGCAGGTTTTGTTTTTTCTAGGTTTTCACGAGGTTGGCTTTTGTGGGTCCAATTCTCAACCTTTTTCCATGTAAGTAGGCTCATTTGATTCGGACAGAGAATTCGCAGGGAGCCTTGTCGCCCGATTTTTACTAACCACCTCAAGACGATTTTGTGGGTCGGATTTGCATGTTTTTGGCTGTGTGTAAGAATGTCGGTCTTAGTTGCATAGGAACACTTGAAATTAAACTTGAACTTGGATTCAATTTACGCTATACCTGGCCCTAAGCCCACGCAGAAGTACCTACATAATGTATCAAGTGGATGATATCGGATATGTAGGAGACGATTTTAAAGAGGGAGAAAAAAGAAAAGTAGATGGCAGACGGAGTAACTCGTATGGATGGCAATCTGAGTGGCTATACAACGAGACATTGAGCGGAGTGTGAGAGATACCTGGGATTTGGTATGAAAAGAGATTAGGTGAGGGACAGGTAATGTACTTCGAGCAAGAGATGATCGTAAGCAAAGAAAGACACAGGAAGAGTGCAGCATAAGCAATATTACGAGTCCATGCACGGCAATCATGGGCCAAGAAACGGCTGGAGGCTAGCCGAAGCATTTTGGCGGATGGGAAACTGCTGACGCAAAAACTGCTGACAAAAACGCGAGTTTACTGCCAAAACCTAAAAATCGGGCTCTCTAAAGACCCAGTAACTTATGTTACCGGGAATATTGTATAGCGTCAGGACGCCACAAAGGGTGGCACAAGAGACCCTCAGCAATGAAAGAAACGGAAATGCCCTTGGTGCAAAGGACACAAAGATGCTTGTGGATTTGTCCGGCATCGGCTTTTTTGCAAAGACACGTACATCAGGAAAACCATCATTCTCAAATCTGTAACAATTTGGTTGGATTGGAAGAAATCGAACATTGAATCAGGAACAGCTATAGGTGAAGCTCCTCTCAAGAGTACGGTAATGGTTCGATGATTCACATATAAACCTAAACGTTCCGGAAATATCTCCTCAATGCTGGGATGATTGCTGGCAGGTGGGAGGCGAAGTCGGATCAAACCGTCCCTAAGAAATGGCCGCCCATATCAATGTTTAGGATAGCTCAACACTGGTTGATTTGGTCCGTTGTATTCAATTTATGTGGAAGAGATCGAGGCCCAATGAACCCCTGTATACGGCGGCATGAAGAGGGACCATCAGCGAGAAAGGACTTGAGCCAGGATGCTTCCCTCATTCTGAGTCACGAGTGCAAAATGGGGGCCATTTGAAATTGAATGCATCTCTATTGCATCAGGTCATGCTTTTCGAAATGGCAGCCATTTGAAATTGAATGCATCTATATTGTGTCAGGTCATGCTTTTCAAAATGGCAGCCATTTGAAATTGAATGCATCTCTTTTGTATCAGGTCATGCTTTTCAAAATGCCTGCCATTTGAATGCAGCTCTATTGAGCCAGGTCATGCTTTTCAAAATGCCCGTCATTTGAAAGCATCTTGAGGCTTTTCAAAATGGTGGCCATTTGAAATTGAATGCATCTCTATTGTGTCAGGTCATGCTTTTAAAAATGGCAGCCATTTGAAATTGAATGCATCTCTTTTGCATCAGGTCATGCTTTTCAAAATGCCTGCCATTTGAATGCAGCTCTATTGCACCAGGTCATGCTTTTCAAAATGCCCGCCATTTGAAAGCACCTCTATTGCGCCAGGTCACGCTTTTCAAAATGCCAGCCATTTGAACACACCTCTATTGCACTAAGTCATGCTTTTCAAAATGGCAGCCATTTGAATGTGGCTCTATTACATCAGGTCATGCTTTTCAAAATGCCAGCCTTTTGAATGCACCTCTATTGCGCCAGGTCACGCCTTTCAAAATGCCAGTTCAAATGGCTGCCATTTTGAAAAGCATGACCTGACACAATAGAGCTGCGTTCAAATGGCCGGCATTTTGAAAAGCGTGACCTGGCGCAATAGAGGTGCATTCAAAGGCTGGCATTTTGCAAAGCATGACCTGGTGCAATAGAGCTGCATTCAAATAGCAGGCATATTGAAAAGGCCCTGGCGCAATAGAGCTGCATTCAAATGGAAGGCATTTTGAAAAGCATGACCTGACACAATACAGGTGCATTCAAATGGCCAGCATGTTGAAAAGCATGACCTGGTGCAATAGAGGTGCATTCAAATGGCTGGCATTTTGAAAAGCATGACCTGACACAATAGAGCTGCATTCAAATGGCAGTCATTTTGAAAAGCATGACCTGGCACAATGGAGGTGCATTCAAATGGCCGCCATTTTGAAAAGCATGACCTGGCGCAATGGAGGTGCATTCAAATGGCTGCCATTTTGAAAAGCATGACCTGATGCAATAGATATGCATTCAATTTCAAATGGCTGCCATTTTGAAAAGCATGACCTGACACAATAGAGCTGCATTCAAATGGCCGGCATTTTGAAAAGCATGACCTGGTGCAATAGAGGTGCATTCAAAGGCTGGCATTTTGCAAAGCATGAGCTGACGCAATAGAGCTGCATTCAAATAGCTGGCATTTTGAAAGGCGTGACCTGGCACAATAGAGGTGCATTCAAATGGCTGCCATTTCGAAAAGCATGACTTAGTGCAATAGAGGTGTGTTCAAATGGCTGGCATTTTGAAAAGCGTGACCTGGCGCAATAGAGGTGCTTTCAAATGGCTGGCATTTTGAAAAGCATGACCTGATGTAATAGAGCCGCATTCAAATGGCTGCCATTTTGAAAAGCATGAAAGGCCCTGGCGCAATACAGCTGCATTCAAATAGCAGGCATTTTGAAAGCATGAGCTGACGCAATAGAGCTGCGTTCAAATAGCTGGCATTTTGAAAGGCGTGACCTGGCACAATAGAGGTGCATTCAAATGGCTGCCATTTTGCAAAGCATGACCTGACGTAATAGAGCTGCATTCAAATGGCTGCCATTTTGAAAAGCGTGACCTGGCGCAATAGAGGTGCTTTCAAATGGCAGGCATTTTGAAAAGCATGACCTGGCGCTAAGGTGGGATAAACTCACACTTTGCGGGAATCTCGATCACTACAGGTTCCTGTATATCAAAACTAGTTGTGGGGTGGTTCGGCTCCACTGGTCAGGACCATATTGAACCATCCGAAGTTTGTAGAGCACTGGTTTCAAACTCGGATCATCCATGTTGGTCTTCAGAGAGTCTTGTCAGTTGGGGGCAGCGAAGGCATTACAATAATGGAAATTAATATCTCAGAAATGCGTCATCCCGACAAGGAGTAGAACGTACACAGGCAACGTGATGATGTGATGGCGAGAAGGTAGGATTTTGGGTTGGGCTCGCAGGCGGCACTACATGTTTCAACCGATACCTTGTCGAGAAATCAGCGAGGTAACATAAAGAATTCTGACAACTTGAGCTTATTGTCAGGAATAAGTTCGGTTCGCCCTCCCCGCTTTATCCCCGGATTCCAATCTCAATATGCATGCGCGCGTTAAGGGCCAGGAGTTCACACGCACGAGACCGCTCTTCGCCTGGATTCCCTGAGTTGCATGGAAAGTGGGGGACAGAGAATGAGAGGACGATGTGAACAGGATGTCCAGGCACAGCGAGAATGAGATCCATTCTCACTGTTCCCAGTCAGATCTGGAGGGATGCACAACAATGTTAGAGTCACTCTGGCAGCGGATTTGGATTTGGATTTGATGGGGTGACGATATCTGTGACAGTACCATTACGGACGCGATTATTGTGACTTAATCGATCTCTCAGCATGCCTCCGTCCAATCTTGACCGTCAGGAGACTGCCAGATGGGTTACCTTGCTCATAGTGGCTCTCCTGCAGTATATTGTACTCGGTGTGGGGCTCTATGTTTATCCCCAGTACTGCAAGACAGATCTACATACCTCTGCATTGTCTGGCCATGCCTGTCTTGACGAACTTCTGTCAGGCCATCCAGACCGCATCTACATAGCTCTTGGGATGTGTCGTCACGTTTTTCTTGCCCTGGTTCTCCAGCTGCACGTGATGGGACACATGGAAAGTCGCAGTTCTCAACGGACTGGCCCTGGGCTTTGTTGATTGTCATGGAAAATGCAAAGCGAACTGGAAATTGGTCTTGCTTCATTTCAAAAGTGATTTGTTCAGATAAAGGAGTAATTGGGATCCATGGGATAAACAGCTGTCTAGAACACGATTATCCCGCTCATTCCTTTGAGATGCAATAGAGCTTATTGGGTGACTTCCTGTAAGCATAGATAATTTTTTCAGAATTTCTACGCATTTCCAGCAGCGATGCCGAGGCAGCTGTCAGGACCCCATCGGACCTGGATCTCGGAATTTCCAGTTTCGACCCTCTTTCAAACCTTAATTTATTATAATCTGTAGGGGGGGTCCTTACCGCCCCTACAGACTTTCCTTTGTGTTGAATAAACAGATTTGGCAAGATCGCCGCAGTGCCTGACCGAATTGGGTTGGTTTCTCGTGATCTCTTTTGGCGTGACATGTCTCCCTTTGGATTCTTGGCGGCATTCTGTGCTTCCCCCACTCTTTCCTCGCACTTGAACCTGCAATAACCAAAATAGATCCGAAACCGAGTCGAAAAACACGTCGAAAACGCGTCCGAACCACAGCTCAGCCCCAATTGATCTCGTTGTGAAGTGAGAATGATGTCCGGGGCAAAAGTGTGTCCAAAATGTGTCCGCTACAGCTTTTTGAGGTGATAATACATTCCCTTGAGCAATGACATGTTGAGTGGGCGCATTGGTTGAATGGACAAACGGAGAAAAGATGGTGTTGAAAATGGATATGAACCTATTGAAATCTATTGCTTGCGGGAACCACGCCAATTATATTTTAAGACTTAACCTCGGATGCCGACATCGCTGGCACCCCTTAGATATTCACTGGATAATATCTATCCTTGCGGGAAGTCACCCATTAGCAACCGATGAAAAATGGATTTTTGTATATCATGTTGTGTAGTATTTTGATTGTGGAGCGAGATCGTTTTGCAGCTGTGAGGCAATTTTTTGGCTCTGTTTTTCATCAACACTCAGACAGTTGAAAACTGATTTTCTTTTACATCGCTTGCTAATAAGCTCTAATCTGGGCTCTTTGAGGAGTGTTAGGTGGAGTTTGATCCCTATTTTAAATTTAAAGTTAATTTTTTGAATTAGAAGGGAAATGGAGACATGCATTCCAGCAGAGCTACAAAAAGTAAGAAAGATGAGGTCAAAGCCAGAGAAACCACAAACAGTGTCCAAGATAAGATCAGAAAGAGCAGATAGGGCAAGTGCACCAAAGGAGCTAAAACAGAGTGAGCTTTTTGGAGGAATAAAATACAACTGAAAATAGGAGAAAGTACCTGAAGCTTTGCAGTGATGATGGGGGAAAGCAAGGAAGAATGCAAGTTATGCATGCTTGCCTCAAGGATTTCTATTAATTGATTTATTCTTGTTTGGGGATTGATGTGGATTCCTATACATGAAAAGACAATGAACACAGCTTTTTTTTTGATAAATCACCTGATATATCAGGTGATATGTCACGAGGTCCTTCCCACGATGGCGCTGCCGCGCAGCGGCAGCTCATTTCGGCTGAAATCCGCATCAATCCCCAAACAAGAATAAACTAATTAATAGAAATGCTTCAAATTGTTGATCCACGTCTGTGACTAGCGTAAGTATTATAAGTGGTTGACGACCCGATCCCCTTTTTCAAAAAAAAAAAATGTGCCGAAGTCCGAAATTTGCGAATAACCAAGCGGTTGCAGGCTGAGTTATTGAGAACATAATTTTTGAAGCATGTGATGTTAATCTACAATAGCAATTCCTGCCAAACTATATTAGCTGTACATGTAGATGAATCCCCCTCGTATTTGAGAATCAGCACATTTGTCGAGTCAGGGACACGAGTCATTGCGGAGTACAGTTGTCCATGAGAAAACACCTCCCTTCGCAAATCAAGACCCAACTTTTGTACGGTTAGACCTTGGCATCCATTAAAAGTCGTCGCGTAACATAACGCGAGGGGAATTTGTTTTCGGTGGACTGTGAACTCGAAGCCATGGGGTTGGAAATGGCAATTGATATGCGGGATGTGCGAGGCCTCCAAGATTTTGTCCGGATTCTGGCTCTCATTTGCCGTAGGGTGCTCTGTGTATAACTGTAGGCGATTCAGTGGGCTTCGTTAAAACTCAAAAAGGGAAATTTCCCGTGATGACTAATGGCCACCTGAATTCGTTATGGAGGATGTAAGTATTGTTCATAGCGACCATCTCCAACATTGATTTCTTTTCTGGTCTTTTTTGTCTTCCTTTTTTAGGTTCTCACTCGGTAAACTTCACATCGATTCCCTTGTGACGAAGAGCACGATCAAAGCAGTTCGGAATGCCCTGGACCCTCCACCAAGCGTACAGTAGTGGACAATCAAAGTCCGCCTATTTAGGAGCGTGGGAAATTTGAATATACCACCAGAGAGAAGCTTCTGGAATGTCTGGATATTTCTGCACAAATTGGGAAGCAGATGAAGAGGTCATACTTCTCTTCGTTCCGGGATAACCCAGAGAATTGTGCGAGCGATCGTCCCTCAGTACCAGGATAGGGCTATGGATAAATTCCTTTGAAATGAATGGAAATAGGATGTGTGGTCGGCCAACGTACCCCGTGAATCTTTGTAACGTTAGCGGATTTACGAGCAAACACACAAGCCAGCGTGACACCATTCCTATCCTTGATTACGGCGGATGTGGCATCGTCGGGTTCATTCTCCATGGCAGCAATACGCTGTGCCGCAATCGATTTCGGCTCTTCAGTATTCTTGGGTCGGTTTTTGAGGTCATCTATATCAAGAGCCAGAATGAAAACATCCGCGTTCATGGCCCACTTGCGCCTTCATCTGGGCGTATGCACGGAAATCACCCTTGACAGTCAGGGCTGTCAATGACGTCAACATAGGCCTTTTTACTTTCGCTTCCCTCAGCTACAGGCCACTCTTTAGCTGTGTCCATTGAGCAGAGGATAAAACCAAACCCGCGCCCTAGCTGCAGCCTTCACTTTGGCATCTAAATCAATGACAGCAATTTTCTTGGAACTCTTTCGATGTCCCCCGGATGGCTTCAATTGAGACTTGACGATGGGGTGGTTCTTTCACAAAAATTACGAACCTCGAACCTGACCTCAGGTCCGGTTTGGGTGATGATGTAACCGGCTGAGGAATGGGAGCGTTCATTTCGCTTCGTGTACCTAGCGCAGGGGCTCGTATGAGAAGACTTCCGGGACGGGGGGTTCGTCCCTGTACCTTTCAATGGTGCGGATTATCAAATTGATGCGAAGAATATTTCAGGACAACCGGCAACCGTTTTTCAATGGCATTGATGCTAAACTCCTGTGAGACTGGTCTGGACTCATAAAATAAAATATCAACCAGTGTCAGCAACGGCTAGAGATTTCTTGTGAAGAATCGTGTGATCCTATGGGACGAGTTCGAACTAGAATGAAATTATGGCAACACGGACTGGACAACTTGCTTTTAGGCTGCCGGCCGTGTGATAGGCGACGGATCCACCCCATTTGGGTGTCAGGACCCCAGATACAGTTCAGGAGTAGTCTATCAGCCAGTAAAGCACGTACAACCAAAGCTACGCGCATGCGTATCGTGAACACCCCAGGGCAAGTGCGAGCCGCACGCGATTTAACCCGACCCGGAAAGGGATTTGATCCGATCATTAGCACATCGATTGCGGTCACTTTTTGACCATAAGTACAAACACAATTTAGTCATGACAAATTAGTCATTGCACAAAAACAGATTACAGCTCTTTGCGGTACTTAGGGCGCGGGCATTTTTTTTTTCTGTTTTCAGCGGTTTTGGGCAGGACAGCTGCTGCGGGCGCAATTCTCATCTGTTTATCTTGTGAGTATGCTCAATCTATTAGGAATTCTGATGCGCAGTTTTCTGCGTCTTCGGATTTTTCACTTTGTCATCTGATCAAATTTATGGCCCAAGTGGGCATATTTTGGGCTATTTCCGGGCAGGACAGCTCTAGCATTGGATTTCACCTCCAATTGCCCTAAATTTTTGATACAGTGGACTTCTATATATAATCTAGTTCCTGAGGTACCGGGATAGTGAATATAACTCTTGGTTTCACTCTAGTGGCCAGGAAATATTGGGTAAATTTAATCTCCATCAGCTTCCTGTTTCAATACTGTAGCCTGGCATCATAGAGAGGTTCCATTCACTATCCCGGTATTTCAGGAACTAGATTATACATAGAAGTCCATTATATCAAAAATTTAGGGCAATTGGAGGTGAAATCCTAATGCTAGAGCCGTCCTGCCCGGATATAACCCAAAATATGCCCACTTGGGCCATAAATTTGATCAGAGAACAAAGTGAAAAATCCGAAGACGCAGAAAACTGCGCATCATAATTCCTAATAGATTGAGCATTCTCACAAGATAAACAGATGAAAATTACGCTCGCAGCAGCTGTCCTGCCCAAAACCACTGAAAACAGAAAAAAAATGCCCGCGCCCTAAGTTCCGCAAAGAGCTGTAAAAGAAAGCAAAGAAAACAGAATTGAAATTGACAGTGCATCCGGCTGATTCTCACAATCCTATCGCTCAGGTTTTAGCGGGACGCGAAGTTGACTTGGACAAAATTTTTCATGCAATTGAGAACACAAAGAATGAACCACGTATTCGCTCGAAGAAAATGGCCGAGAATCCGGTGGCTGGTGCGGAGTTTTGATGATAACCAAATTTTTGGACATAATTTTGGGCGCAAAGAGGGCTTCGAAAATTGGTATTCTTGGGAAGGTCAAGGGGTGGTACGCCGTTGTTGAAGCTCAAGTGCGCGGGTCGCTTCATCTGCATATTTTGATATGGATTGAGGGAGCACCTTCCTCACCGTTGGATATGAAAGAGCGAATGAATTCTGATCCCGATTTCAAGCAGAAACTCGCGGAATGGTACGACGATATCATTTGCCAGAGCTTCCCAAAGGATTCTGTTCCGTATGTTGCAGCTGAAAGTGCCCCAAAACAGCTCCCCGTTCTAAGTCGTCCATTGAATCCTGCTTCGCCAAATTACGACGAGAGGAGGGACCAACATCACCGAGATTTGTGTGAGACTACTGGATTGGTTCACGAACATAATGCAACATGCTTCAAGCATATTCCTCGTCGAATACACTCTCTGGTTGACCCTGACAGTGATTGTCGGTTTGAACTCCCTCGACCTCTTGCTTCAGAGACACATTTTGACGACGACGGTGATCTCATAATACGGTGTGAAACTGGACACTTAAATGGCCACAATCCAACCGCAACTCTTTGTCTCGGGTGCAACACTGATCTCAAGCAAACTGCATCTGGCTCTGTCGCGATGGCCATGGTTGAATATATGGCAAATTATACGATAAAATTGCAGTTAGACACTTCAATTGTCTTTTCGGCGCTTTGTGCTTCAATCAAGGCGCTGCAAAATAAACCTCCGGAGGATGTTGACGGCAAGATTGACAACGCTGAAATGGCCCGATTAATGATGGTCAAAACGACTAATACATTAGTTGGGAAGCGAGAACTCACAGGTCAACAAACTGTTAGCTTCTTACTTGGCCGAAAGAATAATTATACATCGAATGTTTATCAAGAATATTCCATGCTTAGACATTGCACGGGACATATTCACACTTAATTTGGATCAGAATCGTTCGCATTCCACAGCAGAATTGAATGAGAGCGAGCTGGAAATTCAAGACTCGGAAGAGCCCGAACGCATGGTTATCCCAGACGACGAGGATGACAGTTTGATTCTGCTCACAGCGGAGAATGTCAATGAAGAACCCGCAAGTACGATCCTTGATGGCCAGGTTCAAGAGAAAAAATATTCAACCATGTTCAATGACATTTTATACAGGCCGCCGGAGCTTGATTCAATGTGCGTCTGGGATATATGAAGACAGTTCGTCAGGGAGAAGAGGCCAAAGTCGAAAACTCAACGAAAGACATACCTACGGTTCAAACCAGGGCATCCCCACCACACTACACACTGCCTCAAAAAATTGGACAGTCCTGTAATACCTGTTCTCATGGGATATCGGGTGCCTCGGAATGACTCGGAGAGTGTCGATCGAGCGATTCAAAGCTCGTCTTGTGATCGTTGCAATCCCAATTCGAGTCATTTTTGCCCTTTCCAGGGGGCAATGACTGCTTTAAATTTTGAAAATGGATGCGGGTAGACTCGCAATCCTGTAGTAACATAGTAACAAAGCAACATCCGTTTGTAGGAAAAGCCCTCATGTTTGCATTCCTTTGACGGTGAATCAGCCTCGGACCTGGATCTCACCAAAAGGGCTGGCAGCCAGTCGGGTGCTTACCCAGACCGTACGTTCCGTTGGCTCTAGTCGCGTTCAGTAAATGACTAGCAATTAGCCCCGACGGAACCCTATGGACGATGCAGCGGCATTGAATAAAAAACCTCGGGGACATGACATCATGCACATACAGTGGCGGCCAAAAATAATGGACACGGTTGTTTAAGCTGGTTTCTGTGCTTCGCCACTCGAAATAAAATTCTGGCAGAGAGGCAGGGATTATGAGGTCAAGTCACGCGTTTCGCAGTAGAATTCGTCTGGAATCAGTCTCGGATGCTGAGCTGTTCATTTTTGGCAATGAATTCATCAACCATGGGCCAAAGAGGATCGTTGTGGAGTCCATCAGCATGGAGAACCAATTGCAATTTAGAATCATGAGGTTGAGAAATCGACAACAACGCAAGCTTAAGATCCTGTGTAGCATTGGATCGTGGTCGAGTGGCTCCCTGAGGTCACAGAAGCCAAGGCAGGAGGTTGGTTACAAACGGATGAGGTATGTACAAAATACTAGCTGCTTTTATACCTACGGATCCTGCTGATTCATCGTCGGGTGGCGCATTAGTAATCCCGAGTGATTACTAACCCCGACTCCCAGACCGAGCTCCGATGCTCGCACAGCCGCCCAACATTCCAACAGGGATTCGCCGGGAAGGGGCGGGAGAAGTGAATTGTATGCATGACCTTTAGGTCAGGGTTTCTGGCTGAACTTGACAGGGGACCGTCCAGGATGCAAGGGAGCAATTGAGGGCGTGCTGGCTCTATCACATGTTTCCTCAGCTATACATATTGTCCATCCTAAAATATTAGGCTGCTGGGACATGTTCTCGGCATGCTAGATGGCTTTCAGTGTGAAAACAGGCTGAAACCAGAAAATACCTAATAAAGAATATTTCACAAATTCCTTTATATCACTAATTACAAGTGAGTTAGCTGAGTACATCTATCCAGTTTTCATGTGAATTGGTGAAGAACTGACTGAGATATCGGGAATTCTTTGAAAATATCCCAAAGAGAAATTTTTGGTTCGTGCCTTCAGTACTGCAATTAGCTGTAATCGTGACCATCGAGAATGTATTTCGGCCGGGTTCAGCAGGGATAAGGGAGCACTTGACGTATTTAAGGTTTGACTAGACACCCTGCATTCCAGATTTGAATGCCCCGCGAGCAAGGGCAAAAAGTGTATTTCAGCTGTCCTCCGGAGGGACAATTCTGAACCACATGCCTCACAATGGTTTTTTGAACCGTGTGCCCCACAATGGCATTGTGAACCCTGTGCCCCACAATGGCAATTTGAACCCTGTGCCTCACAATGGCATTTTGAACCCATGCCCCACGATGGCATTTTGAACCCCGCCCCACAATGGTATTGTAAACCCCGTGCCCCACAATGTCATTCTGAACCCTGTGCCCCACAATGGTATTGTAAACCCCATGCCCCACAATGTTAACCCCGTGCCCCACAATGGCATTGTGAACCCCATGCCCCACAATGGTATTGTGAACCCCATGCCCCACAATGGCATTTTGAACCCCATGCCTCACAAAAATGGCATTTTGAACCCATGTCCCACAACGGCGTTTTGAACCCCGTGCCCCACAATGGTATTGTAAACCCTGTGCCCCACAATATCATTTTGAACCCCATAATGGTATTCTGAGCCCCAACCCCATGCCCCACAATGGTATTGTAAACCCCATGCCCCACAATGGTATTCTGAACCCCATGCCCCACAATGGCATTTTGAACCCCATGCCCCACAATGGCATTTTGAACCCCATGCCCCAAAATGGTATTGTAAACCCCATGCCCCACAATGTCATTTTGAACCCCATGCCTCACAATGGCATTTTGAACCCTGTGCCCCACAATGGAACTGACCATCCGGTGGGATCCACCCTTGAGTGAATTTTGCTTTCTCGTCCAGTCCGTAGGTTTCGATGTCGTTGAACACAATGGTCATCCTCGAGATACCTCAAGTGGAGGGTTTTCCAGAGTTCATATATCAATCCATCTAACCCGGTGGCTCTATTATTTTGTGAGACCTGCAGCTTGCGCCAGTGCATATCCACCCAAAAAATGAGTGCCCATCACGATAACCACCCTTTGGTCTTCAACATTGCCAATTCGAGGCAACATCCCAACACCATCCATTGCCGCCAGTTTGAAGATTCAACATCGAAATCCCGTCAGGCTACAGCCCTGTTGAATTTGTTGTCAGTAGTGATTTAACACTGGCAATGGTGCGGGTGGGCACGTCCTAACACTTCCAATTAGTGCACCTCAATGTTCTTTTGGCACTCCTTATGACGGAGCAAGGAAATAGTCGGCCATCACTCGGCAGCTGATACCATCAGATGTTTCAGCTGTCCATACTTGGAAGGTTTGCAAAACCTAAGACGGAAATCCACAAAATATTCCAAAACGTGCTTCGCCGGGGGTTAAATTTTCTGTGCGCGTGCTCATACACTCATTTGACAGGGCGGAGTATGATCCGATGGAAAAATTAACGCCCATTCTACTTCTGCTTGGAGGAAAAGCAAAATATGCAGAATTCTAGGAGAAAATCCACAAAACATTTCAAAACGTGCTTCGCCGGGGGTTAAATTTTCTCTGCACGTTTTCATACACTCATTCGAGAGGGCGGGGTATGATCCGATGGAAAAATGAATGCCCATTCCACTTCTGCTTGAAGGAAAAGCAGAAAATCCACAAAATATTTCAAAATGTGCTTCGCCGGGGGTTAAATTTTCTCTGCGCATTTTTCATATGCTCATTAGAGAGGGCGGAGCTTGATCAGATAGAAAAATGAACACCCATGCCACTTCTGTTTGGAAGAAAAGCAAAATATACAGTATGCACCACCGATTACCAACCGCGGGATCTGTGAAGGTCCAAGGGCAAGTCCGTCTGTTTGTTGGACCCAAGATATTTATGGAATTGTCAGTACCAATTTTAACCAATGAATAGAAACAACAAACGAGTGATACTGGATGGATCTGGGGGGCCATATTGCTGGAATCGCCTTGAAGATCAGGCAAGTTCTTCATAAATCTCGGCCTCCAGCTCTACCTTGGCCTGCCGATATTGCTTCATGCATCTTTGAGAATCCCCAACTGTACAGCTGAGAAGCGACTATGAGCACGAAACAGCTATCGGGACTTAGTTGCGAGACGTGAGTCCGGCACCTTTATTTCTGGCTATCTGAACTCTTTGCCAGATAAATCCCTAGCAGGTTTGTCAGAGCAGAATTTAAAACCTGTTTGGCAATTCAAAGCTCAATGATTAAACAATACTAATAGGGTTACTGCTCACACCGGTGTTACCTAGCGCCAAGATGATCTTGGAGATTGTATCTAATGGCGAAGGAGGGGAGGACGATGGACGCGACGCTGGATATGTGGATGTGGATACAGGGCGCGCGTGCGTGCGAGTGCAGTCTGCCGCGGCGGGAAGAGTCAGTGGAGTGGGGCCCACCGCGCGAGGTCGTGCTCGAGTCCATACTCCTGCATCTTGGCCTCGTGAATCTGCACAAGCCCGTCCCGCCTCAGAGGAGGGAGTCGCGAGCTTGCCACGCCGCCCCATCGCCCATCGCCCGCCTTCCCCCCGCTGCTCCTTGGCTGATGTCGCGGTCGCCGCTGCAGACGTGCTGTCGCTGTCGCCGCTGCAAACGTGATGTCTACTCGCCCAGCCCCTCCCGCGCTTTCATCTTCGGGGCGGACGAGGTGGAAGGACGGGCGAGGGGTCGAGAACGGACACCCGCGCGAGTGGAGCCCACGCGGGAAGCGGAGGGGGCGCAGAGGAAGGGGCGCACATCTGTGGTGGAGGATACGGGAGTGCATGGTCGTGCTCCGGCTTATGCTCGTGAAATGCAATTCCGCGACTCTAGATCTGCGCACGTCCCGTCACGGGCCACAGCTGGATTTAGAGTGGAGGTCGAATTTGGGGTACGCTGCCAGTGGCGCCCTTCTTGCAAATCGCTGGTGCTCATCTCTAGATCCAGCTCCCGAGGACAGCGACCTGGCCCCGCTTCCTGTGTGGCGCGCGGCGAGCGCGGTACTGCTGGAGGCCTCGCGCGCACGCTGGACTTGTACCGGGCGCTACTGAAGGACAGCCACCGACGCGGAGATGCGGATGGGCCTCGGGAAAGATTCGCTTGCAGTGGGGGATGAACGGCATCGGACGCGCGTATACGATCCGTACCTCGCAAATTACACGTCGGCGCTGTCGAAGGAAGTTCCTTCCCCGCGCGCATCTCGACTCCGGGGGGTGACTTGGTGGCGAGGGGCGCTCGGAGGAATTAGCCAGCGGAAGATGTGCGGCGAAGATCGCCAGGCGGCGCGGGTGGAGGACGCGGGCAGGGCGCGCGCGCGGGCGGAGGATGTGGAGGGCGGGTGTGGGTGCGGGATGGGTACGCCCGAGTGGGACGCGGAAGAGGGGCGCTGTACGCCGCGAGCAAGTGAATACTTCTGCCTCGATAATCCCCAGATTGCTGATATCTTCGTAGTCCTGGTATTCCGCGAGCGTTGCTGCAGGAGGCGATAAAGCGGGCCAGTAATGATAGGAACACGAAGAGAAGAGAGATGGTGCGAATGTCGCAGATGCTGGACGAGGAGGGAGAGGCGGGGATATTGAGGTGAAAGGCAGAGAGCAGGAGAAGCTGCGCTCCGGATGAACGGGTACGAGTACGTCCTGGCATCTCCTCACGACCTCCTTAATGGCTAACGATGCCTCCTCCACTTTAGTGACACCTGCGCGCGCTACCGTTGCGCTAACACGCGACGCTGCGTGTCGTTCGTGGACCCGGGCGGCGCTTCTGCCTCTCGCAGCTGCAGGAGGACCCAGCCCTGGCTTCCGTCCCCGTCCTACTGTTATACGATTACGATTGTGATCAATGTCATGGTGCACGACGTGTCCTGCGTTTCGCGCCGAGTGTGATTCCTCTGGGCTAGGCGTGGGCTGCGGGTAGTTGTGAATGACGCGGAAACGTGCACGGGGGTCGACGGGAGGGTGCGAATACTACGAATGGAGAGAGGTACGCCTCTCCTCCCCGCGAAATCTTTACTTTCTCGCTGACGGCTTCTGCACAGCTCATCGTCCAGTCCTTCCCGCCTTCCGTATCCGAGTCCCCCATGCCCGCGCATAGAGGATCCGCGTGGCGTCGCTCAATTCCCGCCAGTGCCCACCTTTGCTGCTCTTGCGTGAGTGGGGGCGAGATTTGTTTTTGTGATCAAGTCTCAAGAACGTATGATTTCCTACGTTTCCTTCGTGCTTTGTTAATCCAATTCCACAATTTACAAGAGGGCCTCGTACCTACGGTCTTGTCCTGATCATGAGATACTCGGACGTCGCAAAAAAAAAAAATTGTCGTCCACTTGCGGCGATTAGTCAGTGGCGGGCGCAATCAATAAGTGCAAATACATGCTCTTGCCCCGCCGAACTTCGGTTTTCTGGTTTTGTTCATTTTCTAGATCGCCTGGTTTTCGTCCCGTCTCCTTCTATCGCTTTCTGGTGCCGCGTTTCTTCCACAACCATGCCTGATCCGATGCTGCCAGCGGAACTAGAGAGATAGATTTTTAGCTTGTTCTTCAAGTTCCTCCACCCTGAGTGTATCCCTGTGCTCCTCCTCGTCGCACATCGCGTAAAAGTCTGGGACACCTCTCCTGCCTGTTTCACACGTTGCAAAGGCTCTAAAATTTCACACAGGCTCGAGCCGCTGCTCAGGCTCTATCAAGTGCTCTTTATCGTTACAACTCTGGGATGTTCGGAACCAACCCGTCCACACTTCGCTGGTTCGATCTAGGCCCGCTTTTTTCCGCGACTAGCTGCACCATATATGCTTTGGCTACGGTTCCTACAAGGCAAACAATGTCATCGAAATACACGCTACATGTGCTGCCAGGATATGTGTCTTGGAATGTGTCTTTTCCTGGGGCTGACGCGGATGAAGGCTAGCTCGTGGTCGTAGCTTCATCGGGTAACTTTATGACCATGTGCCTGGGTAATGTTAGTCATGGCGGGTTCTTGGATTCAAGCTGCAATTTATCTTATCCACCGCTCATCTTGAACTTGAACGTGAGCGTGCTTCTCGGAAGTACTAATGCGTTCTATTTGGGTTGCACTGGGTTCGTTTTGCTGCATGATAGATCGCAATTCAAACTCCCCAGGTGCTTAGTCAATTTTCGTTGACCAGCCCTCATCAAGGTGTGCATGTACTTTCCAAGCGTGCCGCCCTGACTAATGTTTGACCCGCACACAGTTCAAAAAATGCCAGAAAGTCATAATTTTGCAAGGCTACGTAAAGTTCCTTCTTCAACCTATCCGTCGGATGTAGCCCTTGTTTCTTCAACTATCGCGCTGTCTGAGACACCATGAGAAAGGATGGCAGAAATACGATGGCGGGACGTACCGACGGATTCGGTCCGGAACCTCCTGGAGATCGGGACCTTGGAAGCCAATTTTCTATACGATGGCCTCGACCTTTAGCTTTCGTTTGCCTTAATCAAAGGGACCGCACATCCATCAGGACAGTCCTATTAGTATTAGTGCGAAAAATCGAACTGACTGAACTGGAGTCGCCTCCTACGCAATACCGGTGAACCTGTGTTTTTCCGGCAATGTTATACCTATGTGTTGTTTCAATTTGGAACCTGTGTGTTTTTTTGAGAAAACTCGAGCAGTGTTAATTTGTCATTCCAGCGGTGGTGTCGGATTTAGGATTTCCTCAGCGGTAAGTTGAAAGTTACGCAGGGTGCGCTTGTTTTCTTTGACCCATCCCTGCAACTTTTTACGGTACAGGGGTGTGCATCTTTTCCAAAAATATGTTCAACCTGTGTGATTTTCAGGAAAAAAATTGTGTAAAGTACTATCAGCGACTGCCTATCCGGCCAAACTAGGTAACCGGCCATTTGCGTAATACCTCATAATGTACTATACCACATTGATTGGGTTTTTCAATGTCAGACTTCCCGTTCACGGCGCGGTAACATTAAAAACCACCCAGTTTAACTGCCGCAGACAGATGGACTTTTTCGTGGGGTGCTTGGGATGAAGAGAACCTCATTTGCTAATAGGTACCTCCTACCACATCCCCTTAAGACATAGGAATCTTGATTTGGGCCCCAAATGCCCTGTGTCCTTTGCAGGGCACACCATTTGCTCCGCACTCGATCCCGGCCACTCTCCCCGGGAGGCAACGCAAGTAGTCGTGGTCCCAATATGTTTTATATTTGCAGTTTGCGGGCCTTGAATAATGTATTTCAATCCAATGAATGGTTTGGGATGCACTGGGATGAATAGAGCGAGTGCCAACGAATCATTTAGCCGGGTGGCCGGTTAGGCCGTTTTTGCCATTTTGGGCATCCTCCCGCGAAAGAATTCGGCAAGCCATGAAATGGACACATAAATTCGCAAAAAATATATTAACTCACTTGCAGGATGTATGCCCTCGATTGAGACCCTATATACTTGTCTCAGTCGAACTATGTGTATGGGCCCGTGGCGATAAATGCTAAGGTGGCCGAGATGCCAGTCTCTGATAGTAATTATGAGACAGTATATATGGATGTTATAGTATCTCATAATTATTTGTCGCCCAGGTTGGCAGTATTTGCATGAAAATCACACAGGTTGGACTTTTTTTCATGAAAATAGCACAGGTTGAACATCTTCTTAGAAAAACAAGCACACCCCATGTACCGTAAAAAGTTGCAGGTATGTGTCAGAAAAAAAAAAAGCACAGCCTGCGTGATTTTCAACACACCACTGCAAAAACTCAAAAGCCGACACCACAAAAATTAGCACTGCTCGAGTTCCCTCAAAAAAACACACAGGTTCCAAATTGAAACAACACACAGGTAGATCTTTGATGACGAAAGAAAAACACAGCTTCACCAGTATTGCCTATGAGGTGGCTTTATTTCATTCAGTTTGATTTTTGTGCGCTAACAGGACTGTACTGATGAATGTGCTGTTCCACTAATCCTTCATGCATTCAGACAGGAAAAGAAATAAACGGTAGTGCTTTTGGGTCGAACAAATGCCTGTGTCGTATTATAGGTCTCACGATGGTGGGGTGTTTGGTTCCCACTGGTTGTGCATTTTTAAATGTGGTCCTCAAGCCTATGTATTTTTTTTCAACCGGTGTGGAGGCAGTGCTCATTTCTGGGAGACCTGTGTGTTTTTGGATGAAAATGGGTGTGTAAATTGCAATAATTATGAGACACTATTACCCCCATAAGTATAACATCCATATGGGCGCAAAAGGTTTTTACGCATGTTGTATTTTGCGCCTCAAAAAAACCGGCAATTTACAGCTCCAATAACGACTTTTACACCGGGTTGGAAATTTCCTACAACTTGTCTAGACTGTAACTTCAGTCCCAGTGAAAGCCGATACTGTGCCAGTCTGCTGTGATCGGTTGAGAATGAGTTAGTGGACAATGAAATGCTGGCATCTGCTGCGGTTTTCATGAAATAAAATCTCTTCATAAAACACAAAGTACAATAAAGCACAGAATGCGCTCATTTCAATTGCAGCATCGGTCCAGAGCCATTTTCCGGATCGCGCTCCTCGGAAATGGCTAGCCCAGCTCCCCACGAAGGTTTCTGCCTATTTAGATCGCGGTCAGCCCCAACATTGCTCTCTCCACTCAATAAACAAGGGTGAACATTTTGAAACGCGTGACCAGGCATTCAGGACGCATTTATTGAAAACAAACTACAATAAAGCAGAGAATGCGCTCATTTAAATTGCAGCATCGATCCAGAGCCATATCAATAAAGTCACTGAACTCCATTTTGTCTGTATCCTCGTTCAACCTGACGTTGAATGTGGTAGCAGCGAGAGCGTGCAGAGAAAGTGGCAAGCTTCAATAAATCCAGAAGGAAGCAGTGGGTTTTATAGCTCAGAAGTATGCTGTAGGGGAAACTCTGACACAGCATTCTTCAAATATGACAAGGTACATACGCTTGACACGCCACTGGATTTGATCGCCAATTTCCCAAGGTTTCGCGCATCAAGACCAAGTGGAAATGTGTGTTAAACAATGGGGTAATATATGTAAATGGAAAGGACTACCTCTTCTCAAGATGTACTGGGTGCGCTTTTTCAGTAACAAATGGCCTTTATCTCACAATCAGGAACAGCGAGTTTGATTGGGAATAAAATCCTTTTTTCAATCATTTTTGCGAAGTTTATAAGCTCACATATTCCATGTTCACAAGTTCGTTCTTCTAAGTCATTTTATACTGATATTGCCACAAAACGTCATGTTTAATCCATTTATGCATTACTCCAAAGCCCGAATGTTGCTTATATGAACCCATCAGAATAATATGGTGTACAGTCAACCGGGGTGCCGTTCACTATAACATTGCAATGAAGATATAAGTCACGAAAGAAGGGATTAAGACGGGCTTGAGACATCACGAGAATGAGTCGGATTATAGAGGTGGATGAAAGATTTGACGCGAGAGGAAGACGACTTGAGGCGCAAGGGTTTGCAGATGGTTTCTTGATGGGCTTGTACGGCTTTGTGAATTGTTCTCGAATAAGAATAGGATCCACAGCGAGATCGAGACGGTTGTATTGATGACCACTAATATACTAGGAAGAGATAATGAATAATGCGGGCCAGAATATGTGCGTGGCAGTAAATACAATTTCTGGTCTGGCGGGAAGAAGGCAAGAAGGCGACACCAGGAGCGATTTACTAGCGGTGATAGTAGCAAAGGCAAACATTTTGCTCTTGAAAGTATGTATCTGTGGTAATTTGCTCAACAGAAATAGGCTGAAGGACATCTCGTCTCGTAATTGCTCTGGGGATGGCTGATTCTTGCCCTCGGGTTCACGGGGAGTCGGCATTGCGGGCGGCATCGATGAGGCAAGCAGTTTGTGTCGAAATAACAGTGCGCCAGGTCATCGGTATTGCTGACCTCTTGTGCAACGGAGGGGGAGGCGGTGAGCAGGTTGCCGCCCGATACGGCTTCGTCGGCGTGACTTAGCGCTGCTGGCCATGGAACAGAAAACAGGTATATTTGCTATTTTATGCCAGGTTTATCGGAGGTTGGTGACGCGCATGGTGGTTGAAAATTTGGTGAAGACGGAGGTGGCTACAATAAGGGTCGGCGGGTAACTGGAAGGTGATGAGCAAGATGCAGTAGCAGAAAAAGGAGATAATGAAAGGAGACTGAAGTTTTTTGTAGTCAATGAAAGCGGCGAGGTGGAGAGTCAGGGCGGACGGCGAATTGATATGTCAGGGGGCGGCGAGGTGGCGGCAATAGCAGAGAAAAAGAGATCTAGTTGCGAGAAATCGGGTCTTGAGGCGATGCGAATGTCTACTGATGAAAGCAGCGCGTGTTTCGGAGGTACGGGATGAGCGAGATGGTGGTGGAAGTAAACGAGAAAGCGTGCATGTCCGTCGGATCAATGATTGATCGGGATTAGCACTTTACAAGCTCAGCGCGCTACTTGAAAAAAAAGTTTAGGGAAAGTTTTTGATCTTGTGAAAACTTCGGTCTCGCTTGCGACCTTGCGACCTGGCGGCCATTTTGGCAAGCAATCTGTCAAAAGTCTGATGAAGTGCTGAAGCTGGAACTGGAACTGGAACTGGAATTCTATTGATCGCCGTACCTGGCCGTAGAGGCTACGCGGCAGTACTACTAGATAACTAGTACGTGGTGGTTCTGCTAAGCTAATGTTGTGTAAGTGAGAGGACATTTAAGTAGGTAAGGGAAGAGGAAAAGTAGAGCCCAAGATGTGAAACATTGGATGGAGAGAAAGCACGGCGGGGTTTGAGTAGTGTCAAAGATAATAGGTATGAGGCGGTACGTACAGGGGGTGGGAGGAGACGAGAGAGAGAGAGAGTGAGAGACGAGGAATTATAAGTATGGTATATAGACTATTTACGAGAGATAAGAGAAAAGAGAGAAGGTAACGAACTAGCCAGAGAAGCGCTTGGTGAGATGGATGAATCGGATGACAGGTTTGAGGAGTTTGGGGTGATTCAGGAGGGTGCGGACGTCGACGGCTCCAAGGATCCCTGCATTGTAAGATGCGAGTTGCAGGGGTGGGCGGAGGTGTTCCCATGCCGGGCAGTGGATGAGATAGTGGGTCCGGGTTTCAGACGCAGCACCGCAAGCATCGCATACTGGGGAGGGGGTGAGACGACTTCTGAAACGGTGGGCATTGAGCTGAGAGAAATCAGTGCGAAGCTGCGAGAGGGTCGAGATGTCGGCTCGGGAGGTCGAGGATTGATAAGGTGAGCGAAGGATGAGGGACGGAGGCGAGTCGTCAATCTCGCGGAGACCTCTCCCCGGTGTCGCAACTTTCCACAACTGCTTCCATCTCTCCAGGGCTGCTACGGTAATCCCACGTTTGAATGTGGTGAGGGATACTGGGACCGAGGGTGGGGCAGGGAGGAGGTGGCGGCTTTCGAAGCATTCGACCGGCAATTCACACATGTCCACCCCTTCTGCATGCGTCCTTAATTTTTCTTCGGCATCGTATATTACACAAGAGCGTGGTGGGCCGCTTCGCGCCCCACCACTTCGGTCGAGTCATTAGGATGATTTGTAATAACAGGGACCGATACACTGGGGCGCGATCAACTACAGACTAGGAGGATGTGTTCATTTGGTAATTGAAGTGCCACCACATGATGGCCGAGGGCTTTAGACAAATGGTTGGGGTTCTCAGCAAGGTGGGTGCGGGATAGTAAACTGCAAAAGAGATCCTAAATCCGGGCACAAATATAGGTTCAATTGAAGGTATATACCCATAATACACAATGTGCCGTGGTGGGTAGGTAGGGTGCCTCCAAAAATCGGTGTAATTTATTCGCCAGCGATGTGCTCATCACCACGATAGAGCTTGGCGCGCCCGTGCAGCGTCGGAATCCGAGGATGATGAGCTCATGCTATCTCTACCGGTTTACACAAGACGTTCGCGCGTCTCTCAGCGCATTGATTCGGAAGATGAATCTGATGTTGCTGCGAGCGAGGTGGATTTAGCCGAGCATCGCGCGAGGACCGGCCGCAGTGCAATAGACAGTAGAAGATGAACAATCCTCTGATACCCCAAAGACAGCAGTGGCGGATGCAACACAGCGGCCAAAACGAAATCGAGGTGCCACAAGCTGTTGAATCTCGGAGGCTGCGATGTGTGCCGAGAGGGAATCAAGGAATCCGAGAAGACGGACAAACAGGTGGTGGCCGAATGTTCAAATGAAGGCTGTGAGACGCGTTGGGTGAGTTTATTTCATATCATCACCCCACGCGAGTCATAAACTTGTTCAAAAGTTCCATCGTCATTGCCATGAGGGTTTTGATCACACACCGGCGAATTGGATGTGTGATGCATGCCAAGCATAGTGCGGAGGACGAAAGCGCCGCAGGTCCGCTTAGAAGTACGGTAGCAGGGCGTATCATGGTGGATATGGTACATGGGGGTTGCGCACCAGCCATGCATCACACATCCAATTCAGTGACTGATTTTGTGTGCGCAAACAAATGGCTGGTGGCTCGAATGGCTGACGACTCCGATGTAAAACAAGTGGTAGTTTTGCCAGAGATGAGGCCCAATGTGGGTGCATGCCTTGATGAATTCCCTTTGATCCGGACAGAAAGCAAAATCCCATAAAGCAAATATTTTCCACCGTCGTTCTGCCGTTGGTCCCCTGGTAGCAGCGTAGATTGGACTGATTGGCCTCTACATGCACTGAGCTATGTGTAAATGGATAGAGTCTGGCAGAAATTGCCTTGGTTATCCAGCCATTCCAGTATTCGCCCTAAAGGCCTTAAATGCGGTTGGCGGGGCCTTTAAGGGCTTAAAAAGGTTAAGGGCTTAAACCAAAGGGCATTTTAAGGCCTTAGATCAAAGTTCCCACGGTTTTAAATACAGCTGTAATTACCTCATCCCGGGCTCATCCTCTGAATCGATATCTATCGCATCGTCGGGAACGTCGTCACTCAGCTGCATCTGCCAGCGCCTCCATCAACTCCTCCACCTCCTCCATCACTTGCGCAGACGGTTTGCGGGCGCGAGGCTCGATGGTGAGCCGCATTCTTCTTCTCCCCTCCAGACATCCGTCGCCGGCGACATGGGCAGTGATGGAAAGTGTGGAAGAAAATGAAATTTTCATAACGGTACACGTGATGATTTAAGGCTTTGTAAAGGGCAACAAGATTCGGCCGAAAGTTTTAAGGCGGTAATTAAGGTAAGCCACAATGATTTTATCGAATGAAGGTGCATACAAAGCGCTTCAAAAAAGCCACAAGATCGTTTGTAGTCGCCATGTTCACGCAAGGGCGACGGGAATCAGGGAACGAAAGACGGCCTGGCTCGGCGTAGTCAGCGTGTGCATTGCTCCTCACCTCTGGCGATACAGAGAGAGACCGGGCTCGGTGTGAGCGGGTAGGCGTTTGTAAATGAAGAAATGAAACCCCGCAGGTCAGCGGTAGAGGCGTTTCCGATGGGTTATTCATTTTCAGGAAGAGCTCTTCGCAGTTCCGATGAGTACGTCGTTCCACATCGGATCAATAGCCACCATCAACAAGCACAAACACACATAAACCAAGCAACACGATCTTGGCTGAAGAGGAGGGCTCAGAAAGTCCTTATATGCCCATGACTGTTAATAGTGTGGAAGGAACAAATCCGTAGTCACCATTTTCCCTGGACTTTTTGCAGAGAGATGTAAGAGTGGAACAAAGGTGCGCAAGGGCCAGATAACAAGTAACTCAGTCTTCGCGCACCCAAGCGATGCGAAGTCTGTATATTCACCTAGATGACAAGTAACTAGGCACGAGTCAATAAAGAGCATAAGTGAGTAACAAAGACGGCTCACCTCGGTCTTCGCGCACCCAAGTGATACAAAGTCTGAGGGGAGACGACTCGAGAGTACAGAATATATACTGTTACGAGTGCTGTGAACTACCGCAATGGGAACCGATAAATATATACAGTCGCGGCGAAAAATAATGAACGCGGTCGTTTGGGCCCAATTCTGATCGGTGGTTTTTTTTTTTTTTTTTTTTTTCAACGGTTTCCAGCGGAATCAGCACCACGGGCTCAATTTTGATCTGATTGCCTTGGGAGTACAGTTTTCAACCGGTCAATGGGACACTTTAATTGAATCGTTGATTTGAGAGGTTTTTGAAGTTCTTTTGGAACTCCTAGTACACCAAAACCTTCATTCATGCACTGTACATCTTTATGCAAGGGGTCTTAATTTTTGAGATTCATCTGAGGGGCTAACCACAGTGAACTTCTGCGACCACTCAGTGGGACAGTCCCACAGCGTGATGTTGTCTTTGTTTGGCTGTCGCTTCCTGCCGCATTCGTGTGAGTCTACCGTTCACAAGTCTGTTCGGAGTTGAACTATATCAACCGGCCTGTCATGTTCCTGTACTTCCCGTTTGACTGTCGCGCAGAGTCAATTTTTGCTGTTTTTGGTCGCGACTTCCTGATTGGATTGTGATGCTCGGCAAAGAGGAAACTGTTTCCTCTACATGCAATATAGCCTCTGTTCCTGGTCTCGGTATCCCATCTCAACTCTATGTCATAATGTCGGCTTGCTTCCTGGGGACTTCGTCGACCGAGATGTTGCAATAACTCTGAGTCGTCGTTTTACTGCTTTCAATCTTCACGCTTTCGGCCCTGTCTTTTATAGTCCCCATCGACCGCTCCCTATATTTGTTCTCGAATAATCATCGCTAGTCTGTCAGTCTCGATTGGTGCCACGCCACACGCACTAAATATCTCTTCGTATCGCAAAATTCCTCTTTTGGTAGCCGTACCGCACGGTTCTAACTGGTACTTCCGCAATCTCTTATGTGCACTGATGCCTCAAGCGGTTGACTAAGTAAGTTTATTTTTATTTTTATTTTATTTTATTTCAAATCTTCCATTTCGACCGATCATTTGGGAGCACGAGGCTGAGAGGCCAATTCATTGGAGGTTCCAAAAATAGATAGCGCCTGCTTCTTTGTTCCAAACTAGGAGCGTGGACCAAACGTTGTCCACGTTTTGAGTCGGGATTATAAAGGGGAAGAGCGGGTTCTATTTTCCTGTCTCCACCCTCGACCTCTCAAGAGGGAATTTGTTGGGAGACCTTGTAGTGATTGAGTGCCAGGATGCCAGCAGAACGCGGCTGTGGCATGCGCCGGATTCAAGCAGACGGTCAGTCACTTCTGAATCTCTCCTGCCGCCTGGATCCCTCCCCCATCCCTTCTCTCTAATTACCCCCTCCTCTAGTTAGACTAGTAACCAGTCTGCCATGGACGGCAGATCTTCGTGCAAGCACGTTGCCGTAGGCAGACTGGTAGTTCTCGGATGCTGTGCAAGGGCTGCGCACGGAGTTTGAAAATTTTCCTTCTCTGCTGTTCCGAGCTCAATTGTCGTTAGTTTTAAAAATTCCAAAGGTACAGGGTGCGTTTTTTCCACATATCTTGAAATCTGCCTCCTCAGAATATCCAGAAAGTGTGCCAGAGTGCTGTGGGAAACAGACGAATTTTAGCAGGAGCTGCACAGCCCCTGTGATGCCGACGATCGCCACCACTCAAAATTTCAAACTCCACGCACACAGCATTGACAACTCCCGAGAACTACCAGTCTGCCTACGGCAACGTGCTTGCACGAAGATCTGCCGTCCATGGCAGACTGGTGACGAGTCTATCCTCTAGTTGCCATAATATTAACCGGCACCGCAGGCACTCAGCTTCTCTGGACAGAGCCTGCGCTCGCGCCTGGAATCGCGTTCGCGACGAACCTCACACCCAGCGTATTCAGGGAGTCTTCTCTGGTGCCAAAAGTGTTCAGTTCAGACGGTCGCGTCACGCGTCACTTGAACATTCGGTCGAAATGATACTTGAGCTCGGCCAGTTGCGAGTGCTTGCTAGATGTTTCACACGGACAGATCAAATGTCACACAATTCATTCCTTGCGACACCCTGTGACAGATGTGACTTCTTCATCTACTTGGACTCGACTTCGACTTCTACATGTCTATGGACGTCCTATTCATCGTCTGACCCTTCGCCAGAGTCGACCGACACCTGGAAGCGGGGCGCTAGAGCCCTTTCGGACTCGCGCTCTGCTTCTGAGCGCTCTTGATTGTACAGTCACGCGTAACGCTGGGCCTCTTTTTCTTCTCGATTTATGGGATTTTCTGCGAAAGTCAAAAATCACGTGAATGTCGAATTGAACGAAATTATACGGTATGCGCACATTTTATTCCAAGTCAATACGAGCAAAAACAAGCCTGTTCAACCGCTACGGCCTGGAATTTCCTGCAATGATAACTTGTTTACCGAATTTCGCGGTTCGGCTTGTCGGCCCGAGTCGCCGAATGATCAGTGAACACACGTGGCTGACCTTGACGTAAGTATCTGCCAGCTCATCGTTGCTCACGACAAGGCAAGCATGAGGAATTTTGCACAAGAGCTTATCGACGAGATAATCGACCATACGGCGAATATGAGGATGGGGGCAGCCGCAGGACTCTGCGAATCCCCTTCCGCGCAAACGCTGGCAAAAGTGGGGGCCCTGGGGCTTGTCTGCAAACAATGGTGGGCGCGGAGCAGATTTCACCTTTTTTCATGGTTGATCCTCAACCCAAGAACGATCCAGTCCTTTTTTGATCTCGTCGACAACTCTCCACGTCCAATCCTGACTTTCATCGAGACTCTTGATCTGCAATTCGACCATAATCCCGCGCTACTGGACGAGGGCCAGCTACGCCGGTTTGGTCAGAGCTGTGGACTCAAGACCCTCTGGATCCAGGTTCCACGCTTGGAAGAATCGAATGCTATCCAGTTTCTGTCGTCGTTGCAATTTCATGCCGCGGTTTTGGGGAGCTCCGTACCCTCAATTTCAGCCTTCGCTATGATCTTCGACAAAATTTCACTCAGTATCACAATTAGCGTTGTCTCATCCTTTCCTTCCCTCGAAATTCTGTGGCTTTCCGGGGCTGAAATTGATGTGACTGGTGGACTCCCCAAACTCCCACCGCCACCATTATCCATTCACACCCTAAAGTTCCATGTCGCTGGGCCTGGCGCAGATGGTTTCTTCAAGTATCTTCTATCTCTTCCCCGTCCCCTTCACCTCCTGAAACTCGAATTTGATGCACACCACACCGACCCTGACGGTGCCGTTGCTTCGTATTTTCGTTTGGCGGGAAGCACGATTCAGCACATGCAACTTAATGTTCCCCGACTGCAACAGGGTCTGTTTCTTCCGAGTCCCAGCTGCATCCGATACTCATACACCGATAGGAATTGTTTCATGCGCACAGGTGATCATCCAGCACACCCCCAACCTACAGCGTCTTTATCTGGCGGGACAAGTTGTGCCAATCCTAGATTTTATGGCGGCTATATCCTCGCACAAACTGAATGTGCTCCGCATTTATCAACTCATACTGGAGGATTTGGACGATATGGTAGAAAACCCGTGGCGCGACATTGATGCGCTGCTCGCCTCGGAGCGGTTTCTTGCCTTGCGTCTTTTTCATGCCCATGCAACCCACATCAAACTTGTCGGAGACTTGGATCCGCAACAGTACCATTTCGACTTCACTGCCTCATCAGAAGTCCGAGATGCGATGCCCTTGAGCAATGCGCGAGGGATTCTGCATGGTCTGATGATGATGTAGTACTCATGATGGTCAAGCACAAGGACCGGAGTTCACGACTTTTGTAATGTATTTATTTTCCGTAGACCAGACCTTTCATGCCCTGTGTTGATGCTCCATCTGCGAGATCATTGTGATTTCCCAATTTTCGGATCTTTGGCTGCGAACCATTCAAAGTGTTCAACTATTTCTCGAATTTCGAGGTGTTGGGGCAGAAGGTGCTGTACTATTTCGATCAATTCAACACGGACCCCGACTTTTCGGGGACCAAAAAAATCTGATAAATTGAGAAAAAACTATGGCCATCATAGAAAAGGTTGAACGTGACGCGTGACCATCGAATTGAAAGAATTGATGCAGTAATTGCTGAACGCGATCGGCAATCAGTGACCTAGAAATCGGACTCTACCAGAATTGTTTACTATCAGCGACTGCCTATCCGGCCACACTAGGTAACCGGCCACTTGCCTAATATAAGCCGGTGCAATGTATAATACTCGAATTTGGTGGTTAATGGTTGGACCACGACCTATGGGGACCTTGCGTGTCAAATTTGGAGGCAAGAGAAGGCGGCAATCAAACGTTGCGGGAGTTGCGAACAAGATGCCGGGCGTGGGAGCATCATTTCTTATCCCCGACCGGCCTTCTCGCTCGTCTTTTCCTTATTGCTCCCCCAATTCCTGGCCAATTTACAAGTGAGGGGGTCCATTCTCATCCCATGGTTCGGGGCAATGGCCCAAGGATGAATTATCCGTGAAAAACCTCCCGCTCGTCCGCTTGATACTCCAAACAGACCTTGACTCGATTTCGAGTGGCACAAACCGGCTACCTCTGTAACGAACCATTCATGTTTGCTGGGGGCCTGGGATTGGCTTGGTCATTCAAGAAACCTCATAATGTATCCTACCACGCTGGTTGGGTTTTTAAATGTCAGACTTCCCGTTCACGGCGGGGTAACATCGAAAACCACCCAATTTAATTGACTCATACAGACGGACTTTTTGGAGGGGTTAGTTGGGAGATCGGGGATCTAGTTTGCTAACAGGTACGTCCTACTACATCTAATTGAGACATATGGATCTCTATTTGAGCCCTAAATGCCCTCTGTCCTTTGCAGAGTACACCATTTGCTCCGCACTCGATCCCTGTGGAGTCGGAGGAGGATGACAATCCGAATCCTTGGCAGACGGTGCACCGTAAGACCCACCGTCGTGCCAGCCTGGAGTCTTTATCCAAGCTCCGGAAGGCCGGGAAGAAGGTGGATTTTCTTCCACGGTGCAGCCCTGTTGCAATGGCAGTACAAGACCCTGCCATTGAGGCTGCTGAGCAGCGACTCACCGAGGCTGAAAAAGAGAGAATCCGTAAGCGGACTCTTGTCAAGGTGGAGTCAGTTGACACTTCGGAGTCAGTAAAATCTGTCCCCGAGGTTCGCGCTGTCAGTCCCGCAGTTCCAGGCGGAGAAGGACCTTCTCGCCAGAAAGGAAAGGGCATTGACCCCCGCAACTGGGGGGGCGCTGGAATCGAACCTGATGAGCTTGATCTTGAGGCTCAGCGCGAGCAGCTTCTTCTTTGGAAGGCTTTGCGCGATGGAGAACACCATTCTAATAAATCGGTGTCTGATACCTCGAGCAACGGATCTATCCATGAGTTGTTACTTTCACCCAAAGTGAATAACAATAAGACTGGAAAATTGACTCAGCGTAAAGACGTGCTGAAAGCCGAAGGTCTTAAAAAGCCTGATGCATCAGCAAGCTCTTCCACTGAGAAAGCTCATAAGGATTCGCGCTCTGCTAATAATATACAGAACCATGCCAGTATTAGACCGAGTAAGGCCGCGAAGGCAACACATTCGAAGTCTGGATCTGTTGCAGCGCGTGATACCCCGCTCACGCGAGGCGTATCTGAGACTGTTGGTTATGTGGTTAAGCGGTGCACAAAGTTAAATAAGCCCGATTTAACTCAACCAGTCAAGGGAATGCGCCCCGTTACTCAATTAGCTCCGAAGAGTATTATTCGGCAGGCACTGAATGGCGCAGGAGGTCCGTCGGACTCGTCCTCAAGCTCTAGCTCCAGTTCTAGCTCGGATTCCGAGTCAGACAGTGAATTGAGCTCTGATGATAGTTCTGATCCCGGTTCTTCTAAGGCTGATGCATTAGATGATTTTATATTAGAGGCTGAACGCACTCACCTGCGCCGTCGGCCACGCTATCGATTAGGAGATTTGTTGGCGCAAGGTGCGGAAAACAGCTTGACCCTGGGCTGCGATATCGGATACCCTGGTGATGACCTGTTCACTGCTGAAGAAGGGAGTCGATTCGTTGTCTACTGCATCTCGGATACCCACCATTTAATTATGGATGGCCTGTGCAATGAAGAAACTGAGATTGAGTCAACATTGTTGGCTGATCCCGAGTTTGACTTGCAGCGTTGGTATGCCGAGCAACGGGGAAAGGCTATTGGTCTGAAGGGGCACATTCGTGTTCCGAGCAGTAAACTGGAGGAATCGTTAGCCCTTGGAGCACAGATGGCTCTAGAGGAGGGAATTTTAACTTACCCTGGTGACAACTCGGAATTCCTCTTTGACCGATTCTCAGTGTTCCAGTATGAACAGACGTGTCACTACTGGATCTGGGATAAGCAACATCGGTGGTCAGTGGACCTACAGAGGGAACGCTTACTTGATGCTAGCTTCGACTTGATTAGCTGGTACCGGAACGGGTGCGCAAAGCATTTAACTTTGGGCTTGGAGAGTTGGATGTGGTGTGAGAGACACGACTGTGATCTCTGCACTACAACTCCACCCAACCCCGAAATACCGTTCCATCCCATATATTGAGAGTGGGGAATTGACTGGGATGATGCAGACAATGAACTATCCGATTACATTAAATTGTTAAACAACGGAGAAACAGATCCAACAGAAGATGAATGGATACCGTGTGTGAAACAATCTTTGACTTGAAGTGGTGACTTGTTGGGCAAAGCTATCGTAGAGGGCCTTGAAAACCACAAAAGTGAATGGCCAGGAGATAATGGACCTTGGTCAGGGCCTGGTTCACGCTTTGTTCTGCATACTCAGTGGGACCAATATTGTGGAATTCTTGACTTACATCGAGGATTCTAAGTCAGATTCCCTATCTCGAGCTCCTTGCAACAGGCTGTAAATTCCGCTGGTGGTATGCTCTATATTGAGCGAAGCAAGCAGGGCTTCGAAGACCACTAGAAGGTACCTGTTGGGATGCACCATTTTGCGACCAGCTCCTGTCGCAGGCTGAGGATTACCTGAATAAAACTCCTCACCCATTTTATGGTGATCCAATGGGCCATTCAATGGCCCAACGGTTCATCTGCACTGCACGTCCACGTCCAGATGGCTATTCCTGTGTCATGATACGGGATCAGTTACGGCGGTCAACCTTCCGACTTCCACATGAGGGCCAGTTAAAGAATCCTTACTTTAATCTGCGCCGTTGGATTTCGAGGCAATATCAACGGCGGGAACATCGTTTCGGTTTATTCTTTGATGGTTTTGACGATGGCCATGACGGCTCAGGACCTGATTGTCCACCTGATGATGAAGACGATGAGTACTTGGATGAACATGATTCTGAGGAAGACTCGACTGATTCGGAAAGTGATGATCCGGGGAACGGGTCTGGAGGGCGGGAAAAGTCTCGGCAAATGATGTGTCATCGGATGGCTGTAGTTCCGGGATTCCGCGGACCACTGCCAGATAATGACATCATCATTGGGCAATGGGGTCCAAGTCAAGCAAGGTACTTACGCAGCTTTGGAGCGAAATGCTTCACTACCGCGAGCCAAAGGAAGGCTAGTACCCCGGCCGCTGATTATTGAAGTGCGAATAAATGACCACTGGTGTCGCGCACTTGTGGATTCTGGTTCCCTCGGGGATTTCATGTCTACCACGCTGGCTGATCAGCTGCACGTCAAAAGAATCATTTTACCGAATGCCTTACCACTCCAATTAGCTGTCAAAAGGTCCAGGTCAAAAATAAACCGCGGGACTAAGGTCAATTTCAAGTACCAGGATATTAATGAAATCCGTTACTTTGATATTTGCAACCTATCCGGGTATGACCTGATCTTGGGAACACCGTGGTTATTTCAACATGAAGTAGCTATTGGGTTCAATCAGTTCAGAGTGTTAGTTGGAAGTGCGAAGTCATTACCTATCCAGGTGATTCTGTGACTTCAATTGATAACCGTACTGTGGGCTTTGTAGAAGGCCCTTCGGAAGCGGCAATAGGGAAGAGTTGAGACAATATGCCCTACCCATATGTCGAGTTGCACATGAGACAACTTTACCACCACTTCGGGCAATCAATCATACCATCCCGTTGATTGATGAGAACAAGATTTACCCGTGGCGGCCGTCGAGATGCCCCGAGCCGCTTCGAGCGCAGTGGGACACGAAACGGCAGGCCTATCTGAAAAGCGGTCGGTGGAGGATCACAAATTCGGGTAACACTGTACCAATGCTGTTAATTCCAAAGCCTAATACCAATCCACCGCAACTCAGAACAGTAATTGATACTCGGGCAAGAAATGCCAATACCCGAAAGGTCACGTCACCGTTGCCGGATACGGAAGGCATCTGCAGGAGGTGTGCTCGAGCAAAATTCAGGTCCTGTGTAGATGGCCAGGATGCTTATGAGCAGATCTGAATTATTCCTGAGCATGTTCATCGCTCCACGGTAACGACACCTGATGGCAATATGGAGAGTCTGGTTATTCAGATTGGTGACTGTAATGCTCCGGCAACGTTCCAATCATTAATGAATTACCTGTTCTCTGCCTACATCGGCGTCTTTATGGACGTGTACCTCGACGATATTGTGATCTATTCTGACACCCTAGAAGATCACGTCAAGCATGTTAAAATCGTGATTGATATACAGTGGTGCTCTAAATAAATGCCTAATTGTAATTTGCACAATTCCATCAGTTTCACTTGGAATTGGCCCAAACGACTTGGTATACACAAATTAGACATGAAATAGAGACCAACCATATACTTGTCCATTTTCCTTTTTTGGTAATCTGCCAGAACAGCTTAATTTTCTAAGTTGCTGAAAATTTACTTTTGGGGGTTACCATATATGGAAATTTGATCTGCGTGACATGAAAGGGCTTGAAAAATAGTCCACATTCATGTCTTGAACCAAAGGAATCCACCATGTGGTTGTTGAGATACGGGGCGGACAAAGTCGTGTTTTTGAGTGAATTTCTTGCAATTTCTTAACTTTTGGGTCAAAATGTGCAACTTGCTTGCCCCGTATCTCAACAACCACATGGTGGATTCCTTTGGTTCAAGACATGAATGTGGACTATTTTTCAAGCCCTTTCATGTCACGCAGATCAAATTTCCATATATGGTAACCCCCAAAAGTAAATTTTCAGCAACTTAGAAAATTAAGCTGTTCTGGCAGATTACCAAAAAAGGAAAATGGACAAGTATATGGTTGGTCTCTATTTCATGTCTAATTTGTGTATACCAAGTCGTTTGGGCCAATTCCAAGTGAAACTGATGGAATTGTGCAAATTACAATTAGGCATTTATTTAGAGCACCACTGTATTGGCGAGGGAAAAGTTGTACCTCAGTCAGAAGAAGCTTCAGTTCTTGTGCAAGGAATTAAAGCTGCGAGGCCGGATCATCGACGATCAGGGGATTCAAATGGACCCTGCAAAAGTCGACTGTATCCTGAACTGGAAAAACCCTACAAATCGCGACATGCTGGTATTACCGCATTTGGAAGTTGGCCCCTGTCAAAGCCTCCGCTCCCTCGCAAAGCCGCTTTTGCTTGTCCAGAGTGTCTACAACTGCATGAATTGATAAAATATAGTGATATTACATTGTTTAGGAGCTCACTATGTAAAAATAACGATTTATCTACAATTACAGCTCTTTGCGGAACTTAGGGCGCGGCCGGGGTTTTTTTTTTTTCAATGAATTTGTGTCGGATGGTTCTCCTGAGATCAATTCTCAACCGTTTGCCTTGCGAATATGCTTAATTTGTTGGCATTGAAAATCCGGAGGGCATGGTATCTTAGGATTTTCGATTAGTCACTTAGGATGACCTAATAGCTCAGATTCGACTGTTTTTCAGTAGGATGGTTCGCATGCTAGATCTAATAGTTCAAATGATCTAATTTTTTGATATGTTGTATCTGAGAGTATTCCGGAGGGCAGGACATACCGGCATTTTTTATATGACTTGTACTTCTCCCGAAGATTTGGTGGGACGGAATTGTGTTTGCCATAATGTACAATACATCAAAATTAAAAGGCATACAAAAAATACCGGCATGTCCTGCCCTCTGGAATACTCTCAGATACAATATGTCAAAAATTTAGATCATTTAAACTATTATATCTAGCATGCGAACCATCCTACTGAAAAACAGTCGAATCTGAGCTATTAGGATGCATCCGCGAGACACACCGTCCTCGTGAATAGCGGTTGAGCGAACAACAGCGAGGGAAAGGGTGTGATCTGTACGAAGGATGGTGAAGAAAGGGTCTCCGACAATGAATGTATTGGCACCCAAGATGGCCTCGGGATTGACATCATCGCGCTTTTTGGCGTTAACTTTAGTGTGACCGCGAACCCGCTTCAAGCGCTCCGTCGATTTGGGCTCAAAATCGGCGCTAATGACTACACGGCAGATGCGCTGTTTGTGCACCCATTTGCCGTCCACATTGAGGTAGTCATTCGGATCGACGCCGGGCCCAGAAGGTAGCGCGAGCTCGGGTACCTCGTCAAGGCTTTCGTCGAGCTGGACGCCGTCGCCTTGATCATCAATATCATCGTCCTCGTCATCTGGCGTGCCGGTGTTTCCTGAGCATAAAAAAAAAAGTTCTACAGTCCACAATAGTCCGACCGACAGCCCGAAATATTTTTTAGCTGAAGCGGAAATGTAACAGCTTGCGAACCGTCCAAAAACCGCCAGTCTAACGGCTGACAACGAGCCGAAATGAGCCAAACAACTCCTGGATGAGCAGTCAACCAACATGTTCAAGGATACAGAATGAAATTGAGAATCCCGACTATATTTGTAGCCATCCAAAGCCAAGCCGAAGGGCCACTGGGACCTATATGTTCCTTTTTGAAAAAGAATTGAGGAAGAACAACAAAGATACCGTTCCGACAGGTCCAGTTCTATGTTGCAAAAGTTTGAGATTCAACGTCAAGTTGGTTTTGACCAAAGTTCTCCCAATTCCGATGGTTTTAAAGTATGCTATACCGACGAAGCCAACCTTTTTTTTGACCATAAGCGTACAGTATTCTTTCAATGCCGCAGAATCCAGTGCACGATGTTTTCCCTTCGCGTTCAATATTGGACTGCAGTCATCATTTCTCAGCATTATATCCATGCACCTCCCTATCGTCCTTGGGACGAGTGCCGACTCCGGCAAGTAGATCCTTCAATATGCATTTTTGGTACTAACCTTCCCTGCCTGTAGACAGGGTCGGTAAATATTCACGCGCACCACCGCTCATACCGTTCTTTCACCTTCCGCCATTCTCTCAAATTTATCAAATTGATCCTCGCACCAACATTATACACCGCCGCGCAATCCAGTGTAGCATCCTGTCTCGCCTCATGTTCACCATTTTCCCCAACATTCTGGACCGCATCAATCCCGTGTGTACCAATCTGCCGCTTAGCTTTAGTTTACTTACGGTGTTTTTATAGCTCATTTTCCTTTCCTGTCCTGAAATCGAAATTTTTCAGACATTGTTTGGGTAAAATCTGAATGGATGGTCTGAAAGTACTTGTTAATTAGTGCAGAATATCACTTTGGATCACATCAATATCTTGTGATTTGAGCTCGCAATCACGGTCGGAAGATGGTCATTTTCAGTGAATTTGCAAAAATGGCAAAATTAGCCACCTTCTGACCTCGATTGTGAGCTCAAATCAAAAGGTACTGATATGCTCAAATAGGATAATTTGCTCTACTTTATGTGATGGCCCAAAGGAATGTGTGGAAATTAGGCGGTCATTCCCACGTGACTCCCTGTGGGTACAGAAGCCGCAGGAATAGGCACAGGCTTGACATGGCGGGGACACGGAGACTGTGACGGAATGAAGGAACCACAAGCACCATAACCGAAACAAAACAAGCGACGAAAAGTTGGCACACGGGTGCAAGCGTAACGACACCAAAAGGTGGGAGACAGCACATTATTGAGCAGGAAGAGACGGTAGGGACTCTAAAAGAATTATTCTCAATCATGTGTCTTGGATCTAAGCTCCGGAGCGAAGCGGAGGCGCGTCTTGTATGTATATATAAGGGGGTACGGAAAGAAAGAAAAAAATACCTGGGGCCGTATTTTTTCAAACCGACCCCCTCCCTCTGACCCTCCCTACCACGTGACGTCCAAATAAGGTAATTTCTCACGTGGGACCTTCCAGAAAATGCCGCCGGCGGTTGAAAAAAAAGCAGGAAATAACGTTGAATAACCACAGATCGTGCCAAATCACTTGACTGCCCACGGCAATTAATAGCCACCTCAGAATAATTTTTCATTACCCATCCTCAACTTTGCAACCTCGAATTGCCAGGTAGGAGCCGAACCCGTCGCATGAAATGCATATATGCTTAATTTCACTGAATTGAGAGCCTAGATGATATTTTAACCTCAAATATGCCAAATTTGGATCAATACAGCTGAATGGACTGCTTCCCAACTTGCCCCGGAATCCCAAGGGGGAACAATGGGATTGCAGACTAATAGTGCACCTACCCAACACCTACCTTGACTTCAGGCATCCCAAGCATGGTCATATTTCAACACCAGAGGGCTCTGGGACCTCGTCCTAGCATATTTATAAAAAACGCGTTAATTTTTTTTTCCTGGCCTGACGGCCGACCCACCCTCCCTGCCTTAGGTCTCGGCTTGTCCGGCCCGAACCCCCTTGTGTATATGGGGACGGGCACTGCCCTTGATCGCGCCGGCGTGTTTGTCCATGTTTGGTTGGCAGTAAGTGTCGGTTCCGGCTTCGCAAAGGTTATAACGATCTGCCACATTCGTTTTAATAAAATCTGAACCGGCAGTTCTGTCGGGAATTGGGTGATGAATAAAGTTACGTAGCCATATTTTGTATTTGTGCCACATATGCAAGATGGTGTGTGATTTTGCAGCCTATGCGCGCATATCTCGGAATCTACTTGGACTCACTCTGGTTCTAGCTACGTAGTCTTGTAGAGCGTCCATCTATCTGAGATTTTCACTGCAGAGTCAGAAAGATTGCTTGAGGTAGAAGAAAGTTATAAACATTTTGTGCGGGCAGGTCAAACGCGTACCGTCACTTGTGTGACGTACGTCACTAATTTTAATACGGGGACGCGTCGTCTTTCTAGCACCTTTTCCGACTTCATACAACGTTATCTGACTCATATCCACACCCAGGGCTAGTCTCAATTCTTCAGGGTACGTGCCATTACGCATGACGCGCCCGAGCAAACGTCTGGCAACTTCGCGTCGCGCAATTCAAGTCAGGCACCATCATGAAGATCCTGCCAGCACTGATGACGATAGCACGGCGCCGAACCCCGTCCCGGATCCTCCCATCATTAAGCCGAAGTCTGCGAAGGCCCGGATCCTCGAGAAGGACGCTCGGATCACGGAGTTACAGGGCATCATCAACGGCCTCGATACCGATGTCTTACAGCTACAGAACAGTCTTCTAACTCTGCAGGACACTCATAACACTCTTCTGGAGCGACACAGGACTCTCACCGCTGCAAATGGATCCCTGAATAATCTCAAAAGAAAGTCTGAATCGGGTCACAGAGACGAACTTGCCAAGAAGCAGAAATGGATTCGACGACTAGAACGGGAGCGCGACACCAAAGAAGAATCAAAGAATACCGCAGTTTCGGACCTACAGTGCCTCTTGGACGATAAATCCGTGCTCATCCTGAAACTGAAGTCAGATCTTCGCTCGGCTAGAACTCTACTTGATTCGCGCACCACCACAATCACTTCTTTTGATATAGCCCTTCGAGAAAAACAAACATCTTTGACCATGACCCGAAATCGACTGTATGCTGTGCAGAAGCAGGCTGAGCGCGCCAAAAAAACGTTGAAGGAGACAAAGGCAGCCTACGATTCTCTACGAAAATGGAAACCTACGATGCGTGGACAGTACACTGCTGCTGCGCGGGAACTTGCACGCAATCTTATACATGCAGGATGCGCAGCTGGGAAGGTGGAATTTGCCGTGCGGAGCTGTGCCGAGGCGTTCGGAATCAAAATTGGGCGTCGTTTTATGAGTCGGCGCACCGTCAGTCGTGCCATAGACGAGGGTGGGAAGTATGGTGAGATTCAACTGGCTCGAGAAATTATGGATGCACCCGGTATGTTCCTTTCGTCTTTTGGCACATTTTGGTGTATCTAATTGTGCCAAGGTTTCGCTGAAAGCTCCGACGGGACAACACATCGCGGAATCACTGTTGAGAGTCGACACATCACCCTTCTTGTCCCTTCCTACGCTCCGGACGCCGATGATTCTGACAAAACAACTTGGAAACACCGTACTCGGTTTGTGGAGGTAGCACCGGCGCTCGACCACACTGCGCAGCGTCAATTCGAAGGCAGTCTTGAAGCAGCAACTCGAATTGCCGACACCTACAGCCGCAGTCCTTTGGCAGCACAGGAGAAGCGGGTTATGGACAAGAACGAGTACTGGCGGAAGAAGGTCGCTGAGGGAAAAGACCACGCAGCAGATGGCAAGAAGGCATTCAATATATCGGGAGAGCACAAGAAGGAGATTATTATACGGGACATGGGGCGCGCCGCGATGGAAGACGACGATCTGCACACTAGCGAGATTCTGGTCGCCATGCTTAGCATCTCTGATGATGATCTACAAGCTGCCGGTAACGTCTCGGAGTCGGAACTAGCCCAGATGTGCGCCTTCTGGAAACAATCTGCATGATCTGATCAATTCTTGCAGGTCAACCGAGGAACGGTCTCAACTGGTAGAAGAAGTTCTGGAGCGCAAGATCGGCGAAGAAAAATTCGAGTCCCTCACTCCTACTGCGCAGTCCAATGCTTGCACCCACGTCTTCGGCGGCTGCTGTTGCCATAAAGATCTCAATGTCGTCCGATATGGTGTTGCCGAGATGCAAAAGGTTTATGTGGATCATGATCTTACACCACCAGTCCTACTCGCAAACAAAGCCAATAGCGCAACTATCAATCTAAGCACAAATGATCCCGACAATCCTGCTCTGCAGAATGCAATCGACTCGAGTTCTTCCGGCGCTATCAAGCTTCTTCAGCTTATTGGTGCTCTTCTGCGTCATAAAGATGGTCAGCGCGGGTATCAGGACAAATGCCGGATCTTCATGCAGGAGCGTAAATCGGAGCTATTCAACCTCGAAGAGCCCGGCACCTTCCCCGACGTGTCTAACACCCGATATGGCTGTTACACATACGCGGCTTCTGATGTGGTTTGTTTTCATGGTTTGATTTACGAACTTGTGACAGAGATTATGGATGGGAAGACAAAGTCCGGCCAGCCGAACCACGTCGAGGCAAATATTCTCAAAGGCCTTGATTGCCCGCACACAATGGCTCAGCTGGTCGCACTTGCACTGTATGGTGCCTCGGTTTCGTGGGCTTATATGGCGATGGTGCGCGGAACAAAGGAGAAGCCCATCAATCTATTGGACCTCACTGACCTTCACCGGAAACTTCCCGAGTTCTGCAGCCATATCGCAGACAACCCTCATATTCTCTTCGATCCGGATACTCCGCTGGATAAACTCACAATCGACGGCCGTCCATTTCTTGATGATTTACTGCTTCCATCAATTCAGCAGCTCTTCATGGATCTGCCAAACATACTCCTCATCGTTTCGCGAATGTTCTCGGGCTGTGCTGCTGGCTGGATTCAGTTTACTCCCGAATTTCACGTTGGTGGTACATTTGACCGACTGACTCCTGAGCAGCGTGCGGTACTCTTTATTCCCTCCACCAATGACTGCAGTGAAGGAATGCTTGGCACGTTCCGGGTCCACATGCGTTACCATCCTAACAGCACTGCCAAGTCATTTACCAATCAGACGAGGACCGAGCGCAACAATACTGAAGCGTTCATCAAGAAATGCTGTGATGAAGCTGTCGAGAAGTTTGTGATGCGAGAGGTTCGAAAAGATGGCGCTAGTGGACGACGGGCAAAATTCAGACGGGCCTGGGCAGCTCTCCAGAGGGAGAAGGCAGAGAAGGGGCTCAAACGACGCGAGGCAGCAGCGGCAAAAAAGACGTCAAAGGCGTCCCGATTGGCAGCAACCAAGCTCGAGTTTGATGTCGGCAAGATTCAGGTGATGTCGTCACGTCTTCTGAAGGACCAGCTGGCCGTCTACCGTGATGTGCTGAAAGATGAGGTGCTGGTGAAGAGACTTTGGAAGGATATGGTAACCGTTGCTGTCCGAAGAAACTTGGTCCTGGAGGCAAGAGTACGTGAAATACAACGGCGGTAGGTCTTTTGATTTCACAGTGATTGATATAATCACGCGTCTTAATTTTGTAGAGGCACGATCGGGCCCTCGGAAAATGTCTCTGCGACGATGGAAGATATCGTTGTCGAAGAATATGGGTATTCTGCTGAAGACGATGCAGAGTGGGAGGATGTTCCCGAATAAAGATCATTATTTTATATTTTTTCCACAAGATTGTGGGTGGGCTGAATAAACACTAGTGTAAAGTACATTTTTCGTCTACAAAGTCAATGGATATAGTGCCTGTGGAAGCCAGGACATCGCGGAACATGCATCAAGAAGTTGTAATCGAGGACAAACATGAACAAACATGCCGCCGCGATCAAGGGCGGTGCCCGTCCCCAGGCACTGTATATCCTCCTGGGAGTTATGTTACGTATACAAGCTTACACTCGCGGACTTCGGTCCGACTAGGTCCGTGCCGTCGCCACGTCATGCTCAAAGCAACTTGTGCGTGTCCCTCGGCGCCCGAACCCCAACCGTTAGGTGGCTCTCCGCCCGCCATGGCCACAAAAGGCGACGCAGGGAACCCGCTACTCGCCGCAAAGAAACAGAAGAAAGGCGTCGCGTCGACCGGCAAACGGAAATGTACGCAAATCCATTTCCACGCGTCTACTATTTAACACGGCCTATAGACAACGAAGAGACGCCTGGCGGGCTGCTGATCGTCCGCGCACCCAGAAATGACGCGCAAACGCGCTCTGTTCCCGAGCGGCAACCCAAACCAGGCCCAAGCAGTCCTCCTGCCAAGAAATTCAAGGCAGACGGCTTCTCCGTGCCCCCACAGCCCGCGCGAAACGCTTCTGTGGATCCTGTGGTGGAGAAGGACGTCCGGGAGATGGAGGACGAGGGCGATCGCTTGCGCCACACCACCATCGACCCATCTCTGGCATCGATGTCCTTTCGTCCGTCGTTGCCCGAGAAACCACCCCCCAAACCGAAATCTACTAGGAGCAAGAAGAGGCTCACCATCGTCGACACGGAAGTGCCGCTCCTCGACGGCACACCGCAGGCGGAGCGCAACAAGATCCTACGCAGTACTGCCAATGGGCGCGACGGACGCACGCCCGACCCCGAGCTGGATCCAAAGACGCACCAACGACGGAGCTCTCTTGGTGGGCGGGGCAAACGGATAAGCAATTTATTTCAAGCGGGCGCATTTGGTACGTATGCTACCCTGTTCCTGCGCGCATAAATGCCGACCAACCTTCGCTTCCAGCCCTGCCACACCCCAAAGTCCATGAAGAAAGTTTTTATAAGCACATTGACCGCGACCTCCCCGACGCCGAGCAACTACGGCAACTGCTCATATGGAGTGCGTCCCGCGCCGCCTCTTCTTCCAGCGCCTCCAAGCTGCCCCCCGAAGATGCCTCCGCGCTTAAGACCATCGCGAACGACATGGCCCGCATGCTCGCCGAGCGCCGCATCGATCTCTCACTGTTCGGCCCGGACGACGAAGACGCACCCAAGGGGACTAACGCACAGAACGAGAAGAACAAGCAGTGGGAGGTCGTCTACAGCGAGCAACTCCGACAGTAAGCTCCCTCATCTCATCATAATTCTCACTCATCGTGTTCTTTTGACAGAGGGCAAGAAGAAGGCGGAGAGTGGAAGGAGACGGCCTACTTCTACGAGGCCTACGCCGCGACGGAGCGGCGGCGCATCAACGAGCGCCGCCGTGCACGCGCGGATCCCGTTCCCGACGAGAGCGCTCTCCCCGAGCCCTTCCGGCGCGGGCTACATCTCTCACAGGCACCGCCCAGCACCGCGTCCGAGCAGATCCGCGCGCGCCTCCCGGAGCTGCGGTTCAAGTTCGATATGCTGTACACGAACCTGCACGCCGCGCGGACGTGCGCACGCGTCACGGGGCGCGCGCTCGACGCGCGGTTCGGGCTGCTCAGCACGGGGCTCGCTGCACGCTCGGAGCCTAGGCCTAGCGGCAGCGGAAGTGGAGAGGCGGCGGCGATGGAAACGCACGGGCTGATGCGCGCGTTGGCGCGGGTGGACATGGAGCGGCCGCCGGCGATGGTGGAGGATGCGGCGCGGCGGCCGGTGCGGGAGGTGCAGCGTGCGACGGCCGCTGGGGAGGGGGAGTGAAGGCTTACGCGCATGGGCGTGGCGGCCGGCGGAGTGGCAAGGGCGGGCACGCCGAGGAGACCGGGGACGCCGCGAAGGGAGCGCACGCTTGAGTGGGAGCGGACACCGAGTCGGTAGTGCGCGTTTTCGTTGTTTCGATATCTTATATTCACGCTTGCTCTGACACCGGAGTTTGGGGCAAATTCGCTCCACTCTTTTTTTTTTTTTTTTTTGGTTGTGCGGATTGGGTAATCGCTTCCGGCACCCGTATCTAATACTTCCCATCGGAGGACCACGGATAACCAGACCAAATGGCTGATCCCGATCCCGACGAATTTGGGAGAAATTTTGGATTTTGCCTGTGTCAAATCCCGACATTGTCCATGCCATGTGCACCTCGCGGCGGCGGCTCCAGTATGGTAAACCGCCCAACTGGCTGCGCCTCGAGTCCTCCCGGTCACCCGAGTCCTAAAATGTGGACTTCGTCGGGTCACTGTCGCCCGAGAGACTCGGCTTTCTCTGGTCTTGTCCTTCTCCGCATTATTCTACATCCATATGCTACATACTGGCCATGATTGGATATCCTAGAGTGCTTCCTATGAGCATGTCGTTGGCGTAATGGACTCCAATACAAAACGGGGGATTGGTCGTGATCTGAATTCGAGGTAGCGCTAGGGCTCTAACCCGTACCCGTAGCCTACGGGTCACGGGCCGTGGCTACGGCTACGGCCCCGTCCGTAAGGTCATCAAGCAGCTTTTTATACGGAACGGGTGAACCCGTAGACGGGTACCCGTAACCGTCCGTACACGGGTCGACGGGTCAACGACAATTACACAAGGACTTTGAGACGAATTCTTACCAAATCCGGGGAAACCTTTCTTCGGCACCCGGATGAGCACAAAAAATGAGCAAATTGAGCCTATATGGGCCTAAATACCGCGGAAATGAATTCTTCACGAACATCGGCAGAGATTGGAATTGCCCGAACTTTGATCTCCGCCTCGGTTAGATGTTTGGGGCAGGTACTTTGGGCCGCTTGAACACGAATGACTGTTGTCAGTCATGCATTAATCATGTTCGGCACATAAATGAAATATTAGACTCACTTCAAAGTATGTTTCAATATATAATGGTAAGAATATACCGTGACCCGTTATCTACGGCCGTAACCCGTATTGAACCCGTATACGGACGGGTCCCGTCCATACACGGTCCTAAGCCCTCTGTGTACGGGCCGTGAACTATACGGGCCGTATCAAAAACGGCCGTAAACACCCGTTCCGTAAGTACGGGTCTACGGGTTAGAGCCCTAGGTAGCGCATACAGCTCAATTTTGGATGGATTTGGCTCGTTTCACCTCTCAATAACGGGTGAGAGCCTAGGCTTCCTCTAGATACGCGAGATATCTGTCCCAAAGCTGCCCTTCGACGACACTGCCGACGCCCGCCCACCACAGCACCTTTTCTGTCCACCTGCTGAGTCAGCATTACCGCCACCTGATCGGATATCCCCGCTTCGTTCCAACCTCGCATGAGTCCTCGCACGACTGATTCCTCCTCAGAGATGGTGGAGTAGACTCTGAGAATAGCGGTACATTCCGGGAATTCGTCGTGGCCCATCCTTTTTCCATGTATCCAGGCACCCATGACACTGGATCGGACCAGTTGAGACAAGAATTCGGGGGTTTAAATTCAACAACAAGCTCAGGGTGCTAGCTGAGGACTACCACCCTCATCGATCCTTGATGCATTCAATCTGTACAGCCCGCCGTTTTTTGTGTCCCCGTAGGGTCAGTTCCGAGTTATGGTTTCTCAGCAGAGAGGTGTGCATTATGTTCTACCGTTTTCTTGCATCAGACAGACGTTGGATATCGGATCCTTACCGGACGCTGACATTCCACCCAAGCTCCAAAGCCCTGGGATAAATATTTGGACAAAGCTACGCAGGACGAGACAAATCATTCAAATACGCCAATAGGGTCGTTCACAGTAGACTTTTCGCACCCTTTTTCGTTCCCTTTTTTCTCCCTTTTTCAGTTTCCCATCGATTTTCACTGGATTTTTTTTCCCTTTTAGCATCTGGCATGTAAAAAGGGTAGAAAAGGGGAAAAACTAAGTTGATACCGCAAAAACTGCAAGAATTTCACGAAAAAAGGGTGTGAAAAAGGGCAGGAAAAAGTCTACTGTGAAACCCCCCGCCGCACCTCCCTTTTTCCACCCTTTTTCGTGCCCTTTTTGGCTCCTTTTCTCCATTTCATGCAGTCTGGGTGCTCCTATCATTCCTCAAAGGTCGCATACTACCTCAATTGTTCAAAAAGGACTGGGGTGAATTTTTCTGGATTTTATAGCTCATTCAGTTACATTATCTGTATTGGTAGCCCTGCATGAATATATTTGTCCCCCCCCCCCTCCCCCCCCCCCCCCATCCTGTGGTTTGCGAGCGCGATACAAAACAGAAAAGGCGTGCCGTGCTGGCGCCAAATATACATTCTGGTGCGATTCTGGCGCCAGGATCGCTTCTGGGGCCGTCTATCTTTTTATGTCGCCAGAAGCGATTCTGGCGTGCTGGTGCTCTTGGCAGGCCTGGCGCCAGATGCACCAGCTCAAAAACATTTTCCTGATGCGTTCCTGGATGTAAATCGGCATGCCCAGCCAGTGAGAGTTTGCAGAGACGGAATTTATGCCATCACCCAATTCGGATGGTAAGGCAATTCTGAAAGTTCCAGTGCTGCGGGATATACATTTTAGAACTACTAAATGAATTCCAATTAGCTTACAGACCCATATTTGTTGGGTCACTCGGCATGAGTGACGCAATCGGCGGGCTGATCCAGCGCCAGTGCTGTCACGTGAAGGTTGATGGCCGAAATCAGGTGGAATCCCGGAGCAACTGGAGATACATTAGGCTTCTGAGGGTTGCCACAAGAACTTAACACCTGAAAGGCGTAGGGACACAGGTCGATAATCATTTGCCAATAATTGTAAGCACCAGATAGATTGGCCTTATCTGCAAAGAATCAACAATGGATCTAAACCGATGTTGTGAACACCAACTTGCGATGTCGTTCTTGATGCTGTCAGCCTTGGGGCAGATGAGTGAAAGACACTGATGCAATAGAGATGCATTCAATTTCAAATGGCTGGCATTTTGAAAAGCATGACCTGATGCAATAGAGGTGCATTCAAAGGGCTGGGATTTTGAAAAGCGTGCATTATAATCCTTAAAAAAGGCACAAAATCTGTTGGTCTGGGGTTCAATCCCCTTAGGTGGCTCTTATTTTGCTTTAATTTGGTTGGAAAGACTAAGAACCTAAGACATGGCCAGGGAAGTGGCCCACAAGAGTATGATGGCTTCCCACAACCTCATCCATACGAAAATCCATGAAAAATCACGTTCTGGGTCAGGTTGTCTTCGCGGCGATTCAAGATTACATAATACAGTCTTTAGCTGTGAAGCAAAACACTCAGATTGCGTGGAAGATTGCGCGGTCAGTAATGCTCCAATGGCGTCAATTCTAGTTGTAAATTAGTGGGGGTCCCTCCCGGCTAGCCTAACGAAGTAAACGAGGATCATTGATTTCCAACGCCATGCGCTCTCGCAGGCACGGCACATCATTCTGGTCGAATGGAAATGACCGGGCTGAGCGGGCAAGATAAAAGATGAAACGATATGCAAAAAGACCGCAATCATAACTGATCAGTGCTATCCATTCCTTAGACGCACAGCGGGGCAAATGGCCCTGAGACTTCGTTGGCTTTGGAATGGTTTGCTGAAAGTCAAGTCACGTGGTTTAAAATGTGGGCCATTGAAAGGGTGTTTCAAAATGTGGGCCATTGCAAAAGTAATCGGGTCACGCGGTTCAAAACGTAACCCAGTAATTGCGCTCTGGAAAGCGCAATAACAAGTCACGCGGTTCAAAATGTCGACCATCAAACCATTTTCTCCAGTAGCAGGCAAGAAATTTCGATGTATTGAACGTATAAAACATGTATTTACGCTGTATTTATTAATAATGTTATCCTGCATATTTAATGCACCTGGCCGTCGGCTGCGTCCCATTTGGCATCCTCCATAATAGTGGCGCGATTGCTATTGCAAGGGACAGCCTACTGCAAAACATTCGTCAACAACAAGGTCTCGAATACTTTCCACTGCCAAAGCCATATAAGGTGCTTTGCCATGCAAGTAAAGGAAGTCCTATCGTGTTCCTGAACAGCCACAGGAGTGACAAGCAGGGCACGGCAGAGCATCCCGTGTTTTGCGAAGGGCGCCCGGCGACACGACGTCAAAATGGTGCAAAGGGAAGAGAGGAAATAATAACATTCGAACCGTGCGATATTAGACTAAGGTAAAACAAGTTCTAAACTCGATTAAATGGTTTGAAGGATGTCAAGTCACGTGCTTAAAAATGTAAACTAAAAGCCAATACTGTAGGGTGTTGGGTGATGCTGGAAATAAATTTACTACATAACCAAGACCTGAGATAAATTGGCGCAACTGTTCTCGATAGGATGTCTACCTTCACTGTAACACACCGGGGAACCAGTTGGTTCCATGTAGCCATTCAGGATGGGGCTTCAATGCTTAGGTGGCCAACTAGCCGGTCTTTGATAGTATAACTATTGAGATGTCAGGGTATAGTGTTGAACGAAACAAAATTTAAAACCCGTTTACCATTGCAAAGCGTATTGTTCAAACAAACCAAATAAGGTTACTGTGCCCAAACCCACCAGATCTTTACGAAATTTTGTCTGTAAATTATGGCGCGAACAAACTGTCGTGGGAAAAGTATAGGTGGTTTGAGGGGTATAGCGATTACAGCTGTTTGCAATGAGCTTGACAGTAGCAAAATAATTGTAAACAAGAGCAAATTTGATCCCGCGACTTCTTCGCCCCGTTTCTTCCTCATTTCTTGCCGCCCAGACCTCTGAATAGGTGCATTCGAACCGCATTCCAGAGGCGCTTCTAACCATGCCCATCTCAGCCGCGCACTGTATATTCCCATTTTGACCAATTTCGGCGTCGATCGCCCGAGTCGCGTACTTGTCGCGTCTCTCCCGAGCGCAATTCTGGCTGGATTCCCCTGGTTCTAGGTGCGTTCGGCAGCGTTTTGGGAGCGCTTTCCAACCGTACTCACTTCATTCGTTAGATCGACTCTCTGCACTACCCCAATTTACCGTCTGCCCGCCGCGGCTCTTTCTTGTCGCGTCTCTTGTGGAACCAATTTTTCCCCGAATTCCCTCAGCCTGACCTCGTTCTAAAGCCCCGAATCGCCCGCATCTTCCAGCTCGGCTTCATTTCACTCCGTACTTTATTGAATTCATATCTTGTCTCGTTCTATGCCGATGGCCCCTCGCACCTCCACACGCACATCCAACCGCGCCTCGGCCACCGGAATTCACAAAAACATCGCCAATATTGCTGCCAGCGATTTACTCGACTCGGACGATGAATTCCCCGTTGATCCTTCGCTTGCGGATCTGGATATGACTCTCGTGAACTCCAATGGCTCTGATAACAAGGAGGAGGATGTCAACAAGGTGCAAGAAGCGAGTGAAGATGAGGAGGAGGACAGTGAGGAGAGCGAGGAGGAGGAGGGTAGTGAGGAGGAGGAAGAGGAGAGCGAGGAAAGCGAAGAGGAGGATGCAACGGCGGGTAAACGAAAATGGACGGCAAAGGAACCAGATGCGTCTCGTCTATCTATTCCATGGTAATCATGCTGAAGATGTGCATTCTTTAGCCAAAGAGCAGCCCGTAACGAAGAAAAGGCGAGGACCCGCCAAGACGTCCGCCGAGAAGCCTGCAGGTCCGTAATCACTCGAAAATTAGCTACGTTCCTTCGATAATCCGCTCATTAGATGATCGTAAAATCACTTACACGATATCCATCTTCTCTGCCGCGGAGATGAAGAAGAGTAAATCAGCGAAAAAGCCCACTAAAACCGCCATCTTAACCCTTCACAATTCGGAACCTTTCGATACACTCCAGGCCCAAATCCTCGTCCGAATTGCTGCCGCCTTACATCCCGCACAGGAAGATTATAACGACTACAATATCGCATTTACTGTCTCTCGGCAAGTTACGGACCCCGTCACTCTCGATTCCGAAGAGACTTACACCCACCTCGTTAACCATGCTCTCAAAATTAACTCGACCCCTTGCGCGAAGATTGTTGTTGAGGCAAAAGAGGTATGTTCAAGGAGTATCCCGTCGGGTCGCCGTGTAATGATTTCAACCCAAGGATCGTGCAGGAAATAAAGAAAATAATGCGATCGAGATTGATGACGAGTCCGGAGACAAGGCGAAGCACAAAGGCCGGCCGAAAACGAAGGTGAGCATTAACAGGTTGATTGAGACCCTGGAAACCAATGCCCTTCAGATCTCGAATGCCCAGCAAATTCTTCCCGGAAATGTCGCTTTGAACGAAAAGATCGGCATTCTGCGGGCACGATGGCAATGTCCAACCCCCGGTGGTCCCTGCGGTAGCGAACATTGCTTCGTCCAGCCTGACGCGCCAGAGCATTTCCCGCTCAGCAACGCCCATTTCGAGTCTTGGGGCTCCGCAATGGTGCGCACTTCGTATTTCCCCACACCGTACTTGCTCAATAGGTCTTTCTATGCAGCTGAAAGGCAAGACCTACGCGGATGAGGACAAACCCCCGAACGGCGACCCTTTCGATGGAGTCAACGACAAATCTCTTGCAGCGCGTTCACCTATTTTACAACGAAGACTCGATTTGAAGGCTGAAAAGAATGCCGCCGCTGCGCCACAAATCAACTTTAACTTTCCTCCCGAGTTGCTTCAGATACTCCTTCCTGCCCCTACCCCTTCCCCCGCCCCCGCACCAGCTCCTGCACCAGCTCAACCCCCAGTTCCTCCCGCTTTCCAAACGGCAATGCTGATTCCATACCCGCTTGTCCCCGGGCCGAAAATGTCGATTGAAGAGTTCTGCAAGGAATACGAGCTCGACGACGATATCCGTGATCACTTCCGGCAGCACAAGTTCAAGTCGACCAGCTCATTTCAGTACATCGAGCTCACGGAACTGAAGGCGATGGATTTTTTAGCTGGCGAAGTCGCGGAATTGAAGGTCGCTATTGCGGGATGGGCATGGCAACCGTAGATTTTTTTATTCTGTGTACCAGCTCACGGCCTGCGTGTAAATACTTCGATTAGAAATAACCAACATGTATAAAATACCCAATGGCATCCTCCTCAGTAATTACGTTGAGCACTTCAAGCAAGTCGTAGAGGAAAGCGTGAGGGGCAGAGTGATCTCCATAGGTGAACAGGTCATTGTGACGACGAATCCATGCTTTGATCTTGGAGAAGGCCTCCTCGATGGGGTTCAAATCAGGCGAGTACGGCGGCAGGAAAACGAGTCGTACGCCTACACCGCAAGATGTTACCAGTCATCTGAGGGGGGAAAAGCACCGCTTACCGAAACGATCACATAGCTCGAGGACTTCCTCTCCATGGTGAATTCTTGCGTTGTCCATAACTAGTACGCTCAGCGGCCCGGGGAACGGCGAACACAACGGTAACTGATGAGGCGTCAAACGAGGAATGCATGGAAAAAAAAAAAAAACCATACGCACCACTTGGAACTCCAAAAACTCGAGATACTCCTTGCGTTTCATTGGGCCCTCGACCACCTTGCTTGCCATGATACCGTCCAACGTAAGCAATGCCGTAGCAGTCGCCCGTCTCGCACGGACGAACTTCTGCCGCTTCACCGCTCGTTTACCCTTCGGGGCGCGACCTCGTCGGCGTGCGTGAGTTTTGTCATTTTTCGATGTTTCGTCCAGAAAGCCTAGATACTCCGGCGGATATTGGGCTGCTTCACGGATATAGTTAAGGCGTGTCGGCTCGCTGCACTCCATCTAGCGATAACCTTGAGTTTTTTGGTGGACATGCCGGCACGCTCGAGCTCGCGGTGGATAGTTGTATAATGAACCGAGATGAAGCGGTTGGTCTTGAGAAGGCGCAGGAGCTCATCGAGGAACCAGTCTGGACTGTACCGCACAAGTCGCAGAAGGTATTGGATGTCGTCGAAGTGCAAAAGCCGTGACCGTCCCGGATTCTTCTTAGTGTGGCGTACAACGTCTCCTGTGGTCCTCCAGAGGTACAGGACACGATAGAATGTGCTTTCGGAGAATCCGACGCAGTTTAGAATGTCCTTGAGTCGCAATTGACCGTGCTCGTATAAGCTAATTGCTGCAATCTTGACGTCTCGGCTAATCTTGCGATACATCGTGGTGAAAGACTGGAGAATGGATGAGCTCTGCTGTAAAAGAGGAGCCCAAACGCGCATACATAGGAGGAAGTAGTTCTGAGCAGCAAATCGGACAGCAGAAGAAGTGTAGGTTGCAGGAAAAGGATAGCTGTAGAATGGAAAGGAGCCGGAAATTCGGAGCTTTAGAACGAGGTCAGGCTGAGGGAATTCGGGGAAAAATTGGTTCCACAAGAGACGCGACAAGAAAGAGCCGCGGCGGGCAGACGGTGAATTGGGGTAGTGCAGAGAGTCGATCTAACGAATGAAGTGAGTACGGTTGGAAAGCGCTCCCAAAACGCTGCCGAACGCACCTAGAACCAGGGGAATCCAGCCAGAATTGCGCTCGGGAGAGACGCGACAAGTACGCGACTCGGGCGATCGACGCCGAAATTGGTCAAAATGGGAATATACAGTGCGCGGCTGAGATGGGCATGGTTAGAAGCGCCTCTGGAATGCGGTTCGAATGCACCTATTCAGAGGTCTGGGCGGCAAGAAATGAGGAAGAAACGGGGCGAAGAAGTCGCGGGATCAAATTTGCTCTTGTTTACAATTATTTTGCTACTGTCAAGCTCATTGCAAACAGCTGTAATCGCTATACCCCTCAAACCACCTATACTTTTCCCACGACAATTTTCGGCAAGAAATGAGGAAGAAACGAGGCGAAGAAGTCGCGGGATCAAACTTGCTCTTGTTTACAATTATTTCGCTACTGTCAAGCTCATTGCAAACAGCTGTAAACAAGCATGTTCCTGGCTGCGAGTACAACATGAACATGTGCCCTCCGAATAGAGGCGTTCACTTCGACGTTTTTCTCCGACCTTTTGCAAAGGCTCCGATATCAGCAAAGAGTACTCGCTTGCGAAACAATTCTCGAGATGGCTACGTGATGCTTTGCTTGTGTAGGACAAAATTGACAAGACTCGCGTCGAAGCAGTCCTACATGTTGTTTAGTCACCTGAAATTTCTGGGGTGGGGACGACCAACGGCCGATCAAAGGAAGGTCGCACCGAATTGCGGGATACCCACTTTGATGTTTCCGCTGCCGAGTCCGCAATGCAAAGAAATAAAAATCTGAATTTACGTTTGTGATTTGAAAGCCTCTGGGCGTCAAAACATCATCCGGCGACCGTGTCAACTGCGCTTTCCATAACTCTGGAGCTGATTTACCCAGAGCGGAGTTTAAAAGCTTCAGACAGGCTTAATTTGATAAAGAGTAGGAATTATTTGGTGATGTTGATTCCTTCTTGCCTCTTCCCATCATGTCGCTCAGGCTGGCGCCAGAACTGATAGACGTGATCATTTCCAACATCGCCGGAGGGGGACCGGGACGGAAGGCCAGTCTCAAATCGTGCTCATTGGTGTCTCACAGATTCCTGGTCCCCAGCCAGCGATTCTTTTTTCGCTCATTTTGTCTGCATAATTCGAACGCAATTATGTTATGCGCATTTTTAAAGGACTCCAAGCATCTTGCATCATATGTGCGCGATCTTCAAGTTGATCTTGATTTCGTGCGCCAGGACATCCAGGCTGTAGCCGCCACGCTATTGCGTCTTTTTTCCAACGTCAAGCGCGCCTCACTGTCTGTGGGTCACTGGCTTGCGGACTCATTCCCCAGAACCAGTCACCTGGCCATCATCGACTTTCTCTCTTTGCACTCCCTGCAATCAATTTTGTTTCTTGGCCGTGCCAATGGCAGCCTTCCCTCCTCGGTTCTTCTACATGCCCTGTCGTTCCGTACAGCCGTGGCGCTGCAGCACATACTGGTGCACCAGGACAACCATTTCATGCCCTCTCCTGTTGTCCACCAAGAAAGATCACCTCTTTCTCACCTTGTGCTTGCACTGCAGCCGGGGATGATACCCCCTGTTCGAGATCTATTATTGGACCCTGCCCTAGCTCACCGTGTGGATACTATCCAGCACCTGAGGGTTGCCCGTATTTCCCCGCCGATCAACTTTTCGCTCCATGGTCTGGAGAACGTTGCGCTGCGGTGTTCGGAAACACTCCAACATTTGGACATCGACTTAAATGGTGCGTCCTCGGATACATTTTTTTTTTCTATGTCTGATTTCATTTCATTAGACGAAAGCGCCATCAATCTCCCTGCGCTCCCCGACCTCCGATTCCTCACACTCAGGGACTCTGTTCGCAAGGCCCACGTCCCTGGCACTCTCATGTATGCGCTTGCCACTCTTCCGACCTGTATGCCCCAGGTGGAGGTTATAACCGTCGTCATCCACGCGAACGAGCATCGTGAAACAAATTTCATCGCTTCTCCAGACGCCGATGCTGCGTTGACCTCTCTACAGCGCCTCCGCGCTGCGCAATTTATCCTAGCTTCACAGACATCCAATGGGGTGCTACACTTCAGGGTGTGTGTGGAGATGCGACTACCCTTGGCCAGGGAAGCCCGTCTGCTCTCCTTTTTCGAACGCAACTGGTTCGCGAAACAGCGTTATTTGGATTGTTTTGAGAAGTAGCATGTCCCTCGGTTTCCATGCCGATCGTTCAGCTTCCTTTGCCTCTCTCGCCCGCTTTCCGGCTAACCATATATATTTTGTCCACCTTGCCCTCCGTCCAGTCGCCACCGTCGTCATCTTCTTGAGCGGATCCTTCCCAGCTGCCTTCATCTCCTACCCATGTACCTATCTACCTGCAACTCTGGACAAACGAAGTCAACTATGGAACAAGATAGCATTCAGGGTAGTACTAATATTATACCAGTAGTATGTATACTCCAATATCTGACCTGTGTGTGTGACATCGGATTGTTTCTGCGATAAATGATGTCTAGCCTAGTCCAAACATGTTCAAATGAGCTGATTCTTTACAACAACGAACTAACATACGTTTAGAAAACTGTCATAGAGCCAGAATCCCATATAATTTCGTCTATGATGCCTGTAATCCCTTCTGGACGATGGACAATCCACTCTGATCTGGAAATATTGCGAGAATTGAATGCAACCATGAACTTTATGAAATTCTGGCTCTATGACATCATTCATAATCCACGTAAGTCTTTTGTCTCACAAAACCAGGCCGTTTGAACAAGTTCCAGGCTTGCTAGAGGGCGTCCAACACCCAAACAGCCTGAAATCCAAGATTATCCACGATGAAATATTTTGACAGGTTTCTCTCCATCACTAATTCCGCATCAATTATTAGCCTGAATTATCTAGCATGATTTCATCCAAATCCATGAAGAACTGACCGAGATCTGAGGAATTCTTTGAAAACATCCCAAACAGGAATTTTTCATCTGCGCCTTCGGTACTGCCAATGGCTGTAACTTAGCTTCTAATAAAAGTTGGATTCTGTAATTGGTTGGGTGACATTCTGAATGTCTAAGATCCAAAAATAAGTGACCTGAGGATGGGCCCCAAGACCTTGCTCAATGCTGACCTTCAAGCTGTTGAGCTTGCTAGATGGCAGTCAACCCCAAAAACAGCCCAAATTCCAAGTTCATCTACTATACAATATTTTTTACAAGTTTATTTCTATCACTAACTCCGCATGAATTAGCCTAGCAAATCCAGCCTATTTTCAAGCTAATCTGTTCAGAATTGGCCGAGCTATGGGTAATCCTTTGAAAACGTCCCAAACAGGAATTTTTTTGGCCACGCCCTCGGTACTGTTATTAGCTGTAAATCCATGTTCAGTTGACGAAGAAGGTGAAACTCGGCCCAGAGGAAGATCCAAATGACTTCCCGTGAAAGGCAAAAATGCTATAACACCCAATAGCTAAACCGCCCTTTGCAAGATTGTCTTCATGGTCCGCTTGTGCTCAATTCTCATCAAATTCAAGGACGGGCGGGAAAGGAACCATCGCGTGCGACACCAGACTATCAGATGAAAGTACCGGTCGGCTCAGATACAAAACCTTGATGGAACTCCGAAAGGAAATTGATGATCCCACCATGGGAACATTACTGTCGTTAACTTTGCACAGCCATCCGATTTTGGGCACCGGTCCGCAAGGAGGGGGAGCAAGCTTCTCCAATTAATGGATTCCCAATTACAGTCAATTACACATTTAGATATCCTTCGGGCAGAAGGTATCTCTCAATCCAGGAAAAGATCCGATTGCTTACTCAAAACCAACGGCAAAAATAACGCATGCCGAGCAGCGCCATCAGTTTACATACTCCTCTTCACACAAAGACTAAGAAATAACACCGCCGCCGGGATCTAGGGCCGGTGATGTCCCGGTTTTCTATATAAGCGCTGCACAACGCACTTCACTCATCCAACATTCAACCCACCAGGAGGTAGCCTTTTGATTCCATTATTTACGAACCCACTATGGGCAAGTTGAGCTCAAAGTGAGCCTGCGAGCGAGAGCTCAACACAGGCTGACTAAGAGAGTGATAAGTAATGCTATGAGACCGGAGGCCGTCCACTCCGGTCCAGATATATATGTAGTCTTTTCCAAGTACTCGAGTTGTCTTCGACACTATTGCTCCAGCTTTTTAAAGTGGTGAACTTCGTTGTTTTGGTGTCTTGTCTCCCTTTCCTTCTGGCTCCGAAACTTACTCTGAAACCTCTTTGGACCTATCCGACGTTTTTCGCAGCCTAGTTAAGTACCTTCACGTTTTGGGACGGGGACTTGCTGGCTGTGCTGAAGTTGGTGTCGTCGATGAAACCATACCCCCAACTGACAAAGACGCCGATTGCCCTGAGTCTGTTGAGTCGGTTGATGGTAAGTAGAAAGACTATCACCGATAATGCAGAGCCCTGAGGTGCGCCTTCCTTAGTGCACCGGAATGTAGTCGTGCGGACGCCGTCAATGACTATGGTGAGCAGATGGTGGTGGAGGAAAGATGCGACCCAGCGGATAAGTTGCCTAGGAAAGCCCAAGGATGCTAATTCCTCGACGACCACGCGATGCGAGACCCGATTGAGCGCGCCTTTCAAATCGTAGAAGAGAGTCAAGACTGTGTTGCCAGCGTCCAGCTCCTTGCGAACACGGTGAATGTACCCGTCGACTGCCTGGAGTGTGCTGTGCGGAGGTCGTCCTCCATACTGGGCGTCGTCCAGGAAACCGAGGGATTCGGGAGGTTTGGCAAGGATGTGGAGAATTATGCCCGGCGGACAGGTGGGAAAACACGGGAACAACTACGAAATGATATTGGAGCAATTTCCATGATATTCGCCCGCAGAGGTGGATATCTGGCGAAAGATGTAATAAGCCCGATTTGCAGAATTTTTTCTGGTCCCTCTCGAGGTCATGCTTTTCAAATGGCAGCCTGGTGTCTTGTATTGTTTGACTCGAGGTCATGCCTTTCAAATGGCAGCCCGGTGTATTGTATTGTTTGGCTCGAGGTCATGCCATTCAAATGGCAGCCCTGTGTATTCAGCCACCAGGTGCAAAAATACGCGAAATTCACTGGTAAATCACTCAGACACTGTGTACATGGCCATTTTTGTGTGTCCTGGCTTCAATACGATGGTTAGATGCCTGCAAAGCTTAAATCCGTCAAGTGCTCTCTTTTGGCTTTCCAAACCGACCAAAACACTCGAAAATGCAGCCAGATCACGGGGTCTAGACACCTACGGAACAGCCACCGGATGCGAAAATTCGCTCCCTCTCGCAGCCACATGATGCCATCAAATCGCCTTTTTGGGACGCAAGGCTTCTCAGAAGATCTCGCCGCGCTCCGTACACTGGGACGGACATCACAAATAGGGTTTTTATAGGTTCTATGGGGGACTTATATGCGCACTTGTAATTCATATTGCTTCCAATATACTTGACTGCGACCAAACGAACGCGCTCTACAGAGGTTGAAATAGTACAGTAAGATGATCACTGTTCCCAGCTCTCCCCATCAAATTTCAGGGAATCCGATGGCCATCCACCGCCCTGCGACCCATCTTGGAACCCTTTCATTCTCTTTCTTCCTCCTCTTCGCTCCCTCGTCCAACACAGCGATATACAAACTCGGAATTATCGATCGCCTGAGATTATTGTTGGGAGGACGGACTGGGGTCCGCGTATAGATATTTGGAGCATCGCATGTCCACTGCTCCGTTGCCCGTGCCGGGTATCTTCGTATCTTCATTATACCGAGCGGAGTACAGTCGCATAGCCTAGCGCGGCCAGGTACGGCTACCCTCAATCCAATGCAATCCGGCCTCGGCTGCCGGCTGCCGTGTGTGTCATTGGACCTTCGTCCGGGAAGTCCGTCCGACGGTTTAAGCCAAAGAGCTTGACGTGTTGCATGAGTAAACAAAAAACTCTTTGAAAATAAAAGGCTGTTATCTATAGTAGCGGATCACAATTGACTTGCTGCTCGGATATGTGATTGCCCCAGAATATGCAGCAATGTCCGCAAAGGCACTAACACAACCCTGAAGCTCTATGTATATGAAGCCAGAAGTAGCTGTGGGGGAGCTGATTATGTGTGCAACATTCTCATAATCTTCGTCCGCATAAATAAAGCTATGGCCGGAATAGGTGACCGATGGTGTCCTGCAGTGGAAGAGTGCAGGAGAGTAAGGGGGCCCGAGGACATCGCGGCGGATGGCCAGGGTGTAGCAACAGGTCATAGCGCCACACCTCGTCGTCGACGCCGTACCTCCGGCGACGGATGGCCCACAGCCGATATGCGTGATCTCGAAGGGGTCGACATGAACTGAGACGTAAAAAAAAAATCCGTGATGTCTTTGGGAGCCTCTAGAGTGAGTCCGGAAATTTTGTCGATGAAGACAGATTTCAAGTCGCCAATACCGATGCCGATTGCGGGTGACCAATAGGGCTTCAATGTTTCCCAGGAGATAATGTGGACTTGGTTGTCCATCGACACGATCATGTGCTCCGGAACCAGGTCGATATTGGCCTGCGGTTGGTGAGCTAACAAAGTCGCAACAGAGGCGATCAATGCACTCACACAATTTAACACCAACAATAACTTGGTTTTCCAATCGAGAACAAGATACTCACCCATTGGCACCGGGAGTACAGCGCAAATAAAACCAGAAATGGATGCGGCACCGGAGCCAGGAATGGGGTCGGAGGTGTCCAACAGAGGAGAACGAGTGACTAGCAGATCATCGTGGGTCCCGGTGCTCAGATTCAGATCAAAAACCTTGATGAAGCTGGCCCAAAGAGACATCAGTTCCCAGAAATGGGTATTGATTAGATGAACTGACTCGGCTGGGTGGTGCCCGGCCACACTGCTTTCGTATATCAGAATCGTCAATCTTTCCCCACCGCCGTTCTCCTCCGCAGCGAAGCAAATAACTTCCCCGCCTTCGACGAGTGGAGTGTATCCCCACACCAAGTGATCTCGGGCGACACCCCAGCATTCAAGCGCCCCATAGTTGTGGAAGAGAACGTGGCCCCCGCTTCGGAGTAATTTGGCATGGTGATAGCCAGTCAAAGCTGTCTTAACCCATACGCCTTGGTGGACCCTCAAAAGTATGGGTTATCGCAGCGTATGGGTTTCAAGAGCCGTGGGAAAGCTCTCGGCAAAAGCCGGACTCTGATGCAGGTCGAATTTGAGCCGCAAAAACCTATGTAAAGGTCTAAAATAATGGGTTAAACCGAAGGAGCCTCACTTGAAGCCTTTTTCTTGCTGTCGAACATACCTGTCAATGACCGGATCACGACAGCCCATTTCGGAAGGCCAACTATCGCTCCGATTCTGTTCCAAATGCCATTGTTCAGGGTCAAAATACTGTATATGGCCTTCTCCACCAATTCTTACTTGAGAAACCTTCAAAACATGTGAGAATTATACATACAATACACCAAAAGTATCTCAAAAGTATGGGTTTTTGCTCTCAGAAATGTATGGATTATGGAATATTAGAGAGTTATGGGTTTCTATTATGGCACCAACTTGGTGGCCAGCCAAAAGCTATGGAGTTTCACAGATTATGGGTTATCAGAGCTATGGGTTAAGACAGCTTTGACTGTAGATGTGTGTGGAGAATTAGATTCAGGCGGGGCCCATAACCTATTGAAGGTACGGACTTAAGTGGGTAGTATTTGCAGAAGAACTGAAATATATTCAGTGAAGTACTACAGTTTAAATACAACTGAGAATGCATACAGCTATGAATCTATATGTAGGTATGTGGAAAATGACAATCTTACTACTTAATGGGGACAAGTATACACTGTACAAGTAAACACGAACAGCACGCATATGAGTAGGAATGAGTCCAATAAATAGAGATAGCGGGACATAAGCCCCTGCTGTGTTGCGCCGGAGTTCGGCTTGATATCCAACACAATGTACACCGCCCTTGGCGCCGCAGAGGGTGCACCAGTGGTTGCCTTGGTTGCAGTTATCACCGCGGGTGCAACCAACTTTCCCGTTGAACGAGAAGCAATATGATTGGGCTTCGCGGTCCTTGAAGGCAACACCGGCCTTGAAGATAAGGATAGTCTCCCTGCCGTTGACGATCCACTTTGCTTTGCAAGCTTTCGAATGGTGCGTCGGGTATAACTCTTACCCTAGCTACACGTATTTATTTAGTGTCTATAACCCACCCGAATCTGACGATAGTGCCATCTCCACACTCAAACTCTTCCTCACCACCCTGTTCCCACTCCCCCGAACCACTCCTTCATCATCCTCGGTGACTTCAACAAACATCATGTAATCTGGACAGGTCCCAATTTCCCTCACCGCACCGCCCGAAGCGACGCTTCCGAGCTAATCTCCATGATGGCCGTCAACGATCTGCGCCAGCTCGTCAAGGCAGGAACACCCGCCTTCTACTCCGCCCCTCATAACACCTGGTCCACGCTCGACCTTGTCTTCGCGTCTGGAGGGCTCGCTGACCGACTAATCAGATGCACCACGCTCCCCGGCCACGGCTCTGACCACGTCGCCATCCGCGCCACCTTTGACGTCTCTGTCTTCCACTGCGAAGTCCCGCTGCGCCGTAACTACCGTGATGCAGACTGGAAGGAATTCTCCGCTCGGCTGGATAAGCACCTGGCCACTAGCCCTCTGCCCCGGCTGCCGCTTCCCAACCGCGAAGATCTGGACGCGTACATTGATGCACTCACGCGCGTCCTCGTTAGTGCTCTGGAGGAACACGTCCCCCTTTCACGGCCCTCCCTGTACGCGCGCCGATGGTGGAGCAAGGACCTCTCCGCCCTCCGCAAGGACTACAACCACACCCACCGAGCTATCGCCAAAGACGACCCCGCAGGTCCAAGCTGGGAAGCCATGCGCGCCGTGCGAACAAATACCACAGCGCAATTCGGCGTGAGAAGCGAGCTCACTGGCGACGCTACATCACGAACCTCCCGCGCATTGACATCTGGAAAGCGGTGAAATATGCGGTGCCGGACTCTAGCGCCCCATCGCATTCTCGCATTCCCGACCTCATTGCGCCGGACGGAAGCGTCGCCACCTCTCCCGCACAACAAGTTCTTCCCCCCGCGCCCCCGATCCCCCCTCCTGCTGCCGAGACCCTCCCCTCACCCTCCCCCGCACCCACCTTCACCCTTGAGCACATCCTCCGCGCGATAAGCAATATCTCGCCTTGGAAAGCACCTGGCCCGTCGGGTATCCCAACATCGCCATCTCAGCCGCCTGGGAAGTCATCGCACCCCTCCTCCTGAAAATCCTCGAGGCGGGCTGGCTACTTCCCCACGGCGTGGAAGATCTTCCTCACCGTCGCCCTCCGCAAACCAGGCAAAAGTGACTACACAGTCCCCGGCGCATACAGACCTATAGCGGAGGAGGAAGGCCTCGGTAAGGTGATCGAGTCGGTGCTCGCCGACTGGCTGTCGAGCTTCGCAGAGGCGAACGGACTCCTCTCCCCGAATCAGTTCGGCGGGAGGCCGGGGCGGTGCACGGTCGACGCCCTCCTGCAGATCACGCAGAAGGTCAAGGACGCGTGGAGGGTAGGCAAGGTCGCAAGCGCGCTACTGATGGATGTATCCCAGGCTTTCCCCTCCGTCAGCCATGACCACCTCCTCCATCGTCTAAGGACGAAGCGCGTCCCCAAGCAAATCGTCGACCTCCTCGCCAGCTTCCTCACCGACCGCTCCACCACCCTCATCTTCGACGACCACCGCTCTACGCCGTGCGCAGTGCCCAACGGCCTCCCCCAGGGATCGCCGCTCAGCGCACTGCTCTACCTAATCTTCGCGGACGAGTTCCTGGGCAACGGCACAACGGGATACATTGACGACAACACCCGCTTGGAGGTCAACTACTCCATAGAAGAGAATGTCGAGGCGCTACGCAAGCACATGGAGATGGACGCACTCCCCCGCGCCAAACGCCTTGGCCTGGACTTTGACCTCCCAAAATTCCAGCTGGTCCATTTCGTCTCCCCGCGCCGCCACCGCGAGCATTACCGCCCCACCCCTCTTACCATCGGCAACATCACCGTCCCCGCCTCCAGCAATGTCAAGTTGTTAGGAGTGGTCCTCAACAACAAGCTCATGTTCCGCAGCCATGTCGAGATCACCCGAAAACGCTGTACCAACGCTGTGCTAGCCCTGTCGCGCATCTCCTCCCCCACCTTCGGCCTCCCACACTCCTACATGCGCCAACTCTTCCTCACCATCGTTGTCCCACGCATGGAGTACGCGCTCCCGGTTTGGTACATGCCGGTGTCGTCGAACGAGGATGCAAGGAGGCCGGAACAGTCTGTGTGGCCAAGGCCCTTGGGAAAGTGCAACGGTATGCTTCCAGTGGGCGGGCTACGCACGACGGCGACCGACACACTCGACTTCCACGCGAACCTCCTCCCCGTACACATCCGATTGAACAAGTCCGCGTTCAACGCAGGAACACGCCTCGCCTCCCTCCCTCCCTCCAACCCTATTCACCACATTGTACGACGGTTGCCTTCCAATGTAAGCTTGACTGAGGCAAAGGAGAGGTGCTGTGGGGAGAGGGAACATCCTTGGCATTACCTCTGCTGTGTGGCAGATGTAAGAGTGTGGGAAGAGGAAGTAGAGCTTGAGTGATGCCTTCGTGATGCATCAAAAATGTGGCCTCCCAGAGTTGCAGATCCAACACATAGTACTCTTGGGAGTGTAATATGAGATTTAAGGGACATTGGATGGTATTTAGCAAAGACAAGGACCAAGAACAGGAAAGAAAAAATCTGCGGCTTTGCGCAATACACAAAAGCCGCATGCGGCTCGTGCGGCTTTTGTGCAAGCTCTCTATTTAAACCGCAGTGTAATTGACACTCCCAGCAGAAATTGCAGAGCCCCACTGCATGGAGCTTCTGCATGCTGGGAGTGTCAGTTGCACTGTTTTCTTTTTTTCATGCCAATGTCCTTCAAAATTCCGAGATAGAGTAGTGTTCAAATAAATAATTTTTTTTGTCGTGGTAATAAGGAATCAAGGAAACTCTTTCGGGCCCCGGCCCGGATGGCGGGGTTTTCCACCCCAGACCCCGACCGCTGCGCGGAGCTTACCGCTCGCCGCGGGGGCCCACTGCGTGGTGCTTCCGCCAGTGGCGCCAGAAAATCTGGAGGGAAAAAAAGAGATCCGCCTGGATCGAACACGAGACCTCCACAAAACATTAGAAAATACAGAGGAAACTTTCTAACAGACAGAGTTCAAGACACCATACAAGAAGTATGGTCATTAATCAGGTCTAGTGGTGAGGAAGGCGTGCGCACGGCACAGCCACCAAAGTTCCGGGCGTAAGTTTGAATTCGCTTGTTTACGTACTGGAATATATTCCATCACTTCACGCTCAAATTAACCGATGCGGAGTTCCACGCATTACTTCGCCAGCAACCGAAGGAATAGAAATAAGCACCCACCAATATCAGTATTCCTAGAGTTCCGCCGCACTTTGAGCTGTCCCCACGTCATGAAACCCACGCCCAGAACCAGAACAACACTACTTCCGGGTGTATTTTAGGATGTCCTTGCATTAGTCTACCTTATCGCGGAAGTCCGGCCAATGCCCTCCGCACATTTCTATATAGTATTCAAGGCTAGCTGAACAGTGAGTTACAGTGCTGCCGGTCAGCTCAGCGCTATGTCAGGGGCTCAAATGGCGAATGCATCTCCAGCAGAAATCGCAAGGGGTCTTATTACTTTCCTTGGCGAAGTCTCCAAAGAAGAGGGAGTCAAAGTACTGGCGGCATTACTTTCGATGCAGTTAGTACATGGTAATGACTTGGACGCTCCAGACTGACGCAGATAACATTGGCATCTCAGGAGAGGAGATTTTGTATCATACATCCGGTACTGCGATAGAGGATATTCGATTCAGGCGACCCGAAGGACCTCGCCGCGGTACAGCCACGAATCCTGACAGGCCCGGATCTTCCGATACGCAAGACGAGGTGAGAGTAGCAGAAGATTTGATCGTGAATCCGGAGTGGCAGCGTGATCAAGACCTCATCGACAATCTGGAAAGTGAATTGCACCAGGCGCTTAGCAGGATTGAAGAATATGAAGCGCAGCTTCAGACTATGCATGTGAGTGTTCACTGTCGTGTTCCAACTGCCCGGCGCTATAGCTCAGGGCAGAAAAACTGGAAGAAAGAGCTAGAACGGCTGCGGGCAGAACGTGCAGAAAGGGAGACGGAACTAACGACTCAGAAGAAGAAATTTGAAGAGGTGAAATCGTTGATCGGAGGGTTCGATTAGCTTATCAAGAAAATCCAAGATTTGGAAGCGGAATCCGCCAATATTCGGAGTCACTATCAGGTGACTGTTTTTCGCTGAAATTGAGCCCCCCTAATCGCATGTGTTGAACGAAGCACAGCAGGAACTCCAACGACAAGCATCGGAAAGTGACACTTACACGAAGCAGAAAGACGCAGAGTTGGAAACGGTAAAATCACAATACGAAGATACAGTGAGCGCCTCGTATCACTTTATAAGCGACAAAAACTTACTTGCTTGAGACAAATGAGTGCCAGCGGCTTAAATTGGAGTTGGAAAAAGTTCAGACCAACCCTAACATTCACGACGTGAGTTGGGAATACCGTACCTGACCCCGCTCAAATCACAATGGATGCGCAGGAGCTCCAACGACTGAGATCAGAAAATGCTGATTACGTAAAACAATTGGAGGAGAACAAAACCGAATTGGACAAAGTTCGGACTTTAAATATCAGCTTGATTGGCGGCCTCTCACCCCTTTTCTTTCTTTCTTTCTTGAGACAGACATTCGAGGCAAGTACCGCTGATCTTCGGTTTCATCAAGTGAGTTGTTATTAGACCTCTTGGTATCTTTGGCTATATATTTGTAGGATGGTCATTGGCTGCATGACGACATCATGATCAATTTGGCGGATAACGACAGAACCAAGATCTGGAGCGGGGGGGGCGAAGGCCCAGCGGACATTGTGTGCCAAGAGAATGTACGCTGCTAATTTATAGTCGATGATTGCTTAAGACACCCCCTAAATAGCTGCACTTTGATGCCAAATGGTCTGAGTGCGGGCCAGGTTTGTTTTTGTTGACTGGGGGTGGCCTTTATTAATTACGTACAAGTCCGGCCCAGTTCAAGGGCGTCCTTGTCGAGGAGCGTAATCAGAGAAGCACCGAATATGTCAAACCTGGCGTATGTGCACCATACGGGCCGGTTTCATGGCGGTGAGAGTGTGATATTGGGAAGTCACAACGGGCTTAACGTTCAATAATAGTCCACACAGTGGAGATAACCGGGGAGAAATTGGCGACACCTCAGGGCCGGTTTCAGCTCTACAGAATTTTCCAAACAAACGTCGGAGCGCTGATCGTCCTCGCACGCTACGGGATCAACAAACCTGATGCGTATGCGGACATACGGGGGAAAGATAAAAGGATTCTGGGGAAAGTTATTCAAGACACCAACAGGCCAAAAAAATCCCGATTCCAGCAATGGCCAGAGATGTAAAGTTAGGAAGAACCAACATTGACGAAATAGGTTTAATGAAATGGGCAAAGCCGAGTCGCGGGGAAAGACGGTAGGACTAAGATCGACATAATAGGCTTAATGAACCGGAGAAAACCGAGTCGCGGGGAAAGCCTGGATGCACATGATCGCAAAGAACCAACATTGGCAATAGGTTTAAGGGAACGGGCAAAGCCGAGTCGTGGGGAAAGACGGTAGACTAAGATTGACATAATAGGCGTAATGAACCGGAGAAAGCCGAGTCGGGTCGCACAGGATCGCACAGCCTGCCGAATGACGGACGTTGATCGGAACGGGAAAACCATATGGGGATACAGCTTCAGACAGACGGAAGGCTCGATTTTATAAAGAGGGTGATTTGGGCAGCACTTCCTCCGCTTCCCAGGCCTTTGTTTGTATCTCTTTTTTCCTCCCACCATTGACTCACCTCCCTTTGCCACTCTCATTCAAAGGCATCCATACCACTAGCAACAATACACAACCTTGTCTATGAGCCCCTCAGGAGCAATGGAGGCATCAGAGTCCATGTCCCAAAACTCTGGAAAACAGCTGAACAACTGGCCTTTGCTTGCGGGCTTGGTATGTCTAAATCTGAATTCAGTCTATAAGACTTTCATACTTCCAAGCAGTCCTCCTCCTCTATGACTATCTGCTTACTCTTCCCACTGAAATTCAAATTGTGTGGCCACGGCCGAAGCCTTGGTTCCTCCTCATCCGCTACCTGGCCCTCAGTACAAACTTCACCATGGTGGTGCTTACCTTTGGAACCTTCAGATCTCAGGTGCGTGGCAATCATGAGATTACTGCCAGTTGTTCATTTCGGTGGAACAGGTGGATATGTGCGTCCCCAAGTGAAAAAGATTGTCTGGAGCTTAGAGTGCGGAATAGCTGTAAGGTGCTAGGTCTGATGCAGAAAATCTTTCTCCTGATTCAGGACATCAGGTTCACTGCTTTTCATATACTCGGTCCATGTTGCCAGCTGATTACACTCTTGCATTTTACTTCACAGCAATTCTCACTCTGTGTGTTTACGCCTTGTTCAACTGCAACAGAGTCATCCTCGGGCTTCTCAGTCTTGGAAGCTTGGGATCCCTTGCCGTAGGAGTAGTGCATGCTCTTATGGTTCATTTGAATTGAATCTAACTCCAAGTGCAGTGGCTCGGAAGCACCGCCAACACCATGGCTCCGCTTCTCGGAAGTTCGTGCATGCTTTCTCATTTCTCCTGAGTCTGCTTTTTTCGATTCTCGTAGAATTTGCCTGGACCATTATCCATATTTCTTTCTCATCTCGTCCAATCCACACATCCTTTGATTGATTTTCTTGGGCAGAGAAATCCGTGGGTTTTCTCCTGAATTTGGCACCACTACCTGATTACTAGTGAAAATCTGCACAGGCATCGCAGGTGCGTGGGAGGCAGGGTGAGTCACAGACATGGAATATCAGATCTGCAGGTTGACACACCACAGGCTCTTCCGAGACCTACTTATTTTTGCATTCACACTTCTGCGTGGTATATTGCATTGGTGGCGTGAAAACTATCACTCCCGGTTTGTGAACTGTTTTGTCCTAGATGGTGCGTCTCTTCTGTAGAAATTCTATGTGTGTCTTCACGCTTACTTCTGATTAATTGACGATTAGGATTTGTCTATTTTTGGTGGGGTTATTCAAGTGGAGATGGAATCCCGCATACTCATGAATGAAATAATAGTCTCATAGCCGCGGTGGACGTGGCCAATATCCTGATTTATTATGTGCGTCAATGGCCCACATGTTATATATTGTCTGTCTAATAGTAATACGCTGATTCCGCATCAGTTCGGCGATGTACGTACCGTGTTAGTCATAGGTTAACTGGCTAACCCATGGAAAGCCCTTCTTAGCGGGCAGTCTTGCATGGTTGGCGAGCGCGTGGGTCCCGTGTCCATGCTATCTAATCACCTCATTTTGACCTCCGCATCCCTCAGTCTCTCTGCGGTCCTTACTGCTCGTCTGATACTAAACATGTGCAAGGTCGTGGACACCGACGGCATGGCAGTTGGTGATGTTGCTAGCGAGGACGCCGACACCGTGCAGTGGAATGATATAGACGGCACTCCGATGGAACATATAAGGGGTCATGTGCGGAATCGGGCCTCACGTGGGTATGGCAATGACTTGGAATGATTGAAATTGTCTAAAGGCACGGTACACGTAGAAAAACACCTTCATCTTTGACGCCTTGGCCCCGCAGCCGCTCTGGTAGGATATCATTGACACGGCGAGACGAGAATCGGAATCAACCCTACTTACTGAACGGCACTGGCAGTATAATCCTTCGCAAAATTTCAATGGGTGAAAAATATACCAACTGAACGACCAGCTCAACTCCATATGCTATTTCATATTATCTTCCTTAGGTCTTCCATTTTGATTTTTCACGTTCTAGAATGCATGTTGAGTCATAGAATATACACCGAATGATATCTCTTTCTTCTATTTTCCCATTGCCGGAGCGAAGCGGAGGACGTCTTGTATAGTGGTGTGTTGTAGCCCCGAAACACTTGGACTTACAATTGAAAAAACGCCGTGATGCACGCAGCTTTTAATCACTTTCGTCGATCTCTCTCTTCCCTCTCGTGCTGTCCATGCCGATCTGCAAATTATCGAACGCTCGGCTAAGCGTTCAAATTGGATTTATTCCGAATTACAGGCACGTGCACAGCTCAATTCTCACGCGAATATCCAACTAAATTGAATTCGCCGGGGACGTGTTCAGTTCAAGCATGGGATTTATTTTATTGATTCATCTCTTCTGCGCAATCCTCAACCGAACATTCAATTGGGTTGAATTTGCATCACTTGTAATATTAGGTCTTAGCATCAGCCCAGACTAATATTAAGGCCGGAATGAGTGGCCTTGTGTTGTTATTTCTACCCATGATCCAGTGGTTTCGAGGCCTGCGAGTATAGCAGCAGATTCAAAGGCATTGCAGCAAGAGAAATCTGCACACCAGAAGATTCATATGTGCATGTTACCCAAGTTGCCTCTCTTTTGCAAACACTGATGTAATTCTCGCTACCTCAAGGTAAGGTGGGGAGAGAAGGATAGAATCGGTTAACGGCGCAAGAAAAGTAGCTCAGATACCGGCGTAGGTAACAACGCAATGCAAAAGTAACGAGAAGGATATACGTATGTATATCATCGAGCGACTGGGTTTTCCGTTGTATTCAAAGTCAAAGTATCCAATGTGGTTTTGTTCTGCGAATGTGGAGGGGCGGGTAACTCGGGTAGAAAAGCATGGGGTGGCCTTGAAAGTAAGTAGCAAGCAAAGGGAAAAGGGGAGAAGGCTGGAGAACGAAAAACATAGAGGCCCATGTCATCTTGTGGATCTGACCCCGAGAATACTTGACGAGGTGTTGGAGTGCCTCCCGCGTCGCGCGTGTGTGCGTGGTTGTCGATGCTGGCCCCGACGGGGCTGGTGCCGGTGGTTCTTCCGTCAGTTACCTCCATGAGCTGCTGCAGCCGCATCGTCACGGCTACAATCCAGGCTTTCCCGATGTGTGAGGGCTTCGTGCCTCCGTAGCGTCTCCACCGTGAAGCCCGACAATCCAATCCGAAAAGGAAAATTCCATCTCGAAGGAAACGACGGGCAGTGCATGACAAAAAAATGTGAAGAAACAGTTTTGTTTAAAATTGCACTGCTATCGTCTGGATTGTTTTGGCGCAAACACCCAATTTTGGATTGTGAGCTCAATTCAAGCCACTTCTCGAGTCTGGCCTCTCACACGACAGCCAGCGCAATTTCAAACAAAAGTGACAATCCTTTGCCTTTTCAAATACTTTCAATTCCAGCGCCGTCCCAGAGCCAGTTTTTGGGGCGTCGACCCGCAATGGATAGCCCTGACCATTCTGGTCATTTTCAGCTATTGAGAGCCCTCTCGGAAGCATTGTTGACCTCTCCGGTGGCCAATCAGTGCTTTACATTTTTAAACGTGTCACCCTATTACTGTATTTTTCCCTCCACGAACGTCACAGATCTGACGTTGCTTCACACCTGTCACAATCGCCCAGAAAAAAATTGGAAATTGCCTCCAATCGTGGTTATCCATGAAAAGGAACATTTCCTAAAATACCCCCGACTCAAGTCACTCAAGTTGACTTGAGTCGACTTCCACTGACTTCGAAGTCGTGGCGGAGTCATCAGAACGACTCGACTCAAGTCGACTTCCCCGAGTCGACTTCGTACGGCCGAGTCGGAAGTCGCAGCAACATTAGTCTCAATGGGAGACCCGGATACACGAATTCAAGCAAGGTTGCGGCTGAATCCTATAGTGCAGAGTTCGGATTGGGTACCACTAAAACCGAATACATGAACTGTACAACTGGCCAGGTTGTCGAGGCGTTACCTGACCGTTTACTGTACCATTTCAACCGAGTGTTCAGCCCATGTTACGCGTTACACAAGGTGTTCACTTCACCAAGTTCAGATCGCGTCACGGGCTGTTACCCCCGGCCCAAGTATTCATAAGTTCTTGCCGCCGCCCACCGCGACCTCCTTGAGACCTCCAAGGAGTGTGAGAAGGTGATCATTGACGACAGAATTTCGATTGAGCACTCGGAACAGTGCGGAAAGCTTCAATTTTCATTTTGCACAATCCGCAGGTGCGTATTTGACTCAGAGTTCACTTGGACCAGCAGACGGAAGCATATACCGTACAGGAAATCAAAGAAATTCGTACCAATCGTCAATGAGCCAAGAAACTGCCTTCGACTCACCGGCACCATAGCCATCTTATGGCGGCGAGAATGTGGCTTTCGAACCACCTGAGAATAGATCGCCAGAACGGCAATATCATCACGGTCATGTGGGTTGCAGCTGGTTGGAAGCTGGAATTTGCAGCTGTGAGGTGCAGATGGCATCCACCTGGCATCCACCTGACCACAGCTGTAGGGAAATGTGGTTGTCATTTGGACTTTCCAGCTGGTATTAACGTGACCGCACTTTGGTGGTGTAGTCTCACTTATAGTCAGACTCCACGAGATTCATGATAGTCGATGAATCTTTTATATGGAGTCTGATTTCGTTGGCACCTGTCAACAAGGACCTCGGTTTTGATGCAACACGTGATTACTTCCCCACGCACAAATTCGGACGATCTCGTCTCACCACAACCTTGGGCACTAGAAACGGTCTCCATCACATACAGATAGCATTCCCCTACCCTTTAGCCTTTTTCCACAGGAAAAATTGCGAAAGTAGGATCAATATTTGTGTTTCTTGCATAACAGCAGGTTGTACCCCAAACATTGATTCAAAAATTGTGGAATCTACGCAACATACTCATTCAAATAATATCATGCGTTTCCGGACTTCAAATTAGCAGGAGGACACCCTGAGGAGGGTGAACTGTGAAGCTCGACCCAATTTGGGCGTGGGAAACGGTCACGTTTCGCATCAAAAAGCGAGGTCCTTGTTGACAGCTGCCCGTAGATTCAGACTAGTGCGCAGGTGTCGCGGAATCTGGTCCGCACGTGAACCTTCCAGCTGGTCATACTGTACTTTTTCATTCAATTCGACACGGACCCCCTAATTTTCGAGTTTTCAAAAATCTGGGAAAATCTGAAAAATCGAGGAAAAATTATTTCCGAGTTCAGAAAAAAACGGCGTGACACGTGACTGTCGATTTGAATGAAAAAGTTCAGTAATGTGAGGGCACTTTGGCGGTGTAGGCCTGTTGAAATCCTGACAAAATCAGCTTTTGGGCCCGAAGGCCAGTTTGGAAGATCCTGACATTTTCAAACCGGCCTGTGAGGAAGGAAAACGGACCAGAATTGAGCCCAGTGCGAGTGTCCTAAGCAAAACGATCAAAAAATGCCCAAAAAGGCAAAAAAATTCGTCCGCGCCTGTTGTACCGCACGTAAGTCGATACAATTAAATAGTAAACTACTTTACATACCTGTGGTCGAGCGTAAGTCGATAAGACTCCCGGGATTGACTGCAGAGCTATATACTTATAAGAGGGTTCCGGTATCGACCGCAGAGAACACGAACCACTCACAGACAAAATGATGGATTCTCTTTTGTGCTTGGAAAATGGGGCATCGTCCGAGGTCCTCAAATATTTCGGCTGTGTCGTGCAGTGGACGCCCGGGCAAACTGCGCGAATCCTCCACGCCTCATTTCGTGATTACCTGGACCTGGAACTAAATCTGTATGACGCGCAAAGATTCCTGAATGGATTTGCACCTGTAATTGCTCAAAGTGTCCCCCACCTCTACATCTCTACTCTACCTCTTGCGCCACTGCAATCAAAAGTCCGAGAGACTTTCGCATCGAAGTTCCCTAGAACTTTACGTTATGCCGGACCTTGGGATGCAAACTGGCTAAGTTTACAAAAAGTGATTGGTGGGCACAGGCATTGGGTTTCGTCGGCCGCCTTCTCCCGTGATGGGAAGCGGATCGCGTCCGGTTCGGGCGACAGGACCGTGCGCAACTGGGACTCAGAAACCGGCGCTGTGCTCGGGCAGCCATTGACGGGGCACACGGATCGGGTTTCGTCGGTCGCCTTCTCCCCTGATGGGAAGCGGATCGCGTATAGGGACAATACAACGGTATGATGAGGGTTTCCTACCATTCTCTTGGCCCGGCTCATTTTCCTTAGGATCCGGCACCGGCATTGCACCCCGGGCACCATTCACATTTACAGGATGGTTTGATTCTTCGGCTCATCGCATCATCTGGGTTCCACCTTGGCTTCGTGATGACTTCTGTCTTCCTTGGAACTCACTTGTCCTTGGGCCCCCAGGCGCGGTAAAACTGGATCTCACATATTTTGTTCATGGCACTGAGTGGGAGAAGTGAATCGATCCGAACTCCGGTGTAGCCAGATAATCGTGCTCAGAACCACATCTCGTCATCGTCATCGCTGAGCCTTTCGATAACACGCCCCAAGACCACCACCAAATATTCCACATAGCCAGGGCTCACCCGAGTGCGAAGGAACATTTGAACCCCCCACGCATCTGTGGACAATGACATGGCGCCACACGTCGTATCATCCACTCCTTCGAAGACCAGCCCCAGTGAAGCGATCCCATCAGCTCTGGTGCTTGAATTTCCGATGTCGTTTGCGATAGTGTGATCCTCCGCGACTTTCTCCAACACTTCGCGCGCGTATCGTACATACTCCAGATCGTCGGAAGTGAAGAATGTCAGCAGCGCGGCAATGTCGGCCAACACTGTTGTAGGATCAAAGGGTGTCGGGCCATCCAGCTTCTCAAATGTCATGACGATACCGGCTCCCAGAACGCATAGCGAGTGTGTGGCGAGGTTGACGTCGGCTGAGGAGTCTGGGGACAGAACATGTCTGTCAGATGAGCGAGTAGATTGCAGCTGCCCGTTGACGCGGAAACTGAACTGGAATCACTGGATCAACTTCCCCAGATCGAGCTCATATTGGAAGCCGCGTACCTGCGCGTAGTTGCTCGACCACTTTTGAGCGGCTGCTCCTGGTTTCACGGGCATCCGGGCCGCATGGTCTAGCGGTAACCACGCACCCTGGTCTCTGAGTAACTCGGAGATTATGGCGGTCAAAGTGCACATTTAATAGTCCGACACTTTTATTCCAAAATTTCAACCTTCCGACACTTTTATTGAGAAATTTGGCCGTTTCCGACACTTTGGCTCTCCGGGTTCGCGGAGAGGAACGGCCTCCTCTCCCCCAACCAGTTCGGAGGCCGCCCTGGACGCTGCACCGTTGATGCGCTACTTCATGGACATTTCCCAACCCTTCCCCTCCGTGAGCCACGACCCCTTGGTCCGCTCGCTCGAGAGGAAGCGCGTCCCCGCCCCAGTCGTGCGCCTAATTGCGAGTTTCCTCTCCGAGCGCAGCACAAGTCTCATGTTCGACGACCACGTCTCGGCACCCTCCCCCGTCCCCAATGACCTCCCGCAAGGTTCCCCACTCAGCGCCCTGCTTTACCTCCTCTTCGCGGACGAGCTCTTGAGCGACGGGACGCTCGGGTACATTGACGATAACTCACACTTGGAGGTCGCGTACTCAACGGCCCAGACAACTGCCCTACTCCGTCGATATATGCGACGCACGCCTTCCCCGTCGCTAAGCGCATCAGACTCCGCTATGACCTTCCCAAGTTCCAGCTGATTCACTTCGTCTCCCCACGCCGCCACTCCACGCACTACGACCCGATTCCGCTCAAAATTGACGACATAGTGGTGGAGCCGCAAACGACCGTCAAGCTCCTGGGCGTGATGATTGATTACAAACTCACATTCCGGAACCACGTCGAACTCGCGCACCGACGCGGCACGAAGGCAGTCCTGGCGCTCTCCCGCATTTTCTTCGGCCTTACTCACTCCTTCACCCGCCAGCTCTTCCAGACGGTGGTGGTGCCGAGAATGGAGTACGCGCTCCCACTCTGGTACCGTCCTGATTCGGAACGCGACGGCGCGAGGAGGAACGGGACAGTGTGGATTACAAAGACCCTAGGCAAGGTGCAACGGCAAGCGTGCAAGCTCATTACAGGCTCCCTACGCACCACCGCCACGGACACACAGAACTATCACGCCAACATCCCCCCAATCCACCTTCGCCTCAATCGCTCGGTGTACAACGCAGCCGCTCGCCTCGCCGCCCTCCCTGCGTCGAACCCGGTCCGCGGCACTTTCGCCCGCTGCCGCCGCGTTCCCCGCTTCCACCGCTCCCCCATCCATCACCTCATTGCAGCTTTCCCCATCTTCCGTGACGACTTCGAGACCATCGACCCGCTCCCGGCACACGCCCTTTCCACGAGCATCGCGGAGGAGCAGAGCATCCAAATGACCTAAACACTACGGTAATGAAAGCAAACTCAAGGTAATTTGCTCCCCAGTTGGAGGTAACTAGATAGCAACCTTACTAGGAAGGTAATGAAGATAACCGAGGGTATTGGACCACATTGGCGCCAAATTGGAGGCAATACCGGGATATTGCCAAGGGAGGCTTTTCCTGATGTTCACCGTCGCATCACCCCTTTCACCCCCTTTAATCCTAATCCACGCCGCTGCCCACGTCCGACTCACGCCCATCGCAGCTGCGCCCGTTCGACGCGCGCCCATGGCTTGCACCAATACTTGCCCGCCTCTCTCCGGCACCTGCGCCTCCGTCGCTGCAACGGTCTTGTGGTGTCGTCGGAAGGTGGCATGTTGTAATAATTTGTATGATGTGGATTGAATAGCAATTATTTACCTCACTGAACTGCACACGAGTTTGAGGGAAGGCCAACATTTGAGCGGGCTGGCATATATAATCAATCCACGCGGCCAGGAATGTTGAGTAAGAGGCGAACCGGATGGAAATGTAAGCAACGCGCACTTCAAATGTGGAGCTTACCTGGTTGTGACTGGATTTGTGCCCGGTCCATGAAGTGCTCATGTTTGCCACGGAGGTGGTCCACAGGCGCGTACATCCACTGTGCATTTCGTGCAAAGAAAATGGCTCTGGGAAAGCGAACAATACACGTCTATGAGATCTGAATCCAAACTACCTTGTCCAACAGCATAAAATAGTATTAGGCTGCTTTCCTACATCCATAATTCCATCCTGTGCAGCTATCTCAACTGCTACGAGCCATATGTTGTGTTCGTCTGCTGAGGACTTATGCCTCCTTAGTGGTCTGTTCCAAATGAAATAATTTTTTTTTGACTGTAGAAAGCCCCAAGGTACGCCACATAGTCCCTGGTACCACACAAAATGCAACCCAACTCAATACAACGCGTGATTTGGACGTGTTTGTGTTGGCGGGTGTAGATCACGTGAGATCAATTTACTGTAAATCAAGATAGCGTTGTGGATACCCGACATTTGCCCGACATACGTGTGTTCCATCAAGGGGCAGGCGGGAATGTTGAAAAATACATCAACCTCATTTCCTGACCGCTTTTCGGCCCCGAATCCGAATCCGACTTTCTTTTTTTTGTACCTCAGAATTGGCTGAGAAAAGGTGTAATTTCGGGTTTTTGAACAAATTCGAGCTCGAAAAATTCTGAAAAAGTCATGTCAAGGAGGTCGATCCAGGTCTATGTATGATCGAGAATTCCCGCGTGTCTCTTGTGTTCCATACCCAACAATTCTTCCAGAGCCAACAACCCTCAGACAAAGGTGCTTCGCGTCGATGTCGTCTTAAACGACGAGTTAACGTGTTCTATTCCAAAGGAGAGTTTGCGCGCAGGCCTCATGCGGATGGTAAAACTCGGGATCTGGGATGAGGCACCCACGCATGACCGCAAGTGCCATGAGGCGGTGGACCGCACTTTGCGCGATCTTTTGGGCGTTGACCAACTGTTCGGTGGAATCACTTTTGTTTTCGGTGGTGACCCGAAACAGGTTCTCCCTGTCGTGCCGAAGGGAACACCGGAGGAAATCGTCGACGCCTCCATCTCATCTGGGAGGGTGTTGAGGTTCTTACCCTGACCCAAAACATGCTCCTCGATGTTGGTCCAGAAGAATCCGAGTTCGCGGAATGGCTCTTCGATATCAGCTATGGGGGAAACAATGCCCCCAGACACGGTGTGCAGGAACAATAACACGCTGATCGACTCGATATTCCCCGGTATCGAAGGACCCACGCCGGCCCCGAATTATTTTATGGAACGCAGTATTCTCGCGGCACGCAATAGCGATGTTGATGATCTCAATGACACCATCCTTGGCCGCATGTCGGGTGAACGTAGGTTATTCATGAGTGCTGATAATATTGTAACAGAGTCAGGGGCAGACGATCCCGACGTTTGTGATGCTATGCCCATCGAATAACTGCGCTCCCTGGATGTCTCCGGTTTACCTCCCGGGGAGCTCACCCTCAAACCAGGCTGCCCCGTCATCCTTCTTTGTAACCTTGCGCCATCCCAAGGCCTTTGTAATGGTACCCGGATGGTGATTCGCCGGATGTCGGACAGAGTATTGGAAGCCGAGGTCCTTGGCGGTGAACACAATGCCAATGTTGTCCTCATTCCTCGCACCACCCTCACACCATCCGGAAGTCCCAACGATTTTTCTTTTATCCTTTCCCGGTTGCAGTTTCCGCTGCGCCTTGCATTCGCTATTTCCATCAACAAGGCGCAGGGACAATCGGTGAAATATGTCGGCGTTGATCTTCGAACACCTGTCTTCAGCCATGGACAACTCTACGTCGCGCTTTCGCGTGCTACCTCTCGACGACATGTCACTGTCCTATTACCGCCGAGGGCTCTGGACAATAGAACGAAGAACATTGTTTGCCCCGAGATATTTCAGCAGATTAATTAATTTGTACCTTATCTCTGAATACGATACCGACATAAAGCATATTGTATTTTTTCTCAGTTGAACGCAAGTCGAACGCTGAAGCAATGAAAGTATGAATCCATTTACGAGGTCTCCATCGCGCGCGGCCTCCATGCCTTCGGAGTGCCAAAAGATAGCGCACTTAGTTGACGTCACTCATGGCTTTCGTGGAGTTTTGGTCGCTGCTGCAATGACGTTAGAACTGCCCCACTTCACGGTGGGGTGACCTCTTGAAACACAGTGCGGAGCCCGCGGTTAACTTGAAAAAACACGCTTCCGAATATCTTGGTGTTTTTACCGAGGGCAAAATCTCCACCCAACACCGCTAGAACGGCCTACTGATTCCACTGACGTAGCAAAGACACCAGATATAAAGCAGCCTAAATTTTCGCAGACAGCCCACCATTCCTCTTTCCCAATTATCGACGATAACACTCAACTCGCTACCATGTCATCTGCTGCTGCATTCACCGGACTCGCTGTCCTCGAAAACCCCCGCATTATCCAGAAAACCAAGACGGTTGTTTTTGACCTTCAGGCCTACCTCCCGTCCTCCGAGCCAGCCCTTATTGGGTCCATCCGCTACTTCAATGCGGACAACTTGGAGTTTCCCGAAGTCGGCTGTTATGCCGTCTGGATTTCGGTGCGGAATTATTGTATCGTTTTCTTTATTTCTTCTAACAACGACATCGTTCAGGTTGCCCGAACCTTACCTACCGTCGAGGTCTATTCCCAGTCTCTGGGCCCTACGTCCACCTGCAAGGCTGTCAAGGGTAGACATGTTTATTTTTGGTGTCAGGTCTGCTCACCGTGATGCATATATCGGCAGGGCTGTATGGAGGGTCCAATCTGATCCAGGATAGCTCAAATCTGGCCACTGCATACATTTCCTGTGATATGCACAGCAATAATAGACATGTCTACCCTTAAGAGCTTTGTGGGTGGACATACCCTTTAAAGGTAGACATACATCGAATGAGGCTGTAATTGGTCAGGTCTGCTCATGGAGATGCATATGTCGCCAGGACTGTGTGCAGGGTCAAATCTCATCCAACAAAGGGCAGATAGTGTCTAGCTTTCCTGCGACATGCACACCAAAAACAGACATGTCTACCCTCAATAGGGTGTATCATATTGTATTCATATCATATTCATATTCTGACGGAGGCCCTAGGTGGTATCGTATTTGTATTTATTCAAACGCTATAATTTTCGATGGACATTCGGCCGGTGTTTGTTGAAATATGGTCTTTACTTTTTCCTTTCATACTTACCTTCCTATTCCAACCCGATATTGAAACGACGCACTTGGGTGCAGCCGTGTAATCTGCTCTACTCAATATATGCCAGCGCAGCGATATAATAATCACTAACACCAAACTAATCAAATAAAACAAACTTCACAACTCCTCTCAAATACTCATGTGTGTGTGTTCGGCGTGGGTGGGTACGTATCACCCTTCAAGTTCAAGGACATCAAGTTCAATTCAGTGGGCTTGGGCTATAGTAAATAGTGACACAAAGTTATTAAAACTATGTGGGATCACTTTGGCAAGCAATGTGGTTCAAGGGACTGATGAGATCAGAAGGTCAATGGGAGGTTTTTCAAATGCTAACGGTTGGGTGTATCGGAGCTCTTAGCTTCTAGGAAAACAAACCGGGACCAAAGCTTAACGTAGATTTCAGAGGTGGTAGCTAAAACCAAGACTGAGCTAACAGCTTCTAGGTACAAGGAGTGCGAGTGTGTAAAACCAAGTCCCGAGCTTACAGTGTCAAGGGTGTGAGGTGTTCTGGACACTGCTGGCTTCAAGTCCATCGACGAGCTCTTAGGCAATTCTCAGTTCAGTTCGGAGTCACTATGCTTCTTCACTCAATTGAAATATTATCACAACCACTTTTCTATTCTGTCTCGAGTCCACTCCAGGCCTATAAGCAGGGGGAGCGTAAACTGGTCTACAAACAAGATGTACTACGGCTTTTATACAATTTACAGATGATATATGGAGATAAAAGGAATGTGATTCTTGGTTCATCCTCAGTCAGCGTCGCAACCCACATCAGTCTGGGCTGAGCCATCCTGGTTTCCATGGCTTATTGGAGAAGTGTCCGGCTCCATTTAGTAGTTCGTCACACGACTCATCTCTATTCTGCCTTTCTAGGCCAAGCACGCCATCGCATCCCAGGCACATTTGTACCGGTGATGGCTGTGAATAAAACACATGCCGGCCAAGTTCTTTCCATTGTTAACAGCCCGGGCACAAAGTTATGATGCCAGAGTGTTACTATCGCAATCCAATTATCTCTTCATTCGCAGGCAAGTTAGAAAACATCCCGGCACTGTTTTTAAGATGCTGCCGGAGCGTTATTTATTTAAGGCAATATTCTGGATTCTAATTCAAATGCTCCAGCCGTGTTCTGTACACCTTCTAGATTGTATTTTCCTTCATCCGTTGGTCACGTCAAGTCCACTCAGCTGGGTTTCAGCTTCATGCCTAGCATAAGCTGAAGGCGCAACTCTGGTCCTGGAAGGATCATCATTGACTTCAGCTCTTAGTCCTGCTAGATTAACTCTCTGTGGTGTAATATACCATTCTGGGCGAAATGTATATTCTCAGTTTCTATCTCACTCGGAGGTAAAATGATTATTCTGAGTCGCAAAAATAGTGATTTTCAGGTGTGCTCAAATGCACACCTTATCACTATCCTCGTGTTGATGCATCACACAAATATATATCCGCCTCTGTGGATCATCCCATTGCTTATCTGTGATATTCTCTGCTTATAGAGTTGGATAGTGTTCCTATGACCACCATGTGCCTATGCCTTTGCATTGTGCAACATCTAGTGCCTCGCAATTGCTGCAGAGAGGGAAGGTAAAACTGTCCCGGTAGCTATTCCAAAACCAAACACGGGGCACTCTATTCCAAAGTCAAACATAAGTAGGTATTCGTATTCCACAGGGAGCTCTATTCCGAAGCCTAACACAGCTATTCCAAAACCAAACACGCAGAGGGCGGGCTCAGGCCGCTTATTAAACACATAGCAGCGCATCACAATTTCTCTATCTGACTTTTGACACTTTTTTTTCGAGCCCGGGCAATTCAAGTCCAAGCCATATTTTGGTGCATCAGCCAAAATCGCGGCATGACATCCCAGCCGCTTCGCCAACCGTGATAAGCGCAGCCATATGCTTGGCAAACGCGGTTGGTCACGAGTCTAGCTGTTACCGTACAATTTCGTTCAATTCGACACTCACGCGTCTCGGCCGACTTTTATTATTGAGGTAATGATTTTTCTCAATTCATCAGATTTTTCTGGTCTGCGAAAAGTGTAAGAGTGAGACAAAGGTGTGGAAGAGCTATATAGATAACAATTAACTCGGTCTATGTCCACCCAAGTGATACAAAGTCTATATATTCACCTAGATAACAAGTAACTAATTGCCTGGAGGAGAACCGGATTTTTCCGAATATAGATTTGAAAGGCTCTGGAGGCCCAGCAGCCGATGGCCTGGATGAGGCTTCAAAAATTGTTCTGGTCTATGCAGAAGACGATCAGCTTAGAGTATATATATACAACACCAGCTGCTCTTCGCAGAAGCTGGGAGTCTGAACCAACCTTTGGCACTGCTGCCAACGGAACATTGGCGATGATGGTCAGCTGTCAGATCTCCAGCTCCAATATCGCGATGCGATCGCGCAGCATTTTTTTCTCTGTCTCGAACGCAGATATGTGGTTTGTGGCTGCAACGGTAATCAGGCTAGGGACAGAGCATGCAGACAGAGAAGGGGGACCTCTATGCACCAGTGACATCTTGCTCTTCTGCTTTGATGCAGGGAGAGCTTTGTGTAGCTGTCACGCAGCTAGTCGCAATGTCGCTGCTCCGCCTCGATACGTTGCCGTCGCGACACTTCCTTTCTGGTCTGGGACAAGTTCTCCGGGTACATGCTGAGTGGAGGACATGGTTGTATCTCCTACATGGCGCTGATGGGACTGTTTCCCAGTGAGGACCCGGCCTCTGAGCCAGAGCGTGGGGTCGAGAGTGGGTACAGATACACAGGACCCTGAGGCCTGGATGATGGAAGCATTGGCATTGGTTCTTCAGGCTTCGAAGCCAGGACATCAGATGACGGCAGAGGCAGAACTGGAATAGGGCACGCACTAACTTGTCGGCTGTTTAATATTGTGGGTCATTTGCATGTGAAACTCGGCAATCGCCGATGTCCGGACCCATCCGGACCAACGAAGAGGTGGGTGATGTACGAACCCCGTTATGCAACACCAAGCTCAGTTTCGAAGAGAATGGCTAATAACCAAATACGGGGCGGTGTTTGATTTTGGAATAGAGTGCCCCATGTTTGGCTTTGGAATAGCTGTGTTTGGTTTGGGAATAGAGTGCTTCATGTTTGGTTTTCCAATAGATGCATTTGGTTTTGGAATAGCTGGGTTTGGTTTTGCAATGGAGTGCCCCGTGTTTGGCTTTGGAATAGCTGTGTTTGGTTTTGGAATAGAGTGCCTCATGTTTGGTTCTCCAATAGATGTGTTTGGTTTTGAAATACAGTGCCCTATGTTTGGTTTTCCAACAGACGTGTTTGGTTTTGAAATAGAGTGCCCTGTGTTTGGTTTTGAAATAAAGTGTCCTGTGTTTGGCTTTAGTCTCTCGTAGACAGACACTTCAACTGAGAAACTCGTACCTCGTTTGTTGAAGTCTGTTAGTTACCGCGGGGGTCCGATCGGGTCAGGATCTTATTACATAATCGGCGGAGTTTCAAACGTGGGAAACTCTCATCTTGGCTGTATCCGTCGCGTCTTCGACGCGATTGTCGTCCACTTCCTACCTCTTTCATGATATACCATTGTGCCTATGGTCCAGAACATCTGCTGGCAGGGTCCTGAAGGCTTCAAGACTGTAAGAACGATCGTCAAGACCGTCCTTCCGCAATGGAAAGACGGCCTCCGGCCCGTACTGGAAGAGCTTGTAGCACCGATTCTGGACGGCGAAGATATCTTGTGCTGCACGGCAACTGGCGATGGGAAGTCGACGGCGTTCTCAGTGCCGATCTTGGTCCTGAACGAGTACCATACAAATCGGCATCTGTATCCTCCGAAACTACGGACTCGTTCGCGGCCAATCGGTCTTGTGGTGACCCCGACGAAAGGTCTCGCCAATAACATCGTGCGCTTCCTTCCACCTCTTCATTTTCCATCAGTATAACCTCCCATTAGGTTTTGGAACTCACCAAGCTTGGAATTTGTGCCTTGCCGTATGGACATGAAACCCTGGTCGAATGATCGAGACCTCGCGACGGAGATCAAGGAATGTGAGAAGTCGTATGCGTTGATCCGGAGCATTTGCGGGACAAGGAATGGCACATGATATCAGAATGGCCGGTGTTTCGTTCCTGCTTCTTTTTACGGCCATTGACGAAGCTCACTTGATAAATGAGTGGGGTGCAGACTTTCGGTTGCATTCAAGATGATTGGGCTCTTTGCCCGCGGTCGCCTCCCCCCGTCTACCTCCGTTGTCGCGCTCTCTGCGACGTTGGCCCCCGGTAAAGATACCATGGACGTCTGCAAATCCCTTGGTCTGTACGGAGACTCGTTCCGTTTGATCCGCCGCAGTAACGAGCGGCCCAATGTCCAGTTGATTCTTCAAGTCTTGACGCCCGGGCTCGCTACTCTAGAGTTTCCCGATCTCCTTCCATATCTGCTGAGCGGCCGGAAGTTGTGTATTCATTCCCCCACTCTCGACTTGCTTTTCCGGGTCTACGTCTATATCTGGCGCCTGCAACCTCTTAGCGCGGACAAATTGCGTCGGACCCGCATGTACCATAGCCTCTGCTCGACCGAATACAATCAGGAAACGATTCGACTTATTGGCGAGGACCCGCAGTGTCAAATAGCAATCGCGACCATCGCATTTTCCAACGGAATAAATACGAAGTCTATTATAGACAGTATCTCCCTCGGGTTCTTATCGACACTGAATATCATCTTGCAAGAGAATGGCCGAGCGGGTCTAGAGCCGGGTAGTCTTGCGCGTGGGATCATTGCCAGACGCCGAGGATCATTGCGAGATCGCCGTTAGCGTATCGATTTCTGGAGAGGATGAACGATGCAATCGCAGAAGCGACGATCTGGTACGATGTAGAGTCAGAAAGTGTGGTACCAGATTTTGTTCACACGTACCCTGGGACGTGGACGCCGTTCTCGAACAATGAACACTCCATTTTTTATCTCTGGGGCAGCCATATACTCCAAAATGAATGTAGGGAGAGGCTGACGTTTACGGTATTTCCGCTCAAGGCGATGGAGGATGAAATTGCCCATTTCATGCCGGGTTATGACATATCCATTTCCCCGTTACTTTTGGCTCTAAGTTGGACATGGTCGTCAGGATCCTCAGGGTCTTCTTGAGTTCCTTTGCCAACCTGTTTCCGTGCTTCCACAGCCGTCACTCTTGCTGCCCAAGTCGATAGGAATGGACGTGCATGATGGATATCGGCAAGGGGACCATCCGTAGAGAACATCGCCTCCCGCTCGTGTACGCGGGAAGAGTTTATGGAAGGGAAATAATTTCGATGCTTGTAGATTAACGGGAAAATGTCGGCCATGCGGATAGTCGTGTGTCCTTGGAGAAATCGCGCCACACTCTTTGCATGGGTCAGTCCACGCGGATCACTCTCTCCGTGGACTCGATTATGGAATAGAACTGCAAGGAAATCACCAAGGGAGTCGAAAGGCTCAAGGTTCTTCAGGAATTCGTCCATGGCAGCTAATTTTTTCTGTGCTTCGGCTGCAGCTCTGTCGTCTGCATTTTTTCGGCGCTCGCGTAACCGTGGCTGTGTGTGAGGGAAGGAATCTCGGATGGGCTAAGGGGGAAGTGGATCAGGAATGGAAGTGCCTCCAATTCGATAGACAGAAGCGTCGGGAGGTGCCACCGGGATGGATGGAAGTGGTAAAAGCTGATTTTGGCCCTTTCGATAGGCCCTGACATGCTGTACGGGCGGTTTCGGAGTGCTTTCTTGGCCTGTTTCATGATATGGAGGGTTCATACGCGTACCGAGTCCGTAGCAAAGACCGTGGAAGGGCAAGGAAGGAAGGAAAACGCGTCGTTAGTAAGAGAAAGGAAGCGCGTCGAGATTCAAACTCCGACGATTATGTAATAAGATTCTGACCCGATCGGACCCCCGCGGTAACAACAGGACTAGTTTGGCTTTGGGTTAGCTGTGTTTGGTTTTGCAATAGAGTGCCTCGTGTTTGGCTTTCCAATAGATGTGTTTGGTTTTGGAATAGAGTGCCCCGTGTTTAGCTTTGGAATAGCTGTGTTTGGTCTTGGAATAGAGTGCCTTGTGTTTGGCTTTGGAATAGCTGTGTTTGGTTTTGGAATAGAGTGCGCCCCCTGTTTGGTTTTCCAATAGATGTGTTTGGTTTTGGAATAGAGTGCCCCATGATTGGCTTTCAACTAGCTGTGTTTGGTTTTGTAATAGAGTGCCCCGTGTTTGGCTTTGGGTTAGCTGTATTTGGTTTTGGAATGGAATACTCATGTTTGGCTTCGGAATAGCTGTGTTTGGTTTTGGAATAGAATGCCCGTGTTTTGGTTTTCCAATAGATGTGTTTGGTTTGGAATAGAGTACCCCGTCTTTGGCTTTGGAATAGCTGTGTTTGGTTTTACAGCTGTTTCCAAAGTTAATGGCACCAGCCAATAAGAACAAAATTAAATATCTTGTCTTGACGCACTCATTGCGAGCCCATTTCTTGATCAAATTCCTCGAGACTAGGTGCGCTCGAAATCTTTTCGAAGCCGCTTTCATTGTGTTGTGGTTTCGTTTCCCAAATTTACAACTTTTTTTTTCGACCTTCTTCGGCTCCAGCGCGCATTGGCTGCCATCTTGCAATCGTTGTTGCTCGCTCATTTCTGCTCCGCTTCCATTCAAAGTAGGCGCGTTCAAATGTCCCTTTGCCCCTCTTTCTAACCGTGCTCATCATTCCAGCCAGTTTGTTCCTCTCCGAGATTGTCCCTCGAGCACGCGCCGAGTCGTCGCGCTTGTTTCTAGCTCAGTTCTGGACCCAATTTTTTGATACTGGGTGCGTTATGATGCTATTCCGTCCAGAATTACCCCTGAAATGCTCTCGTATCAAGGTCTGCTTCCGTTGTGTTTCCTCATACCCTTCCGCCTTCCGCTCTATTACACTTGCCGCGCAAGACCTCTCCGGTTCTGATGACAATGGGGACCTCACATCTGGCATACGCGTGCGCCATCATGATCTTGCGTAGTTTATTACAAGCTGCACTTCCTACCTTCACCTGCGAACCCTCGTCCAGCGTTTTGCTCTTCCCTCGCAGCTCTGAGCATCCAACACACTCTCCAACGCACATCCTCGGTGCCGCGCACCGGGGGACGACGTGCACGAGCAGTGCAACAGCTGCCTTGCGGATCCGAGTCGCAGAGGAACGAACCGTGACCCTCACCGACGCAGATACAGCGCCCCACAGAGACTGGTGCGCCTGTCACGCTTCTACAAGCAACTCGTGTCCTCTTGCGACGTGTGCATGTCTTCCGCTCCATCTCCACTGATTTTCTTCAGGTGTGCGAGGCTCGCATCGGATTACTATCTATTCCTTGGTTAGCGCGGGCTGGAAACGATTGAAGGAAAGGGAGGGCTTACCTTCCGATGTAAGTGCTATTAGTTTTGAATATACAGTCTTTTCCTCTCCACCTTCGTGCGTGCACTCCGCTTGCCGCGTCCCCAATACGCCTGCCATTCATCATCTGCACGATGCCAGCCCACGTTGTAATATTCTTCCTCAGTGGTAGTATTCACAAGGATAAGATCATATCATCGTCTGAGCTTCAACACAGGAGGTATGAGTGGATTTTGTTGTGGCATCTGTTTATAAGAGACTATGTCCGAGCCTACGAGATCTTGCGCCGCGAGCGTAGGACGTGGAAATGGAGTGAAGAGCAATTCAGTCGTACTTCTCAGCAGAATGGCTCGACGGTGCACCTAGAATAAAGAGAAACGGCCAAGAACTGAGCTAGAAAAGAGTCGGACAACTTGAAGGTAGCACGACATCGACGTGTGGGCGAAGGACAGTCTCAGAAGATGCCAGTCGGAATGATGTGTACGCCTAGAAAGGAGGATGGAATGCGGTTACAAACCGCTATTTTGAGCGGATTTGGTCAAGAAATGTGGCAGACGCAGAGAATCGCTCAGCATTAGGCATATTTCCTCTTCAAGTGTAGTAGCCAGTGGTATCTGACAGTAGACCGTTGTAGACATCGAGAGACCAGATAATTTGGGGATATGAAAAAAGATAACATTAAAATTAATCAAAAATACTGAATGTAACATGATACAGCACCCCCAGGAGTAACTGAGTTTCGAACATACCACTCGGACAATGATACCCCTTGATGACGAAAATAAAATTAATGCGCTACCTGCTTAAAGAGTATCATTGGAATTCAATACGAGAAATAGAAAGGCGACGTACTATTGTACACCATGAACGTGAGACGACATGATCCTTCACACGAAATTAGCCAAGACAGACGATCTTGACCCTTGCTTCTTGAGAGAGGAGCTTTCATGGAAAGTCTTGCAGCTTTGAGGTTCAGAAGAGGTGCATTGACGGGCACTTGAAAGTGGTTCCAAGGGCTTGAGACTTGCGACCTGCGGAGGGATTGAGTATCAGAAGGGCTAGCGACAGTAGCTTGAGTTCCTTGATGTCTGGGTTCAGGTGGGCTGTGGTGCGGTAGAGGGGATACAGACACGGGGGCGGGACTGAGTGGGGCATGAGGGGAAAGGAAGATGAAGACGAACTTGTTTGGTCCCAAACAATCATGCAATATGCGTACATGTGCGACGTCAGGCCACGTCGATCATTGTTGGCGGAGTTTGAAACGGACTTGTCAATCTTTTGCAGTCTTGACTCGCGCCCTCAAATATGATGAGTTCAAGGTTCTGGGGTTGGTGTGCATACAGAAAATATATGCCGAAAGTAATTGGGCAATGTTATTGGGCCATACTAACAATGTAGGAAAGTGCATTTTATTCTCGGCTACATGAGGCTACTGATCCACCGTGTGACACCTATCAACTGCTACTGATCTCCATACCCGCGCTACCGAAGCTACCAGCAGCTACGGAGGCGGATGAGAGTGCTACCGGGACTACCGAAACTCCAAATCCAACCATGATCCACTGACTGTTTTCTTTTTCCTGATGCATGTAAGTATAAAATATAGATATGTAGACAGAATGCCAATGTACCCTTAGTCGCACACAATAGAGTAAGACTGAGGGACGTCCGATGGCTCCGCACCCTTTTTATAAGGGGCGGGGCATCCGAGGGATCCGGACCGGGACGCGGCAACATCGAGAATGAAACAGTAAATAGGAAGAAATGGAGAGTAACTGCCGTTGCTCGCCATACAATGCAATAACGGTGTCGCCGTTCCTCAACACTCCCCCTGGCGAGCAGCCCTGCTTCCCTTTCCAGTCCAGCCCCAGCTCGCCGGCACGTTTATCGTGTGCACTACGAATTGAGGCCGTGGCAGCTGTTCTGCTGGTGGACCATCAAAAGTGGCTGGTGTAAAATAATTTCCTGTACCAGGAAACTGCTTTGGGAATCCAGCTAAAGTGCTGAGGAGGCAGTACGCTGCGTATTTGGAGCTCAAATCCAATGAGACTATGGGCTCGACAAACGGTGGAGAATTGGGCAGAGGGCAGCAGTTCTAATCAAAAACGTTCAAAAAGGTCTGTTTACATGTAATATCAATTTCCTGTACTACAAAAGTGTCCTGGACGGCAAATAAAAATTCTACGGAGGCAGTCAGACTGGACTTCTTGCCGGGTGATGATACTCAAGAATGCCAACAATGGTAGGTGCTCATCCTCCACGCGGCCTAGGACAACATGGATATGCAGCTGCTGGTTAATATTGAAAGGCTAGACAAAAGCATTTGGACACAAATACTGAGGGAAAGAAAAGGGACAATCTACCATATTAAATCGTCGAGTGTACACACCGGGGAAGATGAACTTCTTAAATTTACCCGCCATGTCCACCGCTGTCCATCCAAACTTCCTATGGCAGTACAATGCAAGCTCAGGAAGGCTAGGGAGCTTAAAGATCCACTCGTCGGTAGCCGGAGGGAAGAAGCCGTCAGACCAAGATGTAACTGGCCAAATATAGAGATCGAGGACTCGGAGACTAGGGAAAGTATCCGGAATGTTGGCACATTTCAAGTAACCGCGGGAATTCACTGCGTTCCGTGGGCCCGTCGGCAGAGACTCTGCCAATGAGGCTCGGCAGACCTCGACCGACCTTACAACAGGCAGCATCTGCTGCAATATGTCAACTCCTGAGGGGCCCTGAAACCATAGTCTGTGGATTTAGTGGCCCAAAATATGTATGGGGAGCATTTTTGGTGGGCAGCCGGCAGTTTGAAGTCATTGAGTACAAGTTGTGTACAGCGAGATCGGCAGACGTCGGCAGGGTGGGTGGACGGGGTCAGGGAATGCAGTGATTGGTTGCCAGCTCGGCTCGGAGTTCCTCTCGCCAGCCGACGAGGAAATACTGAAGATTGTGCTTGGCCATGAGCGGCGTCAAGGAGAGGGTCACCATAGCCACACCAGGCAAGTGCATGTGCAACGGTCATGCCGCAATTGGGCAGGCCGACCTGAAATTATGATGTTACTGCAGAACATTGTAATTTTCATGTGATACTAGAATCTCATGTGGTGTCTGTTCAATCTTGGGGATTATCTTCTATTATCAACAGAGTGGTTTAAGTAACTGTTGAGTCAGCATGGAGCCTCTTCTATCCATCTCTATTTAGCATTCAACTGGGTTAAACCTCTGTTTTAATGTAAAGGCAACGAAGGTCAGTCCACGTTCAAACGGCTATAGGGGGAAGTAACTAACCCTATTCACAGGTCTGCCTGTGGTGCTTGACTATCCCGCTTCCCGGTATCGCTCCGCTGGTCGTGGCGGCAATGCCCATACACGACTCCATGTCGGCAGACGACCTGCTTGGCCCCTCTTGAAGGTCGTATTCGGCCTGCTTGACCGCAATATCCGGGTCAAATTGTACGCCAGTGATGGTACAGAGACGGAGCGTTCGCTTCAACGAAAGTTGGTGGAGAAGGCGGACAAAATCGTACATTATACAATCACCAATCCCATCCCCGGTGCTCCCGACCTCGTGCTCTCCATTGCCTTCTTCCACGGATATCCAATCGTCATGATACAGGTCTCAAAACACGCGCTGAAAACATTTCGCAATAACTTATTCACTGGAGCACACATGCTTACGTTCGGAAACTTCACGGCCATATTCCACCGAATATACGAAATGGCCATGGACCCCAAGTCTCCGATGTACAAACGGGATGTCGAATGACTCGATTGGCAAGACGATACGGCCGCGACTCGACTCTTTTGTGCCGCAGTCCTCGAATATTTGTCAGAAAATCATCTGGAATATGTTGGCGAAATTGTCTACCTGTTTGTCTTCGGGGAGCTCGTCGACACTTATCAGAACCGCGAGATCGGACATGCGGAACGAATCAAAATGGCTCTGCAGGCCCGTTACTTCCTGGATGGCAGCGGGAAGACAAGTTACTACATCATATATATCTTAGCACCTCTAAACCCAGCCTTGATACCTTGAAAAAAGACCGACTCACCCGCTTGGAGAAAGCGCATGGTACTAAATGGCTTCTCGATTTGCGTCTGGAAATCTGGCGTAGTTCGGAGCCCCATGTTTGGCTTTGGAATAGATGGGTTTGCTTTTGAAATAGAGTGCCCCATGTTTGGCTTTGGAATAAATGTGTTTGGTTTTGGAATAGATGCCCTTTGTTTGGTTTGGTTTTGAAATAGAGTGCCCCATGTTTGGTTTTCCAATAGATGGGTTTGCTTTTGAAATAGAGTGCCCCATGTTTGGCTTTGGAATAAATGTGTTTGGTTTTGGAATAGATGCCCTTTGTTTGGTTTGGTTTTGAAATAGAGTGCCCCATGTTTGGTTTTCCAATAGATGGGTTTGCTTTTGAAATAGAGTGCCCCATGTTCGGCTTTGGAATAGCTGTGTTCAGTTTTGAAATCGAGTGCCCCATGTTTGGGTTTGGAATAGCTGTTTTTGGTTTTGAAATCGAGTGCCCCGTGTTTGGTTTTCCAATAGATGTGTTTGGTTTTGGAATTGAATGGCTGTGTTTGGCTTTGGAATACCTGTGTTTGGTTTTGAAATAGAGTGCCCCACGTTTAGTTTTCAATAGATGTGTTTGGTTTTGGAATAGAGCACCCAGCGATCAAGAACACTGGCCGTAGGCGCATTGCGGAGCCCACGACATACTACCCCAACAGAGACATCGTGTAGATTACCTTGCCACAGATGTACAGTTTATGTACAGTTTATCAATCTTCATCATTCTATACGTTTTACGGCTGCTCAGGGTTGTACGCGTCAGCCCGAGAAAGGGAAATCACAAATGATTAACGCACACAGTTTGCCCTGTCGGACTTTGCGCCGGGCGTAAATAACTTCTGGTTTGGCTGCCTCCTGCTGTTTGCGGATCCATGCCATTGCGCCTGTGGTAATGAGGAGGCTAATAACGAGCACAATTTTCCCGACCCTGTTGCTCGTTGTGTCTGGCGAAAGCGAGCTCGGAAGTTGACCTCAGGCAACATTGTGAGAGGGACGTACTGTCGTTTCCGGGCTTCTAGGCATAACCAATTTAAACCGGGACCAGCGGCCTTGGCAGCGAGTATCGCGGCGCCGAAAAACACGGGAAACGAAATTCCCACGGTGGAGAACATGACGGTCGCAACTGCTAAGAGGTTGAATAAAATGGGCATCTGACTTCAAGCTGGCTCACAGTGCGCGGGAATTACGGAAAAATCGTATCACCAACACGACAAAGAACCCGCCTCGACGGGCGACATGCGCCATCAAAGCTTACGAGAGCTTAGATTTTTCCATTTTCTCGCTTCGAGCAGTACATAACATTTTGAAAGTGCTGCGTCGACAAGAATGAGAACCAGGTCTGACAATGAACCAGGAGAGCGCGTACAAAAAGTTCGCAATCTCTCCGAGAAGTGTTCCAGTTGTGCTGTCTGATTAGACTCTATCCGGGGAGAATATAATCTGAAAAATCACCTGCAACAATAGCAAAGCCCACTGGCAAACTCCAGGTGGTGCCGACCTGCGAGTAAACGTCGGAAAGTTCTAGGCGTGTGTGTATGCAAGGGATACTTACCAGCATAGCTACTATCTCTTGTCCGAATAATGGCGGGAAAGAGATAACAATGAGAATAGCAATGGGGATGAGGAAAGCGGCCGTATGACTGGCAATACGCGATACATAAGAGTTCCGGACAACGGTTGCAGCCGATAGTAACTTGCGGGAATCGGAATGGATGGTGAGGGATCGAAGGTTTTCGGCGCCAAGCTTGTTGAGGAAGCCGGGGATAATCGAGAGCCCCGCATTTTCATCCGTCTGGATCCGGAGGTGCGTCAAGCCGAAGAACAAGGTGGACGACCATATTTTGGCGACATCGTCCGCCGACCAGCCCGTGAAGTCTGTGACTAGTAAGCGGAGACGAGGGAGGGATCCTATCTCGGTGATAGATGATATGGACAATGTGCCCGCCATATCGCGGAGCTCGAGGGACGTGAGGGCTTCTGTGGTGGAAAGGCTGGTGAGCGACTGATTGATGAGGATGAGGTTCGAAAGATGGGTGGTGTTGGAGGAAAGCAGCGATACGAATATCTCGTGTCCGATCCCCGGCGTCGACTTCAAGCCGATGAGCTTGACCGACCGTAGCGGGGATGCCATGAACATAAGGATTTCCGACGCGAAGACGTGGGACGAGACGCATTCTAACCGGGACAAATTGGGAAGGAGTTGAGACCGGCGCATTGCCAGACGGACGTACACCGATGGATCGATGTGAATAGGATGCTTGATGTCCTTGTAGACCATTTCTCGGAGGCATGCAGCGTGGTCGTCAAACGCTGTCCATTCATGAGGCTGTATGGGCCCGATGAAACCCTGGGTATGCTTTTTGGTAAACAGAGGCACACGAGAGGATCCAGACGCACGTATATGCCACCTCTAGCTGTAAAAGACGGCAACAATTGGAGTAGAGGTAGAAGATTATCCAATCTTCGCCACAGCTATCTCGTTGCTGATGGTAAGAAGGCTTTGCATGTCAATGCGGCCGACCAAAGGCACTTTCGCTTTGCGGCCAGATGATGGCTAGGATCTTGCGGAGATGCGACATCGTCCATGATCTTGTCGAGAAGATCAGAATTCCGGAGACACCGCTCGCAGGCGATGGCAGGAGGGGATTCATCACGATTAGGGTGAGTTTGACAGGTATAGGCAGGGCGGGGGAACCTAAGGACAAAATGTACGCGGGGGAGATGTGCAAGAGGTGGGCGGCCGAAAAATCCCGGATATCAAGCTCCGTTCGGCCGATGATCGGAAGTCCATTTTGTCACGTTTTAGATTTGGACTTCAATCTCTTTCTCGACTTTTGTTTTCTCCACGCAAATGTTAGTTTATCATAAATCTGAATTACAGGACCACCCCATTTTTATACCTTCCGAAGCGATCTAGCAAGTTTTCAGAATTTTCTGTCCAATCCATCGGACAATCAGAAAATTACATCGGACCGAACTTGCGGTGTTTGGTCTGTACAAACAACGCGTCGGCTGGTTGCCGGCTGGCGTCGCGTCTAAGTATTGCAAGCTCTTTCTTGCCTTCGTGCTGGCTCGCGTATTCTCTCTTGTCTGTGCTTCCCGGTACCACATGTATTGTTTCGACTCTTCCTCATCCAACGCCTTTTCTCTCCTCCTCATAACAAATCCAAGGTTTTCTTTCCGGTGCGAGTGGTTCGAACTTCGAACTCGGCATGTAAAACAGTCTTTTGATATTGTATCTTAGCTCTTGCGTATGTATTTCTAGTCGAGTTAGAGTTGTATCTGAGCCGCAGTCCTTTATTTGAGGCGGGGGCAGCGACCAGATTGTGGTGGGAACTCGTGCGGAGATCGGTCCGCAGCCGGTCGGTCCGATCAACCGCTCGCGTGGGAGGGGTGGGGGTGGGGGGTACAGCCACCACTAGATTTCGGAGGTTGATATCCCGCCAATTTCGGTCCGCCCACCTCTTGGAGATGTGAGAGGTGAGATGAGAGTATTGATCATGGGCACACCGATCGAGCCCGCGAACGCCGAAGATCGGTGCATGGTCTTGTGACGAGCGCAGTGACGCATGATCGGGACTCTTTCGGCTCTGGTATCACTACCTATTCGGACGGTCCGGAATAGAGTAAATCTGAGGGCGAAAATTGGCATTTTTGGGTCCGGGATACTGTATTTTTCATTCAAATTGACAGTTACGCGTCACGCACCTCCTTGTCGATGTCGAAATTTGGTCGAGGTCACGCGTCACGGCGGCCCCTGTCGAACCTCCCAGGCGTCACACAGCGCCCAAAACCGCCTGAAAAACGTAAAAAAGCCAAATTTTTCGTTCCGCGGTTGAAATTTTTGCGAAATTTTCGGGAGTGTCACGCGAAATTCTGGCCGGTGTCGAATTGTCGAATTGGTATTTTTGGTCACGCGTCACCCCCCTGTCAATTTGAATGAAAAAATACAGGATAGAGTAAAAATAGGTCTAAACGCCCAAAGTTGGTCCGGAATAGAGTAAGTCAGGCGGAGACCGAGATTTTTTTTTTTGAGCAAAATGCCTCCCCGCTGGCCGTTCTCGCCGCTTTTAGGCCTTGAGCATGACGATGGCAAACAGAGACAACTCAGGCACAACGGCATCAGAGCTTTTTTCCGCCGTACACCTTATACGGGATATACCGCTATGGGGCAAGCACGAGAGCTTCACGGATGCCGAAACCGTTGAGGGACTCAGCTATCTCAGTCTTGAGGTGTACGAGCAGGCAAGAAATTAATTTTATTGTAACGTATACGGTCACTGACAACGACGGCCAATGCAGCTCTATCTAGGCCGTAATATCTTTCAACACATCGTCCCTTCCAACGGACCATTGACCACAGACCTTGCGTTGTTCACCCATGCGCCAATTTCAGAACTTGTCTATCTTCTGGCTGGCGCCGCCGTGCAGGTCCTCGGCGATGCGGCCGATGGTACATTCAAACTGTCCGGCGGTGACAGTGGCCGGGAATGCTGGCAGAAGATGACAACAGAGGAAATGCGACGAACACTGCATGTTGTGGCAAGACAAGGCAACAACATCCTTTCGGACGACGACGAGTACGAGGAACCTGCGGAAGGCGGCAAAAAGCGAAAGCCAAAGCCTCCTCGCGGTGCACCACCCAAGAAAAGCAAGACCCGGCCAAAGCCGGCTCTAGCCAAAGCGCGTAGACGAAAGCCCTCGGTCAAGGAAGGTCGTAGAAAAGGCCAAGGAAGGGCGCGGGGGCGGAAAAAAGGGCGGAAAATAGCGTGGGAGAATTTATTTATTTATTCGGTCCGCGGTAGAGTAAATCTGAGGTCCAGGGCCCAAATTTCATAGAGTAACTCTGGCCAACTCGGCGGACCGACCTAATAGGTAGTGACCGGGGGCCTGCTCTGGTGTCATGTGTGGAACCGACTGGCCAGGCCCTATTAGGCCGAAGAACAAGATCGGAGAACCTCTTAAAAGTCGGGAGAACACACTTCAGAATATATAAAAACTATGGTATCCCCAGATAGGCTAACCAGCTCGTGATTAAATCCAATTTCCGCGGGTAGACGGAGTCGAACCGTCGACCTTGCGAGAATCGAAAGATGGTTTGTGACCTTGTGAGCTTGCCCCTTTTGGTGTAGCTTGTGGCCTTGAATGACCTTGTACAAGCCCACAAGCTATTCGTCAAAAGTCTGATGAACTTCACCGTCGTCCGAGTCCGAGTCGGCGTCGGGATTGCCTAAAGCACTCGCACAGACTGCCGCCCCAATGGATTCGTGAACGGTCCATCCGCCTGCTCTCATGCGGGTTCGAAGCTCCTCCGTGTTCTTATCGCCTTTTGCAGTCTTCATAGCTGGCTTAAGCACCTTTGGCGCCATTCGGCCTTGCCCGACGTCCGCAGTCTGCATCACGACTCCTCCCCCGCGCAGTCCTCCATCGTTGGACCGCTCGATCGGCTGAGTCGGTGCCTTGGAAGCCTTAACTACTCCCCTGGATGCGCCGCCCGAGTTGGGGCCGGCCGTCGTTCCATCGGAGTTTTTCGATGGTGCGACGTCCCGTCCATCGCGGTGTCCACATCCGGTTTTTTTTTGCTACTAGACTTCGCGACAGGCATCACCGAACGAAGTTGTTGCCTAGAGAGTAGACATGAGAAAGCAGGAGTGGGCCAACAGCTACTTGAACCAAGTTTCCCACGGTTGCCTCTGAGGCGTTATCCTACAATTCCCAATAAATCAGATTTTTTTCCAAGGAGGTTTTCACTCTCTAGACACCCTCTGACCATCCTATATCCTAATTTGCAGTTCCTTGATTACCTACTCTGTCTCAGAGCGTATTTCCCTCAGGATACTGTATAAACCACCTTGCCATTGTTTTTCCCAAGTTCAACCTCGGGGTTGAGTTTGAAATCGATATCGAGAGGGTATTCCCTCCACCAAAACGTAGCATTTCATAGGTCAAGAAAAGCCTTCAATGCGACACAGTGGCACTGATTTCCCCCATTAGGCTAGTCCCAATGAGTCATGTTGTTCTGCTCGCTTATTTGACGCTATTCACCATTTTCCATGGTAAACATGTCGTTGGAGCTCGGCTAACTGTACCCACTCGAATGCCCGACTACTGTGCCGATTAAATCCATAATTTTGACCCAAAATCAATCCTAAATTGTTCATTGCCTGTGTTTTTGCCAAATTCTATCCCTCAACCAGGGGCTTTGACCAATTTCAGCAATTGCGATCAAATGGACCTAATTTTCCTATAAATACAGGCCTGGACAGCGCTGTAACTTCACCAATCCAGTTCTACATCGCAACTACTGCAATGGCTTCCATTTTCCCTCCTGACTTCATTGAGGCTCGCACCCTCTTCGAAAAACTTGCCAGCAATGCCAAACTCTTGAGGGAGTATGATGCCCCTGCTCAAAAGCGCATCATGCAGCTCCAGGAAGTCGGCCAGGCTGCGGTTTGAATCCCATTTTTATCTGCCATGTTTAACCCTGACTGTTTAACAGTTCAAATTCCTCGGCTTCCCAAACCAGCTCCTGGTTCCTGAGTCCAAGGACTTCAAATTCGATCCTCTCCAGCAACCAGAACACTGCATTCAATATGTGGTTAGCTTCGAACGACGAAAACACGTAGAAAAAATAATCTATTACAAGTCATTGGTGTCTAGAGCTCTATGACATCTATCATTGAGTTAGTGTAAGCTGTTTGCCGCAAGAGCTGGCTCAAAAACACGCAAAATAGCACTTCCTGAGGGCCTCAAGTGGCAATTAAGCCAGACTAAGTGAACTAAGTACTTATTTCAGATCATTTTACCGTAAATTGATCTTGATCTACAGTAAAATGACCTCACGTGATGTACATCCGCCAACACAAATGCGTCGAAATCGTGCGTTGTATTGAGTTGAGTTGCATTTTGTGTGGTACCAGCGACTCTATGACGTACTTCGGTGTTTCCTACAGTTTGGAAATATTTTATTTCATTCAGAACAGACCACTAAGCGGGCATAAGTCCTCAGCAGACGAACACAACATATGGCTCGTAACAGTTGAGATAGCTGCACAGGATGGAATTATGGATGCAGGGAAACAGGCTAATACTATTGTATGCTGTGGGGTAAGGTAGTTTGAATTCAGGTTCTATAGACATGTATTTTTCTCTTTCCCAGAGCCCTTTTCTCATATGCACGAAACGCACAGTGGATGTACGCGCCTGGTGACTGCCTCCGTGGCAAACATGCAAGAGCGTACGAGCACTCCATGTACCGGGCACAAATCCAGTCACAACTAGGTAAGCTCCACATTTGAGCTTACATTTCCATCCGGTTCGCCTCTCACTCAACATTCCTGGCTGCGTGGATTGATTATCAATGCCGGCCCACTCAAAGGTTGGCCTTCCCTCAAAGTCGTGTCCAGTTCAGTGAGTTAAATAACTGGTATTCAATCCACATCATACAAATTATTGCAACATGCCGCCTTGCTTCCGACGACACCGCAAGACCGTTCCGGAATCTGCTAATACGAAACACCAAGCACTTGACCATGCATACGACTTGCACATGGGGAGCGGACTTGACACCTACCGATTCAACGTGAGGGGAGAGGGCGCGGCGCGGGGACTCGCAAGCGTGTGAAGCGCAGTTAGCCGGCACGATCACCAAGCTTTGCGGCGCACGCGCGACTGCCATTCAGATACGCCTGCGCGAACGCGAGACCGCTATGGTTCTCGTCCAATATGGCACAGTACATTCGGTTAACCCAGCAGGAAATTGACGCTAACACCTCCCTCTGCAACGACCATGGGAGAGTTGGACCCATATAACTGGCCGGGCCGAAATCGTTAGCCATTGGATGGCTCCAATGGCTGCAACACAAACTCTCTATTATTGCTGACCCCGTATCCCTCTTACACGTCTACGTGTCCCGCCGCGATGCTCTTCATGGCGCTCTTTTTTGCGCGAGAACGGCTCGATTCCTACGCGCTCTTGGTTCGACAAGAAATTCTTCGCCCTGCTTTCCTGCGACTACGGCGGTCATTCTCCTCGCGCCGGGGCTGCGACATTTTATGCCAGTCTCGGCCTGAGTGATAGCGTCATCCAAGCGATCCGTCGATGGTCTTCTTCAGCATGAAAAATTTATATTCGCGACAATCCTATCATCCGAGCGGAACAGCAGCTTTCCGCTTTAAGTCTTCGCCTCAAATAACCTCTAGAGCTCGTCGCACACATCATTTTTGACCACCACCTCCCCTCAACAACATCCTCACCTTTCCCTAGCCTTCTCCTCCAATCTCTATTTATTCGGGGCTGTTTTGGCAGGCTCGCGTTTCTGCTACAGCCCCAGTGTGCTCGGAGCGCTGCAGAGGTTGGAGTAAAATTGGATTCCAGGGGTAGGGAGATTTTTCGGTGGCCTCTGCGCCAACCCCACACAAAATCATTGATGGCGGCCCCGCCTCCATTATTCCTGGCACCGCCATATTCGCTCCAACCCAAAATCAATGATGGCGGTCCGCTATCATTCCATATTTGCCTTTCACGGAGTAAGTCGACTCCGTCGCGCCGTTTCCTATTGGACTGCCTCTGGCTCGGTGCTATTGTTTTAGCGGAGGCCGAGTGTCACAGGGGTATATACATGTATATCAGTCTGGTAACCTCCTTGTGCGGTGTCGGCTTTGCCTCCACTACTCGCAGCTGAAAAAAGTAATTGCGCATGGTGGTTCTCGGTATTCTGACCACCAAACAACTCCAAACACCTTATGAACTGAGTGAATCGAAGACATTTGGATATGTTAACCGATTTCCAAAAAAATAAATTCTTGAGAGATAAGGTATTTTTCTGTAGAAATTGAATCACATTTTTTTTCAGAGGGTGCGTGGGAAAAATTGAGTTGTACAGTCAAAAAGTACTCGTCGAGTAGTGTAGAATACCATGTTGAATCATATCAATACCTAGTGTTTTGAGCTCACAATCGCCGTCAGAAGATGGCCATTTTCAGCAAAATTGGATGGTGTTGTGGCCGAAATTGGCGTGGTCGGTATCCTTGCCCAAAAAGCTCCCTCTTTCATAGCCCAGTTGTTGGCTCCTACAACTTGAGGTGCCAGTGGTTAAATTTTCTATGAGTCTCCCTGAGCACTCATTCCATGGCAAGGAGCCTAATTCGAGCGAGAAATCTGTACCCATTCCACTTTCGAACGCGGAAAAAGTAAAATATGCTTGTGGAGTCAGACCTGCATGCCGAAATACAGAAAATATTACACTACTTGAGCCGTCGGCGGTTAAATTTTCTGTGGTTTCTCAGAGTACTCATTCCATGCCCACGAACTTTATTCCACCGAGGGATTTTTACCCATTCCACTTTTGAACGAGGACAAAGCAAAATGGGCCTGCCCAGATGCGAAAAATATTACACCAATTGAGCTGTCGGCGGTTAAATTTTCCATGGCTCTTCCTGAGCACTCAATAAATATTGTAAAGCGTGTAGGATGCCAAGTCATGTGGTTCAAAATGTTGACCATTGCAAGAAAAATCGGTCATTCCGCGACTTTCATTTCGCCGGAAATGGCCTGAAATTGCCGAGGCTTTCTCTGCTCGGCGCGCTCGGTTTTAATGGGTCTCTCGACCGATTTGCCATCAGCCTCGGAACGGCGGGGTTGCCCTCGTGTCATATGAAGACAGTGGTGCAAAAGGACCTGCCAAAAATATGGACTCTGGCTCTGAAGGAAAATGCAAGGACCGTGGAACTACTGCAGTCTCTCGTGGACAGACGCTCTAACAAATTGAAGCCCGTGCATTGCTTGTTAGAGAGCCACATGCCGGAAATTAACACATGGCCAGTAGACTAGCGACCAACCCTCTCGCAGAGCGTACGGAAGTGTTTGGTGCGACTAGATCGGGATGTTTGGTGTGATGAGCGACAGGGTTGCAACGGAGATTCCAAGTCCAAATTCAATTTAGGTAAACCAACATATGGATATGATTGTCTTTACGAATACTTTCACGCAACATACACCCATTTTCCCATACACCATGAACCCACAGAGTCGGTTTTTCAGAAATCCCTTATTTATTTTATTGTGAGACAACGACACAGGGTACGTATGGTTTAAATGGTGCCTAAACGCTCACAATTACTCATATTTCATGGTGAGATTTTATTTGAAGTGATTCGACCCAAAAGCGGGTTGAAACGACCCCGTGCAGAACTTTTCGTCGCCACTGTGATCACCATGGAGTTTTGACCGAACGAAGATCTTCAAATTTGGTGGTTGCGCCGATGAAAATTATCACTTGCGTTGATCTGATAAGGTTGTCGTGTTTGTTTGTCTCACTAGAGAGGTTGTGCAAAAGCCGCATAAGCCGCATGCGGCTTTTGGCCATTGTGCAAAGCCGCGTGGAAAAATCAAATTCCTGACGGTGTGAGCTCGCTGTTCTGAGTCCGAACTTACCTGGAATGGAGGAGAGATAGTGATTATTTTAGTGGGTTTGTTCACCTACCCTTCTCATCTTGGAGCTCAATTATTACCCTCGGTGTTCCAGGACCAAGTCACCTTCCTGGCCAACACCTGCTTTCTTGGGTCTGTGCAAGCTCCATGTCTGGCAGCTTTAATACCAGGACGCGGCTCTTGATGTGACGTCAATCCGCAGTTATGGTTGGCGCGGCTCGTAGGGCATGTCAAGATTCCGAGATGTTGTCGCGGGCTGCATTATTTCAGTGGGTTCAATCCCCTTCCCTTCTCATCCTGGAGCTCAATTATCACCCTCTGTGTTCCGGGACCAAGTCACCTTCCTGGCCACTGCTTGATTTCTTGGGTCTGCGCATGCCCCATGTCCCGCAGCCTTAATTCCAGGATGCGGCTCTTGATGTGATGTCAATCCGCAGTTATGGTTGGCGCGGTTCGTCGGGCATGTCGATATTGTCGCAGGCTGCCTTATTTTAGTGGGTTCTTCACCCTCCCTTCTCATCCTAGAGCTCAATTGTTACCGTCGGCGTCCCAGGACCAAGTCACCTTCCTGGCCACCACCTTCTTTCTCGGGTCTGCGCACGCTCCATGTCTCCCGGCCAGCGTCCCATAACCATGTCCCCTTGCTGGCCACCACCTACCAGCCTGCCTATGGCAACACGCTACGCCGCGATGTTTGCTTTTTCGTAGGCAGGCTGGTCACGAGGCTAGAGGGGATTCCCCTTCACGCTTTCAAGCTTTCTTGCTACCGCCTGCTGCGTTATCCCCCGTCTTTGGAGGGTCTCTCACGTCTTCCAATGTCTTTGACGAAAACCCCCGGCTCCAACACCACCATCGACGAGGGGCATGACTTATTGTGCTGACAGCTTTTGAGTGGGCCTGGGGACGAGAGTGGTGTCTTTTTAACAGGGCGGATGGTTCATACTGCTTTTGTTCCATATATATTTTAATTACTATCATTGCTAGAGGTGACTACAATCCCATAACAGATCTTGAAGAAACATTGTATACTACCGTACAATGTGACCTTTATTCATGTTGTTTATTTTGAATTTTAGGATCACTTTAGGCATCAAAGCCTTGCCAAGCAGTCGAATATTCAAGGCCCTTCCATTAATTTTGCGGCCCTGTACCAACCGACACGTCGATAACGCGCTTACAGTAGGCTATTTTATCATCATACCAACACTGCCAGCTCAAATCCCAACCTCTCACCTCCGTGCCACGCACGCCGAGCACGTCCCTGGCGCATATGGGCACCAAATCTCTTTCAAAGTTCTGGACTTCCTGCGATGTATGCATCTTGAGTTCGTGACTTCATGTACGACAACTTTTTTTGACTAATGCCTGTATTATGTTGTATCGTAGGTTCTAATTACAGCTAAACTAATGAAAAGGGAGCGGCCGCGCGCGCACATTTGTTATTTGTATGTAGATATCTTCTTGAATTAAATTTTGTTCACTGTACAATGACAACGGCCAGAATCGACGAAACTCAATTGTCTTCCGGCAATTTTTCTAAATGATCGTTGGCTGCCTCAAGTGAGCGTCAATGCCGGAGCGAAGTGAAGGCCTGTCTTGTTGGTACTAAGAAACAGCCTCAACTGTATTTGAGGCTAGATGATGTGTCAGTAATGGCTCAAGATGATTCTCCTCAAGCATGGTGAGGAGAAATACAACGTAACCAACAAGATGACCTAAGGGATCGAGGTCTCTTTATTTAGTACCTTGAGGCCCCCTCGACTTCTTCTGAGTTGGTTTTTTCAAACCCGGCGAGAACGCATGTTAGACGGTGGGCTTTGATTTCAGAAGCTTAACAAAATTGTGGAATCACTCCTAGAGCTGGAATGGCGTATTTAGGCGGCGTCTCGACCGGTTTTGGTGTCGACAACACATTGTTCGGCCTTGCACTCGCCCTCTTCTAGGTTAATTTTTTCAAACCGGGCGAGAAGGCATGTCGTATGGCAGTCTTTGATTTTAGGAGCTCAACAAAATTGTGAGATCAATCCTACAGCTCGAATGGCGTACGGGGCGTTTCAACCAATTTTGGGGTCAATGACACATCGTTTGGTCTCGTACTCGACTTCTTCGAGGCTCCCTGAAACCCGGCACAGCGACACATCTATCGAATCCGACACACGTCAGAAGAAGCGACACACCATTCAATATTTCATGCCATCTGACACTCTGTTCCGTGTATGACGAGGTCCTACAGAACTTCCGACACACCGGACTCCGAACAGACCTGACACACTGTACGGCACCGGGGACATACTGTAGGTATACTGCGTGTGCTACTGAGAACTGGTAGTAAGCATACACATTATGGCGCCTACCACGAGATGAGTGGTATTGAACCACGTTGCCAAGCCGGATCATTTATATGAAGGCCTGAGAGAGTACGCTACGCGCGGGTAATGCGACAGCTAAAATTTATATTCCATATATATCTACACGTCCCCATTCGACGCTCTTCGTTCCGCCCACATCTACGGCCGAGCGAAGAGCGTGTGTACGCTCACTTAAATTTCCTATTCATACTTACCATATATACAGTAATGAGATCGCCTTTAATAGACAGGTTGCGCAGGAGCCACGGAGCCACGGGGTGGCTCTCGGACCGTGCGCAAACCAGTGGCTCCACCGCCAAATTATGACGATGATTCTTTAGTGGCTCTTTTGAGCCACTCGCCTGCTATTTTTGCGCACGGTCCGAGAGCCACGCCGTGGCTCCGTGGCTCCTGCGCAACCCGTCTAATGTAGGTACATAATACATTTGATTCCGCCCACATCTACGGCCGAGCGAAGAGATAGCAAGCTCGCCCCTAATCTAGGTAATTAAGCCATGCACATTGTCGGGACCACGGCGCACATCCGCGCCTACCACATTTCTTCCCCACAGTCATTACCTCCATCTGCGTATCTTGCACTCGTTTCTCAACAGCTCACGCTGGCGACTGCAACGAACGCAGTTGGGACCAAGTGAGGAAGGAATAAAGATGTAGGGCCGACAAGCGACAAAGCCCGGTACCCCCCTTGTTTTTTCGAGGAGAGAATTCTCAACCCTGCAGAAGGGTCGATGTTGTAAAGATCGAAGGTACCACTGTACTTTGTATGAAGAGAGGAGAGAAGATGGTGTAATGTGTAGAATGGCAATGATGTCCAAAAGAAATCGTAGTGATCACATCGATTTCGTTTCGAAACGACCACGACACATGCCAGTGACATTTGTCTATTAGCAAAAGGTACGGCAGGTCAATCGAGCAGCAGGCAGATGATTCATAAACTGTGAACAAGAGAAATATCACAATGCTAGGTGCGAGGGTTGTTTTGGGAGATGAAGCGCCAGAAAAATCCGGGATGAACATGTGGATGGAGGTAAGCGCCTGTTTGACGGTTTGCCGGGGATGGTGCACAACCTTCAAGGGGAACGTGACATTGTCTTCGTGGGGCAGGAGACGGCTACAAGCAGGAGTGTGGGCGAATGAAGGAGAAGAGGAGGTGGGAAGGGAAGGGGGGGGATACCCAAGGAGAGGCTGAAGAGGAAAATGAAGCGGGGAACATGAAGGCGAGCTTATACAGTTTCCTCCTATTCCTCACCAACAGTGGGTTGGCGATCAGCGTATCGGCGAGCGCACAGAGGACGTAGGACAGGGAGGTGAGGGCCGAGGATGGCATGCGTGAAACTCCTCTGATGTCGGAAGGGAAGGAAATGATGGCGCAATTACAATAAGAGAAGGTATTGAAGATTGAGGCTTGTGTCTAAAGTTCCGGAGGGTGATTGAATCAGCCTTGAAAAGTGAGGCCTTTGAATCCGGCTTTGGGGTGCCATTCAAGACAAGACCATGGGGAATTTATGGTTGCCTAGAACTATGCGCGGTGTCCCATTTGTCAGAAGCCAGGTTGGCGCGATCTGTAAACACTCAGAGCTGAACGGAACATGGGGACTTGATCAATCCATGCGAACATTGCGCCGTGACATTCCCTGCCGCCGTTGCTCCGACGAAGGCCGGTTCGCCCGCCAGCAGGCAGGCCGCCGTCAACCGGGTCAGGACTGTGAAACCCAGCAGGACAACGGCCATGCGCCAAAAGGTGGTGGTTTCCGAGGAGAAGGACCTGAAAAAGGGGACGTCGACACAGAAAGAACAACTCCCTGACGGCGCCCTTCATGATTGCATCTTGATAAACCATCATAGCCACTTCACATATTTTACATATTTTGCAGACGGAGAATTGAGATTTGCGAGATCATATGGATATCCTTGCGGAGGATTAGCGGATGTGTTGTGGTTTTTTGCTGCAGCTTGGCTGCGTAGGGTCCGGCGACATGGAAGGTGACATTTTGAGTATCGCTGCGATTTGTGAGCAACTTAATGTCGTTATTACAGCGAACGTTGACGAGAATCCCAGGATTCCAGCAGTTCATTTATTCGTACGGCCGCTCTTGACCCCATTTTCCGGTTTCTTCGATAAAATCGTCCGGTTACGTGAAGCTCACCCCTAAAGTACGCACCGAGTCGAAGGAGGTACGCGTGGCCCGTTTCTCTCTGTTCGTCTCCCTTACATCTCGCACCAGAACTCAAAGGCTGTGTCTAAGACCGCCGCGGCCCAGCCAAAAGCAATGACTGCCTCGAAGCCCGCAGCGAGGGCCAAGTCCCCGACCAAGAAGCCCGCAGCAAAGGCGAAGGCCATCACCACCAAGAAGACCACCGCGAAGACGACAAAGGTGCTCGGGGAAAAGACGGCGTCGACGGCAACAAAAGCCAAGAAGGTTTGCCTTCCCCCTTGTGCTCATCGTTTCACAACTCACGCTTCCCCAGGCCGTCTTGCCATGGCAAGAAACCCGCGCCCACTGCAAAGGCAAAAAGGCCGCTGCCCCGAAGAAGGTTTGCTATCCTCGTTTTTGCTCACCTTCTTTTTCTAATATACTATCCCAGGCTGCACCACGAGCTGCACCCAAGCAGCGAGGCACGAGCCGCGCCGAAGAAAGCTGATTTGATTTCATTGGACTCGTATCTTTAAATTATGCGCCTGTTTGTCTGGTTCCTATTTTACACCTTTCTTCCTGTCTACCCAGCAGTTCCACCTGAATAGTATATGCCGTACCCGTCTGCCAAGTCTTTTCGTGAGATGACTTTATGCTTCATTTTGAGGTATACTGCATCAGCCTTTTGACATTTAGATTGCCGTGTTTGGGCGTTTTCACGTTGTTGATGGCTTTTTGTCGACGACGGCGAGCTCGACATTGAGTTTGAAATTTTGCAGGGGTATATGGGATGGGATACAGGGATGGAGGACTCCCTTGGGTGAGAAAGGATTTCAATACCTTTTCCACTCTGTCTCCACTATATGCTTCCTTTGCCCAAAACTCGGTCACTCCACAGCTTTCTGGCAATTTTAGACACTTCTTTTCTTTGTTTCAAAAAATGGGAGGATATAAAGTGTGTATATCATGTGGGAATAAGCCCCAGAGGAGAACGTCACAAGGAGAAAACGGTCATCCTGCAGACCATTTCAATTCCAATGAAGTCCCAGGGTCATTTTCTATAGCCCTGATCATTCAGATCGCGCTCGGAGGTATTATTGCGCTTTCCAGAGCCCAATTACTGGTTTGCATTTTGCACCACGTGACCCTATTGCCTTTTCAAATTTCACATTTTGAAACACGTGACATGGCATCCTCGCATGAGCCGGATGCCGCGGTGGCAGTGATATCAGTAGATGTGATTAAATTTCTCCACAAAATTGTACATCATCAAAATTAATTGGCTGAACCTTTAGGTTTAGCTACCCTGAGGAACTTCGGTTTCGATCCATTTTCCTAACATGCACAAACAATATTTAGTCATACAACATTGGTCATCGCGAAAATAAATCGAAAGAAAGTGGGATAAGACGTAGAAATAAATCAAAATGCCAGGATATGTTTTTCAACTTCTTACCCACCTGAATCCCCTGGTGTAAGCCCATTTCATCCCCTGGAACCAAAGAGATTCTCCAAGTTCGATTTTCTGTGATTAGTCCTTTCTGCTTTATGTTCGGAACAGTATCCGTCGATTAGTCAATCAAGCTTACCGATACAACCTGATCTTCGAGCCCGAGTAGATACTTCGAGCCCACACTCCTTGCTTTCGACTGCTTCTAGTCTGACAGAGGCAGAACATACCTGTGCATTGTACTGTACCAGTTCAACCACAAGTTCAGTCACAGGTCACACCACTGGAGATTCGTGATGTGCACCATAAATCGAAATAATATTCCTCGGCCTTCTCGGGTAAAAATTGAACTTGAACTTGTGGTTGAACAGTACCTCGCATGCTGTATTTCTCCCTCCTCCATGTCCTCTGTCCACTAGGCAAGATGCACAATATTTTCCTTGTTTAGCCCTGAAGCCACAATTTTATCTGTTTGAGTCGCAGGAGTGGAATTCCCACCGATTCTTTGAGTGGATCAACGACGTGCACACCGGGCGAATTTCCAGTATAAATTTCAGGGAAATTACAGCTGTTCCAGAAAACTTTGAGACAAACGTCATTTTTTTTGATCGGTATCCAAAAATGGATTTGGCCAAATTTGGCTGTTTGGGCGCCAAACAACGTGCCTTTCTCGCTTCACTTCCGGCGGCGTCTACCTCTCTCTTCCTCATCGTACGCACAGCATGGTATACCGCAAAATAAGCCGGGATTTGAAGGACGCTGCGCTTAGACTGTGGGATCTTGGTTGGGAGGAGGCGGATATTATGCAAGGTCTTGTTGTTTCTCGCGCAAGTCTCTATCGTTGGAAGGCGCTCTTTGAAGAGCTCGGAAGTACCGTCCGCCTGCCGTCACCGCTTGTCGGCCGCCCTCGTATCATCACTCGCGCTGTCCTCACAGCTTGTTATGAAATCTATCAAAAAGATCCTGATATCTATCTCGACGAATTGCGCTTCTGGCTAGCGATACATCACGACATCGTCATCTCGACTTCGGCACTGCAGCAGAATCTCGATGCTGTTGGACTCAATAGGAAGATTCTACACAAGATTGTGCGCGAACGCGACGAGCAGCAGCGACAGGACTATTGGGATGTAATCAGAAACGACCTCGGAGATGACAGCGATCTCTTGATCGTCGCCGATGAAACGAGCAAAAACGACCACACACTAGCTCGGAAATATGGGAGAGCACCCCCGGGGATGCGCGCGACAACAAATAACTATGCCTTCAGCCGTGATGTAGGGTATTCTGTTGGAGCAGCGATGTCAAAGGAGGGTTATCTCGCTGTCAAGGTTTTGCCTGGAGCATTTGACTCTTGGGATTTCTTTGAATTTGTGTCCGAACAAGTTGTGCGTGCTCCTTTTCCAGCATGAAAATACACTCATTTGAAGTTTCAGGTCCCATCTATGAATCCATGGCCTCAAAAGCACAGCGTGCTCGTCCTCGATAACTGTAGGATCCACCATAACGACACATTGCTGGATGTTATTGCTGCCAATAGTTTGTTCTCTGGGTTATCACAGTACTGATCTGATGGTGATTCCGACAGAATCCCTTCTTCTCTACCTTCCGCCCTATTCCCCGGATCTCAACCCCATCGAAGAGTCGTTCAGTACACGTGAGTATTCCTCCACGTTGTACTGTAAGATCCTGATCAAATTCAATCAGTTAAGGCGTATATGCGCCGTCACAATGCCGAGATGCTTGCCGCCGCTGACCCTATCGCTGCGATTCTTGAGGCATGTGGATGTATCACTGCTGAGATGGCGCGGAACTGGTTTTTGCATGCGGGATACCATTGATTCTTCTCTAGTTTACAACCATGGTAGTTTACAAATGCATGTGTATCGACAGCAAAAAGAATGTAGAAAGCGAATTGACTAAAACAGGATGATTCAGGTCCAAAGCCTCTCAGTGACGTCCTTCAAAAAAGCTGCGTGCTGGCGAAGGATCCGAGCCTTCGCCAACGGTAGGACCTTCGTTGCCTGCCAAGCCGCTGCATCGAGGTCCTTGATACCCTCATCGCCGGGTACATATCCCAATTCGGTCAAGACTCGGCGATCCTCCGCATTGAGTTTGTAACGCTCAAAATATTCTTCGAGCAAAATTTCGCGTGGCAGCTCGACAGGCTCGGATACTGGGGCATGGGGAAGGGCTGCGGGAGGCAATCCGCCGTGGGGAGCTGGAAGATTCGGTATCTGGGGGTAGCCGTAATAAGGGTTCGGAGGCAGGCCGTATGGATTCGAATGCGGAAATGTCAGTTGATAGGGGGTCATGATCTGCTGTAAAGCGCTCGGCTGCCCAAGAAGCAGCTGCAAAAGAGGATTTTGAAGATTTTCTGCCGCTAGAGAGGGAGCAGGAAGGCTGGACGCATGCGGGGGTTTTATGGTTTGGTTCTTGAAGAAATGGGTAGAGGCAGGTGGTTTGTCGATCGTCGCGTCACCTTTAGCCTGAATACATGTTTCAGAATTTCCCCATTTGCAGACACAAGACTAGAGGCATACCTTGGCAACAGCCCATACTCTCAGTCTCATATCAGTCAAGTCGAAAAAACCAGTCTCGTTATGAAAGATGCGCTTTCCGGGAAAGAGTGGGTGATTGTCAATAGGATAGTGTTCTAGGAGTTCATTGAGGTCGTCGTTTGAGGCTGTATCAATAGCAACCTGGTAGAGAGCATTATCTAGACACGGTGATAATAATAAAAAGTTCAAATCACGCACGATCTGGTCCCGAATGGATTTGACAGCGCTCGATGCGGCGTTGCTGGGATTGTACTCAAAATCAGGCGGAGAAGCATCGTTTTCATCCTTTATCCACGGCTGCAGATTCTGCATCAGAACACGAGGCCAGATTTTCGGAAAACGTACCAGCTCCTTCTTTACAAGCGTCGGAGGCAGCATGTAAACAGAAAATATGTAGTCTTTCTTCCGGTCAACCAAAGATTTGATCATCACATCATATGCCGTCTTGTTGGTGAGCCCTTTCTTTGCCGCATTCGCGGGTCTATCAAATTTCCACTTCAAGGACGCGATAGGGAGGTTACTTATTTTTGTATGGCATCCGGTGGCAATGATGAGCAAAAAGTCTGAGAAGTCAATGGCTGATTGAAATTTGTAGGGACCAAGCTCCGTCGTCTGCGTAGGTGGAGTCCTAGTGGAGGATTTACGGACATTGAGAGAAGGGGGCGGTGGTGTTTCCACATAGACGTAGAAAGACATTTCCACGGACTCGTCGTCAGTGACATCGGCAGGCGCAGAGAGCTTGCGCTTATTGGAGTCAGGCTTGGTGGGAACAAACTCTATCGAGGAGTCTGAATCGCAGCCATCGTCGATCGCGTCGTTTTCGTCCGTCTTCGTTCTCTTCTTAGCTTTTGCGGATTTAGCTTTCGTAGCACTTTGGGCTTTGTTGGGGGACGAGAGGGGGGAGTATTTATCATTACGATTGCTGCTGGGAGCGGGCTTGTAGCCAAACCATCGCGTTCGGACTTGCGAAGGTTCTGCTGGGTCAGTATACTGCAGCTAAGTATGCTGCGACGCACCATCAGGATCTAGGCTACCAACAATGTCCCGGATATCCTCTCCAACTCGGCTAACCTCCTTATTCTTAGGCCTGGGTGCCATGCTGTGCGTACGACGAGGAAGAGAGAGGCAGACGCCGCCGGAAGTGAAGCGAGAAAGGCGCGTTGTTTGGCGCCCAAACAGCCAAATTTGGCCAAATCCATTTTTGGACACCGATCAAAAAAAATGACGTTTGTCTCAAAGTTTTCTGGAACAGCTGTAACACCAGCTTCACGATATTTTGCTTGTTTGGCCTGAAGCCACAATTTTACCTGTTCGAGTCGCAGGAGTGAAATGCCCACCAATTTTTTGAGTGAATCAACGACATGCACACTGGGTGAGTTTCCAGTATAAATTTCAGGGAAATTAACCCCCGCCGAAGCAAGCTTCACAATATTTTGCTTGTTTGGCCCTGAAGCCACAATTTTACCTGTTCGAGTCGCAGGAGTGGAATGCCCATCAATTTTTTTCAGTGAATCAACGACATGCCCACCGGGTGAGTTTCCAGTATAAATTGCAGGGAAATTAACCCCCGCCGAAGCAAGCTTTACAACATTTTGCTTGTTTGGCCATGAAGCCACAATTTTACCTGTTCGAGTCGCAGGAGTGGAATGCCCACAGATTTTTTGACCGAATTAACGGCGTGAACACTGACAGGGTTTCCAGCATAAATTTCAGGCAAATTAACGCCGAAGCAAGTTGCACAATATTTCCGGTGTTTGGCCATGCGTGCCCACAATTTTGCATCTTCAAGGCGCAGGAGTGGAATGCCCATCGATGTTTTGGCCGAATCAACGGCGTGAAAAATCGGGAGGGTTTCCAGCATAAACTGCAGGGAAATTAACCACCGCCGAAGCAAGTTGCACAATATTTTCTGTGTTTGGCCTTGCTTGCTCACAATTTTACATCTTCGAGCCGTAGGAGTGGAATGCCCACCAATGTTTTGGTTGAATCAAGGGCGTAAACACCGGGAGGGTTTCCAGCATAAATTTCACTGCCGAAGAGCGCCAGGCACGTCTCAAGAATAATTTGTGTCTTTATTGCAGCAAACCCGGTCACGTTGTCAACGATTGCTTTAAGCGAGAGGCTAAGCACGGCGACAACTCAGGAAAAGCCTCGCTGAAGACCACCTAGTTTCACAGTCTTCGGCGACGGAAGGAACATTTCCCCGTTCTTCCTGTCGCTCCGAGTCTACCCATTTCCGCGTGCTCAATGGCGCGTGGGTAGCTTCAGTTTCTTCTCCTCGTTTTGATCACCAGTCCATGTCTGGGCTTGTAGGTTAACAACCAGAGCAGCAGGGAAAAAACTAAAGAGACAGGTCCCTTGTAAAGAATGTAATTTACCTGTATTTTACATGTCAAATTTGGCTTGCAATTTACCAGACCATTTAATACCCAACACTATCTAAGCCGACATATGTTAGTAAGAATGAGCATATCATCAGCCAAAGGATCAGCTTATGTAGGGGGAACATGCATTGAATAAATAATGATACTCCAAGCTTCCCGACTTTTGGTGGGTAAAAGATATTAACAGAACAGCATATTGAAAATTCCATGGCGATACACGACCAGGTCGAGGTAATATTGGAAGCCCTCCAGAATACTCTGAAGTGCATTGTATCACAAACCTAGGTCCATCCGCGTGGTATTGCTACTGTGCGGCGCGTTCTGCTCTCAGACAGCCGAAAACACCGAATTTTGACCCAATAAATCATTTTGGGGTTTTACAACCCAGGTCTAAGCCCTCCGCACTTTCATTGCGGATCTAATGAGCCTATTTCCGAGCGAAAAGGTTGAGAATTGAGCTCACGGAAGCCGTTCTTGTGAAAACTTACCAAAAACAGAAAAAAAAGGCCGCGCCCTCAGTTCCGCAAAGGGCTGTAAACAGGTGCAATTTCAACTCCGGCTTGTGAATGCCGAAATCTGCCTTGTGAATGCCGAAATCTGCCCCTGTCTCCGGATCTGCGTGAAATTTTTGTTGGCTATCATTATTTAATTCCAATCTGGTGTGCAGCCACAGTGCGCTATATACTTTCTCGGTCGTTAAAGTCTGCCGTCGACTGTATAGCTATATACTTTCACCACCGCACGCCGAAGCAACAATAATTCTCACAGGTGGGTCAGGTTGGGGTGTTTTTGGTTGTGTGAGGGAAGAACGTGTGCCAGAGTACCCGTAGTCCTACGATCGGGCTGGATTTTTATACGATGTACTTTATGTTGCTCTTGAGGGCTAGACATACCGGCATCCTCAATGTGACCCTTACTTCGAATGTACTATGACTTATAGCCGCCCAATTTCCCCTGTCAAATTTTATGAGGTACAATTCGCGGCCCACCACTTCGGTTAAATAAGAGACTTACAGCGATTTAGCGCTCAAATTGGCGCCTTCCCGAAGATTAAAGCTGATGTTCCAACCACTTGGAGCTGATTAGCCAAAAGCGGAGTTTAAAAGGCTTCGGACGGACAGGAATAATAAGTTTATAAAAAAAGAGATGGATTTTCAGTACAGGTCACATTGAAAATCCCGGTATTGGGTGCCCTCCGGAATACGCTCAAGTCCATTATATCAAAAAATCTAGGTCAATCGGAGCATTAATGGCACTCTAGCACTCGTTCTGCACGACAGCCAAAAAAACCCAAACCTGACCCACCAAACGGTTGAGAATTGAGCTCACAGCAGCGGATCTCCTGAAAACGCACCCAAAAAAAAAAAAAAAACGGGCCGCGCCCTATGTTCCGGTAAATTAGAGCTTTATAGTTCATGTTCAGCCATGGACACCTAATTGAACCAGTCAACGTAATATTTCCTTTGGCATAAGCGTTGCAACGGTGGAAACCTCGGCCAGCTGTGAACACTCATAGTGTCTCAGCTGCGAGAATGCAATGGCTCGCATTCAACGACGAGTCCACTGAAATGAATCTGAGCCAACAGTCTTTTTCAGAAATGTCCCCTGGGCGGTACAAAAATGGAAGAGGAAAGAGCAGAAGCTCCGCGAGGAGGAGGAGCAGCGAGTAAAGGAGAAGCAGGCGCAACAGAACCCCGTGAGTACTCCACATCCGTTGCCCACGGCGGCGACACCACGCTGCCAGCTTTGCGATTCCCACGCCCGCCGCATTCTCTACCCCTCGAGATCGTCGCTCTACGCGGACGACAGCTACGATGAGTCCCCGGACCTCCGCACTATCCACACGGTCTACACCACCCCTTCCGCACCCATACAGCGCGACTTTTCGGCTCTTCGCAGCGACTCTGCCCACCCATGGCGAACAATTCGGCGACGCAATCATCGCTTATTGCCGCAGCGTTTCGAGGCGCGGCCGTTCCCCAAGTCGCTCCCAAAAAGAACAATCGTCTCTGCCCCACGCGCAGAGATCCTTGCTCTCCATGACCACCTTCCCGCTCCCATTCGAATTCCCCTGCTGACGCCTCCGCCGCCTGTCACGGACCCGCCATTGCCTCCACCGATATTGGAAGTACCCTCTCACACGCTTCCGCCCGACACGTCCTACGGGTCAGTGCGATCTGGCCTCGCTCTCGCGTGTGCTTCCGGGGGCCATATCCACAGGAGGACGACCGAAATTATTTAGTGGAAATCCCTGGTGATCAGCTCGTCTTTCTCTGCACCCTCGCGGAGTTTGTCGCTCTTGAACCCGTTTTTGCGGAGTTTCCTCATCCAGCGATTATCAGTTTCGTGACCGGGTGGGTCACCCATTGCCGGCAGTAATATTCTTTTGGTTAGGTCGGATAGCGCGGGGTCGTCCCTAGCTTCTCTCGGATGTTTTTTGTAGGGGGCGACTGTGGCATGGTTGGCAGGATCTGCCAGTAGTTTGGTCGTATTAGGCTTAGATGTCTTAGCTCGGCAATCATCATTGGGTTTCTTCCTGCTTCCATCCTCCCGCTGCGAGTCCCATTGGCTCTTCTCCCTCGAGAGGTCCTGCGTGGTCTCCACCGGGCCATCACTGCGTTCAGACCCCCCCGTAGGCACAGGTCTGCCGGATCCGGATAGGCAGATTCATAGGCAGACCAGTGTGCCGACCCTTGCCAATCCATCTGCCCATCCCTGCCGAGGTTGGTCTAGGTATTCCGACTGGATTAGGCACACATAGACTCACGTGGGCCGATGTGCCTAGCTGGATAAATTCAATAACCAGCACGGTTCGTCCTCGTTCTCAATACAAACACCAGTTTTAATCCATTCTCATGTACGCACCTTGTTAGCCTATTAGAGTCCATCAGTCCGCCTTCACTCCACCTTGAAATCTAAATTCCCGAACCGTTCTGATGGCTCTAGAAATGCTTGATTGCCAAATGATTATCGTGGACATCAATGAAAGATACGCTAAGATTACGTGCCAGGAGAGTTGCAGGAGGTCGAAACAGTAACTACCAATACAACTAGGGCGAATTTGCGGCCTAATTTAGACCGCCACCAACCTGGACCCAGGTTGACCAGGGTTGGCCATGATAGGCACACCACCGTCGGTGAAGATCTGCCAAGGTGGGCAGGCTTTGCCTCGGTAGGGATGCTAGACCAACGTCAGCCAACGCCTATTAATGTCGAGCAACGTCAGTTTGGGTGGGCAATCCATAGGCGGAGATCGGCGAAGGTGGGCACATCCGTGCCTACGGGGGCGTCTGAATGTATGTTCGGAACAAGCCCGCGAAGTTCCGGCCCAGCGCGCCGGGGTACCTTCTTGAAGGGGCTTGCTTCAAACTGCGTCAAACAAAGGGGTTACAAAATGTTTTCTAGCTACTTCAATTTTGTCTCAAACCTCCACATTTAAGTTGCGACCTTAAGGATGTATCATTAGGTATGTTATTGTGCTTTTCTTCTAGCCTCTAAGGCCCAGCCCTTCTTTTAACCCATCGTTTGATCCAATGTTCTTGTATTTTCAAAGATCGTGGTCTGCAGGTCTAGCAGGTGCTTTAATCAATTGGGTATTACAGTCTAAAATGCTTTAATACATCCCGGTAATGTTCACAAATATTCTCAAAATTTCAGGGCAAACAAAGCCAGAGACATTGGTCTCGCAACCTCCCGAGTACGGGATGTCACACTGTGTCACATCTGCTGTCACGACAGCGGCGCGACTTGCATTCAGCTGCAACACCATTCAAAGATAATCAAAACCCAAAATGAGCTTGAGAAATGTCATAGGAACGTCCTGAGATGTCAAAACCCTCAGCCATTGGGGGTCAAATAAGATGAACTTTCTACCCCTTCTCACATTGAGTCAATGGCCCGTGAGGTAAAATGAGGGGTCTTTCTTACTAAAACTGAGGTTCAATGCAGTTTATAAATAAGAAGACAACTCGGAAGTGTTATCCTGAGCTTCAATGGCTGTCCACCAAGGTCTTTGTATTATATGCTCCAACCCGTCATTTCCCCTGTCTAGTCGTTGTACAGCCAAGAAAAAGCACCTTTGAAGAGGGTATAGGTCTCTATATATCTAAAGAATATTTTAAGGGCCATGAATGCATTTTTTGACCTCGTGAGTGAAGGAGGGGGAATATTTTCGGGCTTAGCGTGACAGCGTCAACGGATGTCACATGGCGTGCCAGGTATGTGATTTGGGTGATTTTCGAGAGTGAGTGTAGAATAACTTCATGCGCAGAGAAGGCATTGTCCTGGAGGTTGGTGTGAGCAAAGATATATACCAATACTAGCTTCCATTTGAATATCCCAGGTATCCGTTGAAAAATAAATATTTCTGAAGGATCACAAAAAAAGGTAGTTTTCGCCCCTCTTGCACCCCGAAGAACTCGATGGATTGGATATGTATCTCTCTCTTCTCTCTCTTTATAAAATTATCCCTGTCTGTCTGAAGCCTTTTAAACTCCGCTTTCGGGAGATCAGGCCCGAGGCTTTGGAAGCGCTGGGTCCAGACCTTTGGAAGCGCTCAATAAACGGCGCTTCCTCGGGGCTTTTGGCCTGATGGTCAACTTTAAGCGCGCGCACGCCTATAAAAATGTACACAATGCCAAACTCCACTTTGCCCGGGTATCAGCGTTAAACTTTCCTCAAGCGCCAAACTGGCGCTAATGCCAATGACCTAGATTAGGCCTCTCCGAGGCGGTAGCTGAACCTTTAGGGATTCACTAGCAGTTAACCATGCTACACCACGGTGGTAACAGCAGCAATTCAATAGACACATGTTCTGAATTGAAAATGCTGCTCGTCACCGACCTTCGGTCGACTCCTCGCGGCTCGTGTGCAGTTCCAGAAAAAATTTGCTCGGGATGGCAAAAAATATTCTAACGCAGAAATACTTGGTATGAATACAGTGCCCCAGATATTTTTCTGTGAGAACAACTAATTGACAATGTTCAACTGAGACCTCTCTGGGTAAGCTACCGCATTAGTACTATGTATTGTTGGCCTGTAGTTCTGAACTAAAAACCATTTCCTCTCAGCGTGCCGTCCGAAGTGTCTTCTCCCTGTCTCGACGGCTGGAGTTTTACAAATGCATTTCGCATCAATAATCCAATTCCAAAACTCTGCCTCACATTCACCGGCTATTTCCCTTCTATATTTGAATTCTTGATGCAAATTTTGAACGTTCACAAGGTACGTTCGGTGCGCCTACATCCTGAATTGATTGGTATTTAACATTTCTATATTCAAAATCCAATTCATCTTTCATTGTTTTTGTACATAGTCGCGCTCAGGGTTGTGCTCAATGCTGCAAGAGTTCAACATCTCAACAGTTTAAAAATAACAATCTATTGGCCAATAACTCAACATCTGGACAGTTTTCAGTGGGACGGTGCAACGCAGGCGTAGGTGCGCTGAACACGGTGGACGACGCAAACTGATCAAATTTCGTTCCAATCAGAAAAGGGATGGGTGGAGCAATTGAAGAAAAATGGTCTTGTCTTGCACGGAAGGAGGTCCTCAATTGTAATATAGATTCAGCGTAGTCCAGCTTAGTTGATTCTTCAGTTCATAGGCGCCAAGGTCGCTTAGATAAAGGCACCCGATGATCGTAGCCCCGAAAAAGGATCGTGGTGGTTGATCTCGGGGATTAATAATTCTCCGCACCCAGATCCTGACCTGAACACAAAGCAGAAATGACTAACACCCAAAATGGAACTCAGCACATATCTTTGGTTCCAGGCGATGAAACAGTTGCACAAGAGGATTCAGGCAGGTAAGAAGTTGAAAAACATGTCCTTGAATTGTTATTTATTTCTATGTCTTTCTCCATTTTCTATCGATTCATATTCGCAATGACCAATGTTGCGTGACTAACTTTGTTTGTACATGTAGCAAAAGAGAACTAAGCCCAAGTTCCCCTGGGTAGCCAAACCTAAAGGTTCAGCAATTATCAGTCCGCTTTGGAGTATTGGAAAATTAGAATCAAGCAATGATGAAGTAAAGTACAGGCCAAACTATTGAAAACCTCATGAAATTCATGAAAACTTCAGTGTCTCACAAACAGAAACCCATTTTTTTTAAATCCATGCTTGAAATTTTCTGGGCCCCAGTTTTACCCAGGTTTTCCCCCTAGTTTTTTTTGTCTGCACAGATCTGCCAGCCAATTTAAAACTGAGTGAGCTGGACATATTTCTGGGTGGATATGGCCACATAAATGAAAAATGCGCTGAGGCCGTGCCATGCCCAATTTTTTTTCTCCGGCCAATTTGGCCACTGATTTTTGGAAGTGGATGCGCACCATAGCAAAATTTCTAGCTATTTTTATTACGAACATTTGTGACCTCTAAACCTCATCGATACCACCGTACATCGCAAATTATATCTCTTCGTTCGTCCGCTGATTTTATTATTTGTTTTCTTATGCAAACGGCTGTAAATCCGGAGTTTTTACATTTTTTGAATTTCTGTGACCAATAAAGGGGGAGGGGGACCACGGAGCGGTCCCGCGAGCGCTTGTTGCCACATATCATACTGCAAAGTTGTAGCCAGATTGGCATTCTAAAAGTTTCACATAGAGACCCTGGCAGCATGAGGCCGCGTTGTGTCGCTGAAGGGCAATCTCCAACCCCCACGATTTCGGCAGTCTGAAGCAAGCCCCTTCTGATGAATGCGTGTTTGGTCTGTTTGTTCGGTCCGGCATCTCACGGCATCGTCAGAACGGGGCTTGTACCGAACCTAGTCTGAATGCAGTGCATATGCATTATTTGGGCCGTGTTTGCCAGAGAGCCTTATCTCCCGCCTGGCCATTAAATGCTCGCCGGGCACGAAGCAGAAGTTTCCTTAGGTTCGGAGCCCAACTCACATGACATTCACGTGCTACGTAGCCCTTGGGCCTGTGCCAAGATGTCAAAAACGGGCAATGTGTTCTGCGCGCTCTACCGCCACGACAAGCGCGTCAACCTCTTGGCTCTATTAATGCGTATTGTAGCTGGTACGTACGAGAGAGTTTCCGTCTACTCAGAACTTTTTTTAAGTGCCGCGAAATCTTACAAAGTGGCCCGCGAGCAAAGCATTCAATTGATATGTTCATTGGATGCTTCTATCGATATCTATATACTCTGTCTTGCAAGATATTCCGGTGTTCTTGCACAACACTCGATCTTTCAACGACATGATGCATTTTCAAATTTATGTCCGACCACTCTCATTATTTGAGAATTATACTAGTCTTGTGGGCTCGATGGATCTGAAACACAATTTAAAGTGTGCCTTCCAGCAATTTTTATGCGCAGAACTGCTTTGCTCGTGTAGGAAAATTAACTTTGTCCTTTTAGGATGGGGTCACGGTGTGTGACAGTTGTGACAGGAACTTCAGCAGAGGTTAACCTCCTCATATGGGGGAACTAAAAAGTATCCAGTTGAGAGAAAAACATGTTGAGATGGTATTTGGTCATAGTGAATGCTCAAAGTTTCAAAAGGTAGAAAATCTCTAACATGTTCTCGGCTTTTGCTGACTAAGCACAACATCAGATTCTACCGTTTGACCTACAGGCCGTGTCGTACCACTGATGCCCATACAAAAAAGTGGTTCCAGCATCTAACATGAAAATCGAATTTAACTGCCTACTCAGATTTTTCATTTACAGCCAGAATATGGTTAGACAGAGGAAATTTCACTTCATCATAATCGTGAAGAACGTAATGTTTCGGTCGGTGTCCTGGGTCAATATGGGATGCTTTCCATATTCCGAGTAGGCCAAATCATTTTTGTACTCCCTATCTACAAATTATCATCTTAGACCTAAGGAATTGGGGCGCTCGCTGAAGCAGGAGAGCATTCAGAACACATTGCCCTTTTTTACATCCTGAAGCAAGCCCCTTCTCAGAATTCCCTACGAAGCACGTGAAGTGACGTACGCTGAGAAGGCGGCTTGATCCGAACCTAAAAAAATCCTTCCCCACATCACGTGCGGATTTCCCGGTCCGTGCGGATCATTAATGACGTGTCACCATGGACCCGTCCGAACTCCTCCTTCTACGTACCGTCGAAGTCGAACTCGACCACAAAGGTCTTAGCGTCTGGCCTGCGATTCCGAGTGCCGAACGGGCTGCCTTGGGAAACGCCTCCGGGGGGCAAAGTACAACGACGAGCTCATCGGCGCTCGAGTTTTGGAGTTTTTCTTGCTGGATTTTTGAAAGCATCAAAGGCACTCCTTCGGACTCATCCCGCACAAGCGTCTGTTGAAGGAGATAACAGGCCAGGGAGCTCTTCCTCTCTTCCCTCCGAGTTGTATGATCCCCCGCTTCCATTGGCCGTCATTCGTCTGTGGCCGGTTTCCTCCCTCGAAACAGGAGCTCGGAGCGATAACACACGTAACTCACAGCTTTGCCCAAGCTCTTCCGAGCAAAATGATATCAAACATGAGTGCGTAATCTTCCAGCGTAATCGTCCTTGTATGTGACCCTCTTGAAGCACCACATCAGCCTCGGGCCATGCAAACAATGTCACCAGCTCAGCACGAGACTGGTGTCGGCATTGTTATTCGCGACTTTTCCACTGTACAGCTTTTCTGCACTGACCCTCTCCGGAATCCCGGCACCATCCTATTCTGCGACGTTGAAGTCTCTATTGGCGATGCTGCTCGTCATCTCCCTGTGCTGACGAAGATATTTATGGGACGATTGCGGTGGGCCGGACCAGAGCTGCTGGCGGAGATCGTACTTGCAGCAGATCTTCAATATCCCGGCCCTGGTCTGGTGTCATATGCGAGTGGCGCCAATGTCCCCATTTGATCGATGCTCATAAAAGCTCAGAGTTCGACCGATTCTGGTGGAAGAACCTTGCAGAGAATCGTCCATTGTAACATCTCATATTCTGCTCACCTGCGGGACCAGGCAACTCGCTGGTTCTTGAAGAATTCCTTCTTTCGTCTACCAGAGGAAGTGCAAGTTGACATCTTCCGCCTGATAACGACTAGGTGGCTGTCTGAATCAGACGTTGGGCAAACCGCTGGTGGTCATTGGGGGAATGATCGAATCAACTAGACCGTGACTGGCCTGCCTACGAAATGTAGCGAGCACGTTGCCATAGGTAGGCTGGTCCTTCGCGGTTAGCGCAATTGGGTTGGGCCGGAGTTTGAAATTTACTATTTTTTTGAATTACTTTCTGAGGTTATCCAATATGGGCCCAATTTTGGAGCATTTTTTTGGCGGCAATAGAGGATATTTGCATTCAGTATCGTCAGGGTCCATTACGTGTTATGCACGGGGTGCTGGAATACGTCAGCATGCGCTCTCTCTATCGCCACCACCCTCGCACATATAAGTGGGACAGCTGGACCCAGTGTCGGTCCCGTACAAATTACATATCTGGCGAGGCGCCCGTCTTTTGGGCGAGTTCGCTACGTAGCCGTGTATACCACTCGTATCTGGTGTACTCGGCCACGTAGCTGATCATCCCAGAATGAGAGTGCGACCCTGCTAGCCGTGATGCCGGCTGCGGCGAGTTCTGCGCTTTACCTGGACACTGACTCCGGCCCCAACTTAGCCGGATCCTACTGCATCTTCTCGATCGCCCTGTGCACAAACTGCACGAACCCACAGTGCTTCCCCACTGGACGCAGTCCGCGATCCGACGCGTGAGGAAGCGGAGCAGGGCGGGGTTGGCGGCGGCGGGGTAGCCTCTCGCTGATCTTGCCAATCAGATTGCAATTCCTATCGAATATCCAGCATGCGCCGTTCCCAAACCATACGTGTGAACGGGCGGCGTCGAGAGCCATAGCAGTAAGATTTAGTCTATTGTACATGGTCCTAGCCATGGTAATTGCTATCTAAAGCCATGGAGCCAGCCAAGCCCATGGCTGGGTCCACAGTAAAAGGCTAATGGTCCTTATTCTCTAATAGTGGCAAAATGAATGATAGTAACAGGGATTGAACCATTGAACTACTACCTAATGAGGAATATTCAGAAAGGTATCAAAACCTGCTAGACCATACTGCTGATACATGCCATTTTTTGTTCCCAGCTAGGGTAAGGCTACCTGGGACAGCTTATACCCACACCTAGGGCAGGCAAGCTGCCCTAGGTCTTCGAAATTGGTTTACATGCTTATTCTCTATTTTTGGCAGTATTCTAACCCTAACCAACCTAACCAACCCTAACCAATCCTAACCAACCTCTAACCAACAAAAAAAAAACTATACCTTGGGACCCTAACACCTAACCTCCTAACCCCTAACTCTAACCTCTAACCTCTAACACTAACTCTAACACTAACCTGGCGCTATGCGGGCCATAATATGTGGGCGAAAATGCTTCTTCTGTGCTTTGGATGGCACTGGTCTATCCCTACTAGTTAAGTCAATTATCACTCCTGTTTAGCTCAGTTGGTTATGGTGTTACTTTCATGCATTGTGTAAGCTGCACCCTCACTTTTTGGGTTCGATTCCTGTTGCTGCCTTCCATTATTTTTAATAACCAATAGTCTAATGGCTTTGGCCCTAGCCATCCATGGCTAGAGACAGGGCAATAAACAACGATTACCCTGGCTGGCTCCATGCCAGGAGACTGAATCCCACAACTAGGGGTGGCGTCGATGCCACCGATGGAGACCAATGTGACCCCCATCGCAGGTGCATACAGCACGTACTCCAAAAGGATTCTTGACGCGGGCTTATCACCATTTGGAACAGTAACGTACATGTCCCCTTTGCCAATGGCACTGAAGGATCTCATGTCCGCCGCTGTGATGGGTTTCGGTTGAATTTCAACGAAATTGATGAACCGTGCGCGATTTCCCGACATGTTCTTGGATGCCCCTGAATCGTACAAATCTATGTCGATCAGGCTATCCCCCGACTTGTCTGTGATGAGCATTGCTGAATCGAATGAAGTCGTGTACGCTTCCTCCAATCCCATGACAGATTCCCCTAGAATTCCGTCGCGCAGAGCCTCTGCATCTAGCGCTTCATGGGTGGGTGCGCGGGCCAAAAAATCATTGATATTGCCCTCGTTTGGCTCGATCCACTCGAAGGAGTCCTCAGAGGCTGGGGAATCGCTCTCGTTCCCGCCGTTTCCACCGTGCGAATCGTCCTGTTTGTCCTCCGAGTCCGAGACATCTTGGAGGTCTGGCATCGATCCGTCGCTGTCCGAGTCCGTGCCTGGAAATTTGGCTGGCCCATTCTGGCCCTCATCCGACTCGGAATCTGAGTCGGTACAGTCGTCGTCTGAGTCTGAGACAGTCTGCAGTTCAGGCATGCTTTCGTCTTCGCTGTCCATTAAGGAGTTGAGTTCCTCGGCATCCTCGGGCAAGCCATCGAAGATATCACTATAACTTGGTGGGTGAGGCCGTTGCATCATGCACGGCATGACTCGCACTTGAATCTTTTAAACCCAAATTTATCCCCAACTCCAGGTGCGCAGCTTCTGCAGTCGCAGATTTAACTTCTGTGTCACGGGAGACTTGTCTATTGGGTAGAATCCATCCTCTGACAATAATTGCACCACCTACTTGATAGAAATTTCCGCGCACTTGAAGTTTGCATCCAAATATGACACAGTGTACCAAAGTGTTCCCTAGACCAAAGCATTTCTAAATTGGAAGGAATCCACCCCCAAAAAACAAACAGGGCATAACAGTTGCCAAATACCATCAAGCATGTGCTCAGGCAAACTTGCGGTGTTGCCACGATATGGAATTGTGGTCCAGACAAAAGAGAAATTTAACGCTGTCTTTGAGATTCGAACACAGGACACATCAAAAAAACATGATTACGCAAGAACACAGCCTTCAGAATCTAATGAATCTTTAAAAACCTGGCATTGGATTTAATGCAAATTTGATTATAAAGCACACAATTGTTAGACAAACAGATGCAAGCACGCGAAATTTGCAGCTTTGCAGCATTTTGTTTAACAATTTACATGGTCGCATCAACAACAGAGGAATCTGAGGTGACCATTCTGTGTAGAATTTCGCTAGCCACCACGTCAGCAGGCTTCGAAAGGGCAGTTGAACTGGGATCATGGCATTGGATTTAATGCACATTTGATTATAAAGCACACAATTGTTAAACAAACAGATGCAAGCACGCAAAATTTGCAGCTTTGCAGCATTTTGTTTAACGATTTACATGGTCGCATCAAGAACAGAGGAATCTGAGGTTACCATTCTGTGTAGAATTTCGCTAGCTACCACCTCAGCAGGCTTCGAAAAGGCAGTTGAACTGGGATCGTGGCATTGGATTTAATGCAAATTTGATTATAAAGCACACGATTTACATGGTCGCATCAACAACAGAGAAATCTGAGGTGACCATTCTGTGTAGAATTTTGCTGGCTACCACCTCAGCAGGGCAGCTTCAAAAAACCAATTGAACTGGGATCGTGGCATCGGATTTAATGGAAATTTGAGTGCTTGGAGCTGTTTGTGTAACAATTTACACCGTCCCAGGGCTTCCCGTGCCAGCCGCTTCATGGGAGATGACCGCAGAGTCATGAGCACCTTTTGAAGATGCCTCGGTCTTTGTGTTCTCCCTATTATGGATGTTCTGTGATGTCTATCAGTCAACTGAGTACCGCAGAGGCGTGAATGAAAGATTCACACTGTTTGGCCAAGCGAAATTCAACCGCAGTAACTAACAGACTTCAACACGTGAGGTACAAGCACCATCCATTGAAGCATTTGTCTACGGGAGACTACTGTACTATTTAAATCACTTCGAATGTCACGGGTCACAGGGCCCAAAATTTTCGAAAATCTTCGAACATGTCACGGGTCACCGAGGGGATCTTCGAAGATGCAAAACCAGTCACGAAATCGGCGAAAAAAAGCCCCCCAAAACCCATTTTTTGCGAGCGCGGCGCGTACAGGCATGTATCGGTGTTCCAACCTTTGGGCTCTCACGAAATGCCAATTTTGACTTCTCCCGTCCTTCTGGGATCCTCAGAATGTCCGGAAGCCCGCTCATTATGGCGGGTGTGACAGGATTGGCGCCAAAAAATTGTCATGTAATCTGATTGATCTCCACCGGTTATTGGCGTCGGATTACGGTCGGAGATGCTTTTTTTGGCATTTCTGAAGGCCTCACAGCTGTTCCACCAATCTCCAACGGGTTTTCGAAATTTCTTTGGATGTCACGGCCAAGTCAACCCATTTTCGATACCCAAAGTTCGAATCTTGCGGTCACAGGTCACAGCCCGGGAGAAGTGATTTAAATACTACAGTACTTGATAAGCCGATTCTTAAAGGATTGACTGCCCTTTGAATTATGATGTCAAGTCCCGCTATGCTTTCTAACATGTTGCCCTTAGGCCTGTGTTGAGGAAGAACGAGTGAGGGCCGGTGGAATCAACAAGAGCAAACAACGTCCGCGGATAATCCGTGATCCGTACGGTGAAACGATGCACCAAAGTGCAGCAGTGAAATCGAATACAAAAGAGTTAGATGAAGTCTATACTCCAATATATCACAATCCAACTACTAACAACTCAAATGCCATGTGTGTGTGTTCGGGGAGGTAGGCCAGGCGTATCGACCTTCAATCTCAATAAAACACCTTATATCCTTGCCAAATTCATACTATATGTGTAATGATAACCAAATGTGTTGAATACTCCTAGTTACTACCACAACTACCCACTGTTGGACTTAGGCAAGTTGGCACAAGGCCGTGCAGAGTATAACCAAGTTATCACACAAGGACTGAGTCCCATAAACTGGTATAGCTCAAATAAAGACTTCAGACGATAGCCAATGTCTGAGAGGTCTAGGATACGCCAACAGGGGAGTGGGGTTCACTGACTCTATCTAATTTACATGCCGGTTTAAATACTATACTGTACAGCCTCGTGATAAATGGAAATATAAAGATCCACCCAAAACTCCGGGTTTTCCGCATGCTGACGATCTGGCGATGGCAGATGAAATACACGAGCCTGACGACGACGTGGCGCCAACCAGGCAAGATTTACACGATGCCAAGGTCACAAACACGGTACGCGCGGTCGCTATCGAGGAGATGAGGAAGGAGGGGGTTATCATATTTGTAGCCGAGGAAAAGAATGTATTAAAGCTCTTTCCTAAGGCCAATTTTCCGTCACCGTAATTACGATGCAAGCTTATCGAACGCTTTAGGTCGCTGGCCTCGCCAAGAAAGTGTATGATAGCCGCCCGATTCACACCGAGTTTTCTGAGATCATCGCAAACCCTGAAACTGGTCTCTCCCGGGAATCCAACACAACGGAACTTGCACGACGGAATGCGACACGCTGGGGCTCGGAATACAACTGCCTACAGCTGACATCTCACAGACCATTGATCACCAAAGCTGTCTACCTGGTGGTGAACCCATCAACCAAGCCATGTACTCAGTTGTCAATACAGATGAAGAAGTTCGAACCTATGCATTCACACTCACCCAAGCTTCCCGCCACTACGTGAGGTCTATGAGCGCATGCAAGCTGAGCTCCAGAGACATGGACACCCACCCACTCATCTGCTTTATACAGATAATCCAAGAAGTTGGCTGTTATCTTATTATATCTTTTGCAGCTACTAATATTTTTTACAGGTGAACGAAATTTCCATGAGAGTGTGAATGCATCACTTTGCAAGAATGTGCAGCATATTGTCCTTGATCCCTTCTGCGACCTTCCACCCTTCAAGGCTTCTGATAAATCAATTGTTTATTTCAGTTCACAAGCACTGATAGATTCAGCATGCGATGAAATACTTGAAGCTCTAGCATTATCGCCTCTTACAGAGCCAATTGTTATCTCGTTCTCGGTCAAATGTGCTGGAGATACTCCTGCTATCATACAACTTTGTCGCCCAAGCAAAATTCATATATTTGGAGTAAGTTTCATTTGGCGCGATCGTCCAACATTAGAGACTGCCGAGAACACGCAGGCCCATAAAATAATTCCACAAAACGCAGGTCAACTGAGCCGTTCACACCTTTCAAGCTTTAACGCAAACCAACTTGAACCACATACCATAAATGGAGGCAGAAGTTGAATTGCGGCCCGAATTACCATAAGAGGGAGGCCGATCATTGACCTGGCCCACCAAAAAGTTGTTGACTCAGCGGAGGCCAGTGATCGAGCGGAGAGGGAAAAGGTGCGACCCACCCGCGAAAGAGGGTTCGGCAACCGCCTAGCGGAGTTTGAAAGTGGCTGACAGGGAGGCGGTGCATTACCCGATCGGGCGATGACCGGATCTCCGCGTCACAGGTTTCACGTTATAGAACCGAAGGAGAGAGAAGCGGACTAAAGAGGGACGGGGGAGCTGGGTAGGCCGGCGCAAGTGGCGCCGTGGTTATGGGGTTCATTCGAGGAGTTCTTTGGATTTCGAGAGTTTGTTGACAACAGAGTGGTAGACCAGGTTGATCAGACCAGTGGGGAACCAGTGGAGAAGCGACGAGTAGCGAGCACTTAAAAAGATGTGATGGAGAGCTGTCGGCTAGAAGTCAGCAGCTAATTCCAGCACAGAGGTTGAGTTTCGAGAGGTTTAGAGTTTGCTGGGTGGTTGAGCCAGCACCAAAAATAAGTGGCGTATGTGTAGATTGACCAAAGAACATATGTCACGGCCTTTATAGTATGTATGTAATAGGAGAGATAATGAAGGAAAGGGGAGATAGAGTAGGGATGGGGGGTGATGGGATAAGTGATTCAACCACATAGGTACAGAAAAGGAAAGTACGCATGTGCCAAATCCTGAGTTTTGACGGCCGGTACCAGGATAAATTCAACTGTATACCCCATCGCTCCAGTGTCTACCTCATAAACCTTGTAAATTCATTTCATTTGTAATGTCCATGTCAATTTTCTCCTCAAGTTCCTGATACCAGGAAATCACCCTGGTGCACCAAGCAGTTCATGTATTGTTCAAGCGAAAATTGCAGTTTTTTCATGGACATTACAAATAATATCATCGAAAATATTGTTTTGACCAGTTTTTGGACCGAAATCGGCATGTGGAAGCCCAAAGCTAGTACCAAAATTATGGGTGATGAAGGCATAGGAAACACGTCCAAAAATTGCTTTCTTTGTAAAAGGAGGAGAGTTGAAGGCAAATAGGACACTGCAAAAAAACTTCTTATGAAGAATGGGCTGGGACCGTAGAACATATTTAAGTGAGCTCAATCAAGGACTGGGAAGGGTCAAATGTGCGAAGAGCTGAGATTTGCCGTGAATTTCGTTAGCCGAGACTTAGTAAGCGCACAATTTTGGAACCGCGATCTCGCTTGACCGATGATCGAAGGGCTGAAATTCGCTCCAACAACACTGCCGCTCGTGCGCGGAGCCGTTCTATGCTGGATGATGACCAGCCAGCTGAAATTCGCCGCTGGAACACCGATGCCCGTGCTTTACGCCGCAACAATAACTCCAACCCAGACTCGAGGCCTACCCACGATCAGTGGTGGAACCATGTAGCCATCCTTAATACCTCCCACATTTCGAACCCACTCGGTCTTATATGGAACAGGAATTGTAGAATTTGTGGTATAAAGGCACCGCAGTAATTTCCTGATGCGCCCATGTTTTCATGAACCGAAATATACAGGCTTTAACAGGTGAACGGATACACGACCAGTGCTTTGTCTGCGGCACGAAGGGCATTCATTAACAACCGCCACTGCCTCCTTATCCTGAGGAATGGGACTACTTCATTGATGATCGCAAAACTGCTGGCCTCTCTCGCAAGCTAAACAACATCTTCTCGCTCACCGCTATCGGAGTCTATGACGGAGATTTCATGAAATTTCCTGACGGGGTTGCTGCCGTAACCTTAGCTCGTGGTCGGACATGTCATCGGATGCTCCCTGCGCATGAAGGTCAACATGCGATCCCATGGTTCATTCACGATGCTTGGTCACTGTTCACGAAGGCAACCGAGATGCAGATCCCCAACTCTTGGATCAACAGTGCACTGGCTGGATTGGAGCGGGTTAACCCATTCATCGCGGAATCGGAAAAGCTTACAGCCGTTTGCAGAACATAAGGCGCGGACGGTTTTTTCTTCCTTTTTGGGCACTTTTTGATCCTCGCGACCAGAACAGTTGTCTTGGTCTCAGATCTTATCTGTTTGCCTTGTCTATAGGCCCAATCGATTCCGTTTTCAAATGCGCAGCTGACTGTCTCCTCAAATTTCCCACTAGATCCCGAGGACTGCTTTCTGGACGACAAAGACAGTTTTATCTGGTGATTTTTGATTATTTTTCAGTAGGGCAGCTGCCCTGCACTCAATCTCGAGCCGTTTTCTTTGGAAATAGGCACATTCTGTTCACCTGTGGAATGCGGAGGGGACTGACATCTCATAATTTCATCCATTGTGAAAGCCTGCTACAAAACAAACTCATATACCTCCAGGATGTGAGTCCTGTTCGCCGCTCTCCTGCTTCTGACCGCTGATCCACCGCGCTTGCCACCTGTCCAGTTTGTGAGTCCCGTTCGCAGCCCTCCTGCTGCTCAAACTCATCTGATGTCCGCTTCAGATTGCTCCATCCAGGTCCCTGAAGTCCTTCTTGAAATCTAATCCCACATTTGACCCTCCCTTTGTCATAACCCCACACAACTTATGTACTTCTCAGCTTGTTGCCAAGTCAAGAACCTTCATCATGATTGGTATTGCACTCACGTTCCCTCTCAAAGATAGAGTTTATCGGACGAGTCAATTTCGTATGGCGGTCAAAGTGCACATTTAATCGGCCGCAAGATAAAGTGGTGATTTCGGACTTACCGCAACAAAGATAAGTGATTTGACGTCTTCCCCGCAAGAAAGATAACGATAATCACGTCGCTTAACTTGCGGGGAAATCGTGGCATCCCGCAAGATATATATAGTGCCAGTAGTGCCCCCGCAAGATATAGACACGTCGCCCGCAAGATACCAAGTTACCCGCAAAAGTTTTTTGGAAAAATTTCCGCAACAAACTCAGTGAGTGCATAGTGCCAAATACGGTTTAAATTGACTGCCAGTAAGTGGTGAAAGGCGCAACGGTGTGGGTTGAAACGAGTCTCCGGGTTATTTGTTTTTTGTATTCGCTACGTGTTACGGCTCAGTCACCGTTGACTTGGATAATGATGCAAACCCTGTACTGATTATGTTTCTGCTGACTGGTATGTGCTTCGTAGACACTGTGTAATTCTGTGGCCAGAGGTCAACATCCCCGAGATGGCCGATGGGGACTGAATGTCAAGAGATAGCAGTTCATGCCATAATTTTGGCATCTTCGTCGCACAAACCATTGTGCAACGGACTCTTCCAGTTGAACACTGTCTTAATGCTGATTTACTTCTTGGATCACTGTCACTCTCAGATTTCTGGGTGCACATCGTCACGGACAACGGCGTTTCTGACAGTGCAAGGAAAGACGGAAAGACTGCTCCTAGTAGATAGTTACAAGGATATGCTATGATTTTGTGAGATTCTTCTGTGGCTTTGAGGACCCCATCATTGATTCATGCCTCACCACCCCAGCCTCTGGAGGAACAGGGTGGTTCTATCCTCTAGCATCCGATATAGCCTTTCAGTATGAGATATTTAATTCGAAGAATTGGTCCGAGAGCCTAAACGGGAAATACCGTTAATTTGAATGCCAATTGGATATCTCCGAGATGGCCGACCAATTCTGTGGGAGGCTCGAGAGTAGATTGAGAACTTAATTGTATTCATTCTCATCATCAGTTCCATGGTAGCCCTCAAGCTAGGCGGTAATTTTATTATATACACTCACCCAAACTCATTTATTACAGCCTCTTCACTTTCTGATTGATATACTCGTTTCAACCCACACCGTTGCGCCTTTCACCACTTACTGGCAGTCAATTTAAACCGTATTTGGCACTATGCACTCACTGAGTTTGTTGCGGAAATTTTTCCAAAAAACTTTTGCGGGTAACTTGGTATCTTGCGGGCGACGTGTCTATATCTTGCGGGGGCACTATATATATCTTGCGGGATGCCACGATTTCCCCCGCAAGTTAAGCGACGTGATTATCGTTATCTTTCTTGCGGGGAAGACGTCAAATCACTTATCTTTGTTGGGGTAAGTCCGAAATCACCCCTTTATCTTGCGGCCGATTAAATGTGCACTTTGACCGCCATAATTTCGGCTTGCAACCATTCCCTCAACAGTGTTTGCACCAATTTTGAGTAGTGCTCGACCTCATTCACCGTAGTTTGACGAGTCAAGACCATCTCAGGGCATGGGAATGGTAATCTCGATGCGGCTTTTATTAAATCACTGATCCATGATCTCTTTCCTCTGGCGGTCAGTTCAAACGAACTGTTTAGCGCGGCACGAGCGTAGTGATCATCAGAGAGACCCAGTAGATAAACCAAGTAGCCGAGGGCGAGAATCTGTGGTTGCACCTGTTTGCTTAAGAATGAAACCCGACCAGCCCCCGACAAAGCAATCTGAGGTGCCCATTCTGACTGGAATTTTGCTGGCTATCGCCTTGGCTGGTCAATTTTGCCAAGCATTTTGAACTCCGCTCCAGGGAGCGGATTTGATGTGAATTTCCTTTTAAAGCAAAGCAGTGCCGCTGTGGGTAGGTTCGTTCCAAGCCCCCCTCCGATTGGCCGATCATGTTTGCACGTCTTTATTGTTTGGAGGTATTAACGTGATTTCAGGGGAGGCGGAAATCTCTCTAGCGCCATCCCATCTTTTTGCTTCGCTCTGGTTTTTGGTACAACCATGCTCCATATGTTCCTCTTGCACGTCCCTCAACAGTCAATTCGCTCACCTCTGCTCTATTCGTCGAGAAATCTACGCGACATTTGTCCTCTCGCACTTCAAACCCAGACTTGCAAAACTTGGGTTTACTGTAGCCGACGGCGGCATATGGCTGATGCTCTGGGGAGCTCTGAGATAGACAGGATGATTTTCCAAGTCAGTAAGTGCCGCGATGATGCCGTTGAAGCGTAATCCCAATCTAGAGGACCTCACTCTTGTAGTGAACAGTCAGCAGTGGACATCCGCGCTACGTTTCTCTCTTCCTCTGTCCCGGGGCTGTAGCCACCATAATGAAACAATAAAAAAATGCGGAGGACCTTTCGACTGTAACTCTCGGCTCCTCGTAGCGTGCTCTCCGCAGCTAAGTGTAGCTCCGGTCCTTGGGCGTCACGCCAATCGACCTGATCCGTAATAGACAGCTCAGAAAGATTTTTGAACGAACAAAGGGAGGGAGGGCATGGTGGATGAATACAAATGAGAAACGGAAGGCTGCGCAAGCCGGAGATGCCGATTTACCAACCAGTTCGATCGGATAAGAGAAGCAAAGTCGTCGCGATCCTGGGAACCTTTCGAGCACGTCTGTGGATTTAGAAAGTGAATTAGGAAAAAACAAGTATATTCCACCCGCCTCCGGCGCGGAGTGAGAGTCCCACATAATTCTGTTTCCTTGCCCTGCGGTGCCGCACCGCCGCTCGCTAGCGCTCGCAGCGCGCGGCACCTTGGGTCGTGGGAACCGGCGGCGACATCTCGACAGCCGGCAGCGAGAACTCGACAAAGTCTCGTGATTTAAGCATGTGACTTATCAAAAAAAGCTGTGCGTCCTCTTTTAAAGTATAGGAGATCGGTGTATGTCGAAGGTGAACTCGCCTCCAATGCGTTCCGTGTGCGAAGCAAGGCCGGCGAGTGTATCTAACTGGGGGAAGTGCCTCTGGGCCGCCACCAAAGCACCTCTCTCTGTGTATTATCGGAAAAGTCAACGACGTGACGGAGGGAAACGCCGAGAATAGGGGGAAAGCTCGTGTGGGACAGATAAGCTGGTGATGGTGGGGAAGGTGTGCGTCTCGAAAGCATGGCGGAGAAAGAGCAACATGACATTATGGGCATAGAAGTGAAGTTGTAGTCCTCGGACATTCAGCAGATCGTGCAGAAACCGCACAAGGTCGGCAGTCCGTTCTCCAGAGACTCTCATGGTGCCGTCAGAATGGTATACATTACCCGGATAGGTGATGTGAACATTTCTGGATACCGTGAGTGAACACAGGCCTTGCAATCTTGAGCTTTGACGTACCGGATATGGGGGAAAATGAGAGGAAAAGACGAGACTCACCCACTGAAAATTCCTGAGCTTCGGGAGATCCTCGGAGAGTCCCAATATCTTTCATCCCTGTCGCAGGTAGATCAATTGACGTATGTCGTGGTGAGGCCTTACCTCTTCCACAGCATCGAAGCCAGCCTCGATTTCGTCCACTCCCTTGCCCTCGCGTTTCAGAAGGGCTTCAACAGCACAGTGGCATGCAGGTCGCTGTCGTAAAATAGCGCTTTGGGAGTAAACCATGGCAGTATATGGGGCTAGGACCAGCTTTTCAGCGGCTGGACAATTATGAAAACGCATCGGCGTACCTCAGTACCAGCAAGGATGGCAGAAGGCCCATTCATGTTTTCGAAATGCACCACGTTGGCATGGAAAGTGGGAGCCTCCCCGACGCCCCTTCGCCACCATGTTCACCATTTCCACCAAGTCTCACGTTCAGCTTTGTCAATAAAGATCACAGATTCATCTGCCCTGCATCGCCCATCGAGGTTTCTTTTTGTGCTTTTGCCCTGGTACACAAACGTGCCAACAGACAACAGAGTCCCGGTCGCCACAACCGGGGCCTGGTCACGGAAGGCGACGTCGTGGCAGGAAGCAGGATAAGGAGTTACGGTGTGACGTGGCGTCCGCAAGCGAGACGGCGGCGCCACACACTCGCAAACACCCGCTTGCGGAGATACATTCGGATAGGTACGCTAGAGATCAGAAAACTCGTCACAGTTCTCACCTTTTTTTTTTTCTTCTTTTTCTCGCAGATGCTACAAAGGGGCAAATAAGTGAGGAAGGCGGCCTTCCGAAGGCCCGGCGGGTGATGTGGAGGGTCTGATGGGTTCTGTGCACTCTCAAGACACTTTTATCCCTGTTTTATGTCCAAGCAGTGTTGCGGTGACCCCGGGTCAAAAGACAAGGGACGGAAAGGAGAAAAGAGAAAAGAAAAGACAAAGGATACTCCCTTAGGCCCCGGGAAGCTCACCTAGGGTAACTCCGAAGTTAGGGGATTTGAGGCCAAAATTGTTCGATTTTTGACTCCGGATTTAGGGGATTTGAGGCCAAAATTTCGAAAATCCACTCCGAGTTAGGGGATTTCAGGCTCGGCCAGTTCAAATTATTTCCACTTGGGTTTTTGCGCAGTCCCATCCTTGAAATCGCCTTTGACACGCTCGGAGAGGAGATTTATGCGACTCAACGTTGTAGAGGAGCCAAAATCAAGCACCCGAGCGAAAAAAAAGGCGAAAATCAACGAAAAATCAACCAAAATTACCCTATTTGGATATATCACGTGATAATATCCTTCTCCGACTTAGGGGATTTGAGGCTCGTTGACCTCAAAAGGTTAGGGGATTTGAGGCCACTTTGGCCGACTTTTGCCGGAGTTACCCTGGGCTAGCTTCCCGGGGCCTACTCCCTTGCACTGCGCCTGAATCAGCGGTTCGCATACTGCCACGCAAACGATCTTTCGTTTGCGGCAGAACCGGCACACGGCCGGCTTCTTGTAGGGAGCCGTGGCAGTCGCAGGCTCTGGAGGGAATGGAGAACCCAGCCAATGCAGGGAAGAGGAAGTAGGCAGATGCGGGGCAAGAATGGCGTCTGCGAGAATCCCGCGGAGAAACTCATAACGGAAGGGTGGTTCGTCGAACCCTATGTGCCGTTCGAAGCGGGTCCTTGTCCTAGAAGAACAATCCATCGAGGTGAACGACGCCGCCGATGGGGCCGGGATCTCGGGGGACGCGCTGGCGGCAGCGTCCGTGAGCGGCGTCGATGTAGTGGGTGGGGAGGGCATGTCCTGTGGAGTCAGCAGCGTTGGGCTACCGTTGTTGAGGATCTCTTGCTCCCAGTACTTGCTAGTGACTGCGGGGCAGGGTACACGTCGTTGACATTAGGGTGTGCGTCGGTGGACATATCTATCACTGCTAGGGCGCTGTTTATAATTCCCAGGACCATTATAAACAGTTTTTAATTCCGGGTTTGTAAACAGGGCGTTTATAAACGTGTTTATAAACACTTACTGTAAAAGAACCAAAAACAGTCTTTTCCGAGCCGGATGGGTTTTGGCAGTTTTTCGCCTCAATTTTGCGCCAGGCGAGCGAAGGCAACCCAACCTCCGGACCTGGGCCTTCGTGCGGCCTCTGGAAGGCTCAGCAGTTGAACTTAGCTATCCGCTTATTACAAATCTTTTGCCAAATGTTTGGCCAAACGCTCATAAATTGACCTTTGAACTTGGCCGATAGCGAGAGCTCCCGATTCACAAAACTCTGAAGAGACAGAATTTCTTGCAGTCAACGTATCTCTTCTGACAGTATTGTGGCGCCGGCTATCGAAATATGTTCCCAGATCAAATTCTGGCGAGCTGGCGCTGTTGGCACGAGCTGGCCCGTCTGACGCCAGGCGTGCCAGCTCAAGAATATTTTGTTGATGTGGTGGCCAACTCGGTATCTCGAACGAGACCATATGCTGTTTCTAATGAACGATAAAGTGGTATATTGATCGGGTTGACGGCTGGCAGGGTATTGAGGAAATCCCCCCACGAAGCTACGTCCTGCTCACTTGTGCGCTAGTACACCACATGTAACACCGTAGTTAATACAAATTCAATGTGGAAATTTGGACTCATTCATCTTGTCTACGTCGCTGGTCAGTGGAATTGAACAGTCGCAAGGAAATCAACTCTCTCTGTTAATTTGTGTACGTTCGAGTGGGGAGTGGACCACACAAACCACGAGGAAATGTGATGCCATCACCACGAGGATCGCGATGGCAAGTCGGAACTTGAAAGTCAGTATGAAGGAATTTGAGAAAATTTGTCGGGTTTTGGGAGATATCAACCAGGTGTCGGATTTTCTGCTCCGTGTCGGAATTACAAAGTGTGTCGCGGTGTCGGGTTTTAGGGAGCCTCCGAAGTCCGGAACCTCGCTGAGCCAAAATCAATATCTCATTGTCCCCCAGTCCCTCGTGTTCGCGCGTGCCCTCGATCCATGAGGCGGCTCTTAATGTGACGTCAATCCGCAAGCGTGGTTGGCTGGTTTCTTTGGGTGCGTCTGAATGCGAGTTGCGGAATGCGAACTGTTTTCATGTCTTTCGTGAGCTTCTTCCGCCTCAGCCCTAGTCCTGATTCTGAATCCTCCCGAAGTCCAGAACCTCGCTGAGCCAAAATCAATATCTCACTGTCTGGCGTGTTCTCTGTCTCGCGGCTGTAATCCCATGAAGCGGCTCTCGATGTGAGCCTGTGGCTGCGTGCATTGACCTGCAAGCGTGCGTGCGACCAGGAGGCGGCCGTCCCCGCGACTTGCGCGGACGTCAATCCGCAAGCATGGTTAGCTGGTATATTTCTGAATGCGAACCGTTTTCGTGTCTTTCGTGAGCTTCTTCACCTCCCTCAGCCAAAATCAATATCTCCCTGTCCGTCAGCTCCCCGTGTTCGCACATCCTGACGAGATATGGGGACCGGCAATGCAAAGGGCTTTGATGGCGATTATGTAAACATTCCCATCACGGAAATTCTGCTCGGGCTCACTACCACCCCGAGCCCGTCTGTTACTTAGTTTGTGACCTACGTCCACGAACACCACCCCATCGAGTTCAACGCCTCCGGGCAAGAAACCCCGCGGTGGTGGAGGAAACGCAAACGGAAATCGAGGGATGAACCGGGGGAAGCCGAATGGTCAGGGCCGCGGATGAAAATCCAGCGCCTCAACCCGGTGTATGCAGCGCGAGCATAATTTGTCTTGTTGAGACTCAAGGAACTGAAACCAGATGATTCAAAACAATCAACAGGTGTCGTACTTGTGGAGGAATTATCCCATCTCCGCGAATAACGGCATGATCATGGAGCGCGAGTGACGATTGAACATGTGTCGGAAAAATCTAATTTGAACCTCGCTGAGTTATTTGATATGAACATCCTCACTGAATTTTTTGGCATCCGAGCGTTAGTATAAAACTCTCACAACACTCGGCCATTGCGGACGCGGATATGACCGCATCTCGAGCCGGCTGTGGGGCAGGAGGAACAGGCCACGTTGAGCGGGACGCCTGGCGACATACCATCCGTCGGCACTGGGCGTCCCTGATTCTGAGCGTCGAACTGGCAGTTATCGGGACCAGGCGCAGAATCCGTGATAATAGGCCTTAATGTTAACCGCCCGTGAGTCTTACCGAAACTGGCCGGCTTATTGTTGACCAGCGGGAGTCAATGACGGTTCTGAAGAAATACTTTACAGCTGGAAAGAGCGAGGTGAACGCATGCAATATAGGGCGGCAGGGCTCCCGGATGTTCAAAACACGAACCGTGTACCAAAAGTATTGGGGATTAAAATTTATTGGAAGCTGTCCACAAATACGGGATTGGCGAGTATAATTCACAGAGAGAGTGAGGTACAAAAATTCTTTCCTCAATTTGACCACTGGCGGGAGAAATAATGAAAAAAGAGGCTGTATATAGCTCGAAATTCTCCAATTGGGTCTATTATCCGAAGAATTGGTCACATCGATGTTCACGGTATACAGATACAAAGAAACCTGTAGTCTACAGGTGACGAGAGAGAATAAGCACCCTAGGCGTATCTCATCCAGGGACGAGGAGTATCAGGTCGGGTTTCCCTGGTTGAGGACGCTAATGAAGTTAGGAGTGCTCAGTATCCAGGAAGGGTGTATGAAAGATTCAAAGATGTCCGCACCTCATATTCTGCTCGCTTGACAGCCCTCGCCACCGAAGAATAGCCCCTTTGCCAACGCACAGATTAGCTCCGCGGATGGCTCTTCTCGTCTGTGTTGGTGTGGAGGCTTCGGAAGCACACTGGTCTCATTAAGTTTCAAGCGTCCATACCAGACTTCGGTGTACGCACCGAAGAGCTACAGAACTCATCCAAAGTCTTGAGGGATGGAGTGGCAGGGATGAGATAAGCAGGAGGGCCTGCGAGGGCTAACGTTAGGGGTGGGGGATTGAACTCCGAGGACAGCCGGATACCCATCAACATGTTTTGCTCACTGATCTGGCCTCTCCAAGACAAGATAGCCCCATCACCGACTCTCAAACGGCGGATAACTTCCTCCCTGTATCGTTCTGCGCCGTTGGACGAGAACGAACTCCCGGACGAAAAGGAATTGGATGCAAGCTAAAAGCTTGTGCAGGTTAAGGCGTTGAGGTGTATCGGCTGGTACGTACCAATGACGAAGAACTGATAGTAGAGGATGCCCGCGGCATCGAGATCTGAGTTGGTTGAGTGCTTAAGAGGAGTGGATCGAATTTGGGTTTGTTTGGTTCCCGGAACAAGGGTCCGAACTCCGGGCTGGCACGTGGTAAGTGCTTGGATTGAACATTGTTCTTGATACAAGACGGTCCTCGCTCCGGAACTCGAGGACTGAGGGCCAAGGTTTTTCCCAGATCCTTTTTGTGATAAAATGCGAAGAGACATCAAGTTTTCTTTAAGCGCCGAAAAAGCCCAAGTTAGACGATAGAATGGCTTGCGCAGTGCATCAAACCCATGCGGAACGATTTTCGTGCGCTCGTATACGTTTGAGCGCCTCTCTGTCTCTCTGGACATGGGTAGGACCGATCGTATGTGTAAGGTCTGCTATTGCATGTATTTCGATTACACAATGAGCTCATCAGCCTACACGGCTGCACCGTTAACTTGATGCTTTGTTAAGATTTGGCATGCTTATGGATTCACACTGTTTTTCTTACTGCAGATGATAATGGGAACCGGTTAAGATTTCTTAAGACGGCGAAACTTAAGATTTTGTCAAGAATTGATGCGCCCCTTCTGGACATCTGTCCGATGCTGCCAGCAAATATTCACTACACTTCAGCCAATCAGAAAGTAAAGGCATAAAAATATATTATATTGCAATGAACAAGCTAATGTAGCGAGAATATAGAAAATAATACATGCCAGAATATAAATCAAGAAACTCGAAGCTTCAAATTTGAATGCAGGGGGGCGGGAGACGTCCAGTAAGACCACAAGTAAGAGGAGGCCGGGCCAGCCAGAAGACCGAGATAAAGGAGGGCCAGGATAGTCAGTGTTGGAGCTTCGAGCATGCATTGCGTGCGCTTGATTCTTCGCTTGGTCTTGCACTATTCGGGTATTGGGCGCGCTTGATCATAATCCTGAGAACGGCTTGGATCTTGATTCTTCTGCGGTACCAAATCTTGTTATTTGTTGGAGTGCCGGTGAAGGCACAGTCTTGAAGAAGTCTGTTTGCTTCGAGTCTTGAAGTGCCGTTCATATGCGGAGCTTGAGGTCTTCATGTCTGACAACAACTTTCATAAAGAGATGGAAGAGCTTGATGGAAGAGCTTGGTTAGGCGACTGTGAGGGAAGAGGGGGAAAATCGAGAAGGCGGAAGGAGGGAAGAGAGAGCCGTTTTGACAAACCAACATGCACGTGGTCTTACGTTGTGCGTGCACGGACCTTTGTGCGCACGAGTGCCGTTTGAGACACCGGTTAACGCTGAGCGCTGATATCGCCGTGGCCGAGATCAAGTCTTAAGAAAATGTTGGGGAGCCAGTCGTATGAAATCTCAAGTCAACCCAATCTTAAGATCACACAAGAATTCGGTTTGGCCGTGTATGAATGTTGGAACTCACCAGCGCAGAAAAAAAACCATCCAACTCCATCATTCGGGTGCCGGGAGTCGACCCATCAAATCCCCATCCTGTATCAGAGGTGGGAATAGCAACGCTTTTGGTGGCGATTGTATACGCGGGCAGAGCAAAGCTCCACCTACAAACTTCATGGGAGCGCTTATGGTCGCTTCCAAGTATCTCAATGATTCGGTCAAAACATTGGTGGGCATTCCACTCCTGCGGCTCGAAGATGCAAAATTGTGAGCACACAGGCCAAATGCAGAAAATATTGGGCAACTTGCTTCGGCGGGGTTTGAGTTGAGTTGAGTTGAGCTGAATTTCTAAGGTTATCGTACCTGGCCATACAGGGCTACGCGACAGTACTCTACTAGATGTAGCTATGGGTGGGGGCTGTAACGGGTATGAGTAAGTAAACGGAAACTTTGTACGGGAGAGGAGACAGATGAGTAAAAGTAGAATCAAGTAGGGGAAAATAGGGTTTTGACGGAAGCGAGTAATGGGTAGGGAGTATCGGGAGCGGGGAAGGTAAGGTGCCGATCTGGTGCTTTAACTTGCCTGAAATTTATGTTCACGCTGGTGGCTCAGCCAAAAGATCGGTGGGCATTCCACTCCTGTGCCTCGAAAATGTAAAATTGTGAGAAAGCAGGGCCAAATATTGTACAACTTGCTACGGCGGGGGTTGATTTGCCTGAAGTTTGTGCTGAAAACCCTGTCAGTGTTCATGCCGTCGATTCAGCGAAAAGGTCGGTGAGTATCCCACTCCTGCGGCTCGAAGATGCAAAATTGTGAGCAAGCAGGGCTAACCACAGAAAATATTGTGCAACTTGCTTCGGCGGCCAAAAACAGCGGTGGGAATAAACACAGAAAATATTGTGCAACAATATTTGTACCTATAGGTCCCGCCAGGCGTTCTTAGCGAGCGCAACAGCAGCACTTCCATGGGTCAAGGGGACCGGATTAATTGAGCGTGAGGTACTTCACAAGACGAGTTCCTTCGGTTGGAGGTTGGCAATATATATATATATATATATTCGATTTTTCCCGTGTGGCATAATGTACTCCTAAATTCAATCTCCGTCAGTCACGCGTCACGGGGGTACTAAATTCGTCAGGATTGCATCCAAGATTCGGAGGCCATCCGAGTGGAGAAGTCCACGAGATGTTGACATACAGATCATTTTAATTCCACTCGGAATCAATGTCCTCGCCACACATCTGGGGTTGCCCTTTGAACAAACTTCAAATATATTATTGTGTCCTTCAATGCACTGGCCCTTCATTTATTCTGGGATAGTCTGCTTCATCATGATTTTTTCAATCCACTGACTCCAACACAATTTGATCATTGATCAAACCCCGTGAGAGCAAATGTTGGCGAAGTTGAAGTTGAACTTGCACTTCAACTTTAACTTCCGATATGAGAAGGGCTGTTTAGGCCTTCGTGCCGAGGATAAAGACCTGCTGAAAAGTACAGATTGAAACCTTGTGACGTATGAAACCAGAATATTTCATGAAAAATGAGTTTATACCCAAGATATTTCACAGCCGCGAATCCGAAGTTGACAAAATTTTGGCCAGTTGCCGAAATCTTTGGGAAGGATTTGCTGTGTGGAACATGTATTTAGGTTAGTAAACATTGCACGACATGTATTCTATGACCCTCACACAGTCTACGATGAGGGGGGAGGTGCGCGGCACTTTTCCTCGTCAAAAGCATTACCGTGAGCCTTTGAGTTCTTGGTAGATGAGGGTGTTAACGAACCCGTCCCGCAGGTCGAACTCTTCGAGCGAAGGGAAAAGGGAATTGACATGAGTGGCCTGCTCGTCGGAGACAGCGGCAGAAGGGCGAACAATAGTCCCGGTGAGGAGCCCATCGAGACCACGTCCACGGACAAGATTGAATATAACGTCTCTCCAGGTGGCCCAGTTATCGTCCTTCAGCTGCAGGTCCAATTACATAATCACTCACATGACCTGCCGGCCCATGCCGAAGCCTCGCTGTCGCCGTGCTGCAGCCTCATTGCATCGTCAAAATTAACCGTTCTTTAAGCAAATGCCTCCTCGGCTGTGCTATTTCCCCATATATTTGTGGTCCTTTTTTCCTCCTCTGCCGATCCTCTCTCTTTAACTCCTTTCATATCGATTTTTCGTCCCGCTCTGGCCTGTTTCGTGTTAAACTGTCGTCCTCCGCAGTTCCCAATGCCCCATTTCTCGAGCTGGCCCTTTCAACGCATCCCGATGAGAACCAACATTTCCCCGGCCCATCCGGATAACATCGGCCAGTCCCAGCAAAACTTCTCATTTCAGTACTACGCCGAAGCACTACGCCGAAGCACGATAAAATATATGTTCATTGACCAACCTTCACCTCATTTCTACGAAGCCAGCTCAATCAATATTTTCCAGCCAGTTCCGTTTGTAGCTTTCTCTCCCACACTCCCAGAATTGCGTTTAGCGTTAACCCGTCCGCCAATGCTATCATTCTACTCAATCAATGTTGCTCCGGAACTAACCCTATGACCATATTGAACTGCGCTTCTCACTGCGCATTACTCTCTTTGTTCACCTGTCTCCCTGCACTGCTAAATCAGCGGTGTATGCGGTCGCAGTCAACCCTTCACTTTATTTAAATTGGCCACAGCGAATCGAATAGACACCCCGCTTTCTTTGTCCACTCCCATGTCGTGCTTCAACATCCTCGGCTTCTTCCAGTTAAAAGGTGGACGCCGGGTATCTATACAGAAACCCAACACGAGCTATTTGACGTACTACGCCCATTATAATACCAATAACTGGTGCATTAACAACACTGCAATTCCGGCTGACCTCCGCCTCTACACCACCAGCACAACACCCATTCTTGATGACTGTACGGTCGCATTTGCTGTGTGCACGGCTCAGTCAACAGCTACTACACCCGGCACCAATGCCGTAACTCTCGAAGCTTTAACTTTCGTTGTCTTGCCCGGCAATCCTAATACCGACGTCTACAATGTATGACTTCCTTTTCATTTTATTCCGACTACGACGGCTCATATGAATGCAGGACCAGTTGCCCGATGACCGTCATTCTATGGTGTTTGGCGTCGGCCGTGTCACTGGCTCACCCCAGACTCTGGATGACGGTCATGGCTCTCGCGTCATTAATGTTGCAGTTTCAGACTATGTGCGCGGCGATACAAAGGGTTCTACGCTCCAGTACGCATTCGCTCCACTTCAGAAATTGTTTCGCTGATCTTACTAGATGTATTTTCGATTTGTCGACCACTCGCTGGACAAAGGCTCCTGTCCCGCATACGAACTCTGTGATTCGATTTTATGGATTGTGCCGCGATCTTAGTCCTACCGGAATCCTCCGTATCAAGGTCGAGTCGACTGCCCTCAACTTTGCTTCGAACCCTTCGACTTCTCCGGACGATATTTCACATGTGCCTTCGAATCCCGTAACGCCATCCAAACGCCGAAAGTTTGACCCGCCATCACCGCCTTCGACTGGCACAGATGCCACGCCCAGCACAGCCTCTTCCACTTCGTCCCCTTCCAAGGATGCCGGCAAGACTACGATTCCGGATCCGTTCACTGCGACTGGCCCGATGCACTACCCGGCCGTGTTTCAACAATACCCTCAGTACATGTCTGCCGGACCCCCCACATTTGCGCCACCTGCGATTGGGCCCGCGCAACCTAATATGTATGTAATGCCCCACTATGCTAACTTCCCACACATTTCCTCCTTACTCCCCTTATAACGCGAAAGGCGAATACACTACTCCACCCTCCGTTGATCCCCGTACTGTTGCCCCAACCCCCGTTATTCCGCCTGCTCCTGTCAATGTGGGCTCGACAGTTCCGGTCAAAGATGATTCTGCCTTCAATCGGTCGGCGGCCAATCCATACAGCTACCCCATGACTCAAATGTAAGTTCCCGCCACTACCTTTTCGTCCTGAAGTTCGACTCACATCCTGTCAATTTAGCCCGCCCAGTACTACACAATCCAGGTATGTCATACTATTTCATTCACTAACGCACTTTCCGCCACAACGTGGCATCCAAATGCGGAAATTTGATGGCGGCCAGAACGGCAAGTGATACTTTGCCGGAGACGTGCCGGTTAGTTGTGCTGACCCTTTACTAGGCATTAGAATGGTCGATCCTGTTGAGGTACAAGCTTACACGGTCACTCTTTACTTACTGTCTTTCATTTACGGACTTAACTTCCATACATAGCTATTCGGACATATCACCGTAACATAAAATTTTCCTTAGCTTACATGTACATCTCAGTTGGTTGCCCACCTACTGAGATGTACGTCCCCTCGTTTACTTTAGTTCACTCATTTATTGACTCGTACCTAGCGCTACTTTAATTTCTCTAGGTACTTTAATATATTCAGTTGGTTGCCCACCTACTGAGATCGCTACTTTAATTTCTCTAGCTCCTCCGTTTCGGTCTGTGCCTCTACAGATCCTTCTGATGTTGGGTTTAGAACTCGGCGTTAATTCAGCTGAATGCAAAAAAATTTGTACAAGCTCCAGAATAAGCATATGATGTATTCTAAGCACCCGTGGAATATAAGTATCTCCCAGAGATATCCCTCCTTGACCCGAATGCAGAGCTTCTCCGCAAGCTCAAGACACTCGAGGCGGAGGCGCTGACCGCTAGCCATTCCTGCCAGCACGTTATCCAGCCCCTGTGGGACCACGCCCGCCACGTCTGTCTACAGCAACACCAAGCACAGATGCGGCTTGCAACGAGACCTCCGAGGGCGGGCGCAAGAAGAATCTGAACAAGAACGGTATCGCCGGATGTCGCAGGCGCCTCTGATGCACGAGCCGGTGTGTCGATAGTCGGAACAGCACGGGGTCGTCGTGGGCGTTTTCGGGCTCAGGCTTGGGGGCGAGTCGGAGTTTGGTTGCAGCAGTTGTCGAGCGCGCTGGATCTGGTGATGGAGGGCTTTGAGGAGCCTGGCGCACATGGGCACTCGGTCGCTGCCAAGGAAGACGACCGAGGAGGCCAAGGTAAGTATTTGAGACATCCGGGACGAATAATGAGCTAGGCGGGTTGACGTACATACTCCCTTCTTCTTCGGACTTCCACCTTTCGCGAGTTGCGCAACTTGCAAGAGCCGCTGACGGCAACAGAACGGTTAGAGCGGTTAGAACTCTTCGTTTTTGAGCACTGGAGGATGCTCGCGTAGAGCGGCGAGGACGCGAGAATCGGTTGACATGGTGGTGAGAGGGAGAGACGTGGTGTACGTGACGGTTGACGATGCAGCCAAACAAACGGCGGCAAGTTTACCGTCATCAAATCTTGCCGTCTGGCCGCCATCAAATTGCCGGTTTTGGGGCCACGTTTTGGCGGAAAGTCAGGAGTGATTTCATTCTAATCCAATTTCTGAAAATCCCCAAGTCCTTCAGCGTCGAAACAGCCCGCCACTCCTTCGTCAACCATGGTGGAATCGGAACGGGCTTCCGGCCCTGAATCCGGCCCACATGTTCCGGGCCCGGGCGCATCAACCCCTAACACAGCCTCTGCGCCTGTCGCCTCTAGCTCGCAAGGCCCAAATCTGCGACCACGCACACAAAAGAATTAACTGATTATCTCTACACACTGTTGTAACACCTGAATACTATAAGCACCCTCCTCTCAACATGTTCCAATTCCGCTGTGCACAGTATTTCGTCGGTATTAGCAACTGCCATCCGTCACTGACATCGATCAATCGATCCACTCTATTTTATCTGCGCACCATCGCAACATGCCACGAATAGCTAGCGCCAACATCACATCATGACATCAGTGACGGAGACACGACGATGCCTTTCGGGAACCAGCGAGACGCAACCCTATTCACCGCTCTTTCGCTAACAGTCTAGCTCCAGCAGTTCCAGAGTTTTGTTGTTCATTCAAGCCTGGATCCATATTATTCAATAAATTCCGCTCGCCAACAGACGCTGTTCTGCTCCCACGTTGATATCGATATGATCTTTCACCACATGCAGTGCCTGCTCTTCTTGACCTCCGTTAGGGCATGCCACGACAAGCCTCTGAAAGCGCCCACCAGTGAAAAGAATGGATCTTCCTAAATCAAGCCAGCTAATTTTTTACACTGCACTCCGTCCCTGCAGACTCGGTTCCCACAGTCCGGATATACATTCATGCTGAAACCCAACTCAGACGAACAATCCACCGCTAGTATGCTCAATAGCTGACTGTCTTTTCTGCACTCTGCCGGTCAATATATTCATCAATGCTCTCCTCGCACCCCAGCTTTTTCCACTCAGTATCGGTCCAACTGGCTTGACGCCAATGCGACGTTCTAACATGCTGTGCTTCAATTTCAAATCTGTTCTGCCCCTCTCGGGAATTATCTTGACAAGTGTAACATTAACTCAAAATTAACCCAAAACTGCGAAAGGAATGTATCGCCCATATCCAGCAAGCTGAAACTTCCTGCGCTCGGAAATCTTCTACAAAAATGTATACCCCCGAAATGTTTCCTCGGCACGACGACCTATTGCAGTAGCACACAGCCCATGTGCTTCCGTGCATGACCGCCAGAGGTTTCCTGCTGTTTACAGCTGATGTCAGTACCGAGGGCACGGATCGAAAAATTTCTGTTTTGGGATGTTTCCAAAGAATTCCCTATATCTCTGTCAGTTCTTCACCGATTCACATAAAAACTAAATATATCTGCTCAGCTAATTCATGCACAATTAGTGATAGAGAGGAACTTGCGAAAATATTACGTATTAGGTAATTCCTGTTTTGGGGTTGTTTTTGCACTGAATACCGTCTAGCATGGTGAGAACATTTCCCAGTGACCTAGGATTTTGGGAGGGACAACGTGTATATGTTATGAAACAAGTGATGGAGCCAGAACTATATGAAATGTCCAGATGAATGTGATCTGGGCAATATCTCTGAAAGCCAAAAACTGCCAAATGTTCTGGAGCTAGGACTGTAACTAAATTATCCTCACTTCTGGCTCTGTCACATGTTTTGTCAGGTATGCATGTTGTCTCTCCCAAAATTCTAAGTCACTGGGACATGTTCTGGCCATGCTAGACGGTATTCAGTGCAAAAACAGCCCCAAAACAGAAATCACCTAATATGTAATATTTTCGCAAGTTCCTCTCTATCACTAATTGTGCATGAATTAGCTGAGCAGATCTATTTAGTTTTTATGTGAATCGGTGAAGAACTGACAGAGATATAGGGAATTCTTTGAAAACATCCCAAACAGAAAACTTTCGATCCGCACCCTCGGTACTGACATTGGCTGTAATTTGCTCCGAAACAAGGCTTCTCCTGCTTTGCAACGCTGCGCAGACTTTGCCCGCAGAGAAATTTGAGATGTGCTTCATGGACCCAGGCCTCTCATTTCGGGTATTGACCCATGGAAAGTATAAGTTCGCCATTTCTGTGATTATACTCATGGCATCTCCGACGATTCATTGTTTACTCTTGCAAGGCCTCGTGGAGCAAGGTCCGTTGCCTGTTCGATCGCGATCAAATTTTGGTTGACACTTTGCCGTCAGCGTCTACGAATTTGTTTTCTTCTGAGGAAGCTGTTGTTACTTACTCCGACACTAACACCCGTAGTCGGATCCTGAACATCGTCAATGCAGCATGGGATGACGGGTTATTTTCCACCTTCGGCCTCCTTCCAACGATCGTTACCGTGCCCTTCATCCTCATTCTATTCTCCTACGCTCTTTTCTAATACCACGATAGCCAGATTCTGTCTTTTATCGGACCGACAGATGTCTTGAAACTATAAGACATGCGAAGAAGGCGCCAGTACTATTCATTTGGATGAAGGCCTCAGCTTTACCGGTATCTTTCATCCCAGATGCGGCTTACGCTGTCGCATTTTTTGTTCCCGGTACCGGCACGTTCCAGTCCCTCGATCTCTCCTACATTCTGCTGCGCTTCATGGACAAATATATTCGAAGTGGGAACTACATCCGATTTAACTTGGTCTCCCTGTCCTACAAACTCGGGCCCTCTGATTCCATCGGAGTTTTATTCTTTGACCGTGGCTTGCGCGCGGCCTACCAACAGGCACGCATCAGAGCACGGGCTTCGCAGAATCGTTTTCGGCGCCAATTTGATTACCCGATTTGCACTTGGCCCAGTCATTCGATCGAATTGATGCAACCAGATGTGGTTAGACGACTGCTGAGAAGCGCCAGGTTCGTGCTCCAGAATTGAACCGAAGCACCGATCGTTTTTTAATCCGCTGATCCAGACTTCTGGCTGCGCTGTAGACGCCCGTCCTTCGGTATTTAATGTCTCCAAGAACCCCCACTCCTTCATTCGAATCCTCACCACCGACTAACTCCCCTTCTTCGTTTACATCGTCACTATGTTCAATCTTGCTGCTGGTCAATGTCTTTTACTCTGTATTGCTAGACGTCTCTCATCGTATATTTCGACTACTAGGTTTGCGCCGTCTATTGGCGTTCTTCAATCCTCGCCGTTTCTACCTCCGCTTCCGCACAACGACCTACCATCCAATTCCTCCTCCGCTCAAGACTGACGTGATCTTTGACGACTCCTACACATTCAAGAGTCAAGGAAATAACGTACGAGTCGATTCATTTCCCACTATCACGCTGACTCAATTCTTCTGGTCAAGGAGACGCACATTTGGCTCCCGCACCTCCTCGATCGCAAGTTCAAGTTCACAGACGAGGACGAGAAGGACGACAGTGACGACGAGGTACCGATGGCTCATATCTCCATTGCCGTACTCTGATCATTTATCACGAAGATGCCTCCCCTTGAATGAGCCATTTCCCTATTAATCCACGTACTCCGACTTTGCAGTAGAATGTTTTAACCACCCCAACTCCATTTATGTCCTGTTTAGTCAACTTGAATATCACATTGTCGTGCTCTGCTCTGAATAATGAACTGCGCCGTGGTTACACAGCCCTGGATTCCAACCACACAATTATGACATCGGCCGGACCAACCAACAGGCGGACTTCTGCATCTAAGCGTACCAAATGGAGTGTCCTCTCCTTGCCTTGAAGATGAAAACTGCTGGGGCGAACCCTCACTGACCACCACCGCTCGATTTATGTTGTGTTTAGTCTACTTGAATATTACAGTGTCGTGCTCCGGTGTAAATAACTAACTGCGCCGTGGTTACTACACTGCCCTGAATTCCAACCACACAGTCACGACATCGGCCGGAGCAACCAACGCGCGGACTTCTACATCTAAGCGTACCAAATGGAGTGTCCTCTCCTTGACTTAAGGATGAGAAAACTGACAGGGGAACCCTGACTACCTTCTCCTGCTGTTTCCACCCTGAAAATCGAGTCTTAATTACCAACACCACCACAAAGGCCTGTTATTTCTTGGTTGGACTTCTCAAACGATCTCATATGAGTACAGAACATGAACATTATATGGGATATTCAGCCCATTGCGTCCACTCGTCTCATCTGGGGTGAGAAACGCGGTGATAAAACACATTCATGTCGTACCTGCGGTGTTTTATTACTCACCGGAGAATCATCTGGATTCTGCTGTGGGCCAAATGGCAGCAGATTCAATGATGTCAAACCACTGCCGGCCTTACCTCCAGAGTACAATACATTTATAAATGACCCACGCATCTCACAGTCCTCGAGAATTTTGAATCTGGTCCTTTCGTTCGCATCACTCGAGACAACACATCCATTTCCAGAAATTTCGGGTCCTCCGTCGTTCCTTGCTATCCAGGGACGAGTGTACCACAGGGTTCGACCTTCACACGAAAATTCCGCAGTTCGCTGGTTGCTCTACGATGGATTTATGGATACATTACCCCCACACACAGTTTGGGCCGACACTATTCCTGGCGAGTGGATTCAAACCTGCAAAACTGTACTCTGTCGAGTTAATCCACTCGCAAACAGCGGAGTACCTCGTCGCTCCCGATGGCGCAGATTTCGGGCGGCTGGTCCGCGCTCGAGATGTTCGGTGTTTCCCTTTTGCTATCGGCAACACGATCATCGCAGAAGCTGGTCTTTATTTCTAAGGAATCCCCTGCAGTCATTTGGCTACAGGTATATTGGTGCAAATAGTTTGCTCCACCGAGTTAGCTGCAGGGATACAGTCGTGGACAAGCAAAGATGACAAAAAAGTTCCACCTCTTTTATTACTCCGAAAACCATCGGAATCAAAAGATCTCGTCAAAAGGTGTCCAACGGTACCCAAATTATTATTTTCACACGAACCAATCGCCCACAAATGGGTAATTAGTGAGTTGAGGGTCCGAAATTTTGGCCGTACCCCCATATCTCACCCAAAAATCACGGAAAAATATGCAATCGACTGCTTCTAATGGGTACTTCATGATATTGATCGACAAGCTCGTTCGCGCAGCCATGGCGAGGCTCCCGGGACTACGTATCGTTAACCTCTGGACTCCCGCCCATATTGGCACGGACGGCAACGAACTGGCTGATGAAGTGAAGCTGCCAAAGCGGCAACCCGCCTCTCACCACCCCCCTCGGTCCCCGTATCCTTGACCACTTGCAAGCGCGGCATCAACTCCCTCATCTTGGAGCGCTGGCGTGCCCAATGGAAGATAGCTACGCCGGGCCGGGGCCTTCGCGAAATTGATGATTCGCCGCCGTCGCTCATACTGCGTTCGCCATACCTTTCCTCTGCCTCACGAGCTGACATCTCCACCCTCTCCCAACTTCGGACCGACTTCTCATCCCTCAACGCCCACCGTTTCCGTTGTCGCCTCTCCCCATCCCCTGCCTGCGACGCGTGTGGAGCAGCCAAGGAGACTCGAACCCACTACCTCCTCCACTGCCCAGCATGGGGGCACCTGCGTCCCCCGCTCCAGGTTGCGTCGTATAGTGCAGGTATCCTGGGCGCAGTCGCCGTACCCTGCTAAACCATCCCAAACTCCTCAAACCGCTCATCAACTTCGCCATCCAAACCCGTCGCTTTAGTTACGTGTAAGTTCCCTCTTTCTCTCCTTTTCTTTTTCCTCTGGTCTTGTTGATAGATTACTTTACCTACTTATAATATCCCATATCACCCCAACTCTAGTTATCGTACAATCGACGTTTTGCGCCCTCCAACTCACCCCCGCGCCGTTACTTTCTACTACATGTTTCCCCGTCTGTACTCACCTTTTCATTTCTTTCTCTCGTACATAGAAAATGGTCTCTCTACTTAGCCCCAGCGTAGTTACCACTGATTACTCCTTACTAGGTTACCTAGTGTACTGCTGCATAGCCTTTATGGCCAGGTACAGCAACGAATAGAATTTCAGTTTCAGTTTCAGTTTCAGTTTCAGTTTCAATGTGCAATAATGTAACGAGCCGTTGTGGCTAAATAAATCCTCCAAATCGGGTTCCCTAAGGCACATGTGATCACGACACGTGACCAGAAAGTTCAGAAAAAAGTTGAACCGAAGCTCAATCAACTTGGGATCAGTAACTTGGAGGAAATTCAGCATCCTAACACTATTGGATGGTGGTAAAGGTCAATTTTTATCATCCCCAGCGGACAGGTGCCTCCCAACCTCCGAGTTTACCGGTCACAATTTGCGTTGAGATCGTCCAAAATATTGGCCGTTCCTTATCCCTACTCAAAGGGGGCTCAAAAAACGCCTTTTTTTTGCAACGGTTCGGCCGGAAAATAACTTGTCGTGTTTGCTTGTCCGTGACTTTATCACTGGAAGGAAAGTCTTGCGGCCATTTGACTGCAGGGATGTCGGTGCAGAGGAGCCCCGCAAGGCGTTCTCTCGCGCACTCGGTGCTGAGGTTGTCAATTGCGAGGGAGAGCGAGGACTCGGCATGAAGAAATACGAAGGGAGGACACCTAGAGACTGCATAACAAGCTAGTGGACTGGGGGCGCGGGGCAAGTAATAGGAATTTTTGTAGCCGTTTTGCTGCAGGAACATGATTGCAGTGAAATCAATGTCTCGTCCAGGAAAGACCTGGGCTATGGGGTTATGAGAATCGGCGGGGTTCACTGTAGCAAACAAATGCGGTAGGCCTTCACATCTCATTCTACTCCGAACTTGCTGCTTCATGTTATTGATATCTCCCACCGACCCAGGGATGTGATCTGACACATAATTTAGGTATTTCATTACCTTTACTGCCGCCCTTTCACCTTCGGTTTCGGGCTTTGCAAAAGGATTGTTTTCAAGCTTGGCCTGATAGGAATCCATAGAATATGTTCCGCATCAAGTCTTGTATCACCAGAAACCAGGATCGATTCGTGGCGAGGCGAGATTTAAACGATGACTGACGCCGCTGTATAATGTTGCTCATAACAAAAATGAAAGACTTGTGGACCTGGAAGCGTTGATCTGCAAGGCTCAATAGGTGTTGCACATGAGGTAACGTATCAAGCCGATAGAACGTAATGTCTGTTGAAAGTCTAACATTGTTGTTGTCCACCATGCCAACACCGTACGGAAACAGAGTGGGCCATAACCAGCCAAATACTCGAGGATTTTTGGATGTTGACAATGGTCTAGACCCAGACGGAAACTTTACAAAAAACACTGCTTCTTCAACTTACGGAGTGCGTCAAGTTTGCTCTGCTTGTAAGTTGAGGTGATACTATCCACATCCACAAGCGTCATCGGGACGAGTTCAAAGCCATCGGATCCCTCAATTAACTCAGTATTTGCCTGATCCGAATATGAGGTGTATGACGACCATTGATTATTTGCGGAATTTGTACGTAGAAAGTCTGCAACCGCAAGCGGGCAGTCATACATTGGGTATTCGTCTAAATTTTCAATTATCGCATCTTTATCAAGGTCTGTGTAAAGCGGATTATTTCTGACTGTATTGCAGTATACAAATTTATAGTGTGGGGCACGGGTTCGGGTAAAACCCGCGGTATTGCGGGTCGGGTCGGCCGGGTACGGGTCACGGGTTGCAGCCCAGTCAGACCAGCAGGCCCGCGGGTTTTCACGGGTACACCCCAAATAGATATTTCAAGTATATTCTGAGGGCTTTTCATGGTCCGAGAAACACCCACAATACTCGTAAGGCATTGCAATACAGTCCCGCAGTTGAAAATGCAAAGCACTAATTGTATGCTAGAGTGGTCAATAATGCTTCCAAGCAGACTCTTTTTGGCTGAAAATGACGGGAATAACCAGGGCTGGCCATCGGTGGTGCACGGGCCTCGGAAAATGGCTCTGGAGTCGTGCTGGAGGTGAAAATGTTTTAAAATAGACAATACGATCACGCGTTTGAAAATGTGTACTAAAGTCACACATTTGAAAATGTATGGCACTGATTGGACTGGAGAGGTCAATAATACCTCCAGTCAGACTTTTTTTGACTGGAAATGACCGGAATGACCAGGGCTAGCCATTGGCGGTGCGCGCACCTCAGAAAATGGCTCTGGAATCATGCTTGAGGTGAAAATGTTTTAAAATGTAAAGGAGGGCAATACAATCACGTGTTTGAAAATGTGCACTAAAGTCATGCTTTTGAAAATGTATAGCATAATACAGTCATGCCTTTGAAAATGTAAGGCACTGATTGAATGCTAGAGAGGTCAATAATGCCTCCAGGTAGACTTTTTTTGGCCGGAAATGACCGGAATGACCAGGGCCAGCCATTGGCGGTGTGCACGCCTCAGAAAATGGCTTTTGAGTCCTGCTGGAAATGAAAGTGTTAGAAAATGTAAATTGGCCGCTGAAGAGGTTGCCTCCAAGCAGACTCTTTTTGGCTGAAAATGACCGGGGCTATCCATTGGCAGTGGGCGTGCCTCAGAAAATGGCTCTGGAGTCGCGCTCCCCTGTCTATACGGTGAACGCGCTTTGCAAAGGTTCATGATACCACCCAGTGAATCATGGCTCACCATCGGGCCTAGGGTGCACCACACCAGCCCTGGAGGGTGGCGAGCCCTCCCGCAGATTTTGGTGGTGGTGGTCGGAGCATGAGAACATCTGCCGCAAGAGAACCTTGGTTCAGAAGACGTAGGGAAGTGTGGGTCCCGAAGAAATACAGCAGTCAGTATGGGGAGAAGTAGATATGACATTGATATACTGCGGTAGAACAAAACGACCTCAGAGTAGACCGTGCTCTCAAGGCGAGTACAGCGGGGACTGGGTACAGTGTAATAAGAGAGGGAAAAGCTAGGGAGTAGGTAGTGGGGTTGGGGGATGATTGAAATCAATAAAATTACATACCTTGCCAGCGCACGAATGCAAAGACGAGCGCGTGCACGTTGCGTTCGATCAGAAGGGCGAGACCGTCAGGCGAAGGCACACTGTAAACCATAGCGGAAACCAGCGTTTTCCATCTCTAGTTGGGCGACCCGGCTGTCATGCAAGTGAGTACACGTCGTATGCACGGGACAACATATGCTCACTCTTCCAAGGCGTGGAACTCCTCTCTACGACGTCGTCGAATGGAAGCGGCTGCGGCACGGTTTGTGATGCAGCGCACCTCAGCCTTACTCGTGATGGGTCGGAATTGGCTGTCGTCTTTGGGGGCCTCAACACCGACCACACGGTCCTAGGGCTTCCGCCCGTTGCCGTCGCCACGGGTCGACGGCACCCGTCGAACGGGTGCCGTGCCCGTTCCGTCAGCCATATTTTTGCCCTCGCCGACGGCCGTTGAAAAACGGCCGTCACGGGTGTCGCGACGGGTCCATGGCTCGCCTCGCTAACCTCCGCGTAACCTTGGGCCGGAAAACCACACCTGACTTCATGCAACCGACCGCGTCATCGTAGGCGATCGCCGCTCGGCAAACTGACCCATTTTTTCGCTTGCGAGAGGGTAGGTAGGTAGGTAGGTAGGCAGTATTACACGGCACGGTCCCGCTTAGGAACGCCGGTTTGAGGAAGTATCCCAGTGTACTACGGGCTTTCTATGTACACCTTCGTCCCTCGCCTCTAAAAATCCCTCGAGCCGAGCTCACGCACCCAGTCTCCTGTCGCGCTGTAGAACCCGATTGATTCCTAGGAGCAAAAACAAGTAGGAAAGGAAACAATATTACCTCAGTCAGTTAGCCCTCGATCCGATGTACGGGTTGCGCGTAGAAAACTTCAAGAACATCATATGCAAATTTCGCCACAAGAGCGATGGTTGAGCGTTCATAAACCATGGTTTTAAAGAACTCAATTAAATCAAGTTCATCCATGAGTTGGCGCAAGGTTGGTGCAGTTCCGAAAAGTTGCTCGAAAAATACCGCTCTTAAGGACCTAACCTCAGCTGAGGCATTACAGGCTAAAAGGGCATGTTCGGGAGTTTCAACCTCGGATTTGCAGAACCGGCAGACTCGCCTGGAACGATCATCCTCTCGTGTGTGCAAATGATCCCCGTATCGCAGTACTTCAACGGCCAATAAGTGAGTGGACAGCAGAAGGGAAGTAAGGGCTTCTCTGTGCTTCTGTGTTTTCACCATAAATAAGTAGTGCCGTAGTCGTAGAGTCTGCAATGCCGGAGATTTGTCCTATTGTGGTTCACGACGTCCCTGGATCAAGTATAGCTTGTCTGACGAGTCGACTTCACCTTGAATCCATTGTAGCATTAACCCATCCACAGATTTTGCGTAGTCCAGAATAGATTTGGAAGTAGCATTCGCAAAATCAGGGCTTGGGCAAGCAGATGGAAGCTTGGATGCGGCTGAAATTAAATCCTTCGCCCATGATTTTTTACCCATTGCAGCCAGCTTAATTGAACTGTTTACAGCGGCTCGAGCAAAATGGGTGGGCAGAAGTTCCAGCAAGTATTGCAAATATCCAAGCGCAAGGATGAACCGTCGTACTCGGAGAGGTACGATGCCCGTTTCCGTGTAGAGCGGGATAAGCATGGAGATTGAGCATTTGCCGGATGAATGAAACTTGAACCTCGCAGAGTTGTTTAACATCAACATCTTCGCAGTCGGGGGAAATTTCGCAACCGTGCATAAGGTGGCAGTCCACGCGCGCCATATAAAGCGACTTGAGTTCACTGGGAGTGAGTCTGCCGGTTTTATCCTCAATGGCCATGATACGATGCGCACAATATCGCGCGGTGCCTGCTTTGGTTTTATAATGGGCTTGGAACATATTTTGAGTGTCGGATCGCAAGTTTACGCCGACGTATTTTTCCTCATCTGCAACCTTAAGCACAGCGCTGCCGAGTGTGAAGACGGGCAAGGGAGATGTTATCGTGCCGCCGAAAATCAGAACAACAGTTTTCAACATGTTGATCAGGATGAAGTTTATGGCACACCACTCCTGGAGAGTTTGGAACTTGGCGCGCAGTCCGCGAGCTGAGAGTGAGATCAACAGCACATCATCAGCTTGCGCCATCATTGCCATTCTAACGTTCTCCAAAACCACGTCGTCCAAGTCGGGAAGCATGACAAGATCGGCCATGAACAAATTCCAGAGAACCGGGGAGACAGGATCGCCAGTCAACAACCCGATTAAAGCTTTGAATTCGCCAGAGTTTGCATCGCCGTGCTTGACGTAGTAACCCATGCTCATGTAGGTCTTGCGCAGCCAGTCAAATATCGGGCCGGCCATTCCCATCCTCGAGAACTTCAGCCACATTGTGAAGTGATCCGTCGACGGAAACGCGTTAGTAGCATCAATAGCTGCGACATATATTGTCTTGCCGTGCGCTCGAGCCCAATCGCGTATACACCGTAGCACAAAGGGATTGTTGTTGGTGCGATATTTTACTCTGAATCCATTTTGCCAGTCCGGGACCAGGCCTCGCGCAGCAGCCCATTGCGTGATTCGGCGATGGATGAGCAAGGTCACAACTTTGAGGAAGCAGCTTTCCAGTGCTATAATTCGGTAACTGTCCGGAATCTCCCCGGGTTTTCCCCTCTTGAGAAGGCCGATGATAACAGTCCTTAGCCAGATCGATGGGTTAGCGCCTCTGCGCACGCATTCGTTGCACAAGTTCACGAGGTCCTCTTTTGGAATTTCCATTATATCCGAGTAAGTCGTTGCATCCTCTCCGGATGCACTGTCTAGCGAGTGTTCGAGAAGGTGATCTTTGACCCAGGCCCCATCATCTTCAAGCCATTCGGCGGAGAAGAAGCCTTCGGGAGTCGGATCTTGCGTCGTCTCCGGGATCATGGAGCCCAAGGCTTGATTCACCTTGTGTTGAATTCTGTCGAACGCGGTTGGCATTACATCAGGTGGGTTCAACCTTTTTTCGAAAACTTCTCGCAGACTCTCGGCCGTGACAGCAATAAGGTCTAGTTTTGGATCTGCCAGACGTTTCACTTCCTTCAAGAAGGCGCCGCTGGACAGTGCGTTGAATAGTTTGTCCCTATTGGCATCTTTAATCGCACCGAGTCGATCGCGGCCGCGGTGCTTTGCAGGATATTCTTTCCTCGGATGTTTCTGCGGGGCGTCGGCACTCCCGTCATCTGGAATATCTGCCGTAACCTTCTCAACGTCGAGTGCGGGTTTAAACGCATCAGAATACGGAGGAAGATTGCTAAAAACTGGAGGGGTATTGACGCGTGCCAGCTGCGTGGCTTTCTTGGCCAGTTCTTTCGCGGCCGCAAGATGTCCACCAATTGCTGCCTTTTTGATATGCAAGAAGTGCACAGGCGTGATTCGTTCCTTAATCAGGGTACTCATTATTTTCAGTAAATCCCCGTTTGTGCATCTCCATCCACGTGCGTCGTTCTTAAACGAATAATACTTTGCGGCACGGATTGCATATTCAGAACGGGTCGATATTTCCAGGGACTGGTCCGCAGGTGCCATTTGGAGGGCCGATATCACCGCCATGAGATATGCGCGTGTTATCCTGTGTTCCCCAAACGCGGACGGCTTGGTTCCGTTTCGCAATAGGCCCCCAGTACGTCCCTGCACCGGCAGCTGCAAACACCTTACCCGCATTTATGCAGGTACCATGCGCCGTTACTTTTATGCGATCCGTTACAACGCGGACAGGACCAAACAAAGTAAGACATTTCTTTTTCTCATCTTTTGCAGCTTTCAAAGTTGCTATGAAGAGACGGTCCAATTCTGTGTCCTCAGGGAAGACCACATCAATTTTGCGCCTTTTAGCACGATGTGAGTTCAGATTTTCCTTGAGATTAATTTCCATCTTAATCTCCGTTTCCAGTGCTGCGTGATCATAATTTTCGACTCGTTCGCAGACGCGGAAGGATGAGACTGACTCAAACAGAGGACGGGAGCACAGCATATAATCGATAACTGTCCTCCTCGTCCCTTGGAAGGAGGTAAAGTTCCCGCTTTCAGGACCAAAACGAGTAGCTCCGCTCACAAAGACCATATCATAGTCCCCGCAAAGTCTCGCAAGCCATCGCCCTCGAGTAGATACTGTTTCGTCCTTGGAGACTCGATCCGGGTCTTGCGGGCGAGCCTTGGATGAACCCGCTCGGGCGTTGATATCCCCCATAATAGCCCAGTCGAAACCACCCATATATGCAAGTGCAAGGGAATTCTCGACTGCACAGCACGGATCAGAGTCTAGATTTCCCGCCCATGTTGTAGATTCCGGTAATATATACACGTTATAAATAAGACGATTCCCAATCTGGATGACCATGAAATCTGGTCCTGAGAGGGTCGTCGCGCATTTTAAAAGGAATTAGTAGCGATATCACCGCAGCAACACATCCCCATGATTGATCAAAGGAGCGTTTCGGCCGCCGTGTGCGCGAGACAATAGTGTAACCTTGCGGGAGGTCAATGGTATCATGTTGGCTCGGGCGCAAGTGTGTTTCTTGGAATAAGTTAATATCATACAGCTCAAGTTGTGACCTGAATTGCGGGCAGCTCATTTTTAAAGCAAAGGCACCATGTATATTCCAACTTTTGATCTTTACAGACTAGAGGGAGATCTAGCTTAGCGCCGGGCTAAGCGCCCGGCCATCATGCCTCCATCATGCTTACATACTACAGCGCCGCCGTCTATTTTGTCTCTATTCGGTACGTTCCTCCACATTCGTGCCAGGGTGGGTTCTGCGTTCATTATATGTAGATTGCACCGCTGAAACCGACCCAAGAATTCAGATTCTGCGCGGTGTACCGGTGATAACCCGTGGTACCGTCGACGGCCGTCCCGTTGACCGTGCCGTCCCGTCAGCGGTTTGGAAATACAAAAAACGGCCGTCGAATCGACGGCCGTTGCCGTCACGGCAACGGGTGGAAGCCCTACACGGTCCATAGACGTGCGAGAAGATGAAGCAGATGGGTGGAGCTGACTGCCGGAAATGAGACGTATACCGTGAGTCCAATGAGGGGGCACACCCGGCACAGCAGAGAGACAAGGCGAAGTTGCTGACAAATGATGTCACACGCCGAACATTCGGACGGCATCCCCGGTGCTGCAGCACTGCCACTGCCACCAGTCTGTAAACCCGAAGTGCTTGCCGCATATTTTCGGAAATTGTTTACAGACTGGTAACGAGTCTAGATGGTCAGTTAAAAGTGTAGGCGGGGTACTTTATATGAGATAAAATGAATGGCATGGCTGTAAGATAAACTTCTATTGGGCATATTTCTCATAAGCGAGGTGGATATTTAGGAACCCTCTTTTCTGGACACAAAATGGGTCATTGCTGAAAGATCAAGCAGAAATTTAGATTTCGGTCTATTAAAAAGTGTCTGGAGGCTCAAAATACATCGATCAGAACAGTTAAATAACCTCTGTGCAGTCTCCGGTACTCAAAAAAGTTTGGTGGAAGGTGATTTGACCCAATTCAATATTTTAATATTGAAGCGTTTTCTAATGTCAAAAACACCACCTAAGAGTTGCTACGAGAGTTCAAAATTGCTTTCAAATGATTATAACCCTACCCAACCGCTTCAAGTCAGTGTCGCTATTCGCTATCGGTATCCTCCACATCCATCTGCATCAGTAGCTAGCCACATAGATTGTGGCGCGCAAAGGTCCGCTGTTTTCAAACTCCGCTGTTTTCAAACTCCGCTGTGCATTTCGAACCGAAAATGCGCTCAGGCTCGAAACCTGCTCGTGTTCAGGGAAATCTGAAGAGGAAGAATGCTTTTGTTTGCCTCAAGCTTGCTCCAGAATTCACCCGCCCACGAAAGAGCGCTGCCGCGCTCTGTACTGTATTTTTTTGTGTTATCTGCAAAATAGATTGCGGCCCGGAAAAGTCCGCTGTGCATTTCGACCCGAAAACCTCTCAGACTCGATGCCTGCACGTGTTTAGGGAAATCTGAACAGGCAGAATGCTTTTGTTTGCCTCAAGCTTGTTGGAATATTGGGTGGCTGTGCGAGCATCGGAGCTCGGTCAACCGTGGGAGTCGGGGTTAGTAATCACTCGGGATTGCTAATGCGCTGCCCAACGATGAATCAGCAGGGTTGTAGGGTATAAAAGCAGCTAGTATTTTGTACATACCTCATCTGTTTGTAACCAACCTCCTGCCTTGGCTTCTGTGACCTCAGGGAGCCATGCGGGAATGCACCCCTAATTTCTACAAAGCTCGCTGCAGAATTTACCTGTGCACGAAAGAGCGCTGCAACGCTCTGCACTGTCGTTTTTTTGTGTTTTCTGCAAAATAAATTGCTATGGCACTCCAAATGATCTTCAAGGCGTGGGAAGTCATCCAACGAGCCTGGGTCACCGTTTCCCATGGGCTGGAGCCAGAGACGAGTCTGGGAGTCGTGTTGTGGCGATTTTCGTACATAGCACCGAGAGATTACCGAGTAGAACCTCTCCGGCAACCAGAGTGATCGCTCAGGTTTGACTGTCTTCCTCAGACTCAAATCTGAGAAGTGCGTGTATTTGCAAAGGACTAAGTAACCCATTGGGCTCGAATTGTCATATGTACGAAAGTTGACTATATGTATGTAACTGCGTAGGAAAGCTCGAAAATGTCTACGCTCACACTAACGACCCCCCACATTTTTCTTCCTGCTTGTAGAAAATTCTAGCCGTAATAGTGGAGACGGGTGAGTTGATGCTGAGGAAGTACCACTCAGATCCCTCTGATGTGGTGTAGTGGATAACAAGGACGGTAAGGAGAGCCAAAAAGAAAATTCCGCGGAAGAAAGAAGATATATATAGAACCCAGAGAAAGTTATTCAAACCACTTAAATCAATTCTTCTTGCTGCTTTCTGAAGCCCTACATTATTCTTTGTGCACGAAACGGCCGCCAGAAGTTCCGTTGGGGTATCTGAAGAAGTCGTCCACCCATTTCAGGATGTCGTCGACCGACAGGTACTTCAGGATGTGCACGAGGAGGTCCACTAGCCGGCCAAAGATGCCTGGGGCGCTTGACGTACCGAACGAGAAGGCATTGTCGAAATGCACTTTGCCGTGCGCCTCATCCCGCGCCCGGCATTAGAGTCCGCATTTCCAGCATTCTCCAGAGTTGGGAGGTAAGGTTCCCGGGCGCAAGGGTATGGCGTCTGCTCCGTCACGGTCGTACCCATCCCATATTTCGACACCCAGGCTTGCTGCTGTTTCTGGTGCTCGAGACAGCCTTGTGGTGTATTCGGATGCTGGGATAGGTTTTTGATGCGTTCGCGCAACGCTGCCTTCTCGGCTTCCGTGCTCGGGGGCCGCGGGCCTCCCCTGCCTGCGAAGAGATTGACTCGTCCTCCTCCTTGATTCCCGAAGAAATTCTGGTTCATCGCGACTGGCGGGCCCGGAGGTCGCGTTCCCTGCAGCGACATGCTATTGACTTGGTGACGTATTCCTGCCGTCGGAGACGACTGCACTTGCTGCTGGCGCCATACGGTTTCTGCAAGCTGTGCAATCCGCGCCTCGAGCGCTGTCTGCTTCTCCTCCTTCCTCAACTTCTCCGCCCCGTCCCGGGTATGCTCTATGTCCACCTCGTGCACCGCCTTCAAGAACTCGGTCCAAGACTTGAATGTGGATGGGATCTTGTCTTTTATGATATCTGGGAGGTCGCGCCGCGTGGGCAATGTACATCGTCCCACTGTCGACTTTGGCCCCCGCCGCTATTTTCTGCATCTTGTCTGCCCATGCATCCACACCTCTCGTCCATGGACCGTGTCCTTCTTCCCAAAGTCCTTGGCTAGCAGCACTGTTTCTGCTAGTTCCAACTCGCAATCCGTCTGCGCCTTCTGCACCACCGCCGTCTCTGGCCACTTCAACTCGAATGCTGCCTCTGTCTGGTCCCAATCCCCTCGGACGGCTGCACTGAGTCCTTTGTACCACAAGTCGACCTCACCTCCTGCGCGCAGGTAGTTCTTGAACTGTTTTACTTTTATGTCGTCTGTTTTGTCTCCCATCTCGCGCAAGAATCTGCGCAAGAAGTCCTGTGGCGTTATATCGTCGCTGGTGCCGTCGCCATTGAATGGTTCGAGCCTAGCTTGTTTCTTTTATCACGGATTTTGAAAAGTGTGACTTGGGCTATGCCGCAAATTGCCAGATGATACCCAGCACTATTCTGAGCAGCCCTGTCTGGCTGTCATGGTAAATCTGGCGCGGTGTGTACCATAGTGTGGAGCAAGCGCACAGCCATCACTGTGAGAAGTATTTGTCATGAAATTCAACACAAAAGTCTTGAAATTCAAGTTTCATGATGGTTTCTCCGCGCAGTGCATCACGTCGAAAGGTGGAGCAAAAAGAGGCTCACCGTCAAACAAAAGTAAGCAAAAATCGAGCAGCACCACTTGATCAAACCCGCATACTTTTGGGAAGCGGCTGTAAACCAATGTTACAGCCGTTTTGAAAATAGTATATGGGTGTTGAATCTTTTGATGCGGTGGTGCTCCTCAATTTGTGCTTACACTTATTTGGCGGTGAATCTCCTTTTACTCCAACTGTCATTCCATCGGCTGTGTGGCTACAGCGCCCTGCCCGCTGTCGAAACGTGACTTATTATGGAGAGTTACTTTCGTGCGCTTGATTGCGAGGCTGTAGCCAGCACAATCCTGAGCAAAACTGTCGCTTCAGATTTCCCGTTGGTGCCTTCGTCATTGCGCCTGGGGCTTTGCAGCCCTACATAATTTCGGAGGCGGTGTAGTTATATGCGATTCGATAGCGTCGGCAATCCCCGTTCTCCGAACACGGCTCGGACGCTGACCAGCGCCGTGCCCACTGTCAAAACGTGACTTGATATGGAGAGTTACTTTTGCGCGCCTGATTGCGAGGCCGTAGCCAGCGCAATTCTAAGCAACACTGTCGCTTCAGATTTCCCGTTGGTCCCTTCGTCATTGCGCCTGGGGCTTTGCAGCTCTCCATAATTTCGGAGGCGGTGCAGTTATATGCGATTCAGTGTCGGCAATCCCCTCCTCTGCTAGGTCCGCGTCCCCATGCATCATTTAAAATTCAAAACTCAATTCTCGCTTGTGATCGATCCTTGGTTTGGGGGAATTTTCGAGTTTCTCCCCCTGGGTCACGCAACGGGCACTTGCTCTTGCCTAATCACTGGTGTGTGGTTCAATATTTAGTTCGACTTGTTTCGAGCCGTAACAGTAGGAATTATACTAATGACACACGGACCTAGCCAGGTGAATTGCACCGTAACGCCACGACACTAGCCAGCTGGCTCGCTAGCACACCATTGCTGCGCTCGGCAGCCAGAACGGGAGGGAGGGGGGGTTCTGATCTGTGGATTCTCATTGATGGCGGTGTTGTTCACGCAGCGTACACATAAAATCCGCCCCCCGGCGGATTTGAGACTAGTCCCAGTTTGGTGGTGACTAAGCGGAGCGCACCATAGGTTTTTCGGGCTCGGAAGCCGCGCAACACACTGCCGGCAAAACATGACATTTTATGGAGACCTATTGCCTTCGGTTTGAATTCGAGTTGATGGCCAGCGCAATCTGAACGAAACAGTCTCCTCTGATTTCCTCCTGCTGGCCTTGTCCTTAATCCAAGAGCTTGGGAACTCTTCATTCTTGACAGAAGCGGTGCTGTATTTCGGCCGGGCCGACTCAATAGCGTCGGGAATTCCCGCAACACACTGCGTGTTATTTGCATTGTGCCGACAAAACGTGACATTTTATGGAGAGCGATTTCCCTCGGTTTGAATTCGAGGTGAGAGCCAGTGCAATTCTGAACAAAACTGTCTATTCCGATTTCCTTTATACACCAAATTTATTGTATGTTTTTGTGCACTCCCGCGCCGACTGAAGCAGTCAGAGAAAATAAAAGATGAATATTGACGCTCAATCACAGAAATAAGTCACGGCACGTACAGCCGATTTGTGAAGACAGCCGTTTCGAAAATAGTATACGGGTTTTGATGCAGTGGTGTTCCTTCATTTTTGCTTACCGCTGTTTGCGGTGGCGTCGTCGGCTAAGCTCGGCTAAACCCCAGCTCCACATCTGCAAAGTCGTATTGTGCCTCCCTCGTTGGTTTTTGGCCTACACTCACCCGTCATTTTGAATAACTAGACGGAAATAGACTCGAGGAAGTGCAAGCCAGAATTTCGGGAGTGTATTAGTGCATTATGAGAGATGGGCTGGAGACGCGGTTACAAAAGCCAAAGCCAGAGTCCCAGCCAAAGCCAGCTAGTACCAAGTGACTTGTTGCACAAAATTGTGTTGATGCCGCCTCGAAAAAATCTAAAAACGTGACTGCGCCGACCAAAACCGTGCCGGATGTTTCACGTACTAGAAGCACGACATCCGCTGACTCTTGTAGCGTCCCCTCTGTCATTAATTCTTTGCTTGCTGCTTTGAGCCTTCAACCTACTGAGAGCTGTGAGTCCGCTGGGATCAAATTCCACACTTTCATGATCCGTCGGGTGGACATGATTAGCGGAAATTCCCCAGAGACAAACACGTAGGAATATCGGCAATGCCGTTGGTCAACGAGAACACACGCAAGTCCGAGCCAGTTCGGTAAAGACAAGTCTCAGCCCTCCTGTGTCATAGAAATGAGTCAGGGTGACTCGGTCCAATATAAATGAGTCAGAGTCCTGTTCCGCAATGTTTGCCTCATAGCTGGACCACTGCTGCACCAATTGCCAAGGTCTCGCAGGCGTTTCGACTCAGAATTGCTGTAGCTATCAAATGCACCAGGCGTTGTAATTTTCCGTTCAGGCAAGGGCAAGGTCTGCATCAAAAAGTTCAATTTTGCGTTGAAATAGCCTCGAATATCCGGCTTTGATCTGAGCCGAGCCATCAAACTTTGCATTCAATTGATGGCACAATCCCGATTTAGACATTTCGTTCATTTGAACAGTCCTGGTCAAAAGGCAGGCCCTTCACGTGCTTCAAAATGTCAGAGTATATGCTGAAAATTCAATTTGCATTCGGTTATGCTGCTCAAAATGCAAGCCTTTCACGTGCTTCAAAATGCCAGAGTATATGCTGAAAATTCGGTCATGCCGCCCAAAATGCAAGCCTTTCACGTGCCTCAAAAGGCGTCCCACTGATTGTCCTCTAACTCGCCCAATAATGGCACGGAGCGCCATTGCGGAGGTAAAAAATATCCAAATTAATTACTAAGAGTCTCCTTCCTCATTATCTCAGATATACCGCTGTTCGGTTCAAACATTTCAAAAATGTTCACCGCTCAACGTTTTTCAAAAAAAAAGAGTCAGTTCCTGAAGCATTTTTTTGACTCTCGATGTTTGGACAATGTTGAATTAACATTGGTACTTAGGACCTTTTCAGGGATGTTTTCCGCAAATGTTTGTGAGATGCTGCTGTGACCATTCTCAAATTTTTCTTGACTGTCACAAAAGTGTTTGCACTCAAGGTTTGTGTAACGAATGCTTGAAATTATCAGTGGAGAAGAAAAAAGTTCCCAAAATTTGGCTCTGTATGTCTAATATGTACGTCTCAGACCGGAGAGGTTCACGAATCAAACTTGACGACGCGCCCAACACCGGAACTTGAGGTCCCAGCCTCACAAGATTTGTCTGTACCTCGACCTACAGTCGGTAATCCGGCAGCGGCTCCAGGACCCAAATTTTGTCCGTTTCGGATGCAGTTTTGGGCTCAAAATTTTGTCCGCGTGAGGACCTTTCTTCATAAATCGGGGTCCTGGATCAACCTGCTTCCATTCTAGGAGATCGCTGGCCGAAGAACGAGACAGCAGGCGGCCAACTCTCCCACGTACCTGCCCGCGCCGCCAGTCTGACTATTATCAGTGAGAGTAGAAGCAGCATTCTGATAGCGAGCGGCCAACTCTCACATAGTTCACCACCGATCCCGCGACGCAGGCATTATGGGCAGCGCCGACCAGGTAGCAGCCTAGCAACGCGGGCTTGTCCGGTCGGGCAAGATCAGCCTCTAACGCTTTCATACCAGCCTCAGTCAGGCAAGTTATCTCTCGTTTTGCTTGTTTAAGAACCCGACGACCAAGCCGGCGGCTCAAAAATTGAAGGGGATACACGTAAACGAGATTGCGCAACAGAATCATACAGATCCCGCCAAAGCCGGTAAATTCCACCGCGAATCATTATTCCTGCTTTGGATTTGAATCGTCGATACAGGGAGGATTCTGCGGCTCCTCCGCAAATAATCACATCTTCACAGAACTCCATCCTGATGTTTTTTTCATTGAATCAGCTGTCTTCTGTCCTTGATTCAGGGAATTCTTTGGCTCAATTGGAGAAAGAGTAGGTGTCTTCCTGTTGGGGTACCATATATAGTCCGAGTTCTATCTCCGCGCACGCACGTTGAGATGCCAACTAGCGCATCCTTCGGTTATGCAAGTCGCCTGGGACCGGTCCCCATGTTTTGTTTTGTTTTTTCAGCATAATTACTTGCGACCTCCAGCTTTTTCTGCAAGCAAATGAATGGTCCCTTATGTCCCTGAATATCACCCTCTTTATAAAATTACAGGTGTCCGTCTGAAGCCTTTTCAAACTCCGCAAACAGCTTCTTTCCGAGCTTTCCCTTTCGTTCATATAAAATTACGTCTCCTGTTATATTTCAATGTCCGCTATCAGTTCTTTCCCTTTATAAAATTAAGTCCGTCAGTATGACTTACCGAAAAGACTTCAGCCGTCAGCGCGATCAAACTTCTTTCTCTTACCATTCTGGTGGCTTTCCGCTCTGCTTCCATCCTTCATCCGGGAGTCCGGCACCTCATCAACATCTTTCAAACACGCTCCGACATTTTTCTACACCTCCTTTACCTAAAAAAAATTGGGACATTGAAATGTAACAGCGGACGTAATTTTATATGAACGAAAGGGAAAGCTCGGAAAGAAGCTGTCGGCGGAGTTTGAAAAGGCTTCAGACGGACACCCGTAATTTTATAAAGAGGATGATTGAGTGAAAGCTGTGTTAGTAAAGTATGAGAGACTGAAGAGAAGTTTAAACCAGTTAAATTCTGAATATAAACAGCTTAATGAAGGAAAGAAGAACACACCGTTTAAAGTCTTGGATTACTCTGATGATATGTTTGAACTGATATTACACCACCCTGAAATAACACATGGAACTTACAAAGCTCAACCCACCCGGCACCTTGATTCACTCTTCTCATCAACATTTTTGCTCCCGTTCTGGTTCTCTGTTTGCGGTTTAACTATGATTACTTCCGTGGGATTTCTACACCAAATAGGTCCCTGCAACATTTTGACGCTGTAAGTGGACCCTAAAATGGAAACCTATACATCCAAATCCAGTTAAAATATTGTGATGTGCTTCATTCTGGCTTTTCCGAGAGTGGAAGCCTGTGGAATGACAAGTAGGACAAGAGTCAGCAATATTGTAAGTTTTGCGATGTCAGAACAGTATTTCACTTGTTCTCATTGTCCTCCTGGCTCAGCTGGTTTTGTGTCTTTCTTTTCCTCGATTTAGAACTCGAAAGGTCTTTGGTTCGAGTCTCACATTAGCACCATTTTTGCTTATGTTTTGAGAGCCTCTTTGGGACCCAGGTCGCTGCGATACGCGTCCATCCACCGAATCATACGGTGTTCCCACTTGTGAATTATCGTGCGTGAGACGGAGGCGAGTGGGGCCGGCTTAAGAGAGCGCCAGTAACACGTCTCTCACGAATTAAGCGAACAAAGGACGCGTATTTACGTAAGTACACGTGCATGATTTAGGATCAAAATCCCGTTTTGGCTCTAGTCTCTTATAAACAGACGCTATAACAATACTGACCTCGTACCTCGGTTTATTATAGTCTGTCGGTAAGGTCGATCGAATGATCACTGGCCTCGTTATTACATGATCACAAAAAATCTTTCGCCGTCGCAAGAACGCAGCGACGCGTATTTTCACCTCTTACCTCAAGATCTGGGTTCAGAGACATGGAATGAGTAATTCTTCTATCGAAACGGCCTCCTCCCTGTACTTTGGCCTCTTAGAAAGCTTCGAAAGTACTATCGGAACATATTGAGATGGTTTTGTGCAATAAAAATAGGTAGATGCTACAAGAAACACTGGGGACGATAACATTCAGCATAGATTTAGCTTCACTCACAGGTTGAACCACACAATCCATTAAGTGCCAGGTTGACTGGAACCAACAAAAATTCTGGCAGGTGCTCAAATTCGGCGAGAATAGTCCACTATCTCGTGATTGAGAGTGACCGAACTTTTTCACCCGATGGTCCACTTTGGCTAATGATGTTCCAACCCTTGAATCTGAGGAAGAAATTACACGGACAATTGCTTTCCATTTTCCCCAATTCAAAGCAATATTTTTCACGATTTCCCTCCGATTCACACAGTCGTTTGACTCAACCGCGATGAAAAACAGATTGGTCAAACCCCACTGTGATCCGTCACAAGTTCGTTACTGTCAATGTCTTCCAAGCTTGAGGGCTGAATTGAACAAAGAGAAGAAAAAGAAAAAGGCAAAAATGCCTCAGTGCCGCGCTATGCGTACAGCCACTAAATGTACAGTGGGTAAGTCGTGGAGAAGCGGTATCACAGTGGTAGCCAGCTACACCCGGAGAGCATACTAGTAGGTAGAAGAATAGGCTTCAACGCAGCCGCAACACAGCCACTGTTTATTACAATGTAATTTAAAATCGCGACTTACTGGTTCAACGCCGTTATGTTTTGCTTGAAAAAATTGCCTGTTGGTGGGTCCCAAATATTATTTTCGTTCTTCCTTTCAAAGCACGCAATCCAGCCACTAGATACCGCCTCGCCCACCCATTGGATGACTCGTAGACATAGAGCATCACGCTTTGAAACGAGTGATGGTATCAAGTTCCGAGTGATGGCCGTCGATTGCAAAAAATCGGATGCAAGGTTGAATGCAATTATTATCCTTTTTCTGTTGCAGAGCGCCTGTAACATCCTTTTAAAATTAACCCAAAATCACAATCATTACCTCTGCTTTCCTTGAAGGTACCAGCAACTGTAGGAGGCAGCTTTCTCCTCAATTTCGGGACTACACAGCAGAGACATGTGTATTTACAGATGTAGAGGCCCTTCCAACCTTGTGTAGGAATTAATAGGACATTTAGAACACCTTTTAACCCCCCTAAATGATGACTTAATTGCCGCATGCTGGCCTTTGAAGATGTCCGAGATGCTCGACAGCGCTAGAATTTAGCCTCGAACTAGGGAACTCATCGAAAAACATCTTAATATGAGGTTTTTGGGTTCCGAGGATATTCAATCCATGGTACATTTAAATTCAGGTATTATGGCCTGGCTTCCTCATAGATTCCCTTGAGTGGGCCATAGGAATGGATAACACCACTATGAGGTGCAGTTGAAGAGTTTTTTTTTTGACAAACAGCTGGGAAAAAGCCGTGCAGGCCCTGCTATAACTTGGGCAGGTAATACGCGAGGCTAATGCTTGACAATAATACTTGGCAACCAAGGCAGCGACCATGGTTCCGGCTTGAAACTGGGAAGAACAGAACTTCGGCTCATTTCGTGTTCTTATCCCAAATCGAGCACTTCATCTGTCCCGAGACAGGCATTATCACGGTTTTCGTGATTGAGAAACCCCATAGCCTTGTCAGCCCTTCCAGTCTTTAAAATAATGCCTGTCTGTTATCAATAGCACGTGCATTACTATCGTCCCCCACCATCCTGGACAAACCTAGAAGTCGGACAAACAAGTGGTTCTCGCTCATTTCTGGGTTGTTTTCCTTGATTTTTTGTATGATACAGTCTGCAGGATGTCCTCTACGAATTTCAATCAAGAAATACCCCAGAGTCGTGCTCAAACTAGTCCTCATTTCAAAACAAGTGGGGAGGTAGGGCTATTTTTGAATTTTTGTATATACGCAAAGCCCTCTGGTCATACAGATATCAAGGAATGAGTATGAAGTGGTGGATAATGCTCCAAAACATTCCTGCCAGATTTGGTGGCAGAAGGTGGCCCGGTTCTGTCGTAAGTTGAAAAACACAGATCCCCTTCGGTAGTATGTTGTGCTCTGAGGCTTCTTGGAGTTATCTATGGATAGCCACCCATGCATTAGCCACCTTGTTAGCTTTCAGTAAACTGGTTGTTTCAGTTGTGGGACCGTGCCAGGTTAATATGTCCTCCTCCTCCTCCTAAGTCGTTAATTGAGTTGGGCGGTTAGTCCCTCACACTGTGTGGATTGTTAGTCACACAAACGGTGGATGTTAGTCACACTTTGTTCGGTTTCCACGCCTTCCAACACGAAGAAATCCACCAAACACAGATTCACAAAATGGTAGAATCAAAACTCCTTGGTTGTACTTCCAGTTGGCGCTTGCGGAATCGCTGATTATATGGGGTTTACCCCTTACTAGTCGCGAAGGCTGACAGAAAAATAAGGAACTGTTGAGCACGTACTCTATTGGCGTGGTTTTCCGGGTGCGTTGAACACTTCAGTTGAGACACCTCTTTAACAGATCTCATTCAAACACAGTTTAACAATGCCGGTTCGATGGTTCAACACGGTTGTTTGGTGGTGGTTCAAGATCAGTTCAGCGGTTGAACAGCCGTTCACGGCAGTTTAACATCTTAATGGGTCATTTTATAAGTACTTTTTGCAGTCTCACCTTGGTTCATGTCTGTGTCCCTTAATCATTGTTTTCTGGAGAATTGATTTGTGCTCAGCCGTTCAACTTAGCGCAAACACTGGGAGTTGAGCCACTGATTCAAACATGTGAGGGGCACGGTGAAAGTGACGCCAGTGCCGCCACTTGACGCCCTGCCGCCCATGTGGCGCCCCCGATCGGGGACATTGCCGCCCCCATGTCACGTCACACCTCGACTGCCGCCCTTATAACCAAGAAAAAAGAATGGTTTTGAGAGAAAGATGCTGATACGCACTATCGCGCGTATCATATATCATCCAGGGAACTATCTCAGTTTGCATCACTAATGAGATATTCAAAAAATAGTCATTGATCTAGACTCACAGAGTCCGCTCCAATTGCTGCATACATGTCCCCGGCCTTGTCCAATAATAAATCAGATATACAAAGCAGCTCTTAGATCATTTCATTCAAGTCCTTGGAATAAATGGCCGGTATGGCCTTTGATTGTAATTGTGTTCAACCGCATCTCGCGCGCACTGATTCCTGAACACCACTGCCATAGGACAATAATTTCTTTGGTGGTAGCTGCTTTTATTAAGGAGTAGGTGACTTGAATGGTGGAATACTAAGAGCCTGAAATAATGATGTAGTTGAACTTGAACCAATGATGAACAGTTGAAGTTGGCACATCGACCGTAATTTATTTGAATGCAGAACAAAAAATTCCACCATTCGGTGCAGCAAGCTGAACATCGGGAACTTGAGACAGTGTGTTTGTTTGTTCAACACTGGGTTCTGGAGAATGCTTTCCCATTTTGGTCCGTCAGAACGTTTTGAGCTTATCCTCCACTGTTGAGCTTGCATCGGGCTTCCATTAGTGCAACCCTTGACTTGGAAAGGCCATTTTTTCCTACTATGAATTTCTTTGAACACTGTGTATTGCCCCAAGCCCCGAATATTGATCCCTTCCAAACAACGGGACCAATATGTCCGAAACCCGCAGCGGGGCCGGAAAATGGCTGTCCGAAAACGTATATAAAGGCTCGGTTTTGGAGGACAATTCAGTATCTCGCACTGTGATTTCTGTGCCATTCTGTGCAAGCCCATTTGTCCTCTGCCACCCCCTTCTGTGCAAGCCCATTTGGCCTCTGCCACCTCCTTCTGTGCAAGCCCATTTGGCCTCTGCCACCTCCTTCTGTGCAAGCCCATTTGGCCTCTGCCGCTCCATTCTGTGCATGCCCATCTGGCCTCTGCCACCCCCTTCTGTGCAAGCCCATTTGGCCTCTGCCACCCCCTTCTGTGCAAGCCCATTTGGCCTCTGCCACCCCCTTCTGTGCAAGCCCATTTGGCCTCTGCCACCCCCTTCTGTGCAAGCCCATTTGGCCTCTGCCACCCCATTCTGTGCATGCCCATCTGGCCTCTGCCACCCCCTTCTGTGCAAGCCCATTTGGCCTCTGCCACCTCCTTCTGCGCATGCCCATTTGGCCTCTGCCACTCCATCCTGTGCAAGCCCATTTGGCCTCTGCCACCCCATTCTGTGCATGCCCATTTGGCCTCTGCCACCCCCTTCTGTGCAAGCCCATTTGGCCTCTGCCACCCCATTCTGTGCATGCCCATTTGGCCTCTGCCGCTCCATCCTGTGCAAGCCCATTTGGCCTCTGCCACCCCATCCTGTGCAAGCCCATTTGGCCTCTGCCACCCGACTGCACTCCGCTACCAAAGATTACCGTTGTGCGTTCTCTAACCCCCCCTGACCCCTGAAGACAATGATACAATCCAGCAGGTACACAGTGAGATCGCTGAACTGCTAAGCACACACACTCTCTCTCTTTCAAGCCAGCAACATTCGGCTGACTGACTCCTCACAGAAAAAGCAATACCCATCGGTCTCGATATCGACAACCCCCCCACTTTTGAGCTTTGTTTTTCTTTACCCCCTTCGTTTTCGTCGGCTTGGCCCTCTGTTATATTGTTCAATCACAAAGCCACATGGCAGTCCCTGACTGAGGTCTGATCAGCCGCTTTCATACTGTTCATACATAATGTGCCATGAATTGGGATTAGCAGAGGGTGGTTTTCTCTCTTGTCGAAATTCTCTCAGAGAAGCCAAGGCCAGGTGACTTCTAATTTCCCAGGGGCAATTTGGGTTCTGGGGGATCGAGGTCGCAATCCAGCAAGTTGCGACTTCTGTTTGGGTTCTGGGGGATAAAAGTCGCAATCCAGCATGTTGTGACTTCTGTTTGGGTTCTGGGGATAAAAGTCGCAATCCAGCATGTTGCGACTTCTGTTTGAGTTCTGGGGGATTGAGGTCGCAGCCTGGCAAGTTGCAACCTCTGTTTGGGTTCTGGGGGATCCAGGTCGCAAGCTGGTAAGTTGCGACCTTGGTTTGGGTTCTGGGGGATCAGATTGAGCTGTGGCCTGGCCAGTCGCAATTTCTTTCTGGCCAGTCGACAACGCTTGCCCCTGATGGTAGGCAGGACAACCTGGCCAGTTGTCTTGCCCCCTATCAGGCCGTTATCACGGGGAACAATCTGCCAAATTGTCTGCCTGATATCGGTGCCGTTATCGGTTGGTTGTGGGCTGTGTGGCCCACCTGATGAGTTCAAAAGAACGAAACCAACCTTCGATGTCATAAGTTCCTGTAACATGTGGACCGCCAACATCTCGGGACCTTTTGGGTTGGTTGGCAGGGGGAAGCTGATCTAATCCTTGCTTTGTACACTGGCAAAATCCCTGGAACACGCGTTTGTGATTCGGGCTGTGCGTGAAATGATACCTACCTACTTACCTACCTACCCAATTTTCTTCTTTTTAAAAACTGTTTTAGATCCGCTGCCAGGAAACTCCTTCTCAGATCGGTTTCAATGCGCCTGGGGGTACATGTATGTACCGAGATGTCCATACAAAATTATAATCCGCCTGAGTACAGTTCTCCTTGCGCATCAGGATTCTCTGCCGAATGAAGTATAAGGCGGTCAAGGATATGAAATATTTTATTCAACGCAACGGACCGAGGCATCGTGTGGTATGTTGTATCGGTTAAATTGGAGCCTTTCTAGGTGTGAGCTTGTGCTGCATTTGCTTCACTGATTGCTGCCCTGTTATACGACATTGTCGGGTCGGTCTCAATGTAGTTGAGGCAGCCGAGGGCAATTACGTAAATGCTCGCTAGAGCTCAAAATTTTACGCAGAGGCCTTGGTAGTGGTATAAGAGTGGGAAAGAGAGCAAGAGACGGATATTTCCTTTTTGGGAACTGCGCGAAAAAAAATTCTCGGCCATTCTCATTAGTTCCCAGATCAGCTGTAACGCTGATGGTCCAAAAGGTCGGAGCTGATTTCCCCAAAACGGAGTTTACAGCTCTTTGCGGTACAACAGGCGCGGAGCGTTTTTTTTTATTTTGGAACTTTTTGACTAGGACAGTCGCTACAGATTCAATCCTCGTCCGATTCATTTGACAATATGCTCATTAGAATCACGCTAAAAATCCGCAGCGAATGGTGTCTTACGATTTTTGATGCCATCAAGAAATAAACTTTTCATCATTTTCAGCATGTCCCAGCATAGGACAGCTGTAACTTTGGTCACAGGGCTTGGATTGACCTAATTCCCGAATATGCTATACATATGCATGGTGTTTACACAATGGGACCCTTGTGGCAAGTTTCGTGGGCATATTACCTAGATAGGACACTGTGCATTGGGACAGTGAAATCATGCCCCACAAAAAAAGTACAATATGGAGTCAATTTTGACCACATTGACTATCCCAGTATACCATTATTTAGGTAATATGCTGAAAGACATTGTGTAAAAAGTCCAGGTTGATTGAGCATCAGAAATCAAAGTTACAACTGTCCTATGCTGGGACATGCTGAAAATGATGAAAAGTTTATTTCTTGATGGCATCAGAAATCGTAAGACACCATTCGCTCCGGATTTTCAGCGTGATTCTAATGAGTATATTTTCAAAGGAATCGGACGAGGATTGAATCTGTAGCGACTGTCCCAGTCAAAAAGTTCCAAAATAAAAAAAAACACTCCGCGCCTGTTGTACCGCAAAGAGCTGTAAAAGGTTTCAGACAGACGTGGATAATCTTATGGAGAGATATATCCTGAGGGCTGTGCAAATCTGTTTTTTTGGCCAGTGCATAATTTATGTGATATAGCTACAAGATCTTCCTTTCGTACGAAAAAGTGGACAATGCCAAGTATTGAATGAAATTGTACGTCGAGAGTTGTATAGATTATACAGTACAGTATACTGGCTTCGCCACCACCCCTTCATTACTCCGTGAGGGCTCCTGTCTTCCCGTTCTATGAGAGCAGCCAGCATACTCTTCACAGGGCCAGTAGTAGCACACTGAAGTCGGTAGACAGCCTAGACTCGAGAGTCGGAGCATGCGCACTACGCAATGGTCGCGGCACTGGGTTCGGTATACGGCGCAGGTGAAAATTACGAAGAGATTGGAGCGGCGGGAGGCGCTAGAGATACTCAGACTGATTGCTGTCGCTCTGCACGCGATCAGCGACAATGCGACAGCGAGTATGCCAAAGAAACACTTGAAGGGTATTCCAACAGATTCAGACTACAGTGATTACCCGCTCAATGGCACGGCCCGCTACCAGATTGAAAATCCCTCACACTTGTTGTATCACTTTAAGGCGGAACATTCCAGGTTCACGTTGTTTCTTATGCGTCGTGCAGAGGAAATCACCGATGTAACATTTATCCCGGCGGTTCTGAAGAAGATAATTGAGGTTATCAAATCTAGCGGAATGAGTTCAGATACTGTCGAAACCCAATCTCAAGCTCTCGGCTACGAATGGAGAAGAAAAAAACCGACTCTGGCAAAGGGAGCCCCTGGCCATGTGTATATGAAACAGCCATGTGGTATGTAGAAAAATTGTTGTTGATCTTTGTTTTTATACCTTTCTCGCATCACTCACTCGCGTTCACCTGCCCTCTCAATCCCCTCATTCCCTCAATGGCGTCGAGGAGAGCGTTGAAGCGAAAGGCCAAAGACTTCGACGATGCAGCCACCAACCACACTGCCTTTCACAACCCATCGGTGAGACGACTGGAATTTACGGTGACTGCAGATGCAGGATCGGCCAGAACCACATCTACACTGGGAAGGATGTCAGCTGTACCTGCCAAAAAAAGCCAACTCTCTTGCCAGGAGCAACCGATCACAGAGGATGAGGTGCCGGAGCCCGAGAAACAGAAACTAGGGTAAGTTTGCATTAACTAGCAGTGATTGAATTAATTCCAGTACTGTAGTATTACAATCAATTCGTCAAGGGGTGTGATGCGTGACCAAAAATGCCATTTCGTCAATTCGTCAACCGGCCTCGGGGTGCGTGACAGCCCAAAAAAATTCGTCAAACAGCAGATGCTTTCCACAGCCCGTAGGACATTCAACTTGGCACTTTAGGAGAAATAAACCACTTTAGCTGTGATAGAAAGTTTGAATCAGCCTCTCCACAGCAGCTGGTCAATAACATCTACAAACAATGTAGGCTCAGGACCCCGCTTCTCGATTTGGATTGACACCCATGCTGATGGCACTGCAATAGCAGTGGCATCTCCAACACAGCCCAGTGCACTTCTGGACATGACCATTCGACCTAACTTGCTCACACAGATTTTTATGATACCTATGCAAACCTGAGTGAGTCAGGCAAAAGAAGAAATTGACCGCTTGATGTTGAAGTCAAGTGATTTGTTATCTACATGCATGATGAGAAGGAGTTCTTGGATAGCAAGGTTCGAGAGGTGGAGGCAAGGGATGGCATTCTAGATCTGGAGATACCAGGTGCACCGGGGAAGATTTGACAAGGGCCATATAAAGAAGCTGAGGAAAGTGGTGGAAAAGCTGGGGCAGAGGTTTACAGGGAGTTTGGAGGTCGGAGCTTGGGTAACACCACCTACAGAGGACAGGGACATGGAAGGATGATCAGATAGTGATGAGGAGGATATCGAGGGCGTGAGCTATGACATGCAGGACGATGAAAGGGGATCTGGAGGCTCGTATGAGGATGGAGACTGTCTTGACTTTAGCCACTGATAGAGCCAACCTTCCAAAGGGGGGCGAATAGTTACAATGTTGGTTGTGTGGTATCCATGGTAATGGTGGGATGGTACTAGATTAGTGGTATTCATGGTAGCGCCGGGCCAGGAAAATTTCTAAGTCATGTAGACTCGTAACCAGTCTGCCTACGCCATTCTAACAAGGCGGGCTTGTTGCCGTAGGCAGACTGGTACTTCTCGGATGTGTCAATCGAGCTGGGGCGGAGTTTGAAATTAAGTTGTTCATTGAGTGAGACCGATGACGCAATGAGTCGCGGCAATTCCGGAGATCACGGTCCGAAGTTGATTTCCACTAAAACTATGCTCAAATTTTACGGTGTTCTGTACCATAAAGAGGAAATATAAGGATGCCAAATGAAAGAGATTATTTATTCATTTATTACCCCAACTTCAACCGAAAAATAAACTTAAAAACTGAGCGTAAACGGAATAAGATTGTGAAAAGGCCACTTAAATTTCAAACTCCGCCCCAGCTCGATTGACATATCCGAGAAGTACCAGTCTGCCTACGGCAACAAGCCCGCCTTGTTAGAACGGCGTAGGCAGACTGGTTACGAGTCTATAAGTCATGCAGATTCAGCAGCACATGGTAAGTGTGGTAGTGTGGCCATTTGTGTGGTGCCCATGGTAATTTGGGGTGGTGAGTTTTTCTAAGTCATGCAGATTCAGCTGGCTGTGGTAAGAGTGGTAGAGTAGGAGGGTAACAATTTTTACTGATCATCTAAAATGCCACCTGTGGTAAGAGTGGTAGCTAAACCAGGCACAAAATTTACTGATCAACAAAAATGAGTTTCAGTGGTAAAGGTGGTAGCTAAACCAGTCACAAAATTTACTGATTGACTAAAATGGGTTTCAGTGGTAACAATGGTAGCTAAACCGGTCACAAAATTTACTGATCAACTAAAAAGGGTTTCGGTGGTAACAATGGTAGCTAAACCAGTGGTGAATCCCCCAGTCACAGATCCTATTGACTACAGACCACTACAACCACTGAAACCCCCCTCAAAATCCATTTTTTGCCCTCCCAAAAGTATCTATGGTAGGTGGTATTTCAGTGGTAGGCCACCTATCACAGGACCTGTCTCTAATTGCCCTCGTTGTCCCGATGTAAACCGGTGTTTATCCAAAAGTGGTCCCGTCGGGCCAGGGAATGCATTATGAGCGGAGCGCGAAGTGCCGAGAAGGGTAAAAGAGGTAAAAAAAGGAAAAAAGAAGATTGAGATATAGATGTTTCAGGTGCGAGCGTGGATCATGTGCTTCCGTCTGGATGGCGTAAATTACATGGACTGGCCGGCCATTGAATAGGCAGGACGTGCGGTTAAAACCCTGTGGGGCCTGACCTTCAGTGTGGTACTGGAGTACGAGGGAAGTTCTCTTCCCCCAGGCAAAAAATCCCCGCAGTCCACCAGTGTAAGGGGAAGAGTGGGCTGCTTCTTCCGCCAGGAGAGTGGTAGATTGAAACCTGCAGAACTCGCTGTAGGAGTTGAGCACAGAGCTGTATGTGTGAGCTGTGGATGTGTTGATGGAGCGCCGGGGCAACAGCACGTTGATGGACGAGCTGCTCCGTGGTCCGTGCAGGAAAGGTTTTCGACCCTGAAGGTGGGTATTGTGTTGTGTTCTACTTGTGACCCAGAAAGGTGCAAACGCTGGGTGTGCGCAATACCACTTCCGACCCTGGGGGTGCGTATTGTTCGCAACCCAAGAAGGGAATGCTTGGTTGGTCGTTTTGCGTCAACGAGGTGGAACGCCCGCTTATGGACTGGTTCTCGCGTATGGATGTCGCCGAACGGGTCATGGACGAGTTAGGGGTCGCCATGAGAGTGCGCATTCGCTCTCAGCAGGCACGTCAGTTGGCGTTGAAAGGCCCTCGGGGCTCGAAGAGGAAACATTCGCCTGAGTACCCTAGGCTGGTTTGAGTTTAAACCACATCGTCTCCAACGATGGCCTGGTTTAAACCATTTTGGTTTAAACCACCTTCCTATAGTCATATAGGGAGCAGGCTTTGGTTTGAACCACAGTGGTTTAAACCAGTTCAAGCCATGGTTTAAACCATTGTGGTCTGAATGTGGTTTGAAATTATTGCGGTTTAAACCAGTTCAAACCAGATGGCTTAAACCAGTTCAAACCAGATGGTTTAAACTGGTTTGAACCAAAGTTGTTTGGACATGTGTTTTTCTTTTTTTTGTCTTGGCTCTCATTTTTTCCTCCTCTCTTAATATTAGTGACTGCCCGCCCGACTCCTTCCAAAAAAGGAAATTCATATCATTTGGACTCAAAAAAACACAGAAAATTTGTGAATAATTGGGAAAATTTTGTTCAAGGCACGTGGTAGATGGCACCTACCAAAAATGGAAATCCATCAAAAAATGAAAGTTGTAGCCCTCATTGAGCACTACAAGGTTGACCATTGACCATGGTGATCAGCTCACTGGTTGGGCTGAAAAAGGCAATATACTTTCAAAAACACGGTTTGTTTTAGGGAATGATTGGGCCATATCTCAGTAATTGCTGGACGGATTCCCACGATTCTAGTACCGTTAGAAAGCAGCTGAACAGGACTTTCAGATGGGGCCACTCAACAGGCATTCTACACCACTTCTATAATCAGCTATTTTTATTTTTTTAGAATGATTTGGCTTGTATCTTAGGAACTGCTGTATCAATACCCATGATTGTGGTACAGAGGTGAATGAGCACTTTCAAGTGACACTTGTTGCCAGCTATACAAAAAATATGGCTGCTGAGATATCAGGGATTCTCTGTTTGAGGGGATCATCGATCCAGCAGTTCCCGAGATACAAGCCAAATCATTCTAAAAAAATAAAAATAGCTGATTATAGAAGTGGTGTAGAATGCCTGTTGAGTGGCCCCATCTGAAAGTCCTGTTCAGCTGCTTTCTAACGGTACTAGAATCGTGGGAATCCGTCCAGCAATTACTGAGATATGGCCCAATCATTCCCTAAAACAAACCGTGTTTTTGAAAGTATATTGCCTTTTTCAGCCCAACCAGTGAGCTGATCACCATGGTCAATGGTCAACCTTGTAGTGCTCAATGAGGGCTACAACTTTCATTTTTTGATGGATTTCCATTTTTGGTAGGTGCCATCTACCACGTGCCTTGAACAAAATTTTCCCAATTATTCACAAATTTTCTGTGTTTTTTTTGAGTCCAAATGATATGAATTTCCTTTTTTGGAAGGAGTCGGGCGGGCAGTCACTAATATTAAGAGAGGAGGAAAAAATGAGAGTCAAGACAAAAAAAAAAACACATGTCCAAACAACTTTGGTTCAAACCAGTTTAAACCATCTGGTTTGAACTGGTTTAAGCCATCTGGTTTGAACTGGTTTAAACCGCAATAATTTCAAACCACATTCAGACAATGGTTCAAACCACTGTTTCAACCATGGCTTAAACCGGTTTAAACCACTGTGGTTCAAACCAAAGCCTGCTCCCTATATGATTATAGGAAGGTGGTTTAAACCAAAATGGTTTAAACCAGGCTATCGTTGGAGACGATGTGGTTTAAACTTAAACCATGCTGTTGCTGCGCCTGAGTCGACCTCCAACCAAGAGGGCACATCACGTCGTTGCAGAACCTGCGGGCAGCCTGGACATTATGCCCAAGGTGTCCACAAAAAGATCTGTAATCATCTGTCGTATTCATCGGGTTTACTGCCATTTGCGGAACTTCCTTTGCTAAATCCTGGATTGTATAGTTGAAGTACAAGTCACATTGAAAATCCCGGTATTTCTAGCCCTCCATGATCCTCCCAAATACAACATATCCAAAAACTAGGTCAATCGGACCACCATAGCTAGTATGGGACCCGTTCTGGATAACAGCACGTAGACCAATGGAGGCTAGCTTATTTGGATCTAAGCGGACACCCCAGGTATTCTTCCTGCATGCCGTGTGAATGACTCATTCAGCATTCTGAATTGCTTTCTATCGTAACTCCTGTCCCATTTCGTTCAATTCGTAAGGCCTTTTAAGGTGTGCGCACCGAATCAAAAATCAGGCCGAAAGCACATGTATTGTTTCTCTCGATACTTTAGCAGGTAGGCGGAATCAAAGGTGAGTAACTGCTTAACTTGTGTACGAGCCCTGAGGTTGCCAAGTTGAAACTTGATCACCATCACATCTTATCGACTGAATGCTCAGGGCACGGCGGAATTCATATGTCACCCAGAAGATCCGAAAACACAATAATTTATCTCGCCACCCCAGAAGAAGCAGAAGAAGTTGGGAAGCCACTGGACCCTGTCTGAGTAGCCTAACCTAATGGTTAAGCAATGGTTTCCATCGCTTCTATGCTGGCGCGATTTAGTCTCTCGTAGACAGACGCTTCATATGGACACTCGTACCTCATTTATGAAGTCTGTTGTTTGCCGGGGGGTAGTCTTGCAGCGAGCGTGTCGGAGTCGGGAGGCGGCAATCGGGGGCACAGTGTCAGCGGATCGCAGGCGCGTAGTCTACGCAGGTGTCACCCAGCACTGTTGTGCCGGGGGTACAGGGAGCGCGCGATTGTGCACGTGAGGTGACAAGTGGGGAGCGAGGGAGGAAATCAGGGGGAGACGGAATGGGTTGAGAAGGGGACGGGGGACGGAGAGGGGTGAGGCAGAGAGGAGAGGAAGCGCAGAAGGGACTGAGTGATGGGAGGGATGGAAGGGTTTAGATGTGAAAGAGAGCAACCAGGGACGACTGAGAGCAGACGGGAGCGAGATAGAGACGAGTGTGGGAAGGAGAGAGCGAGTGAGAGGGAGAGGATAAGATGAGGTGAGAGAAGGAAGCGCAGCGCCACGCAGTCGAGGTGCTCGCAAGCGCAGTGGTAGTTGCAGTCGGTAGTTGCAGTCGGCACGGGCACGGCGGGCACATAGTCCGTACGGCGGCGCCTGAGTCTTGAGTCGGGGGCAGATGTGCGGGAGTCGGCGCCAGCATGTACACGTATTGAGCGAAACGCAGGGGCGGCCTCTTCACGGGTGTGTGTCGAACAACGGCCTCCTGTATTGAGCCGGAGATAACGGCGGCTCTTCGGGACCGTGTGCCAGCGACAGCGCATATACGAGGAAGAAAGACGTGAGCGTAGACCCGGAGCAGCGGGGGGGAGTGGGTGGCGTACCTGTGAGGCTGTGGCCATCCATTTGCATATCAACTGGTCCACCCGGCGCCAATGCTGATCATGGTGAACGAGAGGCAAACTTGAAGCCCATGGAGAGGTGCAGAAGCTTTGCCGTTTTAACTTTGGGGGCCACGAAGCTCTCTCCTCTTGGTGCAAAAGATGCAGTCCTCTGCCAGAGTTTCCGTGTGCAGTTTCCGTATCGAACCATGAAGTCGTTGGAACGGCCAGAGTGGAAACAGTCAGAGCGGCGCTGAGCAGCAGATGTGGCGGTGCACCGCGCCTGCACGCATCAGCAAATACTGGGTACAAAGTAGCGGAGGGCGACATGGGGGTTAGAGACAAGCAGGCAAGCTGTGCTGGCAATTTTTGATAGTCGGGGTTCATGCGACATCGGGCAATTTCGGACACAACGTTTGGGGTATTATGCAAATTCGGCCGTGGAATGTCGCTTTCACATGGCAACTGATGGCCGCGTGCGGCAGGGTTGAGCTACGAAACAAAAATGACAAATTCATTGCATCGGATTTGGACATTGACAATCTGTATATTGGACCAAAAGACATCAGAAAAACAGCCGGGAAACAGATGATAAATGGCTCCGAGTGGGAATCGAGATGCTGTTTGAACAACTCTCTATTGCTGTGTTTTTGAAGCATGACACATTCGATATGACGAATTTTTGTTTGTCCTTGTAATGAAAATGTGATCTTCACCAGGCAGTTAAAATAGGGCGCCCTAAAACCCTTACCTAAAGGTAGCGGGAATAAGGCTGGTAGGGCCGGCAAGCGGCAAGGCCCGCTACCTGAATCAAAATCAAAACAAAGGATATTGACTGTTGAAACATAGTGGACAGGCTTCGGCAGTATTATGAATCGTAACACTACGACTCCATCCATGGGGTTTGCTCTTGTCTCCAGCCGCAGACGTTTATTTTTATTTTTCGGTGGAGTGAAGAATAACAGCTTTTGCAAAGCGAGAGAATTGGGTTATCCCCATTAGATGGAAAGGAAACACTGTCAGGATCTAAGAGCACATCACACAAGGGACTTCATCGAAGGGCATGACAGATGGAATGGAGCCTGGGTCCACCCATTTGTAATGGTTGAGCAGAAAGGCTTCCTCTGGTTTCGAATCTGGAAGCCTGAGAACATTTATATTGAACTCTCCAAAAGTAAGCGAACAGTGGGATCGAAGAGGAGCAGATTCAGCACAGGATGCGCAGGTGAAAGTTGATAACGCTTTGGACCATGTTTCTTGGCAAAAACAATTGAGAAGTTTATTTTTCAGGGACTGGGGGACGAGCTGCGGCCAGGACTCACGGATATTCTGGAGTTTTTCATGATGTGAAGTCTGAACTTTGAGCATTTGCTGCTCCAATCTCTCTGGACTTTTAGCTTTCCACAATTGGTAGATATATGATTTCAGCTTGCGTCGTAATTGTCCAATGCTTTCCGAAGTCTGATAACTCACTTCCAAATTCAACAGAATGCGATGCAATGAGTTCAGCCAGATTTTGCTTCCATAGACAGCGACGAGAATATGGACCTGTAAATTGGGATTGATTTGATTCACTCGCCATTCGTCGCATACATCTACACAATCAAACTCATCTGTAGCATCAGGCAGTGAGTTTGAATGAGAATCAGAAAATTGTGTACATTGCCCAGAGATATGTGTAGCGTAATTTGAGTGCGGAGAAACTCGATCGTTGGCTTGCCAGGCATTTCAATGCGATGCAAAGCAGCAATAGATAACGGAGCTGGTTTTCAAAGTTTTTCAAAAGAGTCAAACAACTCGGCAACTATACGTTTAATGTTTGCCAAAGGAAGAGCGTCGGAATATTTTCTCAGTGCACTTCGAATCTTAAATCGTAGATTCCGCGTACCGGAACCATGAATGTTCAAGGCAGCAGCCACGCGTGTGAGGCTTTCCGTGGACATTTGACTATGATCAGTGTCAAGCACAATATTCAACACTGTTTCGGACATATGTGTGGCAGATGTAAAACCGTGGCAAATAGCACGACAGCCTGAACGATCTGGGTGAGGGAAGGCAGCTGTGTCAACATGGTAATCAGTGCACGGTCCAGTCACAATGTGGTGGGCGAGAACTTGTGTACATTGAACTAAATTGAGATTAATAAATGGTATTGCATGTAGTTCAAGAGCTTGCTGAATTGTGGGCAAATCATTATGGAATACAGAAATACATAAACGGCATGCATAGTGTTCAAGAAATACATTGGGCAAAAATTGTAGCGGAGGTGTTGACAAGAAATCATGCCCGGAGGCAGAGCTAGAAGGCCCGGAGGCCTGTGTAGAGGGCCGGAGGCCGACATGCAAGAATCGGAGGTTGAAGTTAAAGGCCCCGGGGCCAACAGAGAAGACCAGGAAGCTGGCCCGAGGGTAGCGGTTGACAGCCCGAGACCAAAACAGATGATCTGCAGATATCCAATGGCCTATTGAGTGTACCAGACTCTAGGGGACAATCTATCAAACATGAGTCAGCAGACATATAGACAAGGAGAAAACTATCCAAATACCTGTCGATATGTGGTCCAAACGAGCAGAATGCTGAGGGTCGACATTCAGCATGATTTGAGGAGGATGCTACAAAATTTAGGACATTAAAAGGAGAACAGGAGGAAGTTGAAATGGAAAGGATACTTGGAAGGAAGCCAGTGTGGATGAAGCTAGAGGTGAGGTGGAAAGAGGTGTTGGCAAGAGTATCTCAACAGAAGAACAACCGGTCCCGCCCCAGAACAACGTCATAGAGAAGGGACGAGCAGACTGAGAGCCTCATATGCATTGAGCATATCATATTTCCGCAGGGCAAACTGAGAATTCCCAAAGCGATAGATTGAGAAACAGCTATTCCCAAAGACAGGACCCTTTCTAAGGAGATGCAGTTTCCAATGCGGGTCAAAAGACCGCCGATTCGAGCCTGTGCGCAGCCGGCGCGAGTGAATGCCAAAGCGAGGGAGCGATATTGGGTGGTGTAAGCGCGACGGTTCATCGATAAAACGTAGAATTCTTCTTCAGAGCAGCCCGGGTCTCCTTTAGAGCGCATTTCGCTCTTTTCTCCCGCATCTGGGTACTCTTTAAGCTCTTTTGTATCTCTAGCTTTTCTTGTCTGTGCGAGTCTAGTTTGCGATTTAGTTGTTGAACAGTGGAAAGAAGGGTCTCGATTCGCAGGGCGCTGGATGCAGAGAGATGCAGAGAGGCTGTCTGCGGTGTCCGCTCGGAATATAGGCCTCAGTTGGTCCTGTTTTATACAGGCTAATTTGGCCGCGAGAACACTTTTGTCCCGCATGAGTCGATTGATTCTTTGGTTCTTTTGTCTAATGATGAGGGCCTGCTCGGAAATGGTGTCGTGCGCAATAGAAAGGTCATGCTGGAGCTCGGAAAGCTGCTGGGTCGTGGTAGAATGAACTTCCTCCAAGGAATGAAGTCGGGCACGAGAGTCATGAAGTTGGGTATGTAGGTCGAGATTTTGGGCCTCAAGATCGGAGTTGGAAGCCTCTAGAGATAGGATACGAGTATGGTGTTTGTTTACAGTCCTTTCCAGCGTGGCGATAGAGCTCTTTGCGCGTGTGGCCGTCCGAGGAGCCTGTTTCGAAGCGGTTGGTAGAATGTTCTCTTTTTCAGCCTTCTTGCTTTTCCAGCGAACATTCTTGGCTGCAGCAAACACTACTTTCAGAACGACCTTTGGCCAAAGCCGAGAGAGTAACATAAACGCGTGGACTGTGGCGACGGCTGGTTATGTTCAGACTGCATGAACTGTGTTTCCGTGTGGTTGCGTGCTCGTAGAAATCTCATTATTTAATCGGGCTTACCAAACTAAGCTAATCTAAGTACAAAGGGTGGTTACTACAAGCCTTAGATAGATTCAGAAATTAAAACCGTGCCTGCCAGCAAAAGGACCTTTTATACGCTAAGCAATTGTTATGGGTTACTACTACATCCCCTGAGAGTATTACCTCTAGAACCCTGCCAGTACTAACGATGCCACAAACTAGCCTACAATGCGTGCCTCCATGCCGCCCCTGCCAATTCATCAATACATTCAGTGCTCTGGAAGGGACGAGGAGCGCAGCTCAAGAAATATTAGTTCTCACTGCGGCCATCAAAGAACAAGGTCTGTTAAGGCTTCCTCAACAGCGTGGCACTTGAAAAGCCCATCTAAGAGGCATGCGGGAATGTCTGACCGCATACAGACCACTCTGAGGGGACCCCAAATCGGGAATGTCACGTGAAATTTCCATCCTGAGAGTAGAAAACACGAATTGTGACTTGTTGGATTGGGACCAACTCAGATGGCCTCAAAATTTGGCTACCCTTCCATTTGTGTATATTTCCATCATGTTTAGGTCATAAAAGTAATTTCTTTCCCTGATGCTTGGTCAAAATAAATGTATTGTTCCCTCGGCCGCGATCACTGAAAGACTTTGTGAGTCATGCTCATGACAGAAGGTCAAGTCAAAGCTTTGATCCAGGGAGACATTGAAACAGCTGGCCTAGATATGGATGTGTCGATGGATTCACCGAGCGAATAGCAAGCTCATTCTTAGCCAAAATGACCTTTCACAACCACCCACGTGACTTGGTTGAACCTCTTGTTCGCACAAATCAAACGAAGTGGTGGCGCACTTCTGGCGCGGGAGGAGTATCCTTCTACTCAGAGTGGCTCCATATCAGGTATCAAGGCAGGCAATTAATCGGTCAGTTGCCTCCGAATTGTAGGTTTTCAATTTCTCATCATGATCACCCACCCATCAGTATTCGATGCCTCTTGTGTCGAGCAATCCAAATGGGTGGCGGTGAATTTTTCGGTCTGAATGGTTTTCTCGGGACGGTGACCGGCTCATCTTATGGTCCCAAGGAAAACAATTGGTGGATGGCCGATAAATGCACTATTTTTCCCTCTGATCAAATTCTTGGCTTTGGAATCATGGTGGATAACTAAAGGTTAAGCTTCCGCCTCGGAGAGGCCATACCCATGTCATATAAGTCTTGCCCCGAGCTAGAGGAGTGTCGTTTCCATCGTCGTCACCGACCTGAGCTTCATCGTCAAGCAATTCGGCTACTCTGTAAGAAAGAATAAGTGAACCAGCAGTCGTGCAAAGCAGAGGTTCGTACTTCCGAGGAGGACGGCCGCCCGTCAATATTCTGGCTTAAATCTTGCCCCGAGATCGAGGAGTGGAGACGTTGCTTTTCTTTGGCATCGCAGCAGCTGTGATTGGGGGGACAATAGAAATGCCCATCCAGATTCAACGGTAGGCTCGTGACCAGCTTGCCTACGATTAGCAACACATGTGGCGAGCACGTTGCCGTAGGCAGGCTGGTACATCTCGGGGCACTCAAAAGGGCGGGGCCGGAGTTTGAAATTCAAGTGTGCAGGGTAATTATTCCTGCCATTTCTGCAGGGCGACATCCTATTCCTGCCGTTTCTGCAAGGCGAAATCTTCCAAAAAGAAAATTGAGCCGTCAATGTTTCGGTATATTGATCCCTTGATCATTTGGAGGAAGCGGCGAGCAGCCACAGTGATTGTAATGCAGTGGTTAAACGAAGAAGAATCCTAGAAATAGCATAGGCATTTTGGCGGAAGGAACACATATTGAGAAGAGGCACAACTTCGGTTCCCGAAGCAAATCAATCGGAACAGAATAAATTGACGTAATAACCAGAGATCAAGAAGGCAAGGGATAACAGTGGTAGCCTCTTTTGGTCAGAGTCCACGGCGATAGTCGACAAATTGAAACATGGAGGAATAAGGGTGCAGTGGCCGCTGGCCAAATGGCATCAAGATCAAATACATTAGGCTGGCTAACGTAGCATCCGCACAGAATGGAGGGCAGAGGCTGAAACAGCATGCACAAGGCTTATTATATAGTGACAGAAAATCTAAGGCGGGGCAGCAGTTGAGTTGATATGCACACGGAAAGTCTGGCAGAGGTCGAAATGGCATGCACACAAAAAAGGTCAGGAAGCTGTCAAAGCGACCAGGGCGGGCAGAGGTTAAATTGATATGCATACGGAATGCTGGGCAGATGTCGAATTGGCAAGCACCTCACCTACGGCACGAATGGAATCCCTTCGTCTCCTAGCGCATATCGGAGCCTCTCTCGCCTGGGATATGCAACAATGGGACATTAAAACAGCTTACCTTCATGGCGTACTTGATGAGCCCTGCTACATGTCTCAACCGAAGGGATTTGAGGAGCCGGGCAAAGAGGATTGGGTGTGGAAACTGAAGAAGGGCTTGTATGGGATGAAGCAAGGCGGAAGAACATGGTACCACACCATGCACAAAGCCATGATCGAGTGGGGATTCACCCGCTTGAGCACAGAGCACTGTGTCTACCACCGTACGGGCCCAACTGGCACAGTCATCACCGCCATCCACGTCGATGACTTCACGTCTATTGCAAGCAGCAAGGAGGAGAACGAGCACTTCAAAGGTCAGATTCGCAAGAAGTGGGAGATTTCGGACCTCGGAGACATCCATTTCGTCGTTGGAATAGCTGCTGAACGCGATAGAAAGCAGAGAACGGTGAAGCTTTCGCAAACGGCCCTAATCGATAGGGTCATTTCCCAATTCGGACTCGCTCACGCTTATCCTTCGAAAACACCCCTCCCTCCCAACATACGTCTTTCCAAAGCAGATTCTCCCAAAACAGATGCTGAGAAGGCGGCTGTTTCCCATCTCCCATTCCGCCAGCTTGTAGGTTCCCTCATGTATATTGCAATTGGCACTCGTCCCGACATTGCCCACGCCGTACAACAACTCAGTCAATTCAATGATTGTTTTGGTCGTATCCACTGGGAGCATGCTAAACATGTAGTGCGGTATCTCAAGGGGACTCGTACCTACTGTCTCACTTTAGGAGGAATGAAACCAGCTGAACTATTCGGTTACACCGATTCCGACTACGCCAATTGCCCTGATTCCAGAAAATCCATCTCGGGCTATTGCTTTTCCCTCGGTTCTGGTCTCATCTCCTGGATGTCGAAAAAAACAGCCCACCGTTTCGACCTCATCATGCGAAGCTGAATATATTGCTGCCTGCTTTGCCACAAAGGAGGCAGTTTGGCTCCGAGCTGTCCTCAAGGCATTAGACTTCACTCAAAACAATCCAACACCTATTCATATCGATAATCGCGGAGCACGTATTCTTACCGAGGATCCCTCGTTTCATGCCCGCTCCAAGCATTTCGATGTGCAATATCACTATACACGTGAACGCGTGGAGGTCGAAGATGTTGTATTCAAAGATGTTCCTACCAAGGACAACATTGCCGACTCTTTCACCAAATCCCTGCCTTTCCCTCTATTTGCGACTTTCCGTGACCGGATGGGAGTTCGTTGATGAGATTCCATTCGAGGAGGAGATGGACTTCTCGGTGAGGAGGAGTGTTGGAGTTTCACCCAGAAAGTCCGATCTTGTGGGGACGACGGGACCCGGGCTCTGTATAAGAGTAGACCAGTTTGGCTCTTTATCCTCAGTCTTGCTACGCACGCTGACTGAGGTAAAGTGTTCGCTTCCGTCTATGTTGCCCATTCACTTATGTATTCATCAGATACTGCGTATCTAGGTACACACGCATATATATATAGAGTCTTGCTACGCACGCTGACTGAGATACTGCGTATCTAGTTTCTACATATTGCACGAATTTCTGCTGTAGTAAGCGAATTTCCGGTTACTTTCTGTGATGACGAGTAACTGCACCGCCTCCGAAATTATGGAGAGTTGCAAAGCCCCAGGCGCAATGACGAAGGGACCAAGGGGGCACGATGGGGTAGTGGAACGGTGCGGAGAATGGTCAAGTTGAATTCGTCAACAAATGCATTGAAAGGGCTTAAGATGGCCCGCAAAATGCAGATAGCTGGGTCGGATACTATGCTTGGCGCGAATACAAAGTCAATGAGCTCTTGGACAGATTGTGTGTGAGGTAGGCGGCCTTGATCGACAGAATCGTGGGTAGTGTCATCCCTGATTGAATCCAGAAACACTGAGAAGGCTAAATCGGTGCGTTGACGTATTGATGCCTCCAATCTCAAAATTTCAAAATTTCGGAACACGGGTTGGGTGCGGATGGAAGCCTTGCAAATCGCAGTACGGCCCCCAAATCTGACAACAGGTGCGACCTGGAATAATTTAATTTTTGTCATGGTCCCATGATTGAACACACCTATCCCTGCCAAATACAGCCGTTTTCACACGCCCAGAAAAGCGTGACTTGATATGGAGAGCTAATTGAATGCTGCAAATTGGCAGATGATACCCAGCACTATTCTGAGCAGTCCTGTCTGTTTGAAATTGTCCGCACTGCTCTGATCGTTGAACCAGAGGTCGCGGAACTCTCCATATCGAGCGTGGCTGTGCAGGAGTCACGGGTCAAATCAAAATTGCGAGAATATCCTACCCTCGGCCATGATTCGCTATCGCCCTCGGTTTCTCGTGAAAGTGACTTCATGCTGGCGATTTGTGGACCGAAAGTCGAAGATGATCTCACTGCCCTAAATTCCCGCCAACAATTGCCGTCGTCTATGTCTGTTCCTCTGCAGGTCTCCAAGGCTCAAATGCGAGCAGCCTCGTTACTACCACAACAGCGCAATGTATTCAACGCGTAACCCGCCACGGACTATGGTGGTTTCTACCCTCCTGGATGGACCCGTTCGTCGACTATCAGTACGTTGGGTATGCCAGTCCAGATCCGTCTCTGTACGGCTCCAGCGGAGTCCCCATGTCTCCTGCATCACAAAAATCCCAAATTGCTATGGGTGTTGTGAGTAGTTATATAGACCGACATAGACACATATAGACGCCATAGACGGGATAGCAACCGTCTATGGCGTCTATATGTGTCTACAGTATGTAGGTGTCTATAGCAGCTCATACAATTTGGGATTTTCCGGATGCAGTCTTTATCCTAGCGTTCTTCAATGTTACAATGGACATTGGATTATGCAAGTTGGGTTTCGGGACAGGGAATAGACGCTTACCAGGGCACTGAAGGCCAAGAGTCTGGAGGAAGAGAATTAGCGACGACGAGGGAATAGTTTACATCGGGAGCAGGATTATTGTGATGAGGTTGACTGAAGCCCAGGTCAGAAATACAGACTACAGGACCAATTAAATGTAAGTGTATACATATACCATTGGATACAACGTGAACTGAGACCCGGTGTGAATTTCCTGCTGGTGTTGATTCAAATTTTTTTCTCTTGTGCTCCTCATTACAGCAGTTTGCAAAAGTAATGACACCTCCGATCATTTTATAAATAAGAACAAACTTAATACTTCTCCTGTTGTCGCGCTCATTCTGAGCGCAATTCTGGACCAAATTCTTCGAAACTAGTCGCGTTAGACGGAATTTCGAAGGCGCTTTCGTTTGGATATGGTTTCAATGCCTAACTATCCAACTATTTTTCGACCAAAATTCAGCTCCGGCCCGTCAGAGCCGCCGTCTTTGCGGCTCTCTTTCAAGCTCAATTCTGGACCAAATCTGTTGAAACTAGGCGAATTCGAACGGCATTTCGCACCCCAATTCAACTATCTCTGTCATTTTGACCTGCCTTGTGTTCCCAATGACCGTCTTTTGCACATGCGCCAGGATCGCACATGGGATTGTGCAATTTTGTCCAGCTCTTCCCAGAATTAGCAAGGCTCTACAAGCACGGTGCATTCCCCCGAGTGCACGGCACATTCATTCAAGCCGATGCCAATGTATGGGGTTCTGGGCCCTGCCGTACCAGCCTAACCGCAGCATAATAAAGTACTAAACCTTGTCTCGCCCCCGCGAGTTTGAGCGATTGGGAAGCAACAATATTCTGGAGAGAGAGGGAGATTTGTGAAGAGCCAATATCAAGTTTGAGGTGCATAATATCCATTTTACTTTTCTGACGATCCTCATACTCGCAAAACCAGTGGCGGCTGGTCAAGGCAAACACCTTGGACTATTTACTGAATTGAAGTTAGAGTATCATTGCAGGTTGGGGTAGCCGGTCCGAGATACTCTGTCAGCAGTCGCTAGAGGAATCCCGCAATGTCGCAATGCAAGGGATAAAGCAACAGGGATCTGCCCTAGACATGCACAAACTGCTGACTAATCGGCCCGAACCCCGGCTGGAAGTGTCTGTGCGCACTACCGCAAGGTACATTAGGAGTACATGTAATTGCTACATTGCTCGCCGCTCAATTCAGCTGTCTTTGGGGCAGGACATCAGGTGCGCCGTTAGGCTCACTGGGAGACGCACAGATCATTCCTCTTGCTTTCTCTTAGTTCGCTCATAATTTGAACTTCAGGTACGTTTCTCAATTCCCACTCGCGTGTCTGCTCATATTCTATTTGAGCCCAGCGACAAGTCTGTGAGCAAACAAATGAAAACGAAGTAACACACCCATTCAAGTGACAAGTAATAACTGAATTAAATTTGAATCCCGCGCCGTTGCCCGCGCCCATCCACCGTCCCCACACGCGCCAGAAGCGCGGTTCGGAGAACGTTCACGCCGCTCGTTCTCATGTCTGCGAGTCACGAACCAGCAACAGGAGAACTGAAACAAAAATGTGCGAAAACCACCTCGAGCGGTGCACTCGCTTTCATGCGCTAGGCTAGCGTGAGGCGAATCTGAATAACACCCTTTAGAAGCTGGAACGAAAGCGCAAACTCGTCACTAAATGAAGCCCGCAGCTCCCCCAACTCATCGCATGCGCTTGGCTCGAAATCTGATCATCCAAGTGCTCACGTAGGTCTAAGTACTTGCTGCAGCAGTCTCTGCTCGTCTATGAATCTCGCGCAGAAGGCATGGGCGATGGGGGCAGAGAGTTCTGGTGGCTGCTGGAACTGTTCTAGGTCCATCAGTACGAGGGCTTTGGAGTGCAGCTGCGACATACTGTCAATTCCATTGCATGACCACTGCTCTGAATCTCCTCCGGTGCCCGATGCGGGTGACACTCGTTCATGGGCAGGTGGGTGCTGGTGGTGCCTTGGATAGATATTGCGGTGGCTGAGACTAGAGAAGTGTTTTGATCATTAGATAGCGGCCTCTGTTACTGCACGGGTGTTCTTTAGACTGGGAAGCAGCGTTGAGTCGGTGAGGAAGGAGAACTTCATAATATAGGATTTGTTTCGTGTTATTATGCAGAGAAGCTTTATAACACACCTAGGACGAAGTTATTTGGACAAGAACCAAGCCTGAAAAGAGCAGGAAAAAATTGCGCAATTTTGGTGCATGCGCAAAAGACGGTCATTGGGAACACAAGGCAGGTCAAAATGACAGAGATATTTGAATTGGGGTGCGAAATGCCGTTCGAATTCGCCTTGTTTCAACAGATTTGGTCCCGAATTGAGCTTGAAAGAGAGCCGCAAAGACGGTGGCTCTGACGGGCCGGAGCTGAATTTTGGTCGAAAAATAGTTGGATAGTTAGGCATTGAAACCATATCCAAACGAAAGCGCCTTCGAAATTCCGTCTAACGCGACTAGTTTCGAAGAATTTGGTCCAGAATTGCGCTCAGAATGAGCGCGACAACAGGAGAAGTATTAAGTTTGTTCTTATTTATAAAATGATCGGAGGTGTCATTACTTTTGCAAACTGCTGTAAGCGCAGGGCCTGAAAGTGTTTCATTAAATGAAATAAGGAGAGACATACCTGATCATCGCCCACAATGAACTCGACAATCGCGTCGACAAAGGCTTCTTGCGAAAATTCCGTTCACTTCTCCTGCGGTTTTGGGTCAGAGGCGCCGGCTGTTGTGTGTTCCTTGCGTGCGCGGTAGTCGTCGACAAATGGCTTGGCCTCCTTTGCTTTGAGCGGTATATTTAATTGATCACATCCCGCTACCCACACATCGAGATGATGTTCATATAGATGTTTGCGCAAGATCCCTGTGCTCGTGGTTTTACTGAAAGTTTTTTTGTGACTGGGGGGTCCACGGCATGCATTTGCCTGGCAATGATGAGCGAGAGGAAAAGAAATAATATTTGCTGAGACACACCGGCAGATTAGGCACTCCTTAGCCTCTTCCCCCTCAAAAAAGGTCCACACATCTCTCGCCGAGCCTGATCGGCTACCTGCTTGTCGAACTGCAGCATGGAGCGGAGGTGCGTGAGGGCCAACCCGCGGCCATCCGCGATGCCGACTATGCACAGGGGTGGGTGAGAAATGGTGACCCGGTGAAAAAGACGGCGACGGAAAGAATTCGCCGCCGCCGCCGGGGGAATTGTCTTCGAAATGGAAGTTCGTATTGGGCCGAGGACCAGGCACAGCTGGAGCATCATCGTCAAAAATATCCGGGGCACGCGGTTGGGGAGCTGGATCCGAGCAGAGAGTCAGCAAAAATAATAACATAAGATAAAATGAAGCACGCACCTTGACCGTTGGCATCTGCGGGAGCAGGTTCACCCTGTGCATCGGGGGCCAGCGCTGCATCGGGCTCGGCTTAGGGTGCAGGTTGGCGCCGTCGCCGTCTGGGCAGAGGAGGTGGAGGCGTAGGTGTCTTGTCGGCAGTCCGGGGTGCTCTTCGGTTGCGCGCTTGGCGGTATGGAGTTTGGGGAAGTACTATGAAATCATATAAGTACAGTATAAATTTCGCAGAGTGTGCGTACCTTCTGGTGATTCAGGTTGAGATGCGGTAGTTTTTTTGCGCGCACGGGGAGGCATTGAAAGTAGCTGATATGCAGATTGGGCAATTCACTCGGACAGGAACCATGATATACACTGAGGAGGGTATGGAAGCCCAAGCCCCATCAGTGCATTTCAAGGGTCGTCAGCGAGCAGAAAACCCTTAACTGTGAAAAAAACCCTGAAAGCGCGTCCATCTCTGTGTTGTCCCTGTGTTGTCCCCATGCAGCGTGAAGTATAAGTAAAGATGGTCGCGAAGAGCCTAGCGTTGATCGTAGTCAGAGGGGACCATGTTGGATGTTGAAGGATTAGGAGGCTCAGTGAAGGTGACGAAGGCCTCGAAAGCCTCCGGATGGCAAGGGAGAGGTTTGAGAGAGAGCTGAGAGAGACTTGCTGATGCAAGCCAATCGAAGCCGCGGCTAAGCCGTTTGTGGAGCCGGCTTGAGCCGTAGCCAAGCCAACAGAGCCGCCGTGTGAACGGCCGGCTAGGCTCGGCTTATTTTTGGCTTGGCTCCAACGGCTAGCCGAGCCGAGCCGAGCCGCGGCAACACTACACACGGGGCACTCTATTTCAAAACCAAACACAGCTATTGGACAACCAAACACAGGGCACTCTACTTCAAAAAACACATCTATTGGAAAACCAAACATGAGGCACTTTATTTCAAAACCAAACACAGCTATTCCAAAGCCAAACATGGGTGTTCTATTCCAAAACCAAACACAGCTATTGGAAAACCAAATTCGGGGCACTCTATACCTCGTGGTTTAAGGAGATCCCTGGTCCTGTACCATTTCGACCATAGATTCGGCCACTGTGACCTGTGACCACTTAGATTCAACTTTTGATTGATTCAAACAGGTGTGGGACCTGTGACCTCTATTTTTATCGTTCAATTGTTCAAATGCTCATCTCGGATTGCGAGATTGTCGAGTCCTTGCTTGTAGACTGCTCCCCAAGCCCACTGAGCTGCTGCAGCAGCATGATTTGAGACAGAATAAGACAAATTGGGCTAATTTCAGGATGTATTCAATACTTGCTCATCGTAACATCTTGACAATTTTTTTCTCCTCTGTCAACGTCGCTCTCGCTCTTGCTCTCACTCTGCATGGCATCCTTCGACAGAAGCAAATGGGTCTCGCGCAGCAAACAGTGGAAAGACACGCCCAAGTCTGTCTGCCAAGCATCTCACAATGACTTCAAAATTTCCGAGCCTCTGGCATCCAAAATCTTGTCAGGTGATGGGATATCCATACACTCTTTCGAGCTCTGTGCGGTGGGACAGTTCAATTGCTCGCAGAGCAGCCTTACTTCACAAGCTGCCCTTGCCACCCTTTGGGACTTTCCTAACACAAATCCAGCTCTTCATCTAGAACTCAGTGGCTCAACGAAACCAGCTGAGGAGACAGACAAAACAGACCTCTTCTCTGCAGATGATGAAGCCTTTGACTACAATGACGAAAGCGATATCCCCATGAATGTCGTAATTGTCGGGTGGAGTTGGAGGACTACCAGCTGGATTTGCGGTTACCAACAACGGAAGCCTCATCCGAAATGGTGCAGCAGAAGACTCCGAGGTGACTGTGGTCATCAATGACCTTCTTGCTGTTCGTCGCCCCAAGCGCAGCGAGAAAAAGAACATGCTCTATGATTCGGATAAGTGGGAGGAACATTATTTAGTTCTCATTGTTAAAATAATCATATTTGGCTTGCCATTTGCTAATAACAAAGGAAAACAGGGAAAATGTGGAGGAAGTACGTAGCAGAAGCCCTGCAGGGGAGAAAAAGTTTGAACTTTGGCATTTTGAAAATGCAAACATGTCACCTAATTCAGACCCCTTGGTGACCTGTGACCGAAATAAAATAGATTCAATTCAACCCCCAATGTGACCTGTGACCTGAATCTACAGTCGAACTGTACTGGCACTCCCACCTGTACCGAAACCTAAACGTGGGTTCAGGGACAGCGACAATTGTTGGTTTCCCCGCACCATCAGTCGTCGCATTATTCTCCGCAGATAGCGTACGCAGTGCCGCATCCTGGTGCTTACATCCCAGACACATGCCCGCCGTCGCCCTATCCGACCTCGGATCCCAATTTTCTCGGAAGACCAAAAAGTCTGGTAAATTTACGAGAACGTGGAGAATGCATTGAAATCAACGAGTATGTCACTCAGTATAGGTAGGTATGATTACACGGCACGGTCCACTCAGGAGCGATAGACATCTTATCCACCTTCCAAACAAACCGATTTGCCTCAAACTCAAAACTGAACGAGGAGATACCGCCCCGTGAGAAACCTTTGGTGATGACTTAAATCTGCATCTACATTTCTTCCTCGCTCAAAGCATCATAGTGAGATGGTCCAAACGACAGATAAGACTTCATGCCCATTGAAAAACCCGTCCTGGCTGGTATCGCGTGGCATGGACTGGCCTCGAAAATTCAGGGTTTTAGATACAGCACGGGAAATTTATGCATTTTTGCTAGCTCTGGCATCGGACTGCATTGCCTGCCATCGCGTGGTATCGCGGACAAGACGGCTTTTTCACTGGGCTTCATGAATTGTTGGAAGTAGATACAGGCAATCTTTTCTCTAGATTTTCTGGTGAATTTATATTGCGAATTGCCCATATTTGGAACGTTACACCGCCGTTTCGGGGCAATGTGTCAGAGACGTTTGTGCCGTAATGTTTAGAAACAGTTGTCCAACCATCACAAGATATTACGCCAAACATTGCTCAAATAAAATTAATCAAATCCCACAATGCTTGTGGAACATGACATTGTACAAACACTTAAACAAACCTTTAACAGACATCAAGTTAGATATTTGGGCAACCGTTATACATAGGACCAATTTCACAGCTTTTGATAGGGCAAACGATTTGATATTATACGAGAAATAGGCGCGGCATCTGGCAGATTGTATGTAGGGTATACTAAGGGATCCATTAAACTATGTATTTCGCGATGGGAGGACAATGGTGGTCGCCAATCCCTGGCATCACTCTCGCCGCATGTGTTAGCCGGGGCGGACGATGGGCCAGCGACCGGCACAGATGGGGTTGCGAACGAATTGAGTTCGACGGCTCCGTACGTTTCGAGGTCGGGATCCAGTATGTACCTCTTGATAAATCTAGAAAGAGCAGTGGAATAAGTAACAGGAACACGACATGTGCTGGAAGTAAACATACCTGGACTGCTTCACGGGAGCACTGTGCTTCTCACGCGCAGATACAAGGTTCTTATCGACGTCGCCCCAGTACTTGTTATCGTCATTCTCTGAGACCAGTTTGCGCTAGCAAACAGCATTAAATTTATACCATCCAATACGACAGGACGGAAAACATACCAGAATGGCAATTCACCCACACATGCGGACATCCGGTTTGACTGATTTCACCTTGAGTTTGTTGAGAATGGCTGTTGCGAGATCGACGATGTTCATTGTGCCGGGACGCAGAGCGCTAGTGGCGGGATCGACGGGATCGGATCCGAGCGAAGAAAGAATCTGAGAGAGTGCGCCATGAATAATCGACCCCGGTTTAAGATAGACTCCTTACCACTGTCTTGACGGTGTTGCGCTTGGAAATTAACACACTAGAGATCACGGACATAACAGCATCGACTGCATGCTTTTCATCCTTCATCTCCGGCGCGAAGCCCCAGCCGGGATTGGCGAGAACCATGTCCTGTAAAGAGTGGTGAACAACGGGCAGTTCCATTCGCTGTGGATTCTCAATGCGAATCGAATGAGCCTGTTTTGAGGCGAAACAGTTGAGAATTGAGCTCAGGGCAGCTGTTCTCGTGAAAACTTGCCAAAACAGAAAAAAACGGACCGCGCCTGTTGTACCGCAAAGAGCTGTCATGCTTCTTGCTTGAGACCAGTGCAGAGCCATCCCGCGAAAATGTCAAACGAATGTCTATTCAGTAAGAATATAACAAGCTAGGTGAGTATGGTAGAGTAGTCGTGTGAACTATGTGCGTGTATGTGTGTGATTAAAATGCTCAAGGTATGGGGGGAGAAAAAGTAGATCGGTAATCGATATTCACTCGATGGTTCAGGCTAAAACTAGTCGCAGGTGATTGCGTGAATGCATTGCAAGTGTGCCACCAGACCCAGAGCTCTGCGTGTGGCGTGAGCAGAAATATATGGGGTGCAGAACATTGGATCTGTCTAGAAGTTGTATCGAAATTAATGCTTCTTGCTTGAGACCAGTGCAGAGCCATCCCACGAAAATGGCAAACAAATGTCTATTCAGTTAGAATAGAACTAGCGACAGTAGGTGAGTATGGTAGAGTAGCCGTGTGAACTTTCACTGGTTTCAGCCTAATAGCCGAGGCCATAGCTAGCTGTGGGAAGGTGCGGCTAGCTGAGGCTATGCCTCGGCTAGGTTCGGCTAGCCGCCCACCTAGCAACACCCTTGCGTAGCTGTGGGAAGGTGGTCGGCTGGGCGTAGCGGCTATCCGCGGCCGCTGCCAGCTCAGGGTAGGCCTGAGGCCAACTGACTAGCCAGATCTTGGTAGCTGGCTCGCCGCACCGCCGGCTAGTCGGCAGTTGGGCTATATGCGAGGACCTGAATGCAGTGTGACTAAAATGCTCGAAACATTATATGTACCGTTCAGAGGCGTCCAAAAACCTGAAATTCGTAATCTGGCGGGTTGAAAGAGGGGGGGAAGGATGGGTTGTGTTGCGGCGGAAGTATAAATAGCTCTACGGTCGACGGCAATCTTAACGACCGAGAAAGTATACTGTCGCATTTCGTTCAATTAGTATGGTCACCTGTCACACGCCCAAAAATCTACGAATTTTTTCGTGAGTCACTGCGTCACAGAGGCATTTTTGGCTTAGCCGAGCATAGCCGAGCGTAGCCGAGAGATGCCGACAGATCAAATTGCCAAATGGGGACCACATACGAAAGGTCCAGGTCAATTGCGATGTCACACCCCAAACCGCCTTACGAATTGAACGAAATGCAACAGTGTGTAAAGTAGGCTAAGAGCTTCCGATTATATTGGGTCATCTGTTATGAGCCGAGGTGCCACCAGCATCCTCATATCTGTGTCTGAGGTGCCGATGGCATTCTCATTGGTCACTTGGGGTGAAGGGCCCAGCTAGAAACCCAATCCTTTTTTTTCTTTTTCTGGTGCCTTTTCTTGGTCTGAATCTGTTGGCATCGGGATTACCGTACCCCGGTGCTGGTTCTTGCTGACCTCGAGTAGGAGAACTGGAATCTGATGCTTGCGAGCATCCTTTCATTGATATTATTCAGGTAGGAAGACTCTGCCTAGCTCTGCATAGGCGACTAGACACAGCCAGGCTGAGATAGACTCAGCTACGTAGACCTACAGACAGTTGCACAGAGCTAGCCAGGCAAGGCATTCATCGTTGCCTTCGTCCATGATCAAGCAGAGTGAGGCCTGTGTGAGTAGATCCTGTATCCGCATTCGTTACTTACCCGCCATGCAGTTCCGCAGCCCCTTGAGAAGCATTCCAGTCGAAAAAGGCCGAGGTCGGGGAAGTCACCGACTCCTTCCAAAACATACCTGGATCTACTATGTCATGGAGGGATATACATAGGAGTACTCAATGAACTGACGATGGTGGACGTTCACAGATTGAGACGGACAGGGACATTTCTGTCATCCCAGCTACTGACAAGTTGCGCGGGGACTGAATCCATCCCATGTGGTATTCTATCTCCCCCTCCTGGTCCACCATTAAGAAGGTACCTTGAGTGCTGGTCGTGCGAACCAGAAAAGTCTTGTTGAGACGGGGAATACATAAACATCCGCCGTAGTTGCTTTCATCTACAGCGGATAGTATAGGTTGATAGTGATTCCAATCGTGGTGCAGCTGCATTGGGGATGAGGGGATGCGAGCTCGGAATTGGCATTGTACTTATTATATCCAACGGGTTCAACAGCTTTTGGGACAGTACGTATGCATCTTGCTTAGCACACCGCATTTTTTATCTCACGTGGCCACATGGCTTTCTTCATTCCGAACCGTCCTCAACAGCTCTCTGGCCCCGTTCCGGCCCCGCAGCACATTGGTGGCGCATTACCTTCGAAGCTCACCATTTTGACGCTCACACTGAAAAATATGAATCTTCAGGTGGGCTGAGTTTGTTACTGAAGTTGTTAGATTCAGAAATAAATTTAGTGTTCTACTTGAAATGAGCTCGAGGTTTCGGAAGTGCTAAATTAATCGCTGAGACGATGAGGATGTCCAAGTCACGACCGGAGGCCGCGTCGATCAAGGCATTGCGTCCCAAGGAATTCCAGCTGAGTCCCACAGGCACTTTCTGAGGCGCGCTTTTCAGCAATGGATAGCCCTGGTCAATACGAATGTTTCTCGTGGTTCAGATTGGCCTCGGAGCCATTATTGCCCTTCCTAGAGGACAATCAACGGTCTGCCATTTGAAACGCGTGACTCGGACATCATCATCGCCATGGCGCGGATTAAGACTGTTTCGATCCCAGAGAAGTCCCGGAGCCCCTTTCCGAGGCGCACTTTTCAGCAATGGATAGCCCTGGTCAATAGGGCCTTATAACTAATCATTATAGCTCCGAGACAAATCTATACCGTGAGAAGTGGTAGAGAATGGAGCAAGAAATGACGTGCACGGAGTTACCACATTTGGTTGACAGCTGCCATCTGTCCAGAATTCGAAGGCGATGAGCAAGGCAAGTCGCACATACACATTGAATGGACACAAATGTTTTAGCTGGCCCCTAGGACAGAAATGTGATGTCTGGGGACATTACAGCCCTTTGCGGAACTTAGGGCACGCACATTTTTTTTCTGTTTCAGGACATTTTGCTCAGGACAGCTGTCCTGGGCGTAATTCTTGTCCGATTTCCTTGGGATATGGCGCGTTGAAGTCGCACTGGAAATCCGCAGTCAATGGTACCCTACATTTTTTCATTTTGATGCCAGAATAATAAAAATCCCTGAAAATCATGGTTTCAAGCAGGACAGCTGTAGCATTCGTAATACGGCCCAGATTACCGAAGTCTTTGGATATGTTATATTTCTCCATGACTACTAATCAAATGTATCCTTTTCAAATTTCAGTACCTTCTTTTTCCAGTTGAAAGACGTTATTGTATGGTGTAAATATCCTCCTCGCCATACCCCACCACAAATCACAGTGGTTGAGTATATTGTCTATCCTAATAGGCCATTGACTAAGGAATATGTAGAGGTGTGTGATACCAAAAGTCTAGGTCATTCAGGGCACTACTACCCACCCTACAGCTCTCCTGCTTGAAACCATGATTTTTCAGGGATTCTTTTTATTATGGCATCAAAACACAAAATGTAGGGTACCATTGACTGCGGACTTCTAGTGTGATCTCAACGCGCCATATCCCAAGGCAATCGGACAAAAATTGCGCCCAGGACAGCTGTCCTGAGCAAAATGTCCCGAAACAGAAAAAAAAATGGGCGCGTCCTAAGTTCTGCAAAGCGCTGTAATAGTACACGCGACGTCCTGCGCTTAATAGGGTTGTATCAAAATGATAAAAATGATACGGTTTACGGCCCCATCCGAAGCATCTTGGAAACCGGACAGCGGTGGGCGGCGGTGGTCTGTAGGCGCTACATACCCGTCTTGCTGCAAACTCAATGGGAAACCAATCGGAAGTCGGCTCTTCCTTGTCTGGAAAAAATCCTGGAAGGATCCTCCATGAGAGCTGAGGCAGCGACCCACCAATAATACTCTTGATACGGTCTACGTACGTTACGTATGGTACGAGTGCCCTGCCGCGAAAGGACTACTATGATGAAATCCCGTTTATTCAGTCTCTCAGGCTAGTTTCTAGCCTATATTGACTGCCAAGCAGAACTCCTAATCTGGTTGGAATCCTCCCAGGCCATTTTCAACTCGCAATCAACCCCAACCACTTCAACAACCTCAACGGTGTTCCATATCACATAATTCGAGATTCGACTCACACGCCTTCGGTTGTCAATTAAAACCAATAATATTGCACTATCCCATAATCCATACCTTTTTGAGGGTCCATAACCCATATTTTTACTTAATTTTTGGCTCCGGCGTGCCTGAATCATCCGGCACGAGTTTCAGAATCATTATTTGACTTGAAGAACATGGTGGATATCGAGGAGTTGGTCCACATGCCAGACGAACAGGTCATCGAGGACTCCATGGATGAAGAAATTTTTGAGGCTCTCCCCGCTTCGATTACATGCGACACATTTGCTCCTCCACGGAGTCGATCCTTCGACTGTGATGAAACAAGGACGTTGGTCCTCGGCGGCCTTCCTTCTCTAGATTTTACCTTTGTTCATTGGTGATTCTTTGGATACCTTAAATTCACTCAAGGAATCTATTGCTCGCCTAGCTAGAATGTAATTCTTTGGGGGAGTCCGAGTCACATTTCGTTTGACCGACTAACCGTTCTCTTCGATCTCTGTTGTGTGGGTTAGTGGTCAACCGAACGCCTCACTCACAGAGACCCGGGAGCCCGATGGCTTCCGGCCTCCTCTTCCCAAAGTCTTCCTTGAATTCATTTCCATTCTAGCGACTTAGTTAGCTCAGGCTTCCGGTAATCCACGTTGAAGAAGCTGGTCCAACAGTGGGGAAAGTGCCTAGGACAGAAAAGAATTCAGGGATGAGATGAATGGCAGACTTGAGGCTGCTATTTGCGAGACCTGTGGCGGAGTGCCGTGGTGACATGGTCGTCCGGAAGAGAAAGGGTCCAGTCACACGTCACCCCGCCGTCACAAGACATTGCACTGCCTCCGCAGCTACTCCAGTGCACCCAAATAATTTGATGCCTGTGCATCGGTGTATTCAAAGCGTTGCTCGCGGGGAGTTCAGGGCAATAATTTGATGCCTGTGCATCGGCTGTATTCAAAGCCTTGCTCTCGGGAAGCTCAAGACAGCAATGTGATGAGAAAAAAGCTTAAATTCGTTAACTGCTCCCCTATCCCTGCTAGACCCCATGGGTCGCAAGTGGTATTGTCTGTGCAGGTAAATCTTCCCTTGTCTCGATGACATCGCGTTGACCTCCGCCCCAGTGGCCGTAAGTGAGGTCGACCACTTGATCGCAAAATCGCAACGCTCGAGCCACCGATCAAACCTCTGGTTTTCAGCTCAACTCCGTGGCAGCAACAGCCTCTAGGCTCTGTCACAGCAATACACAGCTGCACCAAGTCAGAGGAGTCATAACTCGGCCCCGCTCGTATATAGATATACCTGGCGAGACAGAGATGCTACTCAGCTTCCTCACTCTGTCTCGTCAGGTACGTTTATTCTCTACTTTGCAGTTACATATAGTTCTCACTCTGTCTCACCAGCGCTGCATTTCACTGCTCTCCTGAATATACGTATTCCATCTACCTCTCATCGTAACATGACTCAGGATATCCTACCAAACACCCAATTCGCCAAAGAAGACCTCGAAACCCTGGAAGACCACGTCCAGCAGTATGTCGATGGAAATGCGGCCGAAACGAGGTTATCTCTGCGCTCTCCTCGAGCATTGCCTCATTATGCGTCGCTCGTTCGATCCCAGCTAGTTCCACCCACATCGTCCCGTACCTTGAACAGCAGTGGTGGGAACGGGAACGGCAGTGATGGTGCCGGTAGGGGTGACGAACACGACGATGACGACGACATCGAAAGGGATAGAGGCAATGACGAACATCCCCGGAAACGTCCATTCCACGACCGCTTGTCCTCCCCCGACGCTGACCATGATGATGGTCCCTCACACACTACTGTAAGTCCTTGTACCGAGGCAACCGTCACGGTCAAAGGGTTGCGTTGCCCAAATCGCCTTGGGTCACGGTCACGATGCCCTGCCTTGCTCGATACCGTGAGTCCGTGACATGAACAAACAATAGTTTTTTCTTATAAAAAACCCTTCAAAAAATGCGAAAAACACTCTTAAAATTCCCTGTTGCACATTTTGTCGAGAAGGAAGGCTCCAGATAGGCTTCGGACCAACTTACGGACCCAAGTGATGACCTGCTTCCGAGGCATCCATCCCGGAAACTTCTCCGCTTGCTCGACGATGCCCTCTCAAAGTCCGAGGACAACCCCCAGGCCGAGAATGTCCTTGGCCGGATGGCAAAGACTATCGTCAGAGCGCCGATCTGCGCGCAGCACGCCTTCGAGCGTGACCTGATTCCCAAGGTCGTGTACAATGGTTGGAAGCAGGAGATTGCTCGAGAGTCAAGCATCTTTTGGCTGAACGCTCTCAAAATGTCTGCGAAGTCGCAAGGCCTTGGGGGCGATATCGCTAATTTTCACCTCATTCGCCGCGGATAGTAAGTGCTGCGTTGTGATCTTTCATTTGTATGTTAAAAATCTGACTTTCCCTGAGTTACGGCCAACAGTAATCAGGTTGTTGTCAATTCCGATGGAGGCGACCACTCCCCTCTCTCCAGAGCAATTCCTCGCATTCGTACTCATTCCGGAGGCCGCCGTCTGTCGTCTTGCTCATCATGCAGGACGTCGAGAGGGTCAAAGCCATTGAAACAATGCTTGAGAGCGATTCGTACGGTGCCCTGATGTTTCCTGTTGACAATTAGGGTGCATCCTTGTTAGCTAGTACATGTATTAGTAGTTAAATAGTATTACCTCAAAACCTGTGGGCTAATAAAGTCAAGACGAAGTGTGTTCCCAATTTGGACGGATTGTGTTATGCTTGACCTCTTTCCTTTCCTTTCCTCTTCTCACTTGCTCATTCGCTACAATGCCGGCCTAAAAGATCACCCATACAGCCGCATCACTCGATACACCCGATTAGCTGTATCTTTTTGATGAAATCAGTTCCATACGGAGAGCACCACGCTTTGAAACAGATGATGTCATCAACTGTTGGGGGATTGCCGTACTTGTGCCGTCGAATCTGTGGACGAGAAACTCACCGCTGCGGAAGCATTTTTGGCTTTCCATTATTATGTGGATGCATGCACCCAGGCCCATTTTATAGTGAGAACATACGTGAATCCGGAAGTGTACGAAAGTATACCGTAGTTTTGGGAGATTTGGGAGATTTTTGTATACTTTGTATACTCCTGGTATTTTCTGTATACCCAGACGAAAACCATATTTTTTGTACACCTGATACACCTAGTAGACTTTCGTAGACTTTCGTATACCTTGCCGGGCTAATAAATCACGGCAAACAACAATCGGCCCGGGATTGCAGTGCTGTGTTTACGCGTTGTTTGCATCGCCTCTTTCCCTCCTCCCACCACCAGTGCTCCCGCCACAAACACCCGCCCAAGCTGAAACACTGCCAAATGACATCGCTCTACGTCATTCAATCTTGCGCGCAGCGAAACCCTCCTTCGCAAAATGAAACTTGTGCCGACTGATTAAATCGGTCTGTACGACTTCGCTGTTGGTCTTTGGAATCGCGAAGACGTCGATACGACGATCCAGCTCATCCCCGGCCAGACCCTCCTCATGCGACGCGTCGGCGTCACGCGCTGTACGAATATTGAGAAGATGCTCGCTCTTTACGCCCCTCCTTCGCGCAAGACCGGCAAGGCGCCTGCGCACTCTGCGCCCTCAAAGCGCAAGCCGGACCACGAACGCGATCCCTCCAGTCGTGTGGTGCAGGCGCCGCGCACAACGCAGACACATGCACTCTATGTACCTTCGTCGCGAGCAAGTCCTGCCAGCTGCTATTCCACCCCTTTCCCGTCGCCGTCGGCCCTCTTGTAGCTGGCTAAATCGACACCTCGTAACACTGTCATTGACCTCACGTTGTCCCCGTCGCCACCGTCTTGTGCGCACCGTCGCCGTCACTCGAGCTCACCCGAAATTGTAGTCAAGAGCGAGCCCACAACTCTTTCCTATCTGCCTAAGCCTGCCATTACCTCTGTCGACGCCGACGCCGATGACCGCTGGGCACGCGGCCAGGTCTTCGTTCTTTCCGGGTTTGGAACCTGGCCGGCGGGCGTCTACGCACAGGACATGGTCCGGGCGTTTGGCCGAATATCAAGTGGTCGGGCCTCGGATAGTGAGGTTCAGTCCCGATTTGAATCTGCCTTCCCCGGCGTCCCGTACGTCAAGGCGACGTACGCTCGACAGCTTAAATTCTATCGAAAATTGTCGTAGGGGGAACGGGACCACGCTGCAACCCTTCCTCGCGGTCCAGGAGGTCTTTGGGCCGAGGCACGGAAACCCATGTCGGGGTATACGACATTCAATGGACGCCGCAAGGTATGATTCGTTTGCGCTGGCTAGGATATTTCATTACTTGATTTGTATTGCAACTACAATTACGATTTGTACACTCGAATAGATAAATGATCTGCGTTCGAAAGTCTACAGGATATATGTCCAGTCATATATCAGGTAAGCAAATCCAGGTATACGGGCGGTATACCGGGAGTATCCGAAAGTATACGAGGTATACATGATCTATCAAATATTCATATAACCTGTATACTTCCGGGCTCACGTTTTTTCTGGGCAATACAGTCCCAAACCCATAAGCGAAACACCACGTGAGAGCTAAACCAACGGTTTGGTACCTTCAAGGTCCCCGATGACCTCAAAATTCTGGGAGATGAATCTGCACCATATGAAAGCTCTGTGGCCAGAAGGAATTGTGGAAAAGGGTCTTGAAACGCTCGCACGAGTGAATCTTTTTCAGCCTATTATTTTGAACACTTGACCGAAATATTACACATGCCAGATTGACACAAAACCTTCAGTATTACGCTGTATTAGCAAATGCTGCAAGGTTTTTAGACGTCTGTAACTGTTATTATTGACTCTCCGAGGGTTCCCAATGCGCCGAAGGGGAAAAACAAATTGTTTCATAGTGTTTTGCTCTCACGTAATTTGGGTAAATATGGACCCCGGCATAAAAGCTCTCGTTCTCCACTAATTCTGGGCCAAATCTCAAGTTTCTTTGTACTATCTGGTAGTCAGAAAGGTGCTGAACCCGGCTGTAACAAGAGATGTGGCAATCGCCCATGTATTTATGCCGTAATTTGCCCCGTTGCCTCAGCGTTTTGCTTATGGGTTTGCCACTGTAGTTTTAAAACATCAGTTTACGGAAACTATATGGTTTAAAATGTTGGGATCCGTTCGGCACAGTTCAACTGTCCATTCTAGAGTTCATAATATCCTCTCTCGCGATTCACCACGTCGAGGTTTGCTGGCCTTGAAGACAAGATTCCGAAGCGGACGCTGTGTAAGGTGGGCTTCTGGCTTTCTCTGCTCTGGTTTTGAGGGGGAGACGGGTGGCTGGACTAGCGGAGAAGATGGAGCGCGAGCGCCAAGTGCGTGGAGCCGTCGACGTCGTCTCAGATGCGGAGACGTGGACGAGATACGGAGAGGTGGATGGGGATGGAGATGCGTTTGTTTACCGCGTGAGGACTGGCACCGTGAGCCGGGAAGAAGGGAATCTCGTTCCTGCACTCGTTCCTACTCTTCCTCTTGGTCTAGCGCATTCTACGGTGGCCGCGCACTTGAGACAACTGATTATTTCGGAAGTGGTAGTTCATTGCCAATCGTAGAACAATGGTCATAAGAAAACCCCATAACGCCGTGCAACCGATTGCAGTGCTGTTTTATTTGTGGTTATTGCTTTCGTAGAACAATGGTCATAAGAAAACCCCATAACGCCGTGCAACCGATTGCAGTGCTGTTTTATTTGTGGCTATTGCTTTCAACTCAATCGCTGATCCTAGGTATGTCCAATCTCTTCATCAAATCCAAGATGTTGAAGTTGGAACGGGGCATTTCCGCGATGGAACCCAGCGTGGTTTGCCGCATTATTAAATTCCAGACAATGTCACAATGGTCCGCAGGTGATTTATTCGTAGCACCGGACGCCTTAGTTTCTGAACACCAGCCGGCCATTGGTGCGGTTCCCTGTACATAAGGGAGCACGTATTTGTGCACCTCGGAGGCACAGATCGCCTTATTAGACAAGCCCTAACTGTTACTCTTTTAAACTGAGGATATCGTTGGGTGTTCGAATTCTGGAACATGTACTGTACTGTGTATCTCCAAACGGCTTGTTTGTTGTCGCTCGGCACGAGTGACGCAATCGGCGGGCTGATCGGAAGCCAGTGCTGTCACGTGAAGGTTGATGGCCGAAATCGGGTGGTGGAGTCTCGGAGTGTCTAAATTGTTGCTCCAAGGGTTGCTCATAATGCATAAGGTATGCATTATGAACAATATGCATTACGAGATTCTGTCACGCTGTGTGACAGGGCGTCGACGGCGTGACATGGCTGCACCATTTTCCTGCCTTCTGAACAATATATACAGGATTATTCATTAGTTTCACCTATTACTACCTGAGGTCGTGTGTTCGAACCGGCAACGTTGCTCTTTTTTTGGACCACGCAGTGGGCCCCGCGGTGAGCGGAAGCTCCACGTAGTGGGCCCAGCGGCGAGTGTAAGGCCCCGCACCAGCGGTTGGGGTCTGGGATGGAAAACCCCAGCCCGCCCGAAAGAACTTGCCCAGGGAAAACAAATAATCATTACATCAAACCTCAAAACTATGTCTCGAGTTTTTTGGAACTGCTGCACAAAAACCCACCACGGAATACACTCACGGTGAGCGGATGCTCCACGCAGTGGGGCTCCGCAATAAGTCGACGTCGGTGTACTCCGTGGAGTGTCTAGTGCAGCGGTGACAAAAAAGGAGGAAAAAAAATTAAATGATACTCAAGGGGTATTCGCCCTTAAAATTTGCCACTTAGGGTCGGAAAAGTGCAATAAGATCTTCCAGACGACCAATACGAAAGCCGTGCCCCTTCAAGGCACCTAGGCCGGCTGCCAACCAAATGGCATTGCAGGCCTCTATGAAATCAGTGCGGGTCAAATGTGCCCAACCAGAAGCGGTAGCGTAGGCGAAAAGAGGGCCGAGGGCGGAACAGATGCGTTGACGAAGAGGTGGTGTTCGAATGCGGAAACTACGTCCACATCGTCGAAGGTCTCGGTAGAGGTGAGCCATTCACCAGATTTCTGAGTCTTTGAGTACGGGACTTTGAAGCGAACAAATTTGCACCTGTTCGCGGCAACACCACGTGTGATAGGGCAACCACGAGTGACATTGCGAGATGGGTCAAATGTGGCGAGTCTGGCGACGAACTTGATAAGAATTTCGCCCAATCCAGTACAGTCCCTTCAGCATGTGCAAGCTGCCGCCCAAATCGCTACGTGGCGCGTGTTGGACAAATCGGGAACGGAACGTAGGGCCCTCTTCTTCTACGGGGGATACTCGTCATCACAGAAAGTGACCGGAAACCGGCCTGCTGTGATCACGATTGAGGAGATATTTTTGTACAAACTGCATGCAGATGTTCATTGGGTTATTTGGCCGCCCTTCATTATGCTTTTGGCACCGACAATGATAGGTTTGCGCTCAATAAATCGGTAAATTTCATTGCACGTGATTTTGCCCCGAATGCCCAAAAATGAGCTGTGCAGCTGTGCCTCGTGGCACACTTGCAACGCATCCAGGCAATCGCCTGCGACAAGTTTAGCCTGAACTTTCGAGTGCATAGCGAGTATGGACCTATTTTTCTTGGTGCTGGCCAAAAATACGATGCGCTAAAGTATATTTAGAATATATTCGAATACATACGAGTACGATGCGGCCCCGGGACCTCCGCCAGAATATGAGTACGATCGAATATGAATACGATACGATATGAATAGACAGGTTGCGCAGGAGCCACGGAGCCACGGGGTGGCTCTCGGACCGTGCGCAAAAATAGCAGGCAAGTGGCTCAAAAGAGCCACCAACGAGTCATCGACGTCATAATTTGGCGGTGGAGCCACTGGTTTTCGCACGGTCCGAGAGCCACCCCGTGGCTCTGTGGCTCCTGCGCAACCTGCCTAATATACTGTAGCATTTTGTATGGGTGAAACCGCTTTCGAAGTGTGACAGAAACACTGAGGTTGAAACGAGAAACGGCGGCTGCGTTACACGTTACACCAGAAACGATCCCATTTTGTGGCCATGATTTTGGGGTTCTTGAGTGGTTTTGGCAAGGATTTGGGCGGTGTGACAGAAAAATTCGGTGAAACGACCCCACAACACGATAGGTTGATATGAAATCAACCTAAAAGCAACCCAAACTAGGTTGAAAGGCGTTAATCAACCTACACCCTTTTTAATTTCATCCTGAGCTGGCTCCATAGTGCGGTCAACACCGCTCGTTGATCCATTCCGCGAAATTCTGCCTATTTATATCCCTTCATACAACCACTCGATCTGGCTTTTACAGAAGCCAACATTCAGACTTCCTTATAAAAACTCAAAGATCCTTTGCATGTTCAACTTCAGGTTGCGGTCAATCCAAGCAAGGACTTTCGATACCTGTCTCCGAAACAATCTACCTCGGGGGGAGGTGTCCCCTCCGCTCGAAGGAACTCGGGTGTGGAACGGCCACTAGGTGGTTCGTCTGCGGCGGTTAAATCGATGTAGTCAGAACCTCAATGTCTAAGTCAATACACGGCATTCGTTCGAGTCAAAGACGTACTCATAATATCTTACGCGACCACGTCAGTGAAAATATCAGGGAGGTCGAAGTCTTTGCCGGACGATGCTGCTTCATGAAGTAGGTCATTTATGTAGCAAGTGGTGCAGTATCTGAACAACTGTCAACATACATCTCCTCCTTTGTTTTTGTTCCGGCTCGTCGTCGCTAGCATTCGTTGTGGATCGACGCTTGGATCGGCGTAGGGTATGCTCGATGATGAGGGTCTCCGCCTCCGAATCATCATCTGCACTGTGGTCTAGATATCTTAAGCATGGATTGGGATGGGAATGTTACGATCAGATAAACCAACCTTTCGAGGGAGCGCGAAAGGTCAGAGCCTCGGGGCTGACCCAAGCTTTCCTGATCTTGTAGGGAGCCGGCTCCCGGGAAACTGAAATGGGAGGATCAGTGTTTTGTACGCCGCACAGGGTACAGTTGAAGTACAAGTCACATTCACTATGCCGGTATTTCTCTGCCCTCTGGAATACTCCTGAGTGCATCATATTAAAAATCTAGGTCAATCCGAGCACTACAGCTACTTTGCGGCACGTTCTGCTTTCAGACGGTTCAGAACACCTGATTTTGACCCAATAAATAACCTCGAGGTGCCCAGACAAAGTCTGAAGATGCCATGCCCTGCAGGTCCTCTATACGAATCGAATAAGCCTACTCCTGACGCAAACCGTTGAGAATTGAGCTCACGACAGCCGTTCTCGTGAACACTTACAAACACTGCGTTCCACCGGCCCGTCGGCACAGCGTGTTGACAAATGCCGATCTGCTCCCGACGTGGGTAAAGACCGCCTGCCGACGGCGGTCGGCGTGATGTCAGCAAACTTGGCACTGATTTCCGGCAGCGTTGCCGACCACCAATTGCATTGCGGGCAATGCAGTCACATGTTTGGCAATGTAAAGCACTTTTTGACCGCAGGAAAGGGCAATATCGCGTCCGAGGGGAATCTGAATAGACCAAAATGACCACAAAGATCAGGGCTATCGATTGCTGGTATCAATGGGTGCAGATTTCCCGCTCCAATCAGGTTCCTCACCATGGAATGAGTGCTCAGGGAGAACCATGGAAAATGTAACCCCATGCGGCTCAAGTGGTATAATATTTTCTGTATTTTGGCATGCAGGTCTGACTCCACAAGAGTATTTTGCTAAATCCGAATATGAGGGCAAAATACGTATTTTACATTAATAGTGTCCGGACCAAATTCCAAAAGAGTGAATTAAGGGCTCGAGACCCTACCTGTGGAAATGCGATCCATTTATTGCTTTGCTCCCTTACTAGCGGCGCGCGCGTCTCAATACGTTGGAACATACTTGCGTGCGCGCCTGATGCACGATGATAAGGGAGCATTTAAAGGTTGTGGGACATGTGTGTAGATCCTGAAATTGGTGGCAAAGAGCTGTGACATCAACCATGTCTAGGCTAATTGGAGACAGCCTGCCAAATACAGCCATTTTCAAATGCTTAGAAAAGTGTGACTTGATATGGAGAGCTAATTGCATGCTGCAAATTGACAGATGATGCCCAGCACTATTCTGAGCAGTCCTGTCTCTTTGAAATCGTCTGTGCTGCTTTGCGGTTTGAACCAAAGGTCACGGAACTCTCCATATCGAGCGTGGCAGTGCCAGAGTCACGGGTCAAAATCAGCCCTGGCTGTCTGTAGGATGATTCCAACTGGCCTGCCTCAGAGACATATGGTAACTGCTCTGAGTATTTTGTAGAATATTCCAGAGAATTGGGGACATCACGTAGAGTAAGGTTGCGTGCATTCATCAGTTTTGACTCGAGTTGTTATGGCACATATACTGTGTAAAAACTGGTTCCATGCAACTTGCAGCCAAAACGAGGAAATTCCACTACAACTTGAGTGGGAATTGGCCAACACATGCAACTTTATTTTGCATGCAACCCCTATGCATGCATCTTTTTTATGCCTGCAACTCCATGCTTACAATATTTTATTGCCCGCAACTCGAAGGTTTGCAACATTTTTTTCAGCCAACTCGATGGTTCTCGCAACTTATACGTGGCCGGCAGCCTCTGAGCTGATGGATTGATCCGAAAATTGATCTGCAGATGCTGGATCGTGGTTTAAGGTGTTCAATATATTCTTGGGATTATTGTTATCGTCCCACCACAGTTCAAATGTCTCTTGGGAGCTCATTAGCGCTTGGGGGTTTGATATTGTGCATTTACCAACGATCATTCAGCTTCCAACTCGATAGGTAATTGGAAACTCACAGGTTAGGTCAAGCTGGGCTTGGCTCTGGGGCCATATTTAGTCTCAAAATGATTACAAAGGTATGAAGACATCATATCATTTTCAACAGGTCAGAAAGGGCCAGAAAAGCGCAGAAACTATGCCTGAACATTATGAGCAAGAGTCGAACTGATGCGATCAATGCCATCACGGCCTAAGCCATTATTATCCCGAATATTGCAGAGGAATCAAGTCATGTTCACCTAGGAGGTACAGGCAATGTTAAGAAGTAGGCACCCTTAAAGTTGCAGGCAAAATCCTGAGGTTGCATGCAACCTCATAAGTTGCACCGATTTTGAGGTAAAACAGACCAAAAAAGATGTAAAAACAGGTTAGTTTTGCACCAAAAATGGGTCCAACTTGGGAGGTTGCATGCAACCTTGAGAGTTTGCCTGTAACTTTGGGGTTTTGCTTGCAATTTTGAGGGTACTTACTTCTTGAAGTTGCCTTCATCTTTCAGGTCAACCTTCCTTCATTCCCTTGCAATATTTGGTGATAATAATGGCTCAAGCTGTGATGGGATTGATCACATCAGTTCCACTTTTGCTGATAATGTTTGGGCAAGCTTCCTTACCCTTACGGCCTCCTCTGATCTGTGAAACAAATTGGCAGTGCCCTAATATTGCCTTCGTTATTTGTGAATTGACATGAAACCAGAACTGAACCGAGTTTGAACTAAACTGCAATCTCTCCACTTGCCTACTGAGTTGGAAGAATCATTCAATTTTTCCCTTGTCCTTGGTACATAAATCGCACTGAAACCCTGGGGGACACGTAATTAGCGTCGCAGAGGCCTTAAAAAATACGATGATCGCAATCGTCTGCCCAATACTGGGATGAATACTTTGAATGACTATGCAGCAGGGGGCAGATCAATTCTCGGATCAATATATCAGTTCGGAGGCTGCCGGCTGTGCGCAAGTTGAGAAAACCGTCGAGTTAGCTGCGATGAAATGTCGCACGCCTCGCAGTTTCAGGCAGTAAAAAGTTGCAAGCAGGGAGTTGCAAGCATCAAAAAGTTGGCGCGCATAGGATTGAATGCAAGATACAGTTGCCAATTTCAACTCAAGTTGTAGTAAATTTTCGTCCTTTTAGCTTCAAGTTGCACGCAACCAGTTTTTACACAGTATATGTGCCATACCATATGTGAAAACTGGTCGCATGCAACTTGAGGCTAAAACGACGAAACTTCACTACGACTTGAGTGGAAATTATGCAACACATGCAACTTTATTTTGCATTCAACCCCATCCATATGGCTGTAATAGTGTAGCATTATTATTTTGTGCACTACTTATGGGTTTGTGGAGAATACCACGACACCCTCCACCCCAGTTACAGCCCCCCGCGGAACTTATGGCGCGGCCCGTTTTTTTCTGTTTTTGGCAAGAGAATGGCCGCCATGAGCTCAATTCTCAAGCTTTTGCCTCGTGAATAGGCTCATCGGATCCACACTGAAAATGCGGAGGGCATGGCATCTTATAATGTTGTTGTAGAAACTTAAAATGATTCATTGGGTCAAAGTCCGGTGTTTTAGGCTTTCTGAGAGCAGAACACGCCACATGGTAGCAATACTGCCCGGATTTGATACAATGCACTTCAGAGTATTTCGGAGGGTAGCCAATACCGGGATAGTGAATGGGGCTCACCAATTAAATTCACAGCTGGTCGGGGCATTGATTTGATATTCTCCCTAGCAAAGTGTATGATACGATAGAACTACAGGTCCCATTCACTATTCCGGTATTTGCTGCCCTCCGGAATACTCTGAAGTGCATCGTATCAAAAGTCTAGGTCAATCCGGGCAGTATTGCTACTGCGCGGCCTGTTCTTCCCTCACACAGCCTGAAACAGCGGATTTTGACCGATGAACTCATTTTAAGGTTCTACAACATAATTATAAGATGCCATGCCCTCCTATGGAAAGCCAGAGCACCACGCTCCGAAACAAATGATTGCATCAGATGCCGAGTGTTGGCCGCTCACCTCTCAAAGTGGACGTAAGATCAAACTGCACATAGTGTGCGCGTTTCCCCTCGGGAAGGAAATTTGTATTACCCAAATAATCTTGAAACTTAACCGTTTGCCCCTCCTTTCCTCAGGAGTGACAGAAACATTGTAGGGTGATCTTTGGCCTGATTTTCTGTGTGTACGAAAGAGAGATGTGTAATGGGAGCCGATAAGAGCCCTTCAAATTGGGGGAATGTCTGAGAAATCTCTTATGCGGATCAAGGACTTCTCAAATACTCAAATAATTGACTCGACATTGAGTTCGATACCCCCGAGATGCCCGGGGGTACCAGAACAAGGCCTCGGCCACGAAGACAATTGGCACACATAATAGAAAGCTTTTCTGATCTGCAGGAGGTGTTAGCATATCTCAATCTCGAATATAGGGGATTATGACCTGTCTGTCTTTATCTCGGCGTAGCGACATGGCCTCTACGGTGCGGGTACAGTGAAAACTTTAACTTCTGACCACTGCGACCAGCTTCAACCAACCTTGAACATTCAACAATTGGCACGGAACTTGCGATCAAGGACCTTCAAGATTCCGGCTTCAAATCGGGGATAACAAGGGGAAATTTATATGCGGAATCCTTCTCACATATCAAGAGCAGCCCAAAGTCCCATTTAGCACCTCCAAAAACCTTTGTAAATTCATGGAAGGTCCGTTGCACAATAAAAAATGATAAGCAAAGGGTCTGTTTCCATCCCTTCAAACCTCGGATTTGCCCGTAGCTGAGTAGATTCATATTTCAAGAATAATGGCTCTTCTCCGCAACGGCTGAACCTGCGTCGATGACATTAAAAGTGAAGCAATCACCTTCCCATTGTTCACGGCACAATGTCGGCTATCATGCCGGAGCTGGTACCGTCACTTGTTTCAGAGCGTGGCGCTCTGGCTTTCCATACCCTCTGTATTTTCAATGCGAATTCGATGAGCCTATTCCCAAGGCAAAAGGTTGAGAATTAAGCTCAGGGCAGCCGTTCTCGTGAAAACTTGTGAAAAACAGAAAAAAACGGGCTGCGCCATAAGTTCCGCAAAGAGCTGTAACTGAAATGAAAAATATCGAGATTACATAATAAGGCCGCCTTCTGATCACTCGATCAAGGCAATCGACAGGTTTGGTCAAAATCGCGTTTCTCAGGGTCTTTCAGCACCTGGAAATTCCGATGATTTGTAATAAGCAGGCCAGCGATCAAACGATCGGCTTTATCAACAGACTACAACATGCGAGGTACGAGCATGCCGTTGTAGTGTCTGTCTAGGAGAGACTAATCGGTAACCGATCTCTTTATGATTTGGATTAGGTCTCTCTGAGACAGTAGCTGAACCTTTAAGAGTATAGCATCATGCTTCAGCCAATAGACGCCGGGGGCGCTTAGATAACAGGCACCCGATAAACGCAACCCCCAAAAAAGGAAGGCGTGATCCGGCTAGGCAACAGCAAAATATTCGTAAAACATGGGGGGTCTTAATTTACTGCTAGTTGAACAGTTGTAAATCAATTCGTTCATGTAAACTTTCTACCCACCACTTTGCTAATACTCACAATCAGAAAAGTCTCGTCTGGCCCTGGATATGAAACGCAAGCCATGGGAGCAGTTGGGTGGGGTTTCAAACATTTCGAGCAGTTATTCTATCGACTATCAGCACAGCAATGGCCTCAATATTTTTTTCCTGCCATATTTGACGAAATTCGCGGTGTGGGCCGCATGGCGCTCCTCCGACCCCGCAAGGCCCAGTAGGCTTCCAGCGTGTGGAAGAGCTGCTGTGCCGACGCCTTTCCCACGCCTGCTCACTCATCTAGCGGTGCTCCCCCGCGTGCGCGCCACTCCGCATGGGGTAATTTCATATAGCCGCCTTGCTGATGCCGAAGTACAGAAAATATTGTACAACTTGATCTGTTGGTGGTTAATTTTCTGTGGGTCTCTCATAGCACTCCATGCCCACAAACTTGATTCCACCGAGAAAGCCGTACCCCTTCCACTTCTGAATGAGGTCGAAGAAAAATACTCTTGTGGAGTCGGAACTGCCCAAATACAGAAAATTTTACACAACTTGAGTCGCCGGTGGTTAAATTTTCTGTGGGTCTCTCAGAGTACTCATTCAATGCCCACGAACTTGATTCCACTGAGAAATTTGTACCCGTTCCACTTTTGAACAAGGACAAAGCAAAATACTCTGAACCGCCCAAATACCGAAAATTTTACACAACTTGAGTCGCCGGTGGTTAAATTTTCTGTGAGTCTCTCAGAGTACTCATTTCATGCCCACGGACTTGATTCCACCGAGAAATTCGTACTCATTCCACTTTTCAACGAGGCCAAAGCAAAATACTCTTATGGAGTCATTTTCGATGCTGAAAACCCGGAGGAACCTCCAAAATTTCTGCGAAACCGTCCGCATAGGGATCGGACATCGAACGCAATTCCTCACTTCCGTTGCTGCGTGGGATCAGACATGCCGGTCTTTTTCGACGATTTCGTCCGCATAGTGATCGGATATTTTGCCTTTTTCAGGCCAAATTCGTCCGCATAAGGATCGAACCTCATAAGGCATATGCCACTTGCCTATGTGGAGTCATTCCGTCCCAACGGATCCTATGACGGTCGTCCGCCGCGAGGAGGGCATGGAAGGGGGAATGGAGGAGGATGAGGAGGAGAACATACCCTTGGTCTGTTCACAACACAATGAAAACAATAATCTTAGGTCGCTCCAGTTGTCCGTTTTGGTGGCCGGACTGCTATCTGCAAAGCATCTCTACGCACTCAGCCAGTATTCAACCATTTCGAAATTTTAGAACTTCGGACATCGATGCGACAGCGCACTGACCACGCATTCTCAGCATTTCTTGATTCAATTGGAGATGACTATCTGAACAACTCCGTTGACCTCGCTCACCTGCGCCATACACAATTCATCGAAGAATTCATTAACTTTGTCTTTCCATACGCCATTCTTGCCGACCCTGCGGTATGCACTTTACGGGCCATCCTAAGCCCTTTCAATGCATTTGTGGACGAGTTCAATGCGGCAATACTTGAAAAAATGCCGGGGGAAACACATTGGTATATTAGCAGCGACTCCATCGAGGATGATTACGGTTCTTACGAAGCAGTTTTTTCTGACCCCGAATTTTGAATTCTCTCCAAGAACCAGGTATACCGCCCCATGAATTGATTTTCAAGAATGGAGCAATCTGCAGACTCACGCGGAATTTTGATGCTTCTCGAGGTTTAACGAAGAACACGCGGGTTATCCTTCGCAATCTATTGCGCCATTTCGTTGAAGTTGAAACAATCTCCTCGCTCGTGGCCGGAGCGGTTGTGAACCCGGTATGTCACCTTTGATATCTTGAACAATGCTAATAAACCCACGAATTATAGATACGGCTTCATATTCCTCGAATCAATTGCCACTTTCAGCCCCATGGGCTTGACTTTACAGTTTACCCAAAGCAAATACCTCTTGCTCTCTGTTATGCGACCACCTTCAATGGTTGCCAAGGTCTGACGGTTCAAAAATTGGGCCTTGACTTGTGCAGAGAGGTGTTCTCGCATGGCCAACTTTACTCCGCAATGACTCGGGTCCCGGGCTCTCAAAATGTTTTAATCCTAAAATATGAAGGAGATTTGTTTACACGTACCACGAATATCGTCTGGGAAGAGCTTCTTTTGGATACACTTCCACAACAGTAATATAAGGTGAAGCTGAAAAGGTAGTGTACAGATATTGTACAGTCTCAGTTTTGGGGGGGTGGAACATGCTACACAGTCACCTTGATGAAGCAGCCGTGATTTATATGTCATTTTCATTGACTACTGGTCCCGACTCCAGTGCGATAGTTTGAATAAAGATTTTGTTGCCATCGTGGCCTTGGAATAATTGTTCCTTATATTCCCAGCGGCGTACGTATACCGCCGGTAAAGAAAGGAAATCCGCGAACAACCAAAAAGCGACGCAAGGGAGGTTCGAACCTGCGCCGACATCAAAACAAGGAAGTAGGACAATCAGCTGTTCCAACTAGAGCAAGGGACCATTGTCCTCACACAATACATGACTATCCGATTGCGTAGTTTTTGAACATCTCGATATCCACTTCGTCAGTTTCGACCCCGCCTTCACTGTCTGTCGCGCGGGCCGTCGCAGGGGGCGCCGCTGTTGTTACTAGCGGGTAGCTCACTGACAGTGAGGGCTCCAGGACCTGCCCGTGGCTCTCCGTCGTTCGTGGACCGCCCGCCTGGGCTGCGTAGCTTCTACGTGCTCGTCCCGCCCGCGCCGCCGTATGTCAAAGCGGCGGCGCTGAAGCGGCGTGCTCTCTGTCTCAATATGAACCCGCCATTGAAAGGAGGGCCTCTGGACTTCAAGGCACCAGGTCGGCAGTGTGCGACCCACCTACCTACACCTTAGACCAATGCAAGACCTGTAAGAAAATTGGGCACAATAGTAGAACATGCCGGATGTATGCGTTGACGGCTAACCGAGAAACAGCTTCATAAAGCCCTTGAGCTTATTTGCAACCAATCAAAAAAATACATTTTTCTATATACATCGTAGTTCGTTTCTGAAGATAAGCGAAAGTATCGATTCGGCCACGCGAAAACGAGAGGGGTCGAAATTCAGATCAGGCTGCAACAGCCGCTGGATCTGAAATGCGAGGTGTGGGGAAAGAGCTACGCGCCCTGCCGCTTGGTCGCTGTGGGCGCTGGAGCTAGAGACGAGTCAAAAACGTCCGGTGGTCAGCGAGGACAAGCCCGGTGCGTTTTTCCACGTCTCTGAGCGGGAGAGGCTCTGTCCGAGCAACTTGTCTGTTGGTCGTGCATTCATACAACTTTAGGTTCTATTTATGACGGTTAGGTTTGTCGTTAGGCTTGGAGGTTATGATTGGCAGCTAGTGTGAGGGTCAGGAGCATTGTAATGCTGCTGAAGAAGACATTTATTTGAATTGATGACGGCACTTTGATGCGAAGACCTCACTCAATCGTGCATGTTGAAACTCTAAATTTGTGGTGAGGGGAAGACCCGAAGGTTCGCGTTATATCCTGCACCCAGACTTCTTGATTGAGCGGCTGGGTTGTGCAACACCACACAAAAGTGGCCGCGTGCATTATTTTTCATCCCCACTGTATGAAACGCTGGACGGCAGATCTGAATTTTTCGCCACGCGGCGTGATTCCGAGCCCTATGGCTCGCTTTATGCGGCTATTCCTTGCGGTGCAAAGGAGGGAATGGTTGTACATTCATTCGCTAACAGCGGCGTTACAGCTTGAGCGGAAAAGCGGAGTATCGATGGCCGGGATTCGAGTTGAGCATGTATGAATTGAAAGTATGACACGAGTGACCACCGTGACGGGATATCAGGCCTAGCAAAGGTGTCGATGGCCAGGGAGCTCGAGTATTCGGGGATCTCGGCGTAGTATAGGTGCAGAATGCAAAGCCATTGTTTATTTTACCAGTAAGTGTCTGTCAACTTTGAGACTGTGACCGTGACTACGACCCGTCCTTGTCATCAACCCCATTCATAGCTAGCGTCTGGCAATCTGCGTCTGGCCTATGCGCGACGTCGTCGAAAACACTTTTGTGCCGCTTCCCCACGGACTCTGAGCCTCACGCTCAGTCGTTGGGTGGGTGTGGCGCATACCTGGTCGCGCCGGTCGGACAACATTGTCCGAGGATCTGGTCAGGTGTAGTACCGACTGTGGCGCCTCTGGGGCCTCAGTATCTCACCAAGTAACAGTGGGCGGCCCTAGCTGGTGAACACCTTGGGTGTTGCGTAGAGAGCGTGGGCTGTGTCGTGCGGCGAGCCCAATTGCTTCTTTTGCTTTTTTCCTTGGCCATAACTATCATTTCAGCGGCAACGCCCTTGGAGCTCGATGCACGACTTACGGACCCTTGTGCTCTCTCCGAAAAGGTGCATATGTGTTCCTCCAAAATGCCGTCTCCCTGCCTTCATCCATCAGGTCCTTTCAGAGTGTTTCAAAACCATCACTTTGGCTTTAGAAAGCTGATTCAAACCCAGGGAATGGCGACACAGGCTGCAAATGCGTCCCTGGCAACGATTCTCTCGAATGGTGATTAGAATAGTATGGCTCGTGTTACACCTCCAATACATGTTTATTTGATTCACGGAATGCCAGAAATGTCGGAAGCAATATTTGAATGACTGCTCGGATTTAGGATGCTCATCAGGCCGCCGCATGTCAGTGGAAAAGCACTGCGTTTTTAGCTTCTTGAGGTTTGTGAGCTGATGACCTACAAAGAGATGAATCCTGGTTGGATCTTGGGTAAACGACTTACTCATCAATATGTCCCCGTGCGCGAAAATTTTGGAGGCTCCGATTGCATCTTCTAGACAGGAGTTCAGCTCCTCATGATCCAGCCAACGGACAGCCAGGAGCTTGATGACGCTGCACGCCATCATCCATAGGGTCTACGAATCATCACACAGTAAACGATCCAACCGGAATTGGAGAAGGGGAGAATGCACGCTCATCATCGGATTCAGGTAGTTAAACTGTTGGAGAGTTGTGATATAAGCCCCGAAGCAGAACATATAGCGCGCAGCCGCAACGCACTTCTGCCTTGAGGTGGCATCAGAATTCCTGTAAATACCATGTAGTCTGATCGTAGCGGCATCGAGGAGCGAACTGAAGTTCTATTTACGCCGTACCTGCTATGGGCGGTGCTCCCTCCCATCAAGGTATCCTGATCCTGTCTTGTTAAAAAAGAAAGGAGAAATAGAGATACAGAGAAGGCGGCAAAGTTAGCACTCGATCGCACAAGTCTGTGGAAACATAGACACCAATATTAATCCTGTACGTGGACACCGAGCGACGACCATACCTTTCTGATTACAGACCCAGCGATAGCCCAAATCAAGCGACAGTCTGAACAAACGGCGGTGTTGGCCAAAGATAGTCTCGTGTTCGGGTGGGCTTCCAGACTTACAAACACGTTTGCGGAGATTCTGAAGATGAAGGCGGACCTGACGAGTGGTCCAACTACACTAGGGAACAGATAAAATCTTCCAGTTGAATTACGGTCATCCCTCCACACGTAAGCACCTACAACCGACATCTTCTACGGTTGTGCCCCATTTTCTTACAGTTTCCGCATTTGTCTAAGGTGTAGGTACGTGAGCTCAGGACCTCTTGAATGGGCCAGACGCACATTGTCTTTCGCCGGATTCGTCGGAGTTCAAAGGGCCTGAAGCTAGGGCTGATGGCTTCCTACCAAACCCCCTCCGCCACGCAGCCACGACATATGGCGGTGGGGGCGGGACGAGTACATAGAAGTCATGGAACCCAGCCTGGTCGCCCACAGGCGATGAAGAGTAGCGGCTAGACCTCACTAGTGGTGAGGTCGGCGCGGGAGTCAAAACCGCGACCGAAACTGCTGCTGACGGGATACTTGAGTCACTTGAAGGAGGCGCCCATGTAGCGAGCTGTCCTTGTGCGTGGGCAAAGTGTAGGTCCTTGTCATCCGTCGGAAACTGATGCGCCTTCCCAAGCGCCCGCAAAATGTCGCGCGCAAGGAACCGCTTGTCCGCGTCCTTGGGTGTCCGCGTCCTCAGAAGCGCCGGTATAGCAGGCGTAGCGTCATCTTGTGGGATGTCACCGCCTGCGCTTGTAGGGGGCACCCAGAAAACAAATTGCATTTGGCAAAATGCTCTGAAGGATGATGTCAGGAAGCAATCGGGCTGAATCTGAATGTCTCGTACTGCCTAACGACCCTGTAGAGCGTAGACCGTCAAGACTCAATGCAAAACTGTTAGCGCGTAGCGCTGGAAGCTGGAAGACTTCCGAAGAGTAAGTACTACGTGGCATTAGGGATCACATGGTGTGATTATGTACGCAGCCATAAAGAAGATATGCCGTCGTAAATGCTGACAAGCTTTAGGACCCTTGCCTCCGGCACGGCTTACTCGCTGCGCTCGCAGCCGTCCCTCCGGCGGGTCCATAGCTTGTTGGGGCTCTGCCCCAAACCCCGCTAAATCCTTGTTTCGCCGCAGACACGGCGGATACAGAGTCTGGGGGTTCGCCCGCACACGGCGGATTCCGAGTCGTGGGAACCGGCAGGGCGTGGGACCAAACCACGTGAATTTTCATGTGACTTTGGTGGCTGTGTCCATTGTGTTTTCAAGTATAGGATATTGCACATATACTGTTTGCGACAAAATTTGGTCGTTGCAACGCTTCACGGACGAGTCTGTTGAATATGAAATTCGGGACGCCTGTCCCAAACCTCGCAAAAAAGGCGAAATTTTCGAAAATTTGCTTGTCGGATGTCGAAATTTTGGGGGTGTTACGCACAATTGCAGCGGCTGCCGAATTCGAATTGTCGAAATGGAGTTTTTGGTCACGCATCACACCCCCTGTGGAATTGATCGAAATAGTACAGGACAGGAAATCACGGAAGCTCTCAATTTCAGGCCGACGATCACGCTGATACCGAAGATGAGGAGAATGGGATACAAGTGGAGCTCACTAATGCAGAGCGTGATAGACCAGAATCAGATGGAGACAGAGATATGCATTATGAATATCTGTCAGGACTTATAGCCGGGTAAAAAATGCAACCGCTCACAAGATGTTAGTAATGAGTTTCCCCGCTCCCTACCTTCACTGTTTTGGGCACTGGATTAGGCAGGCCGCTATATACGATGTTGATATGGGGTGAAATGGGCCACCAGCGGAGCACATCAATGCCTTCGGCGTCAAGCCACCCCTTTGCATGGTTGGATTGATGCTTTGAATCACCTCGAATTGCCGTCATAGAAGAAATCAATGGTCAAGCGGTGCAGATTATGGTTCTCGCCGTTGCCGAGAAGGTATTTGGAGAGGATATCAGCATAAATGAAACAGTCCATGATGCCCTCGATGCGATGAAGTTTTTCAACACGTGCCTGGTGACACACCCCCAGATTTTTTTGCTCCCCTTGCCATGCTTGATTTTATTTTTGGTCGATATGGGGTTATTTAGGTCTCCCTGACCCCTCCAACACCACTCCTAGCCATCAGAGTAAAACAATATTGAAATTGGGATCATCGGAAAATATTACTGCCCGCCAATCCTCTTCTGTCCAATAACAATGGTGTTTCCCCCGGTCATTTGGCTTCCTCCGTTGGCCTGCAGTAAGAGGAGGATTAGATTTATGGACATAGGCATTGAGGCTATGTTCTCTGAGGGCATTATACACAGTATCTACATGTACACGAGGGAAAAACTTCTGCTATAGGTCTGGTGCACTCTGGGTATGAACGAAAGAGAGTTTTGTAAGGTTGTGTGGACATACCTCTTGTCCAATTTGAAAGTGCAATACTTCTTTGGTACCTTGGAGTTGAGATCACGAGCTGGGCCATACCACGCGGTGATCCTAGATACCGTCAAGGGTGCAATATTCTCTTGTTCTGCAATCCACCGATTCGACATCCCCATGCCCTTTGGTGACACTATAGTGGCTTTCTGAGTGGCAGAAGTGTCGTAGATAATGAATAGAAAGTGTATGTGCAGTTAGAAGGCAGTGCGATGCGGCGTTGTGGTTTGAGATGGAAAGTCTGATGCTTTCCAAATGTGGAAAAGAATTGGATCACATGTGCGCGATGTTTACGTGATTTCTGTTCAATGGCGGCGTGTTTGGTCCCAACTTTTTACGGGTGAATAGGATGGATGCCTTGGGGTGTCCCTAATGCAGTATAGAATCTGGTTAATACATGTGTCTTTGTGGTGTAGCAGAGCTCCAAAAATTTTAAAGTAGGTGATCCAATACTTTTTTCGAGTCAGTGTAAGCTCACAACGGTGAAAAGGAGAAATTGTGACCAAAAAAGGATTTTTTTGGCCCCGCCCTACTTACCGCCGTTTGTGGAACTTAGGGCGCGGCCAAACCTTTCCAAGTTTTAAGCCATTTTGCTCAGAACGGCTGCCCTGAGCATAGATCTTGGCCGTTTCCTTTGAAAGTAAGCCCATTCGATTCGCGTTGTAAGTCCGGAGGGCCTGGCATATTAGACAGGTTGCGCAAAGCCGCATGCGGCTTTTGGCCGTTGTGCAAAGCCGCACGGGATTTATGTTCCATGTGAGTTAAATACCATTATTATGTCTCCAAACTAATATTCGGTGCCCAACATTTCTGCATCTGCGGTATAGTTCACTTTGTCCACCAGGAAAGCGCGGGAAAGCCATATTTTGACACGACACCAGGGATTGATGAGCCGCATTCAGCTGCGTTTTGGCCCGGTTCTGTGGACTCCACATGGCCAATATGATTCAGAGGGTTCCATACACTTGAATGGCATGCCTTCTACTTTCCAGGCCCCGAATTCATTTTTTCTTGCACGGCTCTGCACAATGGCCCAAAGCCGCATGCGGCCCGTGCGGCTTTTGCACAACCTGGCCGGCCTACCTGAGCGACCTTTTCGGGTACGACCATGCGCTGACCGTGTCCGATGGGGCGCCATTGGGCTCTTATCAGGCCATCAGCTGCTCCCTTCGAACATGACGCTCCAGCGAAATTTAACCGCCAGCGAACGGAGATAATGAATACACCAGAGTTGAGAAACCTCAGTGGGTATGGATTCTTCCCAGAATTCATTCAGTTCATCAGAGCTGTTTTCTTCGGGAAGGACACGCCCCAGCTGCATTAAGCCACAGAAAGGCAAAAACTTCTGAGAGCGAGCAATAAATTGAAACAATCTGTTACACGTTCAAACATCATACCGCAACTCCTCTCCTTGAGCACCAGATCTATAAAGCGTTGATCAATCGATTCGTGTGTTTAGAGAGAATCAAGATAAACTCACGTGGAAGGCGAGCCAATCTAGAGCTTCAAGATGTTACGTCTTACCGGTAATAGCCAGCGCGATTCTACGCAAAACTGTCTCTTCAGATTTCCCGTTGCCACCCTCATCATTGAGCCTAGGACTTTGAAGCAAAATCGTGATTTCTTCCCTCGGTCGCCTATTTTAACTGTTTTCGACCTGCCCCGCCGAGATTTATTACATCGCAACCCAGATTCTCCCAGAAAATGGGTTTTCGGATGAATCTTTGGGTCCCGAAGTCGACCGATCCGGGCGATTTTTGTCCGCCTCTGACGTCGGTTTTTCGGTCGCCAGCCCCAATTTTTGTACAAGTTTAACCTAGGTTTGGGGCCTCAAAAACTCCGCGACCGGACCCGGCTTCCAAGGGTATAATCAGGGGTCCTTTCACTCGCTAAGCTATAGGGACTTTGATTGTCCGCGACTGTACAAGACTGAGGTGCGAGCGAAGCTGCCCACGGCGGAGCGTATAGTGCATGAGACAGGAAAAGAAACGTCCGTTATTGGGCATGCAATGTACAGTTTGGGGATTGTTTTCAGGTTTCGACGCTTGTTGGGTCGCCAAGAGATCTCTCAAAACCACCTACTCTGACCGCCCTAATATTGAGTTAACATCCAGTTGAACCGGTTAGCCTCGCCGCCAGCCTGAGAGGAAGACAAGTCCATTGTTTTCATGAGCTTCCACAAGCATTTACATTGGAAACTCCATGTTTCCCTAGGTAGGAAAAAAAGGAGTCACAATTCATTATCCAGGTCGAGAATTCAGGGCTGTATTGAGGAGACAAACATTACCCTAAATGAGGTGCATTGGTATATTTAGCAGGTGATATTCGAGATTCAATGTCACTTGCATGCCCGTCGGGTAGACTCGTGACCAGTCTGCACTACGGCAAATCTGAGTGCAAGCACTATGCCGTGGGTAGACTCGTGACCAGTCTGCTGCCTACGGCATAGTGCTTGCACTCAGATTTGCCGTAGTGCAGACTGGTCACGAGTCTACCCGTCGGGATGAGTCAGTCCAACACCACCGGCCCTTGCCCAAACTTGGCATCCGGAATTTTATTCAAGATAGAAAGGGTGCTGCATTTTTAAACAGCTCCTGGGGTGCCAAATATAATAATTCTAAATAAATTACTGCCCTTTACAAAATTTAGGGCACGGCCATTTTTTTTTTTCCATTTTGAACTGTTTTGGGCAAATCGGGCGCCCTGAGCTCAATTCGCGGCGCATTATGTCGAGAGTAGAACCAGAAGAGTTGCATTAGGGGTGCTCAATTCTTGGCTCGTCCCGCCCGTCTCGTCCCAAATCAATTGAATATTTGCTCCAAACAAACAAACTTCAAACTCCGCCACGTTGCGGGGCAACCTCTCGCTGTTTACTACCTCTAGTATGCTGCTCAAGCGTTAAAACTGATCGGTAATATTCAATTAATTTGGGACGGGACGGGCGGGACGAGCCAAGAATTGAGCACCCCTATTGAGATTCTGCAGGGCATGACACCTTACGACATTTTCTGAGCACCCAGCATTAGCGATACTGCTTCAATTGCCCTAAATTTTTGATATGATGTATTTGGAGGTATTGCAGAGAGCATGAAGTACCGGGATAGTACAGATTGAATGATATAGATGTACACTAACTGACTAAAAGAAATGCCACATGGTTCAACTGGTCATATCTCAACATTGAGTGCATATTTCTTGATAAACCAAGACGTCAGATTGTATAGAGAGACCTTCTAGACGTATTTGTACTATTGCAGGGAATGAATAAATTTCAATGCAGCATTGAGATATTGAAAGCAGACTGAGATCGGGATTCCTTAGTATCACCACAAATCCACCCTTTCTCGGTCCCAGACCCAGTTACTTTACGCGGGAGGGAGACCGTTGAGGCATGGTTAGGTGGATACGCAGCGAATTGAGTGCCCTCAATCGCGAGCTTGACTCGTTCGCCGCCAGGTTCAGGGCGAGTGCGATATGCACGAGTAGCTAATTTGGTACTTACCGCTCTTTTCAGACCAACCGCTTGGTAGACCTCGTGATTACGCACAGCAAGACCACAGCGACGCTGGACAAGGTTTATGAAAAAGCGTCAGTCGCATCTGTATATCGTATTTCGTCAAAGTTGACTTGAATTCAGCCTCAAAGACAAACTTCAGGAATGGCTGCAATTCCCTCCTGACATGACGGAGAAGCATCACACAATCCAGGAGCTTCATAAGGAAGGCACTGGGCGTTGGCTGTTTGACGGTGACCAGTTCGTCGAATGGCAAAACTATCCCGGATATCTATGGATTCAGGGCCAATGTAAGCTTCTTACTTTTCCTCCATCAAATCCTCTAATTCGATAGTAGCCGGTACTGGGAAGAGTGTACTCAGGTGATGGTCCATCGCCACTATAGTCTCCAGGATTTTCTTATGACATTGATCGAATCAACAGCTCTGCAGTGATCAGAAGCTCTTCGACGATCAACAGCTATTCGTGCACTTAGGAAAAACCAAGTCTTCCGCTGTGGCGTACTTTTACTTCGACTTCAGGGACGAGAAGAGGCAATCCGTGGACATTGCCCTCCGACGCATCATTCTGCAGCTTTCCGCTCAATCTCCCGATCCTTATGGAGCTCTCGACCGGCAGTACATGTTATCGAAGGGCCAGGTCCTCCCAACCTATCGCGATCTCTTGGAGGTCCTTCAAGAGCTACTCGCGAACGTCGCTCATACTTATATCGTTCTGGACGTACTCGACGAGTGTAAGGAAGCAGATCAAGTGCGCCTTTTGGAGCTTATTTCAACGCTCCGAAGTTGGACCGACCGCTCTATCGGTGACACTAGCTTGATGCGCGGGGCGGGAACGGGGTCGGGGGCGGCGGTGCCAGGAAAGGAAAGTGAGCCAGGATTGAAAGATGGAAGCGAGAGGAACCCCAGAGGATGTTATGTCGGGATATGGGCGAGAGAGGAAGAAATTGAGGCAAATGCCAAGAAAAATGGGTAGGAAGGGGAGGTGAGGTGAGGGACAGGAATAGCGAAAGAAATCGGAGGGAACTTGTGGGGACGACGGGGAAATACGAGAAAATGTGGAGGATGACGGGATACAACGGCGAGGCGGCCCACCTCTAATGCCCTCATAGTGCCCCATCTACTGTCATCCACACCACCTCCAAAAGCCGAGTTTCCCTTCATTGAAGTACGATGGCCAAAAATGAGAAGCAAGCAGCAAGGCATATAAAACAGGATGGATGGCAGGGAATATTGCGGCGTCAGAATGGGTGTGTACGTAGCGCGGCATATCGATGAAGGGATCGGCGACCACTGCACGGTCGCGGACGGGAGGGGAGGAAATGGAGGAAATGAGAGAGTGGGCGAGGAGGAGAAGGGGCGGGAGGTCATGGAGGTCATGGAGGTCCAATGAAAGGTGAAATTGATCCGCTGATGAGCATCACCTGTCGCTGATCACGGAATATCCCGATCCAATCCCGATCCGTCGACTTCCGAACGGATTTATTTTGTTTCCGCGAGCACAGCCTACAAATCATATTTGTTGTCTCGGAATCAATATTGTTCCGACGCCTCCCCCTAATTCGTATAGCCTCAAGGGCTTCCCCTTTACTCCTTTATTGTCTTACCCACTGTATATATTGCACCCTGTATATTACTTTACACAGTTTTTTAATGTTATTCTTTCGCCTCCAATCACGTATGCCGCCGTGAGTCCTCGTCGTTGGTCATGCTTGCCTCTGTTCACACCTTTTTATTGTCCCTCGTCATCCACTTCGTATTCCTCGCGCTATGTTTTATCATCCCCATCTCTGCTCGCCATCTCGCTGCGAATATACCGCATTCCCCTCTCCATCCCTTTCCCCCCATCTCCTACCAGTCAAGCTCTGAGCTTGGATTGGCCCACTCGCACAAATTTAGTCTTACGGTCCTCGGAGTTTTGAGCCTGGTATTTTATTTATCAGCTCGCGCTCTCAGACGCACCGTCAGCGTATCACCGCCTCATCCCTAATCGGGACTTAATCTCGGCACATCGGCATCATTTCAAAGCCCGCAAAACATCTGTTTGCTCAAATGTCAGCCAGCGTCGCCGCTTCTTCTCTTCCACCACCATTTCCCTGCTCGCCGCCAGCCTCGCCCACTCCTCCTCTCTGTTTTCTTTCGCCCCTAGGCCCCGCAATGGTCGACGCTTGATGGACTTTCCATCCCGAGGTGCGTAAAGCCTGTACTTGGGACGTTGGTATGGCAATGCGCATACCGGCGTCCTCCAGGTTCCTAGTTTCGAGGTTCATCAGACAGAGTACGGGGTTTCAATCAATTACAATCGCGGCTCATCTGTCAAACTGTGGTACTCTCTCATTGGCTTCCTGGGCGTTCTCAGGGCCCGTTCGAATTTCAGACGGTAATCGATGCAAGAAATCAGCGCATATCCTAATCAGCTAGAAATGAACGGAAGTGATCCTTCTTTGCTGCGAGTCAGTGTCGTTCATGCACGTCATATAAGGTTTCCGAATAGATGCATGAGCGGCAACTCCCTTCCAGCTGCCATGGGACACGACCGGAACCAGCATCTTTCAGACCTTGTCCTTTTAAGCTCGAGCAATTCTTACGCATAAAGCGATGCAGATACTTGTCAGTTGTCCCTCGCTCGTTCGCTACCTTATTCAAACTCGATGCTGAAGACCTGATTGTGCGTGGTGCGCACCTGCCTCCATTTCGGCACGCGCAAGTGAAGCCGAGTCCCTGTTGATTTCCGGGTCAGGTTGTTCATTGAGATATATACTGTTTTTTCTCTGCCGCACTCAAGTAACCATCCCTTCCGCCAATTCAAAACAGAAGCGTACAAGGCTGCCGCTGGTGAGTTCCAATTCACCAGTTTATTTAACCCACCGCTTTAAAATTACTTACCACCTACTAGTGTTGGGCAGACCGGCCCAAACTGATCGTCCCACAAGTCAAGTGGAGACCCAGTTGCATTTTGGTGTAGGTCTTAGGACGGGATATAAGATTTACGGCGGCATTCGCCGGCCGCTCCCTGCATCCACGATAATTTCCTCGGGCGTAGAATTCCAGGGTTTGTCGGCAGATGCAAATCTATTCGCGTTGCGATATTTGATGCAAAATTAAAGGTCTCGATTCCAGACATGATAGCGCACGCAACACAATACATAACTCGCAGATGGGATAGCAAGGGATTAGGTCAGTATTTTTTTGGCCGCTCAAATGCCCGGCTGACACGGATTCTGCTCGTCTCGTGAACTTAGTGTGCGATTCCACTCAACTCGAAATGAAGATCTGATGGGAGGTTTATTTTGCTCTCCGCTATTGGGGCTAAATCATAACTATTTTGGACCTGGTAGTACGGTGCTCACCTGCCTTCATTGTGAGGGATAGTTCGATTCGGCCCTCAGGTCTTGACTCCGCATTTTTGTTCCCTGAGGTTCGAAATAAGATTTGGATTTCCTGACTCAGCACCCTAGCTGAATACTGTTTGGTTAGTTGAAAACCCGTTATTAACCAACTAGATACTCGGCCACCCGGGCTAGTTGGCCACCTGAGAAATATCTGGCGGGAGACACAAACCCGAGCCTATGGCGGTCAAAATGCACATTTAATGTGCCGCAACTTTTTTTTTCCATTTTTAACTTGCCGCAACTTTTTTGGTCATTATAATGCCCCTGGCGTAAGGTTCAGACCCTGTAGGGAAGTTCAAAATAGTTGCGGCATAATCGCTCTTGCCGCAACTTTTTTTTTATGCCAAAAATTGTTTCCACGGGAAATTCATCTAGTCGCATTGGAAATGATATGAGTATGGGTCATTCAACCCTGCCTCCATTTCCTGCAGTTGCAATTTGCTGACCCAAACGGGAGGTATATGGACTCTGTATCTTTCCATTAAAGCAATAAAAATTTTGGTGAAGAAAAAAAAAGTTGCGGCACCTTGAAAAGAAAAAAAGTTGCGGCATTCAAAAAAAAAGTTGCGGCAGGTTGATTTCTGCCGCAACATTTTTCATTGTCTGAGAAGAACTCAAAAGTTGGACACAAAAGGATCAAAAAAAGATGCGGAAAGGTCAACTTTTGAAAAAAAAGTTGCGGCAGAATAAATGTGCATTTTGACCGCCATACCCTTCAGCTTTAGCTTTGGGCTGGATTCGGACCCGTTAGGTGTCCATTTCCACGACTTTTTGACGAGGTTGGGCGCTTCTGCGCTGTTGTCGGCGAGAATCACGAACCGATTGACGGCTTGAAAAGCATTAAGTGGGGCTGAAAACGAAACAAAAGGAACGGAAACGTCGGAGTAAAACAAGGCGGTCAAGTATCAGACTTCCGACTGAAGACCGAGGACTGGGAGCAGCTCATTAAGATGCGCGAAGTTCTTCAGGTACATAACACTGTCAATATATACTTACCGATAATTGAATAGATATTAATATCCTTTGGTGCATAGGAACCTGTCAATATTCAGCAATCATTCTCTAGCTCAAAATATCCTACCATTGTGGCAGAGCCGTATGGCCGACGTGTGGAATTCAACCACACGTTGGTTTCGGTTCTAAAACGGCTTAGGTTTTATTTTTACGTACGTCATTGTTTGTATCGTAAATACGCACCCACGGTGCCACATCATTACATACCTTGTCTTCTCCGCTCATCGTGCGCGCCAGTGCGGCTTAGTGGCCGAATCCTGTGTCATCCCGTGTTCACCCTCGCTCTACGTAACGTCCTCTGTACGCACTCGGCGTGCGAAACCCCTCGGCATTACGGATTCACTCGGAATCTGTCTCGTGGTAGTTTTTACGACTAGCGATACCTTCTCGTGCTCTCAACTTTGATACCCTACCAGCAGTCTAATCGTCCTCGCGCATATTCCTTTCTCACCACTCTAAAAACCTCCGGCCACCGACCCATTTCCTCAACCTGCATCCCGGGCGTTTAGCTCTTCTACACCATTTGGCATACACTTCCGCTGCTCGAGGCTTTGCTGGCGACGTGGACCAATCTGACTGCCACTGAAAAATTCAAAGGTATGCGAGAGTCAATCAACGCTGGGCTCGACAATCTCGAGAAGCGGTACTGCAACATCGATGATACCGACGTCTACTTTATTTGTCTCATTCACTCGAGTTGATTTTCATGTTGCATCGGCATTGGACCCGAACTTTAAAACCGCGTATGCAGAGGAGTCTTGGAATTCCTTTGACTTTGAAGAAGGCATGACCACGTTTGAGGCCGTGGTGCAGTTCCCGGTTCAATTTGTGATCATCACAATGTTATACTCTTCCATCTCTACGACAATAAATTCCTCACCAACATGGAGTCCATGCTTAAAAAGGGGATGACGGCCCACGAAGCGGGCCGTCAACCGCTTGTGGTTCTTAACCATGTAGCAAGTAGAGTTTGTCGGTGGAGTCAACCTCACGCTGTAACCATTGTAATGCCAAACTCTCCACGAACTTTGCATACTCCTCGATGCTCTTGGGAGTGGCGTTTTCAATTACTGGAGGTGGGCATTCGAATGGCAACTTGGATGCTGCTGTACATAAATCTCCAAACCAGGACTTCTTCTTACGACGTGTAAGTTCAATTGAACTTTTCAGGCACACATGCGTAAGTACCGGTACTTTGGGGCTGAGGAGATATTGAAGATACGTAACACCAAGTAGCGTCTGACTCGCAGAGGCATGATCCCGGTTTCGGTGAATAGGGGTGCGAGCATTGAGTGGGAGTATACATTCAAAATTTACCTGAGAAAATTGACTTGAACCTCGCACAATTCTTTGACATGGTTGTCCTCGCTATCAGGTGAAACCTCGCATCCGTGAATGAGATGGCAGTCCACGCGGGCCATATAAAGTTGTTTGTATTCCTTCGGGGTCAGGCGGCCAGTTGAATCTTCCAGTCCCATAATTCGATGCGCGCAGTACCGAGCTGTGCTTGCTTTCTCCTTATAATGGGATTCAAACATATTGCGAGTATCAGTACGAATCTGAACACCCACATATTTCTCGTGGGTGGTAAGGTTCAGGACAGTGCTGCCTAGATGAAACGGGGGGGGGCGGCTGCGGTACGGGACCAAAAATCATAATCACTGTCTTGATCATGTTGATTACAATGAAGTTTTTGGAGCACCATACAGACAGTGAGTACAGTTTGCACTGCAGGCCAGCAGCCGAGAGCGAGATGAGAAGGATATCATCTGCCTGGGCCATTATGGCAATTCTAACCTCGCATAGAATAGGGTCATCTGAGTCTGGAACCATAACTAAATCAGCCATGAAAAGGTTCCAAAGAACTGGAGATGCTGGATCGCCGGTAAGTAGGCCAATAAATGCCTTGAATTCGGCCGAGTTCATATCTCCGTGACGAACATAATATTCCATGCGACGGTATAACATGCGCAACCAGTCGAAGATTTTGCCACCCATACCCATTCGTAGCAGCTTAAGCCATAAAGTGGGATGATCAGTTGAGGGGAAAGCATTAGTAGCATCGACAGCGGCGACGTAAACGGTAAAGCCGTTGGCGCGAGCCCATTCTTTGACACAACGGAGAATAAACGGATTGTTGTTTGTCCGGTAACCGGCTCTGAATCCGTTTTGATAGTCTGGTATGTGTCCTCGTGCTTCGGCCCATTCAGTGATTCACAGGTGGATTAGGAGTGTCAAAACCTTCAAGACACAGCTTTCTAGTGCAATAATTCTGTAGCTGTCCGGAATCGAGGCGAGCTTCCCTTTTTTCAACAATCCAATTATGGCTGTTCTGAACCATATGCTTGGCCCGTCTTGTTTGCGAATACATTCATTGCAGAGGAATAGCAAGTCATCGTTCGGAATTTCTAGTATTTCCGCGTAGAGAATTGCATCTTCTCCCGATCCGCTATCCAGAGAATGTGTTCTGATGTGGTCCTTAATTGACTCAATATTGGCCTCTGTCCACGGCGCTGAAAAGAACCCCTCGGGTGTTATGTCTTCAGTTGAATCTGGGATCATTTCCGCGAGAAGATTGTTCATCGTATGTTCGGCGGTATTGAAAGATTGAGGCATAATTTTTGGAGGGTTCAGTCGCGATTCAAAGATCTCTTTCAGATCATTCGCAGATACGGAAACAGGAATCGGTGCTGGGTCCGAGAGGCGTTTGACCTGCTTCCAGAACGCGCCTGTAGACGGGGCTTCCATTATACTCTTCCGGTTACGTTCTTTGATATCGTTTGACCGTTCGCGGCCCCTGTGTGCAGCAGGGTAAGGAGTACGGCTATTTATTGCCTTCTCTTCGTTTGAAGTCAGAGAGTCGTTGGGAATATTCGCAGACACTTTTGGCATGGAAATGGTAGAAGCAGTTTCGGCCTCTTCTTTTTCTTTCAAGTTTTCTGGTTGGGGTACAAGTGTTTCTGCCTCTGGTGTCGGTACACGAGGCAGGTTGCATGCAATATCGGCGAGTTTGATAGCCTCTTGTAGGTGACCATTGTTGCAATCTTTTTTGAGGTGCATGAAGCGCATTGGAGCAGCTCGTATGATTATCCACTGAAATATCAGCTTGAGGATCACTGTAAACAGTAAAAGCACTATATATTATTATTAGTACCTAGGCACTAATTTACTGATTTCGGCACTAATATGCAGTGCTTTGGGAATAAGTACTTTCAGGGCTACTTTAAATTAGTACCTTGCAGGTACTAATTCCAAAAGTACTAGATATCAGTGCGCAGCTCTTTTTAGCTCGGGTAACTGATCTTTCCACACAGTTGATGCCCGTGTGTGGCGATGCACTCGGCTATCACCGGAAATCAGGCCTTATTTGGTCGTCATTCTTGACTTTTACTTCGGCCTCGAATTACTCACTCCTGCATTCTCAGCCACCTCTGGTAGCCTCGTACCATCCAACGTCTCTGGATCTAGGTCTCTCTTTGTCATAAAGGTCCCCTCACTGCTCAGCACTGTGACAAGCTGTATCGCAGTCTCGGACGCGCTCTTGTCTTGGTCCCTTGGATCCGAGTCAGTGCTGCCTGCCGTGTGTTTCACGTCGGTCTCCCTCATGATCTGCATGTCAAATGATATTTACGGATAAATTTCATCACCAGAGCCTTCCGCCACCATGGGAAAACCTTCGAAAAAGAAAATCTGTCATTGTAAACCCACTTGCAGCAAGCGGCTCGCAAAGAGCACTCGCCGCCGCCATTATAAGAGGGAGAATCCTGAAGAGCAGCTGCCCTCCGAATCTGAGTCCTCCTTCGATGTTGAAATGAGTGGCCCCAACCCATCTTCCTCTCAGATTCCCGAATCTATGTCGTCGGCTTCGTCGGCTTCTGATGAAATTCACCCTATGGATCTCGATGAACTGCCCCTCAATGACGACAAACATTCCGATATTTCGCTCAGTGATGACAGTATGGATGTGGAATCGGATTGCGAGTCTGATTCTGTCCAAGGATCCGACGACTCTAGTATTATTTCGGAAGATGATGAAGAATGGATCCACTTTGATGAAGATATAGAGCACGACAGACCAAAATCCCTGGCTGAGATGCAAAAGGAGCTCGATGAGATGCTCTTTGCGGAGGAGGAGGAGGAGCTCTGGGAAATACGTATGTTCATTATTTGTCAGGCTGGTGCACTATGCTAAATACAAATCCAGGGAATGATATTTTAACAGAACAAGATCGTGACAATATCCGCGCGTTCAAGTTGGTCCTCCTTTCAAAGATGCCCGTGTTGCCTTTAGGCATATGCGGCACGCCTTTAGCCACAAGATGGATATAAGCTCGCATTGGGTAATGATTCATCGCATTGCGATTTTGACTCGCGTAGAGCCGGTGTGGTATCACTGTTGCCCGAAGTCTTGCATTGCATACACGGCTCATTATGCCAATCTGTCTCAATGTCCCTTCTGCGAAGCACCCCGACTCACAGAGACCGGAAAAGCCCGTCGACTCTTTTGTTATTTACCCATCATCCCACGCCTCCAAGGATTTTTCAGCAATCCTAAGACTGTCGAAGGTCTCCTATATCGCCATAATTACCAGCATCGCCCAGACGAAATATCCGATGTCTTTGATGGGGAGCACTATCGCACCCTCTGCAAGACCAGGGTTACGGTCGATGGCCAAGAACTTTCCCATTGTTATTTCTCCGGAAAGAACGACATTGCCCTTGGAATTTGTCTTGATTCTTATCTCCTCTTCGATCGACGCCGCAAAGGACCCTCCGCTACACCCATACTCCTCCAGAATTATAACATTCGACCCGAGATTCGTACTCATTTGACGAGCCATCTCTCGACAGGCGTTATTCCGGGTCCACATGGCCCCAAAGACTATTACAGCTTCCTTGTTCCATTTGAAGAGGAGTGGTTCTCCTTGCCATTGGCATACCAACATACGACTGCCTCTCGAAATCCGTGTTCGACCTGCATGCATATGCATTTATAGGCATGGGCGACATCATCGCGATCGAGAAAATGCTCAATCTCAAGGGCCACAACGGTTTTTGTCCCTGTCGGTCTTGCAAGATGAAAGGCGCCAGAAATGTCGCTGGTCGCGATACAATTTATTATTATCCTCTTCGGCATCCAGATGATCCTGGCCAGCCTCGACGATCCTGGAATCCCGAGAGACTTCCATTACGGAACACGGTGATTTCGTCAAGGTCTTCAACAAGCTCAATAAACTGAAAAAAGGGAAGCACAAAAAGGATCTGACTTTCCACGAAGGGATCAAAGGTCTACCTGCCCTCCGCCGTGTGGGCTGCCTCGATTTTGCACGGTCCTTTCCATGGGACATCATGCATCTCTTCTTCGAAAACATTGTCCGGATTCTCGTGAACCTGTGGAGCGGTAATTTCAAAGGTCTAGATGTCGGTGCTGAGGAGTACGAGATTGCCGCCGAAATTTGGGAGGAGATTTGGAAGGAGACCGCAGAAGCGGTGAAGGATATCCCGGCTCAATTCGTTAGGTCGATGGCTGACGGGCCTGGGAAATTCACAGCGGAATCCTGGTGCTTTTGGTTCACGTACTTGGCACCCATTTTGCTCAATGGCCGCTTCAAGCACAGAAAATACCACGACCATCTCTGTGATCTAACCAACATTATCAAGACCTGCATTGCATTTACAAATACTCGCACGCAAATCGAAGATCTCCGGGCCTGCATTAATACTTGGATCAAAACCTATGAGCAGTAAGCCTGATGTCAGTGTGGTTGAAATGTGGCTGAAAACCGCGCAGACTGTACTATCAATACGCCGAGGAGAGACTCTCAGCGTGCCCACTTACTATCCACGGCATGGTCCACATTCCCGACGATATTCTCTTTTGTGGTCCCAGCTGGACAACATGGACCTTTTGGATGGAAAGATATTGCGGATTTCTCAAAGGCGCCCTTCGTTCCAAGAAGTCTCCATGGGCAAATCTGAACAATATTACGCTATACCGTGCTTACCTTGAGCAATTGGATGCTCGGTTTGATCTCGCCGAAGAACTCTCATCTCCACAACATCGCACGAATGGTCTTTCATCGATGGAGGAAAGATTTGATGGATGTGAGTGTCCAGGCTTCACGAGTGAAGTCTCTCCCAGCTCATTCATCTGTAGATCCCCAAACCATTTTGCGGGTGCCATGTCGCAAGACCAACTGTCCCGATAAATCCCTGCGGCGCAAGATAGCGACATTTGTTGCAGCCCTTCTGGGTAAACGAATGAACGAGATCGAGCCGCGTCTTCCAGAAATAATGCCTATGTGGGGGAAAGTCCGGATCGTCGATGGTGACTTTATGTGCTGTACTTGGGCCACCGAGTCACGGAGCGAGAAGGGCAGAAATATGAGTTTTATTCGCGTAAGTGTTCTACTTTCTAAGTTGATTTATTCTATTTGATCATGGTTATAGTATGAGAGCGAGGTTACAGATCCGGAGCATCCCGGGGAATGGGTCACTGCCATCTCGTATGGGCAGCTGAACCAAATTCTGATGTGCCAGTTGCCGGCCGACAAGCGATTCTGGGGAAGGTTTGCAGGCAAGGTAAGATTGCTCGCAGTCATAACACCATATAGGACGGGGGATTGGATGCTGCACTCGGAATTGTGTCCCACCAGCAGGCAAAGGCTTCAGTTGTTGTGGATATCCAGAGTGTTATGGCTGTTGTGGGGAGGATTCAAACTCGGGGAAATGGCATTTGATAGACCGCACTGGAGGGATGGTGCGACCCGAGTTCATTCCCTCCGAGATGGAAGAAGACGAGGAGGAAGAATCGATTCAGAGTAGCAGTTTATTTGTCCCATAATTCTTTTTTTTTTGACCGACTACTCCGGACACTCGGTATGAAGTTACTACCAATGAGTCCTTAAATGGGGTCTGCATTTTATTTCTTGGTGACTGTATTTGATGCATTTAACGACGAGTAATCATATTCAGGGTAATTTCATGTCGAATACCCGCATGAATCGTCGAAACCCACCCAAATGTTCACGGGTCTTCTCATGAACACATGGTTTAGCTTTTCTGCATCCTAAGTGTTGTTGTAAATATATATGAACTTCAATTTGAATCCTTCACATGTGTAAGCTGTTTGGAAACTATATTTGAGGGAGCTTCAACATGTTCTCCCTTGAATTCTGGATTTTCTTAACTCCATTGTCGCAATTCAGGCCAAAAAAATGTCTCGGGGAATAGCGGACATGATATATGGACATATAATTGCGATTAATTGATTTTTCCCCTACTGATTCTCCATTGCATTCATTTAATATTTAATACTGGGCGGCAAGTAGGCAGGTGGCGGTGCATGGGAAGATCAATGTGCAAACACGACCAACCAACACGCCCTCGTGTCGCGTCTCTCTTCCCTTGCTCTTCCATCCCCGCCTTTGCCTGTCATGCCTTCACGACCAAAAGAATCGCTCGCAGAGAAGGTACTCCGATTAGAGGCTGAGCTCAAAGTCAAGAACTCCCACATTGGTGCGTGTTTTAACAGCCGCTGACTCGGAGCGAGGTCTCATGAAATGGCTAGCTGCGTTGAGGACACCAAGCAAAAAACACCGCAAACTGATTCCGCGCCCAGAGGGGCAGTCTGGCCGTGCTGACGGATACAACCTTCAGGAAGCGATGGGTCTTAAGCGCCAGAAAGACCGGTTTTGTCGACTTTCAGTGCGTCTCTTGGCTATTTAGTGGATATATGCGCACTAAAACGTCATTTTCAGCGAATCTCGCGCTCCTATATGTTCAAGTACCTCAACCCCCACAAAACAATCCAGAAACAAGACCCAACACGGGTGGATAAAGTTATCAAGCTTGTATGTGCCTTTTGTGCAGACATGGTATTGCGTAACTTACAGGAGCATTAGGTGATGAAAAAATACACATTCTTTAGCCGCTTCCAAGGTGGTTGGCCGATTCGGGACCTTATGAAGAAAATGCTACAGAATTCCGTCAACAGCCTCAAGGCGGATCGGAGGGCGGAGGAGGATAGCAATTCGGAAGAGCAGGTTGTGGCTGCTCCCAAGAAGAAGTCGGCCGGTGGTAAATCCTCAAAATCTCAATCCGATTCAGAGAGCGATGACGACGAAGAACTCGACTGGATTAATGACGAAGGAGACAGCGACTTGGATGATGAGGGGAGTGATGATCAGGTGGTTGTCAAGAGGTCAGATAGTCGAAAGGTAAGTCAATCCGAGCGCATCCCAAATTTTAGCCAACAATTTTTGCAGTCCACCGGAAACATGAATGTAAATTCTCATGGTAACATCTTTCCCCAATTCACACCAATTGACGGCTTTCCAGAGTCAATCGAACAGGGGAACGAAGCGTGCGGTCTCACCTAATCATGAAGACGAGGATGAGCCCTCGAAGAAAAAGGTAGAGTCACCTGGGAGGGTATTCTGATCTGATTTTTTCATTCTTTCTTACAATAGAAGAAGGCAAGCCGGCCATCCCAACTCATTAAAAACAACTCACCTGCAGATCGGACAGGAATCAAAGTCCAAATCACAAAAAGAAAACAAAATTCCGCCAAAGGCAAGTGGATTATTGTCATCGGGTCGTTGGTGTTGATTCGGGTGCAGCACAAATCCTCCTCTAATCAAGATGAGGAACGCCCCAAGAAACGGGTATGCCTTTGGTTCAAATTCATCCCTGCATCTCATTTAGTCGATATGCAGGCTAAATTTACCACTGAAATTGCTTCGCCCCCAGTCCGTCGTGCTGTGAAGCTGGTCAGTGATCAGAATTTTCGGTACTCAACCCTGTAACTGAGATATTCGGGTAGGACCGACCCACGCACTTCCAGATTCCCCAGCAATGCCTAAAGTCCGGCTGTAATGAGAGCGTACCTGCTAGCCCCAGTGACGATTTATCCCAGCTCTTTAAAGAACACTCAGAATTGATATCAAGCGCGGATTATCAACAATTTCAGCTCGATGCCATTGTGCAAGATATCTGTGCCCATATCTCTCATGAGAATGATGTTCTTCGGCTCGAAACACTGGGTCGCTCCAAAGGCTGGCCTTTCTCACTCGATTTCGATCTCATCGTGGCCCGCATCCTTTCCTTGTCCTCTGAATTATAAGACCTTTGCACAGACAACGATACTTTGGACAATTCAATCGCGTGGTTCAACTTCCTAGAATCAATCAATGGCAAGATCCATGAATTTAGCAAATATGGCCCTAAAAAATTCACAAACGCGGCGCGGCATGCACGATGTGGCTAGTACGTCGGGAAATGGTTTCATGTATGTCGTTTCTGATGTGCTACTTGCAGCTTCGGTCCACAAGGCTCCGCCGTGATTGTGTCTACAATTTGCCGTATATTCACGGGCGTATTCTCTCACATTCGCCGCCACCTTTCGGAAGTTATCAGAGACCAAATCACTGCAAGCCCCAACTCATTTGACTCAGAAACGCGCAAATCCCCGCCTGCTGAAATTTTCCCGCTCGATATGTTTTTTGAATTCGTTTGGTTCCACATATCGTGTAGAATCAATCCTCCAAGGCTGAGCCGGGTGATCATACGGCGAATACTGAAGCACCCCGTTACAGCACTCGCAGTTCCAACCGAATGTGACCACTGCTTTGTTTTCGCGTTCAATTCTTTACTGTTGTAGAATCCATCGCCGCTGTGTAATTAATTAATGGATTTCGGACTTGTAGTGGCCAGAAATTCTTATCAATAGTTATTTGCCTGATTTATTTGAGTCTCGATTTTTGGACATGGTTTTCCATGGCCAGATGAGCCCGCCCAAATCATTCTCCGATGTTTCGCGGTAGATGAGGTGATTGTTTGTCACTGTTATGATCTGAGGCTATCACTTCTTCTTTCCTCCTCCTCCATCGTCTGGCGCTCCCCGTGTTTGTCCCGCCCGTGCTGCGCACCAAGTCATATTCTAAACGATTCTTCCTACCTCTTTACATGCCCACCCCCATTTTTGGCATCATTTGAGCCCACATTGGCCCTTCAATGCGTAAACAAGCATTCCACCAACAAGGACGCGCCCCTAGTGCATTTGGCGCACCAAGGGTCCGAAAAGGTCTTCAAACCTTCGTAAGTCTCTCATAGTTTCTTCCTCTGCGCGTTCTCCCGCCCCATGGCTGCGTATGACTCACACCCGGGACACGGCGGTCTGGGGCTTGAGAGCGGCGTGTAGCGTCACCTAACTTCGGTCACTGATGCCACTCTACCTCTTTCTAGTACCACTGACATTCCTGGTCGCAGGCGGAGGACGTAGTACGAGCTAGGAAATGTTTGGAAACCCCCATGGTCGTGAACAGGCAGTGGGTCTTCATATAGTGTGTTTTCAATCTTTTCCTTCATTTAACCCCTCCCTCACCTCTCCCTTACTCCTTCGCTTCTCCCTTTTGTTACCCAAATGCTGACCCATGGAATTTATCACGCCTTCCCTACCCTGTTTTCGGCTTACCATATTCTTTTTGCATTGTGGTGCATATTTATCTCTTTGGGGACCTATTTAAACACATCAACGCATTCATAGGTGGCTTCGACTTCATCACAATGCACAAGCCCTGGTTCGACTTCGTTTCCTCATTTCTCGACCCTTCGACCCCTTTAGCAGCATCTTGGTCGCAGGCGTAGGCGAGTGTATGATCATGCGAGCTGCTGTTGATGATATGGTGCAAAGAGGAGCGGTGCGTTAGGTTCCTTCGCATTTTTCCGATTCTTCTACCGTTCTCACTGTTCTTCGCGGCGTTTCCGAGTTCCGTCTTCCTCTTGCACTTTTGCGCGCCTCGAGAAAGCGCGGGAGGCTTACTTTTTGTGAGGTCGATCGTGAAGGGATGGATGTGTAGGGATTGGTGCCGGCGCGCTGGATGGATGCATTCGGACACCTGAGGGTGTGTGGAGCAGCACCTTCCTTGCCTCCCGTTACTCTTTAATACTGATATCTCATCCACGCAGGCGACTTGAGAACACGACTAGATTTCCTTTTCCGGAAAAGCCTTTGGCTCCAAACACCGCCAAATGAACACTCACTTTCCGCATTTCGAGCTTGGGCCCGCCTTGAGGTACGTGGCTTTTTTTTAATCAGTTCTGTTATTGACTGGTGTGATAATATTCTCGCAATTGAAGCAAGATCGCTACTGAAGGCTCGAGAGGTGAGATTCTCGGCCAACTGGCAACAAGATTGTGCTTACCAAATGTGTAGGTTTGCGAACATATGTGGTGTCCGGGTGAGGTTTCTCTTCCCCTCGACATGGGCCTTTCTAAATGCCGCCATCTTCAGACGTAGCTAATTTACACCGAGTGTAGCATCAAATGAATACGGTACGTCTCCGAGCTAATTCAATGTTCGCATATGTCTGATTTTTCGTAATTTCGCTATGATGTCCCTTATCTTCTTGCCGAGATCCGACTTGCCACCCCCTCTAGTCTGTGCCGACTCGGGTCTTGCTAATGATAAGTGTTTTTTTCTTCTTGTACATCTCAAGTGCCTGACCGTTAAGTACGGGAGATCTTGACAGGGTTTCAGACGTGCGGTACGTATGCGTATGTATCTGACTCATAGATTAGTCCTGTGTCGTAGATAGATCAATCTATATGATTTGAACCGCAGTTTGAACTGGTGTGCCCGAAATAAGTACCTAGAAGCACTCGAAATTAGTGCCCTGAAGCGCTTTAAATTAGTACCCTGGCGCACTAATTAACGGCGGAAAGCACTGTATATAAGTGAAAAAATGAGCACAAGTACTATATATTAGTGCTTTGAGGTACTAATATATGGAATGTAGGTACTAATTTCAAGTGCTTTTAGGTACTAATTTTCAGGGATGGCTGGGTACTAATTTGAAGTGCACCCCATATCCGCAGTGTACCGCATTTTGCACCATGATGATCTCGACTATTTGCTGCGCCTGGTGCGCCACCACCCAGACTACTTCCTTGATGAACTACTTGACCTGGTTACCCATAATCGCTTCATTTCCGTCCACTTCACTACCATTCATCGAGAACTTGAGCGTGCGGGCATGTCTACGAAAATCTTGAAAGAAATTGCCCTTGAGCGGAGTGAGCCCACCCGCATAGACTTCACACGAGAAGCATCAAAGTACCCGCCACACTATCTCGGCTTTCTCGATGAAACTTCCAAAAATGACAAAACCCCCAATCGGCGCTGTGGAAGGGCTAAGAAAGGAAAGCGCGCAGTCAAGCGCCGCAAGCTTGTCCGGGCAGGCGTGTGACGGGAACGGGGCTACTCACCTGCCAAGGCATGTTAGCTTGCAAGGGAGTTGAAGGATCGATGCATCGCGAACAGTACCTAGAATTCTTGGAGCACCAAGTGGTGAGTTTTCACGGGCCAATTTTAGCTGGCTCACCTCTCAATTGCTCGCTGAACCATGTTTTACAGCTCCCCCTTTGTTCGGCATATCCGGGCCCACTCAGTGTTCTTGTTATGGACAACGCGCGAATTCACCATGGTCCAGAAGTACTTGAACTTTGTACTCGCTTCGGTATGTACTTCTCGCACTGAATAATCCTCCACTTATCATGTTCAGGTGTTCGTATTTTGTTCCTACCTCCCTACTCGCCGGATTTGAACCCCATTGAGGAGGCGTTCTCCAAGATCAAGCTTGGATACGCCGAAACAATGACCTATTCTTTACGGCCCCCACGACGAACCGCATGCACTAATTTACGACATGATGGAGGCTATGAACATTATTACCGAGTCTGATGCAATCGGGTATTTCATACACGCAGGTTACTTCTAGTTCAATGTTACAGAATTTTTTTACTTGCTACAGTCAGAGTGAACGAAAGATTAGAGAATGAATTTATGCGTCAGCAACCCATTTCGCAACGGCAACCTGTAGCTCGGCGATCTCCCCAACCATGAACTCCATTGTTGTAAGCTGTGCGAGTGCAGTGTAAGCAAATGCATCGGTTTTCTTGTATCTGTTTTGACGCAAGCGAGCACAGATTTCGTCATCCAAATCGTAATTTGCGCAAAAGTCTTCAATGGAGAGACTACAGCCGGCAGTGACACCTTGCGGGATCAGCATTGTCGGTCCATTTGCAATCGGGGGAGCCATTGGAGCGGGACCGGCAGCAGCAGCAGGGCAGGGGGACGAAGGATACCAGCAAACTCAGGGGGACGTTGATATTGATCTGCGGAGGAGTACTATTGACAGCATCCTTCTTGTTTAGCTCGAGACGCCGTCGAAGAAGAGGGGATTGTGCAGCAAGAGCTTGGGGACTCAAACAATCGAAAAGCTGGTTATTTGGTGGTTTATTGATGGTCGCAAACTCTTCCCCTTTCAGCTATTGAAGTAGCATCAGCCAAACTCAGATGACAAGAAAAGACAATACCATCGCCGCTCCCCAGCTCTCCATATGCGCATGACTCAATGGAAAATGATCAGGTTCATCAGGATGGACAAAGCAATGGGTGCTGCCGCAGCGACCACCTGCGCCCAGAGTTGGACACTGCCATTTTTCACGTAGGGCTCCGATTTTAGCATTGAGCGCAACGTTCCCGGGGAGTATAGCGTGCTCGTTTGGTATCTGCAGAACATCAGGAAAATGCGGAGCCGTAAGAAGTAAACACTAACCTTCGTCTTTTTGCCTCCCTTTTTACCCTTGGCATCTTCGTTCTCTTTTCCGTTAGCGTGATGAGCCTAGGAGTAGACAGATTAGTATTCTTTCGAGGCTAAACCGAAGGTGACTTACGACTTTGGGTTCGATAAGAATCTTGGCAGATGGCGTCGCCTTGATTTTCAATGCGTTGGTGACAAGATGTTTATATTCTGTCAGATCGTGGAGCTGGATGGGATGTTTCACTTGTCGGGGACAGTGAAGGTGATGCGATAATGAGTAAGCTGAACGATTTCCAGTTCAAGGGCAGTCCGGATGTTGTTTCGTATCTTAGATTGGAAGCGTGGTCCACGGTTTGTCACTGTCAAGTGTAAAAAAAGCGGTAGCAGGGTCACGCGCGAGCTTCGGGTTTCTGAGCCTGTTCGGCAGTGTAAACAGATGTCGTGTATTCAATTTCGCGGCTCGCAGGGACGGGTTCTGGATAGATTTAGAGAATTGGATGGATTGAAATGATGAATGCGTACTGGATGCCTTTGGCTTTGGCCCAGGTTTCTTCTTCGGCCCACCCTTCCGCTTTGCGGGTACAACAACCGGCTCGTCATCTTCAGCGTCCTCCTCATCCTCATCTTGATCACTCCCGCTCCCGCTCCCGCTCCCACTCCCGCTCTCGTCCTCGGATTGATCACTCCCACACCCGCTCCCGCTCCCGCTCTCGTCCTTGGAATCTTCTTCTTGATCGCTCCCGCTCCCGCTTTGGTCCTCGGAATCGTTGTTGTGCTCCTGGCTCAGCATATTCACGAGTGTTACGTCCATATCATCGTCCGAGTCGAGGTCGTGTGCAGCAAGAATAGAAATCGACGCAGAGATGGACTTGGAGGCAGCACGATTGGGGGCCATTGAAGAAGGTAAAAAGAGCTGATTTGGGGAATAATCAGGTGGAATACGATATGGAATAGCTCCATAACACACCTAGTATCAAGGGATTCCGACCACAACTGAGCAAGAAAACAGCGATACCAGCCGGGCGACCTCTGCGGAGGAGGATTTCAAAGTGGGATTCTGGGCGGAATGACACGTAAGGTTAGAAAGCGGCGGATAAGGCGATTCGAACGCGCCTACTTTGAGCTAAAACGGTGGAGAACTGGTGGAGTAAAGAGACGTGCAAGATGGAGGACGCGACGTGCAGGAGCCGAATAAGGTCCGAAAAAAATGGTGGATTTAGAGGCTGAGACCAGTATAGTTAGAAAGCGCCGTGGAAACGCTTCCGAACGCACCTGGTTTCAAGAGATTTTGTCAAGAATTGCACTCGCAATGAGCGCGACAAGAAGGGAAGTAATTAATTTGTTCTTATTTAGAAAATGATCGGAAGTGCCATTAGCTTTGCAAACAGCTGTAAACTGTGTGGAATTTTGTCTTATGATACACATAAATTTACCAGTTAACTGATGTTCTTTGATGCATAGTGCCATAAAGAACTCACAGCTGTGCCCTCAAGGTCCATAACCAATGGCAAGTGCTGTCTGTAATCCGAACATTGGTACATACCTGAAAAGGGAAATTGTCTTCATCACATGTAAATTCACTAGTAAACTAACATTCTTTGATGCATAGGCCCATAAAGACCTCATAGCATTGCCCTCAAGCTCCATAACAAATGGTAAGTGCTGTGGTTTCCAGGGGTTATCCCAGTGTACAAAGCAAGCCAAATTACACCTTCGCCCCTGGGCCTCCAAATGCCTCCCAAGCCGAGCTCGCAAATACTACAAGTGGCTTTGCCGCCACCCGTGCCCCGCTGTAGAACCCAGTTGACACCTGAAAGCGATTAGCGACTGCACCTCTTCACCGGGATTATACCTCTTGACACGCGGACAATGTCCTTACTTATTCAGGGCTGATAAATTGGAACAGAATAGAAAACCTCGAGTACATCATGCACAAAATTTGCAACGAGTACAATCGTGCCGTGCTGGTAGATTATAGCCTTCAAATATGAATCAACCATTTTCTGTCTTAGTACTGGGACTGTTCGGAAAAGCTTCTCAGTGCTATATACATGGATACTGGATATCAGTCAACTAGATAGTTTGTACAAGAGAGGTGCGAGGCCGATACTGGGGGATATGGTCATGAAGGGGGGCCCCTCCAGTCGGGTGCGTAATGGCACGTTGACGAAGAGAGGTTGACGACCCAAGTGTCCACGAGTTTGGACCTGAGCAAATGTCACCTTGATGGACGGCGATCCCTTGAGACTTGAGTCATGTTTGAGGTTGGGGACATGGCCAACTAGAAGGAAGTACGTGGCCTGAGCCTGCAGCATCTTGAGACTTGATCTACACAAAGGAATGAACTTGAAGCCAGCTTGAAATATAAGGCTTTGAAATGCGCTTGACATACACACTGGCGGTGAGAAGAGTACATTCACCGTCACTGAACTGGTCCCACAGAGCCATCTCAGCAGCCCGATGCAAGCATGAGTTGTCCCATGCTGAAAGTACGGTGTTTTGAAGACTTCCGCAGGTCCAGACAACACCAACTTGGAGGTGTGTACCGACGATGGACACAATGGACGACAATTGCTTGGACATAAAGTGACCGATGGCAGGGACACCTGACGATAAAGTCGGTGACTTGGATGGCAAAGGAGGGATATGGAGGAACGGTGCGGGCGCGGGCGTGGGGCAGAGCAAGCGGAAGAGGGAAAGATGACAGTGGGCACCCAACTTGACGGTTGTTTGGTTTGATGCGCACGGACCCAAGTCACGTTACACCTCAATTCTCTCTCTCGCTTCCAAGTTCTCCAGGCTCCTCAAGATTTCAGTGACAAATTTTTGGCCATTTGTGTGCTGGAATTATTCGGAAGGTTGTAGATGACTCAGTCGGCGCTATTACATATTTGACCGCTGATTCAACATAGATTCAACGTAAGGCTCCAACCATTTAGTTTTCGTTTATGGACCCAAGCAAAACAAACAGAAACGGTATATAAACAGTTTAAAACCGTTTTAAACAGTTTATAAACGGTATTTCTCAGGGCAATTTACTAGCGCCGGTGTGAAGCAGTCAAATCAAGTAATTTGACCATCCTGAACATGCATACAAGAGATTTATCGTTGGATGTTGACCCCGAAGTGTACGAAGCAGTTTGTAAAGGCGGGATAAGGGCTGAATACAGGCACGTCATTTGCCGAGAACGCTGACCGCCATTAAAACGCGTACTAATTTGGAACGTCCCGCCTGTCAGTGAGCGGGTCTGTGCTCCGGGTTGGCTCCGCGACTATGTGTGGGTTTGGGACACACTTATTAACCAGGCTGGCACAAATTTCTGGATCAGAACTCAACCTCCAAGCTGTGGTAAGTGGTTAATTTTTGACAACTGTTTAAACTGTTTACAAACTGTTTGTAAACTGTTTGCTACCCCGGGCAAACTAAATGGAAATAAAAACGGTTAAAACCGTTTGAAAACGTTTACAAACGGAAATGGTTGGAGCCTTAATTCAACGACAATTTGATTGGTTACTACCAGTATGGCAGTAGAGAGCTCAGTAGTAGAGTAGAGTCAATTTGAATCAAACCACCCACTCTCAACCTCAGTTAATCACAGACGCGACCCAAATAATATTCCAGCTAGTCCTTGTCCATTTTGTAGACATTTCTCATCATGTTCATCCGAGGCTCGGACAATGTTGATGCGACGTTGCTGACATGTATTACAAATGTTTCATCTGAAAGGTTTCTAAAGTGTTCAAATGACATATCTCAGATATTTCCGAGAGTGTTTTCATAACATCAGGCTTGAACATTTGACAAACAGAGGACTCGATTGGGGGTATAGTATTCAGGATCTGGTTCAGCAAGAGTGATGCAGGTAGGGGATGGAGGCCCCATGCGTCTAGTGCGCTGTTTTTTCTTTTTTTAGTGCAGACTAGGGTCATGAACAACAGGGAAACTGACGCTCATCTCTGAGGCCTGAGAGTGGTACTCTGCCGATACCCGATCGCCAGTGGGCGGTTGTGGAAGAGCTGTTCGGGTCGGCGTTTCAGGCCCTTGCTTTTTCGATCTTTTGCGCTTGCGCCCCAGAGAGACCTCCAGGTTGGTTAACCGGCGAGCTCCTCGTTCGTTCCAGATTTGACGGTGGGGGTGGGAGACATGTTATGGAGACGCAAATCGAGCGCGCGCGAAAGCTGGTCCATGAAAGGAATAGTCGAGGTGGAGGGTGGGCTGAAAATGAAGGGAAAGAGGGTGGTGAACACCTGGTGAGCGAAATTCTGTTGTAGCTATAAAAATTCCGTATTTGGTCGCTGCGCTCGTTGAGCTGCTCCCGAGTGAGTCCCAGGGAGTTCAAAAGTCGGGAAATGGGCGAGTTTTGCATCGGTGGAGCTATCCGAGAGGATGTCGATGATAGAGCAAACGGCGGGCCAGCCTCAGAATCAGATGAGGTCCAAGTCTTCAATTGATGCGCCCGTGACAGTTTGGAGCCCCGACTGTAACAACAACGTTGCAGAGGGAAGTCCATGCGCGCCCCCACGTTGGATTTCGACTCAATTCAGGATGAGGCATTGGAGGGCCATCACAGGGAGTCTGTGTCACCCGTGGTCGAGGAGCTCGAAATGTTTCTTCACCTTAAGCTTGATGTTTGGCTTTTGGTAAATGCATCGTGCGACCGATTTGGTGACGGAATCGCCGGGAGCCAGTAAATATCGTAAGATATGATGTAGGTTGATAAAAGATTATTATCAAGAGACGTATTATCACATCGAACTTGAATTTTGTCCATAAAGCCTGGATATTGTTTGTTGGATCGCGCTCTGAGCGTTGTAAGCTTCAACGTTCTCTACTCGTTGGGCGGCCAAAGCCTGAACTCGATTCATCAATTCGAAGACCTTAGACGGAGGAGGTATTGAACATCGTCGAAATGCAGAATACGAGAACGTCCAAGCTTCTTTTTGTGAGCTACAACATCTCCTGTGGTCCGCCAGAGATTCAAAACTCGATAAAATGTGCGTTCGGAAAAGCCGACGCAGTCCAGGATGTCCTCGAGCGATAATTGTCCATGTTCGTATAGGTTTATGGCTGCGATCTTGATGTCTCGACCGATCTTTCAAAATGCCATTGCTTTTAGAGGTCCGTGGAATGAGATTTGGCTGGAAAAAATCAATAGACGACATACATGCGGCGTAGGAGAGGATTCGGAGCGAGAATTGAATTTCACGTTGTTCGGGTAAAGCAGACTGCCATGCAGCTCGGTCAGAATGGTACAGGTGCCAAATACAAATACACTCCGACCCACTTAGGTTCAAACAAAAACGGCCGAGAGAAAAAAGATGCGGCGAAGTGGAGATGTCTTTGGTAAGAAATGTAAGTGTCGATCTGGAACACATAATAAGTGCCGTTCGATAGCCCCGTATCAGCTGGGCCTGTCTGCAATGTATTTCACACATCTGGAATCAGTAGCGGCTGGATGAAGAAAAAATACCTATGAGATGAATGGATTTTGATTAGGTTGGTTGCTGTGGGGCAACTGTTTCACATCCTTCTTTCAACACATCTGGAGCTAGAGCTGCAATCCCAAGGGGTCTTTGCAAGTTCTGTTGTATTAGTTTTCACTCTTAAGCCTTTGAGGTAAGCTCTCTGACTTGATACGGGGACAGTTCCATGCGCAGATCGAGTTTGAACATTTAGTAGTGGTGAAATGTTACCGCCCAGATAGCAAACCGCCTGTTGACGCCACAGGGCTGCAATCTTGCATGGTCGATTATGGTAGCTACTTCGCGGAAAATAAGGCACCCACATCGTGTGGGTTCGATTTAGAGCCTGTTCGGATACTAAAATCTATAAGACAGATTATGGATTATCTTTCCTTATATAGTAGGCATGGGAATAAGTCATTGATATGATGGATTTGGCAGTTGTGACATGCTGTGACTCGACATGTTGTCTTCTTCTTGGCGGGGAGTCGCGGCGACGCGGCGGCCGCGGCGTCGAGGTAGTTGTTGTCGAGGTTGCTCGCGCACGCGACGAGCTCGGGGACGCTGAGCGTCCCCGCGGCTTGTTGGTTGCGCTTCCACACCGCGAGCGCGGACGCGTCAGCGAGCGCCCACACAATGTGGTTCTCGCACCCCAGCGGTGTCTCTCTAGGCTCCTGCACGCGCTTCCTCCGATGCCGCCGAGATGGAACAACACTGACAAGTCCGGGCTTCTGGCAAATTTGAAGCCGGTACTTCCCACCACTGACGACGCCTGCTATGGCGCATCGCGTCGCAATTGACTGTCACGCTTGATCACATCATATCCCATCGCTGCAGCTGGTTCTGGCAAAACTTCGACTTTTTGGATGCCGCTTCTATTCCAGATCGTCGTGACACCTCTGAATATCCTCGAGAAGCAAAATGTCGATTCCCTCGCGAAGGTCGGGATATCTGGGATCACAATCACCGCGGAGACAGCTACGGCGGAGAATTTCTAGGTGTGTTATGTATCCTGTTAGCCTCGATTGGACTTTAACACCCGACGTCGCTGCAGGCAATAGCTGATGGCCGTCATCGCGCCATCGTCACAAACATTGATACGTTAATGAAACCTGGCGGCGGCTTCGAAAAACTGTGGAATGACAAGAAATTTATGTCCAAGGTCATCAGTGTCGTCTGGGACGAGGCTCAATGTATCAGCAAATGGGGCGACTTCCGCCCCGAGTACAAGATCGCCAGCACCCTCCGTCATCTCATTCCCAAGGATATCCCTTTCTACATCACCTCTGCGACGCTGCCCACCGATGTCTCACACGACGTCATTTCCACTCTCGACATGCGCGAGAGCCAAACCGAGAAATTCATGCGTTCCAATGATCGCTCGAATGTGCACATCACCATGCGCAAAATGGAATACCCCGTGAACAGCTTCAAAGATCTTGCCTTTCTCATCCCCAAGGACAGGGATGGAACCACGCCCCTCCCCTATAAATTCATCATTTTCTTCGATAACATATCCAGACGGCTCAATATCTTCATAGTCTCGTACCACCGGAAGTCCGCGACAAAATTAAATGGTTTAATTCAGAAATGTCGCCTGAATTTCATGCAGAGAAGTCCGATAAATTCAATCAGGGCCTCAATTATGGTCTCTCGTGCACGGAATCTTTCGGAATGGGTGCAGCCGATGTGCAGAATAATATTTCCTTCCTATGAGCCTTGGTCTCAGCTGCTGGCAAGAATAATATTTACCACCCTGTGCCGTTGGGTCCTGCCAATGCGTACAGTAATATTATGCCGTGAGGAGACGTGTCTTCGGCCGCCTATGAGCATAATATTGCTTGCAGATTCTGCAGGACTCAATACATACCCTCTCATCCAGCGGCGGTAGATTTCAAAGGACTTTACAATAGGATTCCATTTATGGGGCCCGTCGTACCCTGTCAAATTCGTCCAACAAATGTCCCCATTTATCATCGACTTCCCAGTGACAAGAATTCCCCTCGTAGGGATAAGGATTCATCCAGTGGCATTTGAACGGTCCTTTATACTCGTCGAGGTGCAATCCACAGTCAGGGATTTTCGAAGCCGACGCCTCGGCACAATGCTCTTGTGGGTGGTGTGCTCGATGAAAGACGGTTCTCAGTAGTGCTCGAGATGTGTTTGCCGTGCTTTCCGATATTTGTGGGTGTTGCATGTTGCAATGCCTTAACACTCCCAGAAGTCCGAGTTTTCGGAGATGATAGTTCTTCTGTGGTCACTGGAGTGGAAACTTCAGCGGATTTGCCGCGTTTCTGTCGAGGATGCTTTCTCCGCTGCGTATATTTAAAGTCTGGGAAACGTTCCCGGAAGTCTACTTTCAGTGCTTGTGCCTTTTTCTTTCTGTCGTGTGACATTGGTAATGGAAGATGGTAATAACAAATTGAATGAGCTCACCTTTCCCGGTCTTTAATATTAATTTTGTTTTTAGGGCCTTGACACCGACCGAGAACTTGAGAGACGGGGGAAGGGGGACGGGAATTTCTTGCATTGGTGCTTGTTGCGGATTGTAAAGGTGGGGGAAACCAAGATTATTTATTCCAAAATGTACGAGGGCTTTTATACCCTAGAGAACAATGTAATCTACAAGCACAAATAGAAATGAAAAACACTGAAAGTACAGAGTTTCAGACCAGCTGAACCTGTGCGTCTCGAGTGTTTCGACATTGCTGTGCATCTCCATGCCAGCTTCGCAACCGCCACGTCTGTGCCACGAATGCGCAACGTGTCGGCTTGGTATTATTCCAACACTCCCCCTCAAGCCGAAATTAATCCAAGCGCTTGAACAAGTGGCTTGAACTTGAAGGCGGCAAGAGCCTTGGTGAGCACGTCAGCAGTCATCTCGTTTGTCGGGCAATAGATGACTGAAGATTCATGACGCCTTTTTTCAACATGTATTGTCATGGGGTGATTTTATTAACCTTTTCCGATGTTTGCAGGAGTTTGTAAGGCCAAAGTCAAGTCAAGCCAATCCCTCATCCATGGTTTTGGCATTGGCTTCAAGAATGTGAGGCCAAAGCCAGACGAAGCTAAGCCAAGGCCAGGGTTTCAAACCCAGTGGAAATCGGTCATGCCACGATCTGCCGAGATCTGCTCCGAGCAAACGTAGTCCAGACTTTATGCTGGAATCTGCTGCCATTTGCCGAAGACTTTGTTGGCGACTTAGTTTGTTCAAAATCCTACTAATTTATGACGTCAAGATGTGTTTTCCGGTTTTGAAATTGGTTTTGAACGAATTTTTGAAAGTGAGGATGCCCACTCGCTCGGTAGACGCGGAAGCATCGAACAGCTCGCATTGGGCCTTGGTGGAACTGGATTTGGGCCGCTTTGGGAATGAATTGAACACGATTCAAGTTTATTGACGGTGGGCGCGATGGTGGACGCGACGGCGGACGTGATGGGGGACGAGGGAGGACGCGACGGTGGACGTGACGGGGCTCGCGAGCGCGGACGGGGCCGCAGCCGCGGTCGTAGTCGCGATGGGCGGCATTCCTTTCGGGACCAAAGTGGAGAACAACGTCGGGAGCGCCGTCCCGTCCTCTGCCTGTTCTGCGCAGGCTCTCACACGGTCAGACAGCACCCACACACGCAGACTGATTTCCAGGACAGACACCCATGCTTCTCCATCTACGACCACAACACAATACGCACAGCGCGTCCGATCGACGGCAGCGAGAAAGAGATTTGCATCGGTTACAACGTCGCCGCAGAGGGACGACCGTGTGACGGCAGCAGCCACGGGGATTCCCCGATGCGGACGCGTCCGTGACGGCGCTTTCATGGCTTGCTTGCATTTTGAGACGCATGACTCGGGATCATGATCCTCAATTACAGCGCCTTGCATTTTGAAATGTGTGACCTGGTGGTATGTGTGCTCTGAACCTGGGGTGGAAACATCCAACAACAACCAAAACAAAATACCACAATCAATGTATACGTTTGGAATGATCGAAACTGTCCTAGGTAGTCACAGAGATAGCAGCAAGTTAGGTTGAGCGAGTCCCAGAGGTATCAGACGAGTGTCAGTCCCTAATTCAGAGCCTTGAAAAAGTTGAATGGGAAAGTTTTATATCCAAGAGGTTGTAGGGTGAGCAGTTAAAAGGATATCTGGCTTCACACACCCAACATCGCAAGAGAGCAAGCGAAGAGTGGTTCATAATATAAGAAACTCGAGAGTTTCCCAGATTCTGAACGTTCCGAAGAACGAGTTTGGTGCGTAACTTGAAGATACGCTCGACAGAGAGTTCCAAAGACAGAGACTAGTGCGTGACCCGAAGTTACGCTCGATACAGGTGTTCCGAAGAACGAGATTTGTGCGTACCCCGAAGATACGCTCGATTCCAACAGTCCCAGAGATTCCAACCAAGTCCCAACCAACACCGCAGGCCAACGAGCCTTTCCAGATACCAGTACAGACGATTCAAGACCCAAGGCCAGCGATTCAAATACAGTTCCAACGATTCCGACGATTCCGATGATTCAGGTCCAAGACCGGCGATTCAATACGATTCAAGACCCAAGGCCAGCGATTCAATACGATTCAAGGTCCAAGACCGGCAATTCAATACAATTCAAGAGCCATGCTCAGATGATTCCGATAGTTCCACAACTCAAAACAACTTCTATTCCTTCAGAACTCCAATGATATTCACATCAACTACAAACTGGGCTTGTAGGAGATCCGAAGATTGACAAGAACCTTCCCTAGGGCGTAGGCACAAGGCCTACTAGTGGGGGGGGAAGGTCCAGTGCCGACTCCGAAACCCCTGGAACTACTTATACAAACGAGAATATGACTATGACAATATCAGAAATGAGTAAAAATGCCTTTTAGCCGCTCTAGAACCCGTGTATCCGTCTTGGCAACCAAAATATAATGAATCCCATTGGCTAGGGAGGTGGAACCTGTGTTCCGGATATATGCTGAGCGTCCTTTGTAATGTTTTGCACATGGTAGCTTGATCAGTGGATCACTAACCATCCACCATGCAAGTCCTTTAGTCAGGAACCTTGAGTTCCCTGGAACTATCCCTCAGACTATGACCTCGGAACTGAACAGCCCTAAGTCATAGGTCTCGAAAGATACCCCACTTCGAAGTACGTCCCGTTATGGCTTCCTGCTAGAGAACCGAGGGCATCCCCGAAAGGGTTGATGCCGGTTTCGTGACTGCGGCCCGTGTGTGAACCCATCAGAAACTCCTATTCCGACTAAACCCGACACTCCGAAACCTGAGAAACACGGTTTCCCGAGCGTCAGGAGTCACCTGAGCCAACACGAATGTGTCTAATGAATAAATAACCTCCAACAGAGTCGCTCAACACTTCCAAGCCGTAGGTTCCAGTGTGTGAAACCTTCGTAACTTGTTTAATATTTCTTATATTTGGTGGGCTACACTGTCTCCTACGTGTTTCAGAGCAAGCACATGCCAGAGATGTCCAGAGAAACTCTAAGGACAACATCCCGTTACTCTAGTGATGCTGGCCACAGGCCAGCTACCCACAAGAGCCAGGGAACAATGTGCACCCTCCGAGTCATGGCCACTATCTGCGACAGATGTTCACTTCGCGGCGGTGTTCATTTTCATGTAATTCTACCCTACCTATCGCCGCAATGTCAGACCAAAATAAAGTCAGGAATGTGATCTTCAGCTGTCGATATGCCGTCATGACTCCTGAATCAATACTAAAATATTGGACGTTCTGGGTGAAACTCCAACAGTACCGAGACTACACAAACTATCTTTGGGCCACAAGTCTACAGAAGTATCCTCACAAGGTCAAGGCTTTCATTTGCTTCTGATTTTCCCAATTGGACAGCGCTTCCGCTCCTTCGGCTTTCAGAGTCTTCCCCGCCAACCAACTGCAATCTCCCCAACCCAGAGAACTCTATATTGCCATCCTCTGCCGCGCCGCCGTTCGCCCAGGATCTTGGAAACTTTCGATGCTCTTAGTTGTCTCGTCCCGATTGCGTTATGGGCTCGAGCCGCTCGACGCGAATGGCGGACGGTAGCCTTGGTATTTTCTTTCTTTTTGCTCTCACTTGTCTTCATTACTGCGCTATTTTGGGTGGAATTTACAGGCGAGGTTGCTTGGTGGTGATCTCCATCCTCGTGCGCTGAGTTGGCTCCAATGGATGGTGGCTGGTGAGATGTTAAAGAATTGGCTGGCTCTGCACTGATAAGAACTCACCCTTCCAACTGCCACCCCAGGACAGTGGTTTCGACCCACAGTAGTCGCTGGTGTAATTGCTCAAGGGTTGGGGGATAATAGATATCTTTGTGGAGCCCTTTAAAAGACAAATGGGCTATCGGGTACTAAGACACATACCAAAGGGATTTAGACTCGTCACCAGTCTGCCCAAAGACGGCAAAACTTAGTGCAAGCACTATGCCATAGGCAGACTGGTAGTTCTCGTAAGCTGTCATTGGCGTGTGCGTGGAGTTTGAAATTTGAGTGGTGCCGATCATCGGCATCTTGTGGCTGTGCTTTGCTCAGTGAAAAGAGGTCTTCCGGTACTTGCACACAGGAGGGGTTGAAAATAAATCTAAAGAGACAGATTTCAAGATTTAAGGATTCAAAATACCCTCTCCCTTTCGAATTTTCAAAATAACCAGAAATGATCTCAGAACAGCAGAGAAGGAAAATTTTCAAACTCCGCGCGCATGCCAATGACAGCTCACGAGAACTACCAGTCTGCCTACGGCATAGTGCTTGCACTAAGTTTTGCCATCTTTAGGCAGACTGGTGACGAGTCTAAAAGGGATTATTGGTCGTAACTTCGGATAAAGAATGGGTTCCTAGAAAATCCATGTCTCGACGCAATCGTTGGAGGTATGGGAGGAAGAAAAATCGGACTCGGCTGAGTTAAACGCGAGCATGAGTGGGGAAGGATAGTTTGGTCTCACGTTTTCCGGAGTGATTTTATATTGTTTCTGTGCCGCATTCCGGTTTCCCGCTGGTTTATTTTACCGGCCGGCCCCACCGGGTCCGAAGGCATTCGTCCCCAGGCGACCCTAAGCACCATCGTTGATGTGACGGGAGAGGATACAATCAATCCAAGACGTGACGCGTACGCAAAATATTCTTGCACTGGTGCATTACAAAGCGAAGGCACGAACGGCGCGATATTGCCACCGTCCACAGGACCTGCAATGGCCTGCATTTTGAAAGGCGTGACCGATTTTAATGGGTGGCATTGTTTGAGCCATAACCCCACCAGGAATGCACCATTTCCCGTGATCTGGGGGACATTTCGAACCATTCCAACGCGCAGGACGCCGTCGAAATACGCTCTGTTTTGGCCTCCCTGTGCACTGAAACAGTTCAAGTCAACACAAATGGCCTGCATTTTAAAAGGCGTGATCTGGCAGTCGGTCCCAGTTAATCCGGGGGCTGGCTATTCAGTAGCGCGTAAGTATCGGTTTCTGGCATTTAGTCGGGCAGGTTCCGGGCCAGCGCACAGATCTGTTATATAACGAGTCCACCACTTTTATCACTGACCCAACCCGTCAATGGTCACTCCGTATTATCCGTCCCTCGTCCCAGGCATGATGGCAGAGGCTGAGGCATCGATTCGGCAAACACCGATTGAATGGCATTACTTGATCGGGACCCTCTCACTGTGTTCGCGCTTCAATTCTGAGCAAGACTGTGCCCTCAGAACATTTTATTTCGCTATGCGTTCGATGGTTCAGGCCACGTTGCAAGTGTGCCACCAGACCCAGAACTCTGTGTGTGGCATAAGCGTAAATATATGGGGTGCAGAACATTGAATCAGTCTAGAAGCTGTATCTTAATTAATGCTTCTTGCTTGAGACCAGTGCAGAGCCATCTCGCGAAAATGTCAAACGAATGTCTATTCAGTTAGAATAGGACAAGCTAGGTGAGTACGGTAGAGTAGCTGTGTGAACGTGAACTACGTTCGTGTGATTAAAATGCTCAATATATATATATGTACCGTTGAGAGGTGTCCAAAAACCTGAAATTCGCAATCTGGTGGGTTGAAAGAGGGGGGAAGGGATGGGGTGGGAGCATAGCCCCTGGGGGCGAAATGGAAGTAGATGGGCAAGTTACAAATGTGGTGCCGAAGCATGATTACACCCCAGGATGGAAACAGCGAAATTTCGGTTCAAACTGTCCCCTCGGATTTATGTTGAAAGCCCTGGTGCCTTTACACGAGAGCTGAGGGCTCTCCATGTCAATCAAAACAAATGCAGGTGAATCTCGGCACAGTGCACTGTTACGGGCTGTCACCAAACAAATGCACATGAACCTCGGCATGATGCGCTGAGATTTCAATATTTTTGAGACTACGCGAGCGGTAGAGCAAAAGGAGAAGGCGCGATATGCGAGGTTATGTTGTGGTGCGCATCATTTTTTCCGCTCGGATCACGCTCCGACATACGTTTGATGCCATCGAGTTTACCAATCGACTCCGGACTCATCTCCTGCACAGTTTTGGCTATTGTGTCTGACATAAATGTCATGAATATTGCATATCTACTATATACTGGATTTTTTCCTTCAAATCAACAGTCACATGTCACGCACCCGTGTCGATCCCGAAATTTGGTCCTGGTCCAGAGATCATTCGTGTCGGGCCCGGCGCTTACCACAGCCAATGGCCGATGGAGCGTACGATCGGCAATCTTGGCGAGGAAATGAAGCAGCATTCGAATCTGTACGCCAACCTATCCCAGCGTGGTGTCCGACGGGCGAAAGTCAATGCCCTGAAATCGCTAATCCCTGACATCGAACCAGCTGAGTAGCATCCACGGGGATCAGAGGATCTTGGCGGTGGTTACATCCTCCTGCGTGCGAAAGACGAATACAGCCAAGTAATCCGCGGAAAACAGGGTGAAGCGATCCGCGAATATCTGGAAGAGGTGAATGAAACAGTGTACCCGGACACCTTCCAGCCGTTGCTTCAGCCATGGGCACGGCGACGTCTTCCCAATGGACAAATTGCACGATGTGCATGGAAAGAGAAACAAAAGACATTGGACAAGGTTCGTATGGCCCGAAATGTAGAAGTAAGTCATCTTAATATTCTGGAACATTGTACTTTTCTGAGCATTGTTTCCAGTTCACTGATTTAGAAGGTCAAGAAACGTATGGCGAAGTCCAATTTTTCTTCCAGGCGGATTTGGAAAACGGAGAAACAGCCACCTCGGCTTTGATCCATCCATATTCTGCTCCAGATCCGGAACTTCTGGAGGTCTCTTCTCAAACCTTGTGGGTCTGCGACCAGCTGGACGACGATACTCCCATGGAAGTCATTGAGGTGGACGCAATCTCATCGGTCGAGTTTTTGTAGTCCCCAAAATGGGATTGGAAGTAGCTGGTATGTCTGGTGCTGCAGAGATGGACACAGGTAATTAGTAGCAATTTCAGCAATTGAGTAGATCTTGGAACCACGCGAATTGATCGTGAATTACCTCATTGCACGTGAGCGCGTGAAGCAGACCTTCCTCTTTCTTTCGTACGACCACCACGACATGCATCCAGCCCGTAACACATCCATGTCGCCACCAGAACCCTCAAGATTATCTCCACCCTATGATATTACGCGCCCTAGCCCAGTCCCCAGCACCTCTTCCTCCCGCACACTCAGTACATCCTTTCCATCTCCAGACCTCTGTAGAACTCCTTTCCCCTCGTACAATGAACTAGAAGACCCTTTCCGCATCCCCAACAACTTCGAGGACCTTGAAAGCTTCGTTCATACGCGTAAAGACTCTTTTGCCGCATCAGAGGAACGACTTGGCTTGGTGAGGACTCAAAATACCTGGTGAAATAATCTTTAATGGTCTATCAAAGTTCCTCTGAGCCAGGAAAAAAAACATTAGCACTTGCTAAATAGTGGTTCAGCTCACACGCGCAAAAAGCTAATAACCTTTTCAAACCTGTACGAATCACTTAGTATCCATATATATTGTTTTAGAGAATCCCATTGTTCAAAAAAGCACCTGGCCTGATTTCTGAGATAGACCTTTATCCTTGAGAGATTGCTCAAACTTCCCTGAAATTGCATCCTCATTGATGTACAGTATATTGACCTGTCAATTGCTATATTTTAGTGGCAGAAAGAAAGTGGTTTCCAGCTAAAATCAACCAGGATCAAGGACTGAAAAATGTCGTAGCAGAAATCCAGCTGCATTAAAATGCAACTGAGTACAGAATCTTTTTCAGAACGAAAATTTGAAGTTGCCACAGCGTTGTGAGCCATTCCGGGTGTCTGCCGAAATGACGTGACCCTCTGGCACTGCCGAAGCCAGTTCCCCCGCTGGAGGGACACTAGCGCCGGCCCTGGGGTGATATTCGAATAGGCGTCGGAAATGGCGAGTATAGAAACTCACCCGGAATTCTGGGCAGATTGAATGGCTTTGCGACCACGACCAAAATTCATAATTGATCACTTGGGGCAGAATGGCTCCCTTATACTTGCGGAACACAGCCGGAATACATTATGGGTTCAATTGCGACGCACGGGGTTCATAATTGATTATGTCTATTGCCCTTGCTCACTAGTCTCTTATAAACTGACGCTAGGTCATTGAAGCACGTGCTTCAAAATGAATGGAAAATACAATAATGGCCGAAATTCGCGGTCATTGAAGCACGCGCTTCAAAATACAATAATGGCTTAAAATGCCTTGCGGAAAACGTAAAAATGGCTCTGGCAGTCGCTCAGAATCGACTGAATGTCCGGTTTACTGCCGAACCAGAGTTATCGACAGACATTTACGCAGGCTTCGCCCGGCCAACCCACTTCTTGAAGATTTCTGCTCGCCCAGACGCCATCTGGGGAATTTGAGGCCACACCGTATCTTGAACAATCCTCCAGGAAAACTTCATCTCACAGGGACGATCGCCGTTGATCCTGGATGGCTAGTTCTCTTACTTTTTCAGACTGCTACTCGTTATGACCAAAAGTAACCGGAAATTCGGTTTTAACGGCATCTGACCCAAAATTTTCCCATTATTGTGGTCAGATTCTCAATCTATGAAGATTTTAGCATGGATTGGCGCACTTGAATCTGAAGTGCAACATCTCATACCAAGGGTATTATTAAATTTGGAAATTGATCGAAAATTGATGATATCTCCCTCGTTGTGATTGCCTTGATGGTATTTCTGGATATTTTAATGTCTGATAATTAGTCGTTGACCTATAGAAATATGCACAAAAAATCTAGGGGGTGTACAGACTTCCTAAATGGCTCCATGAATAAATTAAAAGAGGGTCAACTGGGTAAGTGTCTCGAAAATCTTGAAAAATCTCAAATTTCATCTTCATGCTTTGGTTCCAGCAAGGTTCCAGACCATCGGGCTAGTCACTGGCTCGCAACGCACTGGCACCGGGTCGTTAACCCTTTCAGCCCGCACTCCGCCAATCAAATCTTGGCAGCGGACATATTCGATGACGTCGTCAAGTTTGCGACCGTTCGCAGCGCGGTTCGCTCCCGGTTTCCTCAAGATTCATTTTGAGCACCACTGTAGAAAGCCTTGTAATGTGGTCAGTAACAATCTAATGGGCCTTTAACTTCGTTAGAAACGGTAAGTAAAGTAATAGTCCAACTACTGAAGGAAGAGAGCGGTTGAGTTTTTGTCAGAGGAAGGTGGTTTTTCACGATGAAACGAGTGAAAATTCACCCAAGAAAGGGGTGAAACAGTACCGTGAAAAGCGACATATCGTACGTAAAAATTTTCACTACGTTCTATGGTGAAATTCACTTTTTTTACCGTGAAATTCACCCAGTTCAATCGTGAAATTCACCCAATAAATCCGTGAAAATTGGAGAACCTCAAGATCATTTACTGGGTCAAATTCGCCTGTTTTCAGCAGAATGCCTCGCCCAGTAGCTGTAGTGGTCTGATTCACGTAGGTTTTTGATACGGTGCTCTTCATTGTATCCCGGAGGGCGGAGAATATCGGGATAGTGAACATGACCTACAATCCCAATGTATCATACATTTTGCCAGAGATGAATCTCCGTACCCACTATAAATTTTATGTAGGCGACCTATTCACTATCCCGGTATTTTCAGCCCTCCGGAATACAATGAATAGCATCGTATCAAAAATCTACGTGAATCCGACTACTACACCGCCGTTCGGGAGGAATGTTTATGAGAGGTCGAGGCCCGACTCGCAGTTGTGAATTGTGCGGCTACAATTAAATCCCAGGTGGTCGGTCTCTGTACAACTTTCAAACCAGCTCAAATTTAATTCCAAAGATTTTGAAAACCAAAATCTTGCAGTCCGAAGGCTGGAGACACACGGCACTGGTTGAGGTGGTGACGGGTCCGTGCGCATCATGATCAAAACCAAACAACGGCAATGTTGGTGGCACTTGGTGCGCCCACAGACGTCTCTTCTCCTTCTTCCAGAACCACAATCCACTGACTCTTCCTCAAACAATCTATTCCTCGCACACTTCCGGTTTACTGACCCGACCGAACATTCTGTTCGCCGATAGAGCTAACTCTGAATGCCTCAATTTGGCCGCAATCTCCACTCACTTTGGACAACACTCCTTCGTCAATGTGAAGATTCCCTCGCGTTTGCAAGTCTCTATCAACATGAGGGACCTCAATGCATGCCTCGGACCATTCCAAGATTCCAAAATACCTCTCAGCCTCAAAGCATTGTCAAGTGGCAGCAGTGACCCAAAACTCCAAATCTAGTGCGCTTCGTTTGCAACAAGCTCCAGTTTGACCTTTCGAGATCACCATTATGTTGGGCCGCCAAGCTTCACCAGACCCCCTTCAATGCCTGCGCACTCTGCCACAACCGCATCCTTCTCCGCGCCGGTCCGTGACCGGCTCGCGCCTCCTCAACCTCGGCCACAGGGACCCTCATGAATCCTGGGATGTACCCTGGCTTCGAACACCCCGCGGCCCCTGGGCCCTGCCCCAACGCACCTGATGTCGAGGCTTCCGATGCTTGCCGATGTTCGCGCTCTCACCCCCATGCTGCTCCTGTCGCTCTCCTGCCTGTTAAGGCCGAAGAGCAGACACACACCGGCTTCTCCTCGCCTCCCCGGCCTCACTCATCCCCTCCTAACGCTCGGGCGCCTCCATACGACGCCCTCATCGCCGTACTGGCTGACACATCCACACCAAAACCACGAGACGCTCGACAGGGCGGTCGTCAATGGGACAACACAGGGCTTTGCGGTCCTCGACGCCGTTCTGCGCGTGGGGAATCCTGTGCTGGGCGTCGTGCGCACGGAACCCGGCAAGCGGCTCGCCGTCAATAAGCTCGTGCTGTGCACAGGGTTGGGGTTGGCGGCGAAGCAGGTGCTGCATTATCCGCCGGCTAACGCCCTCCGGCGCTCCCCAGCCGCATTACCGCATTCATTGTGCACGGCTGGCGGTCCGCGCTGGTTTACTGGCGGGTTTTCTGTACCGTATGGTGGTAGTATGTAATGTAGATAGTTAATTTGTGAATGCTATCTGTTCAAACAACCATAAAAATCGTCAAATCCCTCAATGCTTCTCAACGTCACCTTTCAGCGATGTCTTGGTCAACGTTTCTGGGACGTTTCTTTAAGGTTTTTGTTTATTTCTGCTAAATAATAATATTTTCCGGGCTTTTACATTTGAGTGATGTTTCGGCAACATCCGGCGAACGTTGAGGCAACTATTTACAAACATTTCGGCACAAACCTACTCCACAGGCAATCATAGCCTGCCAGAACTTCAACAAATTGTCTCGCCGTTCTGTATTGGACAATTTCTTCCTCGGCTCTTCTGAGTTGTTTTTGGTTTCGAGCTTATCGAGGGAAAAGCCCGTTGGAGTATTTTCCTTGCTTGACCAGTCGTTAATCTCAGGCCCCGGCCGTATTTTATTTCCGTGAGTTTTGCCCCGCGCTTCCGTTTCCGGATCTGCTTCTCCAAATCGTCGCTTTTCTTTTAGTGGTAAAATCAGCATGCATGAGGTCCCAGGGAGATTATTCTGCCTCGAAGGGCGCACGTCGTGGGAGGGCTCGGACTCCGATTCGCTCTCAAATTGAGAAGAATCCGACTCAGATTCCGACAGCTGAATCAATTCAGGGTCGGCAGTCTTATCGTGACGACGTCAGGTGCGGGAGGAGCCAAACTTGTTGCAATATGAGATGCGACGGCACCATTTCTTCCGTTTCTGCGACTTCGGAGTACTGTCTGGCCAACGTGGATTTGCTGCAGTCCAAGAAAATGGCGCCGATGCTGGCACAAGGAGGGCACAGATGAGCAAAGAGGAAGACCACCGAGTTGAGAGCGGGACCGAGTGGTGGATTAACGCGTCAAAGCGACGAGGGAAAAGCAGAGAAAAGTAGGAAGCGACGCGAAAAAGCGGATCGCCAGAGCACGATAAGCTTGCAGCCAAATTACGCCCAATTTCCATGTTCTGGGCCTCAATTGAACCTCAGGCAGCCGGGGGAGGCAGCTTTGAAAAGTCCAATAGGGACACTCAATTTGACTGTCTGGCGGCCAACTGCCTGGTCGGCAGTCGGATTGCTTTGACACTTGATCCGACTGCGAACGCTCTCCAAGAGTCATGATTCTCATACCAGCAGCAGGTGGGTTACGAGTGTCTTTTTGGGAGTCCTTTATTATATATACACGGCTTCAGAGCTTGGTCTTCGAATTAAATCTTATATTCTTACCATTCTTACAAGATTCCAGTTGCGGAGCACAGGTTCCTGCTAGTAGCTTTTACTGTAATATAATCATCCTCTAGCCCTAGAAAATTAGGCAAGTAATCGATCAGCACCCGAGGATTCTGGCTAAAACCTGTTGTCAACGATCGCCCGGATGCAGTGTAAGGACAGTACCAACTCCAGAGGTCTGCGTGTGGCCCCGGCCTAAATATATGAGGTTGCCGAACGGACATGCCACGAACACACGCCTTTCTGAATATAGGGCCGATGACAACACAGCCTGAATTCTATTTGGACCACTCCGAATGCTTAACCACGACTGCAGCCCGAACGCGGAGGTGAGCGATTGAGACATCAAGCAACAGATTTCCTAAGCCCGGCGTCCAGTACCAGAAAATCACTGGATGTGAATTGGGTCTCGTAGTCCGAAGCCTGAGCACTATCAACCCAGGAGAGGAAATCACTCTCAATTATTCTGAACTTAAAGATCATTTTGATGATGAGGAACAATCTCCGTGCCGCACTTGTCAGAGCACTCCGCTCTCCACTACGCCTGCAGGCAGTCCTCGAAAGAACGACGAGGACCGTAGAAAGGCAAGGGAATTGAAACAGCGACAGCGACAGCAAAATAAAGCAAAAATGGGACCTCAAAGAAAAGCAAGGAATGAACGCAAAAGGGGTGGGAGGAGTAGCGGGGGGCGTGCACAACTTGTGTATTGTTAGGTGAAATCTAGTGAAGGTCTATTACTATTTACCGTATAATTTCGTTCAAATCAACACCTGGCATAGGGGTAAGACGGAACACTGACTTTTGATGAGACTAAGTAAGACAAATGAGGAAAACAGGAGACGTACCAAGTCACGCTTTTCGAAAGGGCATGGGAAAACAAACAAGCTCGGCTGTATTAGGCAGGATAAGGAAACACTTGGAATTTAAGCTTCTACCATCAAACTTTAATTGTGAGCGAGAATATCGCAGCCAAGGCTCAAATTGCTGCTGTGGACTCCCTGCAAGGGAGAATATCACAGCCAGGGCTTACGGTATATTTGTCGTTCTTCCTCAATTCTTTTTAAAAAAAGAACATATAGGTCCCAGTGGCCCTTCGGCTTGGCTTTGGATGGCTGCAAATATACTCGGGATTCTCAATTTCATTCTGTATCCTTGAACATGTTGGTTGACTGCTCATCCAGGAGTTGCTTGGCTCATTTCCGCTCGTTGTCAGCCGTTAGACTGGCGGTTTTTGGACGGTTCGCAAGCTGTTACATTTCCGCTTCAGCAAAAAAATATTTCGGGCTGTCGGTCGGACTATTGTGGACTGTAGAACTTTTTTTTTTCCATGCTCAGGAAACACCGGCACGCCCGGTCCGATGCTACCGCAATTTTGCCATTTTAACCATTTTTGGCAGTGAATAGATCAAAGTAGCCAACTTGTAGGCCACACACCACCTTGCGATCCTGCATATTCCGCGTGGTCTTGTTGTTGAAACGGCTGTCGGGATCGACCCGCGGGGTGGCTTTGCGAACCAAACTCGATTACTGAATCGGAGTCGCAAAAACAAAACAAAGAATCGACTTTTTGAAACTTCTGGCCCGGCAGATCTGTACTATCGCCGAGGGGTTAGTCGGCCACCCCCAGTCAGTCAGCCACCTGCGAATATTTCATGAAAGAGTTGAGAATTACAGGACTTTGATCTTGAGGGACTGAGTACAACTTTGGGAGACCTCTCATCCCGAATTTCAGGCCAAGATGATGTTCGGATCAGAACGTACGCGATGTCTGATCGGAAAAGGGTGAGAGCCATCACCTCTTAACTTGGCCTTTCGGCCGACGCTCGCCACACACCTTTCTCCACCGATTTTGCACCGTTTCACGACTTCCTGGGCTCATTACGCTGCCTTAATGCTGGGCATTAACCTGTGATACTTTTAATTGCAAATCAAGAGGACGTGGTTGCGCAGGACACTGAGGAACATGTGGCTACTATTTGACTGGCTCGAGCAGACCCCCTGCATATTTCGAGAACCACTCATGCTCCGTGTCTGCCGCTTGGAATGGGGCTTCTTGATTTGGCTTCGGTCATTTTGCAATGTTCATCCGCTTTTAACTATTTAAATCCCCTCACGACGGACCATTACCCAAAATCACCCAATTTCAGTATCACGGAAGTTTGATATTTTGGGGAAGTTGTCGGAGTCTAGGGATGGAATCCATCAGTGAGTTATGTCCAAATACATCCTGTCAGCGCAACCACTACTTACCTTAGGCTTATACCTTCACTATCTCTGACGAGGCCCTCGGTCTGCTGACACACGTCATCCCGGTGAGCCTGCTGCCTTCGAAGACATGTTTGTATACCCTTCGCGTAGCTCATATGTACAGACCGACTATCCACAATCCTACATACAGACCTAATGTTCAAATATGGATACATTTTGCTGCCAGTCTGGCCCTCGGTGGCTTAATTAGCGAGGTGGCCGACTAAGGGGCTTATTGCCTTTTTGGCATGTTGATGGAAAGAAACGGTTGCATGGGGACGTCGGTTAAATTGGCCCAAATGATATCAAACGACTCTTAGGATGTGTACCTTTGGTTCCAGGCCCAAACCTCTGCAAAATTCAATGAGGGTCTCCAGTGATTGCCAATCAATTTTTAGGTGGCCGACTAACCCCTCGAAGATAGGGAGCGGTGAATTTCCTTTTTGGGAAGCACGCGAAATTTTTTTCGGGATTGTTCATTATTTTCAGGATCTCCTGTAATGACTACCCAGGAGGTCAAGGATAGCAGTGAGGGTAAGTTCAACACCTGATGCAAACTTCAACTGACGCAGACTGACGTTGCATGCGTCAAACGTCAGTGCTGCGTCAAAATCTCCTTGCCCGAATGTTACATGTGATTCATTCTTTTGGTTGGGTTTCTAGCATCTGGGTGTTGCATTGGGATACTGGGAAGTCCTTGTGGAGGTTGTTGTCCAGTGCGGTGAATTGCAAGGTCGAAAGTGGGCCCGTAATGAGCTTGCAGACGAGCCTTTGCACTTTTCTCAGTGCCTTCGTGATCCACACCGTCCCCAAGCGACGCTCGTCCGAGTTGGCAGAGACGGGTTTGTACCATACTGGGAGGGCGTACTCGAACATTCTAGATATATTATGGAGTATTGTAATTGTTGCAGTAGAACTCAGTTTATTTTTCGATTTTGATTTTGAGATTGCGATTGCGATTCGGAGGGCGGGGGCGCGTACTGCGCGGCGGGGGGCGCGGGGGTGGCGGTTAGTGTTAGTACGGCTGCATCGTGTAGTTTTGCTGTTGGGGCTGCGCGTTGGGCGTTCGGGACTGGGAGCGCGAGTTGAGGGCCGAGGTGGCGAGGGGCCCGGGCTTGTGCGGGAACTGCTCCGGGCGCGGGCACGAGTGCGCGCACTCGAAGAGTCCGCATTTGTTGCACAGCTAGGTGCGTACAGAGACTCATGCTTCTAGGGGACGCACGACTTTGCCCGGAGAGAGAGGCTCGAGCGCGCCACGTACTCGTATCAGTGGTGAGGCAATTGAAGCACCTTCTGCGCGCGTGGTCGCTCAGCCTCGTCGCCGCGTTGTCCGTGTGCACAACCTGGATCGCGACGCCGCCGCCGTGGTTCGGGGCACCCGGCGCGCTGAGGAGGGGTCCCGGGAGCGGGTTGGAACCCATAGGGCACGTACAGGTGCTGGGGCGGGAACGGCGCGGGGTGGTGCTGGTGCTGCTTGTAGTGCTCGTGCCCGTGGTGCGGGTGCGGGTGCGCGTATCTGCCACCGCCGTAGCCGTGCAGCATGTCGTAGCGGTAGTGCGTGCGGTTCGCGGGCGGCAGCGGCGAGTGGCGCGCGCTGCCTGGGGCGGGCGGCGTCGAGACGTCGCTGTGGTCGGCGGGGGCCGGGGAGGGGTGCCTGGTTGGCGCTCGGCGGCTGGGCCGGCAGCTGGGAAGCAGACATGGAGGGTGGGTCGCAGCCTCTGTTGGGGAATCGGTACCTCGGCCTGGGGACGAGGTGATGGGATGGCACCTCGGTCACTTCCACCAGCTTTTCTCTCCAGAGTCAGTCTCCACCGTCTGGCGAGGCGTCTTCCCAACGTCCTCCAGTGCATCAGCCGGGCAACCCGTCCTATCGCACCCCATCGGGCCCCCCATCCTCTTCGAATCGCCGGCTTGCAAACGCAACGTGGAGTTCCTGCCCACTCCGTGCCTCCTCCGGGAGATGCAGTCCTTCGAGTCAGGGCTGACGGCCAAGCAGGCAGACCTTCAGAGCGTGCACCGTGAATCGTCGATGTTCGACGCCGCGTCCCTCAATGGCTAAGATGGCACACGTCCGCCCTCGGCATTCTGCATCCGCGACTCGACGTCCGCTGCGTCCTTCCTCAGCGGCTTTGACGCTCCTCGTTATCGCCAGACAACACAGCGGCGCCAAAGAACAATCCGCGGTTCGCCATCCCGCACCCTCGTCGAGCACCATTCGAATGAGCGGAGCGTCCAGCGTCCGGAGCGGCAGGTGCCGGTGCCGCTGCTCAAGCTCTCCTTCGAGGATGGTGCCCAGAAGATCCTCGTCGCTGCTCAAGTTCCCTCACGCACATGTACTGGACGTATATCATCGCAGTGGACTTGTGCCACCTTTTGATATGTCCCTTCCACTGGGCGCTGCAGCAGCCGACGTCGCCCCAGGACGAGGTGGTGCGTGCGGACCTTTGTGGCGCTCCGGTATTGGCTCCTCACCTTTTCCACGGTGGCCGTCTTCTCCCACGGCCTCAGCGCAGTCTCCGCCTTCTTTCGCTGGAGTGCCCGCATACGCCGATGGTGCCAGTTTCCCACGGGGAACGCGTCTTGGCTCCTGGTCAGCAGATGTGGGGAAGACGTGCGCGGCGGACGATAGCTGTGAGTCTCGTGCCCATCGTCGACAGGAGGGGGTGTAGGCATGGACGTGCCACCCTGGCACGAGCCCGAGCATGAGCTGTGGGCTGTGCGGCACGGCGCGAGTGTGAATGTAAGTCTTCTTTTCCATTCACAGCACGATCGCCCCGCTGACACCGTAGTACATCGCTCACCAGCGAGATGGACAACGGAGGAGGAGGGGGGCAGCGAGGTCATATGCGGCGGCGCCGACGAAGATGGCTGTGGTGGCGAACGTACAGGGGAGGGAGTGCCAGGCCATGGTGTACCGGGCTCCGCTGGTCGACCTGGCGAAGCTCACCGAGAAGGAGGTGGTCCGGTCTCGCGATGGCGAGTTTCGTGTCTGCCTTGAAGGACAACACTGGCACGGGGTTCGTTCGCAGCTTCAGGATTATCATTCAAGCTTGGCTCCTTTCAAAAAAGTGCTCCACATTTTGCGCATCCACAATGCTGCTTCTCCAGGTTCATCTGACCTTCCAGCCTCATCGCTCAGCGGGGTTGGGGCGCATCAAGCCCCGCTGACCGCGGCCCCATCAACAAAACACTGTCCGACCTCCGCACGAACTCGAACTAATGCCGCAAAGGTAGCCGGCTGTCGCCGCACTGGATGCTGCGGCCCCGTAGGCACGACCGTGCCGTCAGCGTGCTCGTCAGACGAGCTATCCGTCAGATCGAGCTGGTCGATCGACATGACCTCGAACTGTCGCTGCGACTGCGCGGAAACGTCGCGAGCCCGGGAGCAAGGGGAACGCCGAAAGCGCTGCGGCGATCGAGCGGTGGATTGCGCAGCTGATGAGCGATCTGGAGCTGCACTGGAGCTGCTCAATTTCTTCTTCCTGACAGATCGGACGTATCTCGGCGCTCCAGACGCTCCGCTTCCTGGGATAGATACCTCGTCCGTCTCGCGCTCGGGGATTAAGCTCGCCCCAGATGACGAACCGCGGATACGCCGCCGTGTTCTCTGACGTGAGCTACATCTTGTTCACGGTCGTCTCCTCGCCGGGAACGAAGAAACAGAAGAGGCGTGTGTCATCGGAGTTATTGAGGGACGCAGCGTCGAACGCCGCCTCGCAGCCCATGCTATCAAGGTCGGCCTGCTTGGCTGCTGGTCCAGACTCGAAGGATTGCATCTCGCAGGGGAGGCGTGGCGTGGGCAGGAACTCTACTTTGGGTTTGCGAGCCGGGGATTGGAAGAGGACAGTGGGGCTGAAGGGGTACGATAGGATGGCGTGCCCACCCGATGGGCTGCACCAGACTGCCTCTGGATAGGAGCAGAGGAGTACAATCTCATCACCTCTGCAAACACGTCCTCAGGCCAAGGCACGGAATCCCCAGCACGGGGAAACACGAAATCGACAGAGGTCACGCTCTGCGAATATCCACGCCCTCGGGGTCGCGTGGCGAGACCCTCTGGGTGCCACACTTGCGCTTGCTCGTTAGTCGGCTTCAACGGACGTCGTAGCCGGATCTTTTCCTCGTGTTTCCTGATATAAAGTGGGAATGCAGGTGGACTGACGCCTTCCATACTGGTTGATCAATGCGGTGATTGCCTATGGAGAGCGCACATTGAGGCCGACCCCGTCATGGCGGTCATAGCGCGTCTCTTAAGCTCGTGCGTGGCCAGAGGAAGTCTCCCATCGCCTGCAAACACTTAGGCTCGGATGAGAGCCTTCTAAGTACACAATACCAGACACTCACGAGTACATGAGAGCGGATCGTGGGGGATCCCGTCTCGATCGACCTCCGAGAATGTGAGGCCTGGGAGCTATTCTCGGACGCAGTCTGCTGCAAGTCAAGGGGGGTAGCCTCCGACTACGTATATCTGCGCTTTCCCTCGGCCAATGGAGACGGCGACCAGCCCCTGACCCGAGGTGCGGGGGACACCAGCGGGGATGTTGAAACGCCATAAAATGGGGGCGTACTGAAAACACTTGCGAGGACCTTGAGATGGAGGACGACGTCATCGGAGGGCGAGATTGGAGGACGGTTCGCCGCCCTCCGATTCCCTACAACGTATCAAACCCGGAGCTCTGAGGGAGGAACATTTGCGGGACTCTCAAAATCGGTGTGGCGGTGGAAGACGCCCGGCGGGAATCCGAGAGTGCTTTGGGGGCGCTCTGTCCAGAAGAGGTAACCAGGACCGACGGCGAGCCGCGAGAGGCATGTACGACTGCGATGACGCTGAAGTGTCAGGAAAACAAGGGGCAGTAGAGGACTCGGACGCGCACCTGCAACACCGAACCGGAGCGTGAGATATATTCCAAGCAAAAAAAATGTGAGGAGTGTCTCCTTGTCGTCCAGATGCACTCAATGTGCGGACCTTGGAGCAGTACGGGTCTGACGAATCGATTACATATCTTGAAGAAAAGGCCTGGGACCATTGTTTGGTTTATTGTTTATTTCTCTTTGTGCTTTAAATTTGTTCCCTTCGCTGTACCTCAAGAGTCAACGGTCTCTTCGATGTCCCAAAATCTTATAGAACCCCTGAGCAATTTGTCATTGGTTGTGGGTCTTGGTATGTCCAAATCACAACAATCCTGGTGAAGATCATCATATTTCTGTGCAGTCCTCAGCATCTACGATCACCTCCTTACCCTTGTCCCGGAAATACATCTCTACTGGCGACCTCCCCGGCCCTGGTTTCTGCTTATCCGCTATCTGAATCTCGCCGGCAACATCATTATGGCAGTTCTGACCTTTGGAAATTTCGGACCTGAGGTGCGCCACACAGCCCACAATACGACGGGTGTTGACCGTTATACAGAGCGGAATGAATACGTGCGTCCCTGTCCACACATGGAATCGAGCTAAAAGCGCGGAGTATTAGCTGCCAATGGCTGCATCTCACGAAGAATGCTTTTCTCATCGTCTAGGAAAGCATCATATACGGTGCGTCCTGGAATAAGCGCACACGCTGCTGAGTACCGTTGCTTATATGATTATCTCCAGCAATTCTTACTCTCCGCGTCTATGTCGTATTCAACCGCGATTGGCGCATACTCGTACTCCTCAGTCTTTCCGGTCTGGGATCCCTTGCCGTAGGCGCGGTGCGTGCATCTGCCACTCGTTTAGATGTGCACTGACTTCCGCCTCAGTGGCTTAGAGCGACTGCTAACGGTGGTGCCCTCCCCGAAAGTTTGTGCATACTTTCTAATGCGTCGTGAGTTCGCTTCGTTGACGTGGCTCTGAGTTCTTTGATTGATTGGCAGTGGAATCCGTGGGTCTTTCCGTTACGTACGCGGCGGGTGTTCGATTTTAATTTTCCACAGGCATCGCCGGCGCATGGGAGGCTGGGTGGGTCACAAATCCCAGTCGTAAATATTAAAATAATGATCACACACCCCAGGCTCCTCCGCGATGTACTTATTTTTGCCCTCACACTTCAGCGTGGTATCTCGCATTGGCGCCATGAAAACTATCGCTCTCCAATTTTGAGGTGTTTTGTACTAGATGGTTGGCCTCTGCCTCTTCTTCCGTAATGCTTACTTACCGAAGTTATCTATCATAGGCTTTTGCTATTTCTGGTCAGGATGATTTTAAATACGGAACTCCGGACATTGTCTAAGGAATGGAATAGCGCCATCGCGTTGGTAGATCTCGCCGACATCTTGGTGTATTATGTGCGTCCACATACTGTATTCTTTATATTTCCCCGATCTAATGCTGACGTTCGAAAGTTCGGCGATGTAAGCTTCATTTCATGTCATCAGTTAGCTTCTAAAACTTGGGAAGCCCGCAGTCGCAGGCAGCCTTGGATGGTTGGCAAGCGAGTGCGTTCCGACTAAATACTCATGATAGCTATCCTCACCTCAATGGCGATCCCCCTCAGCCTCTCCGTGGTCCTTACCATTCGCCTGATGCTGAACATGCGCGAAGTCATCGACACTGGAACGGCTGGGAGCGAGGGTGATGACGTGACGAGCGTCGAGTGGAATATTGTAGACCTTCAGGTGGGGACCAGGGAGGTGGGGACCACTAGTGGTCACGCACATGTGCGGAACCGGTCCTCGGGGCGGCGTGCAGATGGTGATGTTTAGTCTGCATAATTTTGGGGAGGAAACAATTCTTTGAGATCTATATTCATTCTAGGATATCGTACACATATTTTCAGGAATTCTGAACAGGTGGTGTCAGCAAAGGGCTGACTTTGTTCTATGCACTGGAAATATGAAACTTGACTCTTTCGACGAAATGTTTCTCGAGTTACAAAAAGCATGATGCTACGTTTCCTTCTGAAGCTTGCTATCCGCTATCACACCAGAATTTCATGTTGATTTTGCTTCTCCATTGATTCTTTCAGCCTGGGCGGGCCCATCAATACCTCAAGCATGGTACAAATTGTCGGTGATTCGAACCGCCCGGAACTCAAGAACGCACAGGCAAAACAAGAAGCCCACATATTTCTTGAAGACCTCCAGATCACCCCTGTTCCACCTCGTTCGCCTTACAGTAGGTGGTCTCCTCAGAAGTGGTATTGAAAAATAAATTGAGATGCAGATATTCTGGATCTACCGTTTGAAATGACGGCAAAGATATTCTCCCACGTTTTGCCGCTGTATCCTGCCCACTCTTTGTGGATGATACGTCGGAGGTCCTCGAGATTTCTGCACTAAATTGGGCCGAAATTGCAGAGAGAATGAGCCGAAATGGATCCAGAGTAGAAGAAGAAGAGCGAATGTACACGGGGCGGAGTAATCGGACCTTCGGCGATCAAAGGATCAAATGATTTTTCGAATTAAACGGCGACCTGACCAGGTCGACCTAAGAATTGAGCACCCCTAATTTCGTTCCATTTGCGTTCAATATTTTGACGTATGAGGGTCAAATAGTGATTTAAAGCGAACATGAGATGGTAAACCTACAGTGTCAGGGGTCTAGCAGAGCGCCGCTGAAATTCGCTTCTTTTTTGGGACGCTCCCATAGTGAGACCTAAGCCCCCACCGGTATGGCCTGAGAGCGATCACTTTTCACCGCGTGGGCATTCGGTAACCACTCGACTTTAAAATAGTGGTTCTAAACCCACCTTCAACATGGGCAGGCCCATCATTGGGGGGAAAAAAATGGCTAGCGGTTCTTTCTGTTGTAAAACGGTATGCTGCTGTGCGTGGACTATGAGCCAGATATCTATTCACTCATGCCGCCAGGTAATGTCGGGCTCGATATCTCCTGAGGTTGGAAACGTCAACCAAATGTGTGCAGACTTTAGTACGTGGTCGTTATATGCGAAGGCCTGTCACAAAAATAATTGGAGACTTAGATCATTCAAACAACTTTCATATACTCAAACTCCCGTTCGAAATGACCACGGAAATATTCACCCACTGTCTACCGGAGTATCCGCTACGCTCACTGCCGTCTGGATCGGCAATGCTGCTCGGGCAAGTCTGTCGACAATGGCGAGAAATTTCTATCGGTTCGCCGAGACTTTGGCAGTCTCTCCAGCTGGAACTTGTGCCAAAATTTCTTCTGCGCCCAGTCAGATTTCTGAGAAGTTGGTTAAGCCGCTCTGGGACTCTGCCACTCTCGATCAGCATCACTCACAGAGCCACTGGAACAATTTCTACTGTCCCTTCTGCTTCGGAAGTCATAGAAGAGCTCATTCTTCACTGCGGTCGATGGCAATACATGGAGATAGAAGTTCCCTTCGACAATTTCAGGTTGATACAAGGAGCGATGCCTTGTCTTCGGGGCTTGACAATTGGACCTACAGCAGTTCCCGAATCACCGCCTTCCCATCCTCTCCAACTGTTTGGGTTGTGTCCACAGCTTCGACATATTGTGCTGTCCCAATACTTTCAGCCGGGCACAGTCAAATTATGCTGGGAGAGGTCAACACACGTGGAGGGACTCTTCCTGTACCCGGAAGAGTGCGTGGAGATATTATGTCAAACAGTTAATATCTCTCATTTCAAAGCGACGATTGAGAGTAGCGACGCCGATCTAACCCCAGTTCCGATCTTGTTGAAGCTGGAAAGCTTGATTCTCCTTCCAGGGGCTACAGAGCCAGATGATTCGCAAATGCGACTCTTAGATGCCCTGACCCTTCCTTCCCTTCGTATCTTGCGCATATCCGAGCCATGGTTCTTTCGGAATCCATGGGCTAGCATTGCGGAGCTTGTGGCAAGATCATGCTGTATTATAACCGACCTTCACATCACGGCGTCTGCAGATTTGTGGTATCATTTAATCTCTCTGAAGTTGACTAGCCAGAAGTCAAAAGATGTAGAGCCGCTGGAACTGGTGCGACGGGTGGTCATCGAATAGACCAATCTTTTGTCAGTTCAAAAAAATAGGGGTGTTCCCATGGTGCACAATGAGATTTAATCGCCGACTTCAGAAAGTGGAAAATAAGCCCATAACCTGTTGAAACTCCCCGGGAGGCTTAAAAAAATTTTGACCTACATTTCAAAGAAGTTCTGAAACAGCTTGAAACACCTCAAAACACGGTTCCGCAACCTGGGAGGCCTTCTGGGTGGTACGAGAGTGAATTTCTCGAATTGATCGCAACCACCCGATTTGGATGAAATCACGATCACGTGCTGCCTACAGGTGCAAAATTCGGTGAATATGCACGGTACATGGAGTGGGCGGAGCAGAGAGCTCCCCTGGTAATGTTTGAGAAACTTTGAAAGCACGTACAAACCTACTGCTAGATAGAATCCCTACAAAGGGTCACTGAATGTATGCACCCTGTAGCTTACGAGTGTCGACCCGGTCTCTCTTTGTGTTACTAGCACCAAAAAATTGTGAGAAGGCTCGGTTCCCACTCTTAGCTTACTTAATCTGCTCTAGAGGTGCTCCGACCGATATTTAACCATTGATATGACTATAAAAGCGAGGCGGCAAGAAGTCAAGCCGAGAATAACACGAGCAAACAGGTGATAGCCAGGTTTAGCCGTGGGAAACAGCTTCCCTATATAGGAGGGGAGGGAGGGAGGGGGTCCAGGATCTTGGTTAAAAAACTTTCCCAGTGGATATCCGACTCAGATATCCGAATTTCGAAAGTTGATTCCCCCTTCGACGTGGGCTCCAGTGAAAACGGCAGGCAGCCAGATCGAACCAATCGAGCCATAGTCTCCCCCAGTCAGACTCCACGAGATTTATGATAGTATAAATGCCCACTAACTTTAGTTAGTGGGTCTTATAGCGCCCTATCAATAATTTTTCAGTTAATGATTGAAATCAGCGCAGATTGATTGATGCATTGATGGACTGCGCCAAATTGAAGGTGATGATTGATTGGATCATTGATTCCTCCGTCGAGAGTCTCCCTTCGGTGAAATCAGAGATTGCCGATTGAACATCACAGCAGGCAATTGCCCTGTCGACATTTCTTTCCTTTCCTCACCATCTCATTCCATCGTTCACCGAAGGAATCTACCTGCTGGGCCGGACTGTTTGTGGTTTTCTCAAGACAACTGAACAACGTTAATGCCGTCGCAGCCTGCAAGTTTTCAATTCGCAGCTCTTGTCTGTGCAGTGTGGTCCTTTGCTTCGCGCTGCCTCAGTCATCTACCTGATGACCTTCAAGTATCCTCAAGCAGAACAATTCCTTCGCAAATGTCACCCTCAAGATCCCCGTGCCTGTTTTCTCGTTTGCCTGGTCAGCCTGGTCAAGTAAAAAAATTCTCGTCGCATCAAGTCACATTGGGTTTCCCGAGGCACGGTACACCTGATCCTTATCTCCCGTCCTGGACGCACCGACGCCAGCCACTATTATCAACGGGCCGCCGACGTGCAATTCGATTCACGCAGTCAAATCCCACATTTATATAGGAGTTCCGCGAGAATACATAGGTGCGTATCCCTTTCACATAATACCAGGGCTCTGTGCTCATGAACATGCTTATCAATAGTCCCCGATGCCACCTTTCCGCCATCACCTCTACAAGTTAATCGGATTTCCTCGGCAGTCCCTCGCCGACATCTGGTCTGGTGCGTTCTCACGTACACCGCACCTAGTTCTCAATGTTTATTGGCCGCATTTGCCGTTCTCAAGTTTCACTCGCGACATTCGCCGTCGTTGAAATCAATCCAAAGCCACGCCAGTTTAATTCACCGCGCGTCCCTGGTGCACAGTGCAGTGCATGAAAACCTTTTAACCAGGTTTTTCGCGGTCAGGGTAGCGAGGTACGCAGACATTAGGACTGTGCACTGCCCTTCTTATGCGGTGCTAGGCACCCAATCATAGCTGGAGAAGGATCGGCACCTACAGCTCTTTGTGGAACTTAGGGCACGGCCAGTTTCTTTTTTTTGTAAGTTTTCACGACATCCCTGATTGTGAGCTCAATTCTCAACCATTTTCCATGAAAGTAGGCTCATTCTACCTCGCTGTGGCCCGTGACACAGCGCCGATATTCGTCGTCGACAAGCACCCTGTGACGCGTGACTGTCGAGTTGAACGTATGAAAGCTGTAGAGTGATCCCAGTCTACAACATGCGAGGTACGAGCACCAGATTGTTGTAGTGTCTGTCTATGAGAGACTAGTGTTGCCTCAAAAAATCCTTTACATGGAGCCAGACTTTCAGGCCCAGAAATCCATGCTTGAGGAACATTGCGAGAAGCATGGATATGGCGTAGAGTAAATCAACGACCCATTTTCAAGGGTATTTTTCAGAACCAGCGAGCGCCAGAAGTTTTGAACCATCTGGAGCGATGCGGAGGGACCAAACTAAGACAGTTCCGGTGTGGGGAAGACAAAAATCCTTTTTTTGCGGCCTCCGGGCCGAAATACCGTCAAAACATAGAGTAAATCAGTCGAAATTCTCGAAAAAATCCGGAGCAAGTTCATAGGTAGTGACCGGGGCCTAGTATACTACGATCTTGGAAATTTAACGCTAATTTAACGTGGGAGAAATGATTTGATCGGGTAACAATTTTGCACCTAAAAGTTTTGTCAAGTCAGAATGTTGGTGTCAACTACTCTGTAAGAGCCATTGGAGTTTTACAGTGATACGCCTACGGCGCGGCTGGGAGCGGAGCTAAAACAAAATACTGAGTGGAGAGGCAATGGGTAATGGGTGGCCGCTCTAAGGGCCGTAGAACTGGGTCTGAGGTGCGAGGAAGTTCAGCGATAGTTCAGGACTGACTCGCAAAACAACAATGAAACAAATACAGATGTGCGCGGGAACTTGTGTGCAGCAACGACGAAGGCTGCTCAATATGGACATGGGGAACGACGAGGGACACGAGAGCGAGAGCGAGGACAAGCAAAGAGTAGCTTAATTCGAACTACGAGGGGTGAACTTGTGTGCAGCAACGACGAAGGCTGCTCAATATGGACATGGGGAACGACGAGGGACACGAGGAACGACGAGGGACACGAGAGCGAGAGCGAGGACAAGCAAAGAGTAGCTTAATTCGAACTACGAGGGGTGAACTTCGTTGTTATTAGCAGTTAAACTAGCTACGTTTTATAGCAATTAGTACACAGGTGCGAATAAACAAATAGAACTTGAACAAATGGAGCGTGGAGGTAAAAACGGTGTTGAAAAAGGGCCGAAATGGCCAGGAACGCGTGGATGTCGGGCCAAGCAAATGCGAATTAAATTGAAACAGTCGGGGAAAGTCGGAGAAAATATAAGAAAAAGGAAAAGCCCAGGGGCATGAGTGCATAGGTTGAGGGCGGACAGAGGGGCAATGGTGTCGTGGTGACTAGGAATGAATGGTAATTGCGTGTTAAATTATCGGTGCAACGCATATACCGGTGGCGCAGAGCGAATTGGCCGGACCAACAAACTGATCCGATGATGCATTTCGGTGATCAGCGGCGAGTCCTGTTCATCAACAGTGCTTGATTTTATCGATTTGAAGTATATCTCTGGATTGAATGGCCCCGGAGGTCCCAAAGAGGTACACACAATTTCGTTCGAGGGCCCCAAAATATTGACAAAAACAACGGCTCGTGGGAAATTTTTCGGAGATCTAATCTTCATTTGCATCTTGCCCCAAACAGGCCTCATTTTCACGCAGCAAGAGACTGGCTCAAAGAGTGAAGAAGCAACACTTCATTCCACGTCTGATAGTGTGCTGCAGTGTTATTTATTTGCTGTTCTGATAATTTATCTGCTCCTCCACTGTCAACGGCAAAGAATCGCCAACTCAACTCAGTTCAACTCAACCAAGTGCATCAGAATTTTTCAATGGTGTCCGCCTGCTGTGGCTGTATTGATTCAAATAAGGGAATGCCGCGAAGCGGCCGAGCAGTCCCTTGTGGGATTTTATCTTTTCATCCGCGCGAAGAACGTACGCTCCTGCTCCGCGAAGTATTCACTCGTAGATTTCGCTTTGTTCTCTGGTGAAGACGGTGGAAATATAGCCATCAAGGCGTGGCCTGTTGGAGGCGCAAGGCGCGGATCCGAGACACCTCCAGTAAAAAATTAATAAAACTGCCTCAAGATCTTCTAAAAAACCCCACCAAAAGGAGAACCAGGAGATGGCCGTCGCAACGCCGAACTGTGGTATTGTGTTAGCGGAGGAACCAGAGTCAACGAGGGCGTACCCGCTCCTCGAAATTTCAGTCGTCGACCCCTGGTTCTTGTTCTGATTCGGTTGGCTTTCGAAAGGAGTCCCACTGTGAGCACTCTGCAAGAGTTCTGCGCTATGTACGTCGCGATGGATGCTCAGGAGAATGTGAGTTGGCGGGAACTGCCGAGCGGCCTCAATATTTGTTAAATACGGCGGGGAGAAGCGGCGCGACGTGGTGAGACTTCCGGGCATCTTGGTCCTGTTCGGATTTTTGTACACTGTGGCGCCGGTGGGAACGGGCTGGGTTTTTGCCCGGAAGTGAGAATGCTACGATTGGGGGTGCTGTTGGTCGAGCCCGTGGGCCGGCTGGGGGCTGGGGGCTCAGTGATGCGGCGCCCGCACGCCCTTTTTGTGCGGCAGCCGTAGGCGGCCTCAGTCGTATGGTCAACGCCTACATAAGGGCCCTCTGCCGCCAATAAGCCGGACCCTGTCTTCTGGATTGGTAACTCCCAGGTCGAGTAAAAGCGATAAACACACCTTCTTCCCCGGGCGCACTGGCCGCTACAGATATGGTAACAATAGGCGCAATGGGTTCTTTAGGGCCACATTCGCATTTGACGTGGACTCGTTTTGTTGTTCGGAGCATCCTGCAGTGCTCGCACTGTGTCGCTGGCCGACCCTTCTTCTTGATTTCGTTCAGCGGACGGTCGGCGTGTTTGCAGGCGGAGGACCGGTGACCCCGTATACATGTTTCACTGTCCCGCCAGAAGTACAGCATTAACGCATCACAATTGAGAAACGGGGGACTCACCAGGCGTACTTTTTGCCATCGATTAGAACCTACAAATCCCTTTGTGCGGGAGGCTGAAGAGAGGAAAAGGAGCGTAGACACACCATATTGTCTGGCTCAGCTCCTCAAAGGTGAGTGAAGGGGACGGCCGGGAAAAGACGATTTGTGGGCGCACAACTTGGCCGTTGTTTGGTCTGATGCGCACGGACCTTCTTTAAGGATGTTTAAAGAGAACGTTTAGGCCTGTTCGGGAGCCCGAATTAAATCCCCAAATACTAATTTTCCCCCACCAAACGATCGGACGCACCGATTAACTGGTCAGGCAGAACGGATACGGTACAAGTCAGCTTTGTTTTGTTTTGGCAAGCCATCAATGCATCAACTTTTTTTGTTTTTAGACCTGTGCGAGCCTCTGCCTGTTCTTTTCGCTGCTTTACTGCTGCAGTCGCGGACAATAAAAGCCCGCTTGTCTTATAGCGTACGAACCGGCCGTTTTCGGGTCCTCAAAAGGAGTCTAAAAACGGACCTCCGAATTTTTTTCCCACGAGCCGTTGTTTTTCTCAATATTTTGGCCCTCTCGAATGAAATTGTGTGTGGGAGTATCAGGGCTGGAAAAATCTTGTCACCGAGGTGATCGAACGGTGGGGCGACTTCATTAAGCTCCTGGCCAGCGACGATGGCCACGCGGGCGACCCGGAGGCCGACGATGTCGACGTGCACAACCCCCGCCGTTGCATTGAGTATTGCGACAGAAATCCTCGCGCATGCCACTGGCCTCTGCAAGGAAGGGAAGCTTGAGCCCGCTCTTGAGAAATTCCAAAGTGAGCCCTTTTTCGTTTTCGCTCCTCTCGGTGTAATCCAAGGCTTGCAGAATGTATTAGGTATCTCGACGTGCACAAGGTGCTCCCGGCAAAACATTTGAGCCTTAGGCCTGCATTTTAGGCTCTCCTTTCAAAGAATCTGCTGAAGTCTGCGCTCGTTGCCGTCCGCGCGCAGCCGCCGTCCGTTGCTCTCGCCACGATTGCGGTTCAATCTGCATCGCAGGCCCTCTCGATGCTGGATATATCTCCTCCGGTTCAAGGTCGCTTTTACATCCATATGTATACGTAACTCGCTTACTGTTGTTCATTAGCAAAAGCACTGTATCGCCGCGCGCTTGCTCACGTCATCCTCAAGAACGAGCAGGCCGCCGAGAGCGACCTCGCGAAGGCCCTGGCGATCTATCCGACTGACGCCGCGATTGCACACGTACTCGTTGCTGCCTGCACTCAGAAACAAGATCCGCAGAATGGGGAAACAGCACATGGTGAATAGTGTGTGGTGAATAGTGTGTAGTTCTGTCCGTCCCCAGCTGATGCAATCATCATGTATCTTTGTACGCAATAAACCACAGCAAAATTTAGGCATATGGGTCCTGCTAAACGCAAACCTGGAAGGCCAAAGGGTTCTCGCAATAAAAGGCAGCGTATACACATCTACAACGGGCTCGCGCACCTGGAATTGCTCCACCGGAAGAGCCTAAGCGTCCCGTTGGTCGGCCCCGAGTTCATTTTTAAACTACCAGAGCTCCCCATCCTAACATACGTGTTCCCAAGACCTGCGTATAAATACCCGTTGTCCATCAAGAACGACTTTATCCCCCGCTCCATGCTGGTCCAGGGACCTGACAATTAGTACCTCTTTGCTCCACATGCTTGCATTACTGTGAATGATGCCATCGGAGATTTGGTGAGCAAAGATTTTGCTGTCGTCTAATACAAGGCGCTGATACTCTCAGCCCGCATTTGATTGTTGAGGTGCGCTGGGGGTTGATTTGCCTGAAATATGCTGGAAACCCTCCCGGTGTTACGTACAATAAAGAACAACACCGGAAAAAAGTTCTCACGGTTAACTGAGACAACATTTCAAAGATGAAAGCAGAGAGCTCATTGTTGTTGCATTTTGTCCACATTTCTTTCGTGTCACGCACAGCAGCTAATAATTGGCTCAATTCACGGATGGAGGGGAACAACTGTTGGTGATTAAGTTTACAGCTAATGTCGGAACCGAAGGCGCGGATGAAATTTTCTTGTTTTGGAACATTTTCAAAGAATTCCGGATATCTCACTCAGTTGTCCACCGATTCACATAAAAACTAGATGAATCTGTCGGGCTAATTCGCGCGGAATTAGTGACAGAGCGGGATTTGCGAAAATATTATGCATTGGGTAATTTGGGTTTTCGAGCTGTTTTCATGCTAAATGCCATTTAGCAAGCCCAGAACATGTTGCAGGGGGCTAAGATTTTGTGAGGAGCAATATTCATACCTATGAAAGGATGAGACAGAGCCAGAACTACACATAACTTTATTAGAGTTCTTCTAGCTGCATTGGAGGCATTCAGCATTTTCTTGCATCTGAAGATCCTGTGAGAATCACATTATCTGAGTATTTGAAGCGGTTCCGGCTCTGTCACATCCTTCCCTAGGTACATGCATTGTTCCCCGCAAAATATTGCACCCCTGGGACATATTCTAGGCATGCAAAACGGTATTTTGTGTGAAAATGCCCTGAAACCACAGGTTACCTAATACATAATATTTTCAGAAATTAATTGCGCATGAATCGGCTGAGTATATCTATCCGGTTTTTATGCAAATCGGCGCAGAACTGACTGAGATATTTACAATTATTTGAAAACATTTCAAACCAGGAAATTTCGTTCGCGCCTTCGGTTCCGACATTAGCTGTAAACGCGCGCTGCTCAGCATTAATTACCTTCCGCAGGCGCATGGAGGCAGCTCTCCCAACGATACTCTCGAGGATCTGACGATATTTTCAGCCATGTAGCGCAATAAGTGAGAAGAAATAGACTGATCATCCTGCCGATCAAAAACTCGGTCAAGAAATTGCCTGAAATACCTTTTGCAATGATCAAAACAAAAAATCAAGTTGAAGAGGCACCCAGAAGCATATGTACCAACCATTAATCCGATGTTGTTACCTTTCTGAACTTTGTATATTTCGATTTCATTCACATTCGTCCAGGCCACCCGAGTGGACTCTATGCGACCCACATCGCCGAGAAGCGCACTCAAAGAAGGCAAGAGCTTACAGAAATGTACATGCGTCGGACCCGGTCTTAATTTAGCACACGGGGAAAATATCACCCTCGATAGTGTAAACATCATCTGATCAGTGCCATTGGGAATCAGAGGCCGGAATGGACTGAGAGCGGGGGCTGTGGATAACTTTTCCATTTCTCGTTCTCTTTGTTTTGGTAAGGCTCTGGTGTACTTATATTCGCCCGGGCCCGCCCCCCCGTTCCCCCCAAACAGGGGTGTAGAGTCGCTCGGATCTACGCCCTGAGGCGGTCTTATTGGAGGAGCTTGCGACCCCGATTCTCCGGCTGATCCAGAAACTCGCTTTCATGCGCCCAGTTACGAGTCTACCCGTACCCGTTCGTCGACGGGTTGACGGGTCACCCAGCAATTTTGCTTCGATCTCGCGGATATTTGGGTTGAATATACGGTAAATGAATCCTGGGTTCAACAAGCGAGGAACGAGCTTCCCCGTTGAAGCGTCTGTCTAGGAGAGGCTAGATCCTGGGTTGAGTGATGTAACTGACCTATATGACAGGGGGCTAGGACCTGTCTGTGTTGCTTGAGACAATTCTCGATGGATCTCGGCCTACTCGGCATTTCCCGGAGGAGGTACGGCGTTCGAATTCTCAAAACCATGGCTCTGTTCAAATCCCGTGTATACCTCGTATATTAAGCAGATGCCTCGTATCACGATGTACATGTTTGTCCCTCGCACGCCACTGGGCGCTCGCGAATTCCCGAACTTCTCAGATTGGTATCAGATTCATCTTTAATTTTTTATTCCGCCCTTCCTTCGTCCTAGCAGAACCAATAACGAGCTCTGTCTGAAGTGCATGCTGAACTGCATGGCGTGTTGCTTTCGTTGTATTTTTTTCCTGCTGGCTTTCTCATTCCCAGTTGAATTTCAAGTGCAACTTCGCAACCGAGGAAAGCGGCCTCGAGGCTTTGACTTTAATTTTAGGCTGTGGTAGGACGTGTCTTCCCAAATTTAAATGAACCACATGCCGTTTGATCGCGCGCTCAAGGCCCGCTCAAAAGAACGTCATTCTCACTGCTTTGTTCTTTCGCCCCACCGTCACACCACTTCCGGCCGCTTCCTATACTTCGTGTATTAAGCATACTTCGTGTATTAAGCAGATGCCTCGTATCAATATGCGCATGTGTTGCCATCACCTCGATTTGTCATTTCTTTCCCAACCGCGAGCCTCCTTCAGCCTTAGCCCCCGAGTCCACCTAATTGGGTCAGTGTTCTTCCCATGATTATTTCTAGACAACGACTCCGATCACAATTTAGCTCTGGCCGGTTCCGCTTCTTACGTGCCGCTCCACATGTCGCGCGCTCAAGGCCCACTCAAAAGGGAGGCGTCCGTCTAATCAATCACCTTTCCTCCTTCCCCCCACCATCATTCAACCGCCCCGTAGCATTCTTCCGCCCGTCAATACCGTGCTTCAATGCCGATTCTTCCGTTAGTCAAGTGCCTCGCCAGGACCAAGGCAGCAGCTCGCAACCGTTAAACCCGGCGCCCTTGCTCTTCTTCGCTCATCGAGGCTTAAATCATGATGAAGGCCTGCGACAGGCTAAAGACTTGAACGCAAGGACCCTTCTTCGCATCGCAAGACCTCAGGATGTTCCAGAGATTACTCAAAACGCTCAAATTGACTCCACAAGATGATCAAGTACTTGGTCAAGATTGGGAGGCTCAAGACCTCTGAAGTTTCAGAACCAAGCGATCCTCTCGAAAGAGCTGAAAGATTCCTCAAGCTCCGGCGTCTCAAGATCCCCTGGGACATTATCTTGAAGTCTGTCCGTTACTTGGAACTGTCTCCTTCTCCTCTTTCGTCCCGTTCATCGCCCCGTCATCCTCAAATCTTTTCATTCCCCCATTGAGGCACTTGTATCGCGCTTTCCGCATTCAGGACATCCCTTCAATCTCGCTAACAACTTTGAAAATAGGTCGAGGCGGAACACGAGCAGTATGTATGTACCTACGCTTCTTCATTGAACAGCTGATTAATTGCTGGCGCCAGACCTACTCAGTCATTAGTTATACAGCCTCTTCATCGGCGCCGATTACAGCATTCAGGTACGTTCTAAATATTGTGTTATTTATGCGCAATCTCAAACGAATGCCCACGGCGCGACCTCCAACAACCCAGTGCTATCGTTACCTGTCGATGGGTGTGGTCCTGTACACTCTGTTGCACTTCTCTGGGCGGCCTCGATGTACAACGTTGGTAAGCCGCTGACTTTAGGAATCAAATGCATGTACTGAGAAATCCACAACAGATAGCTAGGATGTTTCAAGCTTTCCCATTGAACGTTCACGGTTTGGCAAGGCGACCCTTTACGTCCGCCGCGCCTTCGATGTAAAGCTCTGCTCCGGACTCGTGTTCCTCACATGGGATCTCCGGTGTCTCGCGAACGACGCCCTGCATCGTAGGCGTTTATCGGTCTATCTCACCACCGCTCACCAACCCTGCGAACCTTCACATCATTCAGCCCCCTCTGTCGCCTCGGACGCGTCCCCGATGCATCGGGTGGATCATTCGTACTATTTCATTGCGCTTTGCGAGCCAACAGACATATCCAGGATGCGTTCCTGGTATTTCTTCAGCATTTGCGCATCCATTTCGATGCTAATATATCTCTATCAACTTTTCGGGACCGCCGCTCACAATACACTCGGGCCTAGCACACATGTAGGTTCAGTAGATACTGTGTTATTGAATAGTGGAATATATATTTGAATGGCTTTCCAAGTCAAGGCTGAGCTTTTTTTTTTTTTTTTTCCGACGTGCTGTGAGCTCAGGATAGGCGAGGCACGAGCCAGCCTGAGTGTGAGATATGGGAGGCTAGCGTATGAAGCGCCCACATTAGCGCTCATTCATGTGACATCGTTTGTAGGCATGATTATCGATCTCTTCCTCGATGTGCTCACCACGTCTTCGCATCCTTGCTCCTACCTCGCTCCCCTCTACCAGAATAACCAAGATTATTGTGTTCTGCCCACACATCCGTATTTCTCACGCTTTGCTGTTCGGTTGATTCCTGTGAGACCCGAACATCCACTGCGTACTGGAGTAGTCTCATTGTATGTCACATCTTTGCTCGCTTGCTAGTGCGTCGACGTCTTGGCGACCTGGAAACTCCATCCACACACTCAAGAATCCTGTATCCACTTAAAACCCCGCCTCGCCTGAATCCCTTCGTGTATTCACAGCGCGAAGACCACGCTGCCATTCATTAGAAATAAATTATCCCATAAATTTCATCTAAGTGTAGTAATCACCCTCTCCTTTATCTGCTCTTCTGTCGGAGCGAAGCGAAGGCATGTCTTGTTTTGTTTAATCTATGTCAAGGAATCTTTTTATGACCCTACAGTAGATTCTGAAGGATAGACTAGACGGTTTGACATAATTTACAGTTAACGATGTTCGCACCTCAGGAGATGGTTCCGACTCAGGCTGTATAAAAACCGTACGCTCGTCCTGCTCCCTGTGACGGCCGGCACGTCGAACGGCCGGGTCAAAGCCCTAAAATTGGCTTGGAGTCTGAAGAACAGGTCACTATCCACGATATCAGCAACCAAATAATCTCCCGTCTTGTCGAAATCTGGAGCGAGCAGGGCACCTCGGATAATTGAGTGGACAGAAATAAATTGACAGCTCTTTCTTTGCCTCGCCCGGAGGCGATAAAAACCCTGGACGTTGGCCGGTCCCTACATCAAGGGCTAGTACCAGCGCGAACGGATGGACCTTTTCTTCAATCTAGCAGGCGAAGACGTACACCAATCGGACAAAGATGTTTCCAGCGGTGGTCTTCATGAGTGCTGCATCGCATCGTTCCTGGTTATGGAAAGATGGGTTACAACGAAGATAGTCCGCATCGTCCACCCAGTTGTCCAAAGATTTGAACAACACCTTCAAAAATCGGTAGGGTAAAATCTGATCGTGGATGAATTGCTGTATGCCCTGAAATACATAGGAAGAACTCACCTCTTGTTAACGTTGCGGGTCTTGACTCGTTTCCCTGATGGAAGGGGTGTGCCCCAAGTCTGGTAGGAATAAGTACTTTTACATCTCGGTCTCGAGGGCCAAGAACGAAAGCGGTACTCGCTTGGCGCCAACAGTCACATTTCCCAGCTCTTCGAGGTCTGACGGCAATTCCCGCTCGAGGGTTAATGGGTCCACGGCCTCGTCTTCCTTCGATTCATCCAGTACACAATGGTGCCGCGGCAGGGCCAGTCAATGTCCATACACTGTAGTTCTTACCATAGAAGAGGGAACCAACTGGCGGGAGTCCGAGATTGCCGAGACTTCGGTCTGTCTGACTTGAATCTATGCAGAGATTTCTCGGTCTTAATGTCTCACATTCAGTATTGCATCCAACTCCCGGGTCGCCAAGCTCTTATAACCCCACCACAGACAATTTACTCTTCCAAGTTTGTCTAAAGTGGAGGACATATTAATGCAGAGTGAAATGTATTACAACTTTCACCCACTGCACACTGCTGTGCAATGGCGGACATGCCTGCAGTCTCGCACTCAGCACGGGCGATGTTGAACCGGATTTTAGCTGACTGCAGATGAGACTTGTATTATTGTGCAGGCGGCCGTCCGATAGGACCCAAGGATGTAAAATTCACCAGTACATTAATCCCAACGACAGTCAATATCTCAACACATCTCCACTTGATGATTGCCAGGCAACTCCTCGGCCCTGCGTTGCCTACAGTGTAAGTGCCAGAAAAACGATATGATCAATTCAGCTCACGGCACAATTTTTTCTGCGATGAAGGAGCCGCAGTAAAGGAGCATGGAGCGCGAGTCATTGTCGAGCAGTGCACGGAGGTACGGGATGTCGAATTCGTCAAGGGTACGGAGGATTAAATGTGCCTTGTCAGTCTTTTTGCGGTGCTCGAAGCTGCGGAGCAGTGTGAGAAGTCAACGAAAAGAAACGAGAAACAAAGACATACTGCACAAACGATCTGCCGAATTCATCCAGCCGCATCTCCAGCTTGCCCTTGCAAACGGAGCGGTGGGTTCAGCACCTACGAGCTTCGGCGGTTACGACGGCAACGGGAAAACGACGCGTTGGGATTCGGCACCCAAGAAGGCCACAAATGAGAGCGAGGTAGCAGTAAAGCACAGTGGTTCGAGCGTCGGGGGCCAATAACCTATTGAGAATGTTGCTTCTGTAGAACCGTAGAAGAACAAACTGAATTATTACTGCACTAATTACAAGCTTATATACTGTACAAAATGTCTAGAACATTCTGAACACATTACTAACAGATGGCGGGCTTGGTAAGTTCAACCTCGGGATGAATATGCACACCACGGACGGGTCATAAATCCTCGGTGATGGCAGCCTGTATGTCCAACAACTCTCTGAGTGGTGTTAAGAGAGTGGGTAGAAACTTGTACCAAGGTAGAAGATAAAGAGGGCGGGGCGGAAGGGCAGGTGTAATAAAAGGAGACGATGAAACGGTGCACTTGCGTGCAACAGTGAAATCTAATATCAAAAAGAGCAAGACAATGTCTGCTCAATTTAACACCAACTAAACACTGACTACTACTCAATAATGCGTGCGTGTGTGTTCGGGGAGGTAGGATTTAGAAACCCTTCAACCTTAAGAACAAGTGGTTGTAATTGACTTTATGGTTGTCAAACCGTTGGAGTAACCGTAGTTAATTTAAACAACCCCCAAGTTGTAGTGGCAATGTAATAGAACCCACAAGACTGATAAGTCTTGCTGAACTAAATAGCTGGTGAGGCTAAAAGACTCAAAAGAGCTTTGTGCCAACAAGGGGGGTGATAATTCACTGTCTATCTAGTACATTTGGAGGAGCTTTATAGTGTTACTGGCTACTGCGGGTTACAAACAATATAATAATTTAGCGGAGAGAGAATGAGCATTGGTAAGTGCCCAGATAAATAGAATAGAACATCCTTACTGCCCAGCCTTAGAGAACAGAGCATCGAGCCTGCTCAGATCTTGGGATTTAACCATCCGAGCAGCTTTAAAGCACTATTTCTAAGCCAGTTCTCCCTACCAAGCCCATTATTAAGTGGCATGTACTCAACAATAGACCAATCAACCTTACAAACCTTCCTACAGGCTGTATTGTCATTTTCCTACGCAAAGACTAAGTGCGCATCACGCCATTAGCCCTCTTAATCATCCATTTACAGGTGTGTTGTTCTTTATTTGTTCCCTCCTCCAAGACGCGCTGGGGCACATGACCACTTCAGGGCCGGGCTCTCCAGTTCCAGGGTGCGTACATAGTTCAACTGTTGGTTCAATAGACTTCAATGGCAATTAACTGATTCCTTCAATAACTCCCTTGGTTACCTGGCATCCATATTGACACCGAACTTGCTACACGGGTTCCCTGCAGCTTGTCGGGTGATTCCTATAGCTAGCTGATTAAACTCCAGAATAATACTAGTCACTCTGTTAAGAGTACTGATAGAATCCCTTCATTCAATATTGTTTAGAGCTAGTTTTCAATGCTTCATTGGTTTAATACTCAGTCTCGGGACAAGACTAGTACCCTCTGTGTCTTACTTCAATTAGATTGCTCTAATGTAACTTGTAAAATCAAAGAATTTAGGCGTGTTCAAAACCACGCCTTATCAACGACGTCGACGCCGAGGGTAGGGAAGAAAGTAAATTCGGGAGGAGGGGGGGCTGAGCTGCCCTTAGGCGTTTAAAGACTGTGCAGCACTCGTACCCAAAGTGGGACTTGTTATTAACTTATTCCAGGCGTCGATGAACCGCGACGCGTGGGCCGCCTCTTGGAAGACGAAGACAGCGGTGGCGTCGTCGGGGCCCCTGCGCGACGTGAAGCGGGCGTTGCGCATAGTGGGTTGCCCGATGATGTTGTTGATCAGCTGGAGGGGGTGCGGTTCCAGTTCTTCTCCCAGTCCATGGGCTCGACTCGCATCCCTCTGTCAGTCCTCTATCGATCCCAAAATTTTGTCAATGTCACGCGTCACGCCGCCTGTCGAACCTCCCGAGCATGAAACAGAGGCCAAACGCTCGGAAGACGCGAAAAGGGCAAAAATTTCGGAGATTTTCAGTCGAATGTCGAAACATTTGGGTGCGTCACGCCAAATTTCGGCCTGCTAAAATGGATCACGCGTCACGCCCCACGCAATTTGAACGAAAAAAAATTCAGTATACAGCTGCCTCGACTCCCTTTTAGATGCATGATGAAGCAAAGGAACAAGATGTCTTACATAAACAATTCCAGACGACCCAACAACCCGTTTGGAGAAACGCACCATTGTGTGGGAGATCATTTGCGGAAGAGTCTGGAGGATCGCGAGAGATCAACTGAATGACTACAATTAGTGATACGGTTGATGTAACACTATACTCCGACATAAGCCGATGAATGGCTTGCAGTGTGAATAATGGAATAATCAATCAATCAATCCCAGTGGATCTTTCGAGGTCCAAAGGTTCCAAATTTCCCATCTACAGTTCACAATCGCTGTTCCTAGGTTTTCTTGCATAGATAGCTGCAGGGTCGAAACTATCCTTATAATTCGGAAATTCAAGCTTGGTATATTCCTTTCGTGTCATGTCCAGCAAGCGAGGCGATTCGGGATCAGTCCTGATGACAGTCAACCTCTATTCTGGAAAGAAGTTTTCTGACTTACCATTGAGAGGTGGAATATATGGGGTCTCCCGAAATGCTGTTCCAGATAATGACAGCTGGACGCGCAAGATCCGTGACGATCTGCTTCACGGGTATGTTGGGGGCGATCGAGATGACAATGCTCGAGTTGTCCAGTTGGAGAAATCCCCGAGGGTCGTCGAGGACGGTGATGCCGTGTTTACCCAGCAATTGCTTGTCCATGTCGGAGTAGATGGGGTCTTGGGCGAAGCACTGGATCACCGCCGCATTGCCATTCTTCCCAGAGAGAATATCTTTGAGTGCAAGTACCAGGATGTGTTGCATCACGCATGGGATACAGCCGGACCCCACACTGAGACTTCCACAGGCAAAAGCCACGATCGTTCGGATGCCTGATGGAATTGCGGGAGACTTCATGACTGAGCTGATCTCACGGAAGTCGTCGCTGGCCTCAAACTCGATCTTCAGCCTATGGAACAGCAAGTTCGTCTCTTCGTCGGTGAGGGACGGGAAGGAGGACACCCGCTCTTTGGTCTCCTTGTCCCGCCAGAAGGTTTCGTGGATAAGCTGGTAGGGAAGATAGACGACAGAGTCATCTGTGCGATGCTCGCCCTTCGCAAGATTCTGGATCGTATGGTAGCCCAAGTATGGCTTGCCGCTGGTTTCGTATCAGTAAATGCACACTAATTATCTCCAGCGTCGGAGTTGCTTACATGATGAGCTCCTGTTTCTCAGGGACAGACTTCCACATAAATGTGTAATTCTCCACGAGTTGGCCCTTATTGATGGGGAACTCGACCATGTTTCCGTCGAGAGTAGGGATGAAGACATGGTCGTCGGTGGTGCCATCCTCCTTCCACGTCAGGTTGTCGAACTGGTCCACAACATCCTGGATTGCCTCTTTGGTAAAGAAAGGAACATCTGCATGGTACAAGACCTGGACCCCGACATGATCCGCGTCCTTGGGGTTGGCGCAGCCCAGTGGAGGTGCTGTCCAGATGATCAACTGCGATCCATGCATTTCATTAGCGTTGCTGGGCTCGACAGTTGAGTCTGGCTGCAGCGAGTCCTTCGACGAAACATCGATGGCCGAGTCGTGAGCTGACGAAGGTGCTGTGGCCATTGCTGCTGTGAGTGTCACTGGCAGACTCGTCTGTCGTACTGTTTGGTGCTGTTTTCTCTCCAATAGTAATGGCGCGATCCGATGCTTCAAGAAGCTTGACGGGTACATCGTGGGTGCCGCCGTCAAGTTGCTTGCCAAAGGTGCCAGGTGTTTGGGATGATCCGGACGGTACAGCTCCATCTGTTCTGTCTGGAGCAATGTGCATGCAGCTGAATGATTACAATTACTTAACCTTGAGCCTGACACAAGCGGTGCCATTCACATGGGATATTAATCTGATGGATTTTCTGCCTTGTGTCCCTAGATTATACTTAGCATCACATAAGCCCTTGCAGCCCAGTCTAGAAGACAACATAACAAAAAGATATGTAATATCCTCTGTGGGTGATGAGATCGGTAAAAATGGTTTGGCTGCCACCGACAAGGCCTCCACCAGAGACAAGGACATAGGCAATGGAGTGTTGATGGAGAGAACTCAGAATGTTGGCTAGGGTACCTAATTGGTCGGCGCAGTAAACTTGATGCCATCACCTGCCAATCCTTTCTGCGTGAATAGAATTCTTAAGACCCAACCTGCGACAGCGGCTTGTATTTCACATTCTGCTTCCACCAGTTCGATCTTTTGCTGTGTAAACAGAGATGACATATTGTATGAGGATGCCCACACGTCTGATGGAAAATCACAGCAGAAACACAGCTTTGCGCCCCTCCATGCCCGTTGTGTGCCAGACTGCCAGGGTGATGCATTACTTCAAATGGAAGTTTGCCATTCTGCCGTGTCCCAAGATCCCGGAGTTGGGGCACTCCATCCCTGCTGTGACACCCGCATTTTCGTTCTGCTGAGCCTTCTGGACCACCACATTGGGAGCAGGCACTCAACAGTCAGGGTCCTTCAAAGTGTTGTACTACTGTATGGATGGAGATCTGTACATATGAATAACGGGTGGACTCTTTTCAGCAATTGACAGTGATGAAAATAACAAGTGGCTTTCGAGGCCATGAGGCAAGTGACGTGGCAGTCATCCTAATAGTTCAGGCATCGACAAAGGGGTTAGTTTTATTTTGATGAAGTGCCACTGGGGGCGCACTGTTCAGCCATGCTCCGGGTCGATTCCCGTTTGCGACACAACTTTCCGGAAGATAAGGGGCGCAAATGAAGGTGGAACAGCATCGCGGAGTGGGAGTGAAGCTTGAAGCATGCTTACATGCGCTTCCAGCTTGCTTGAAATGACTGCATCGCCATGTAGCTGCACAAAAGAGACCACCTGCACCTTTCATTTCACTGGCAATTGAGAACGAACTGCCACGGTTATAACAACAGCCTGGATTACATCTCGTTTTGTGTTTTGATAGTCCAAACCACGGTAGGATTGGCAACGAAGCTCCGAAAGATAAACGGTATCTGGGGAGTGCGGCATGTGGGCATAAAAGTACGAGAGAGTCCGAAGGGTTGTGTCTAGGTGACTTTTTGTACACTGGATGCTTTGGAATATCGATTCAGTTAAATGGTCTGGTTCTGAACGCGTCGGCGTATGGCAAAGCAAAAGTCTGTTCATTGTTGTTACGAATATACAAACAATGTCACATTGTCACCCGGCGTGTTACGGGGCGTGAATGTGACCTGTGACAGTGTCACCCTTCTCTCCCTATGACCCTGCCAACGCGATATCTATTCTGTTGAAATACGGTGACATCCCTCAGTTTACTCCACGGCTGAGGTATGTGTCCCATGGCTATATTTTTGTTCCTTACTTACAGCTCCTGCTGGATTAAGTACTCATCCATATTCTATCAGGTAGCTAATACACAAGTCGTTTAGTCCACGGCTGAGGTTACAGCTGTTTGCAAGCAAATTTGATCCGGCCGCTTTCGGCCTCTGTTTCTCGCTCAATTCTGAACCAATTCACTTGATTTTAAGCGCGTTCGACGCGTCTTTGAGCGCCCTTTCGAGCCATACCATGCCTGCGGGTGAAGCACGAAAATTAAACCTCTCAAAATTCGGCCTGTCTCGTGTAAACCACACGGGCCAACAGTTCGTTCTCAGTCAATATCTTGGCCGATTCGCTTGACTCCGGGTGATTCTGAAAGCTGGAATCATGGCAATCACGTCCATGCGACCGAAATGCGTGGCACACCCGATATGCGCCTTCAATCAAGGAATTACTCCGCGGTATTGAAAGTTCATCACTGAGGAATGATTTCGCTATCGAACCAAAATTTTATATACCCCAGCCCTGTGCGTCGTTATCACCCTCTTTATAAGATTACGCTTCTCTGTCTGTCTGAAGCCATTTAAACTCTGCTGAATCTCCGCTGATGCCGCCCTGCCCGGCAGCTCGCCGTCGGTGATTGTCGGGCTCCCGAGTCTGCCGGCCTACAGCCAATCAACATTCCTTGGCCGGCACCACGTCACCAATCCAACAAACTTTGGCAGACACTGCCTCGGTGCTAACATTGACAGATGGCTCCCACTGCAACGAAACAAGGGCGCTGCGCGCGCCTATAAAAGTGTACACAATGCCAAACTCCACTTAAACGCTCATTCAAGCGCCGGTTTGCCAGGGCTGGTGATTGGCATATTGTGTGCACTTTTATAGGTGCGCGCAAACATAAATTATTGGCGCCGGTTTGGAATGTCAGCGTTAAACTTTCCGAGGCATTTTAACCGGCGCAATGACTATTTAGTTTGAAATTTTGTGGCCTCAGTTTTACTGTCCCTCTAACAAGTGTGATCTCCTAGAAAGATTTCAATTTAAATCAAGATGAGTGAGCTGAGGAAATAATTCTGGGTGGATTTGGCCATGCGGGTGAAAAAATTACAAAAGCGGGCATGCCAAAATTTTTCTCCGGCCAATTGAGCCCCTGAATTTTGGTGGCAGCTGGTGATGTGCGCATAGCAAAATTTAAAACTATTATTTCGCCGTACCTATCTAAGGACCGAGAAACGCCGACTGCGTCAGCAACGACCTTGCTCGCAGAACTAAAAGAAGATCTCAAAAGTACTTTTGAATTTACTTTGGCGTTGGGATTTGGGGACACCTGCTTGCGCCATAGAATATTTTGCAGTGATTCGAGATCTCTGCATGATGTGTGCCCTGAGGCATTTCCCTCAGTCATCGATATCACTGTACACAGCAAGTTATGTCTCTCCGTTCGTCCGACTGATTTTCTGATCTGTTTTGTCATGAAAAAGCCTGTAAATCCAGGATTTTTACATTTTTGAATTTCTGCAAGGGGACCCCGAGCGCTTTAAGGCTTCAGACAGGCGTGATTTTATAAAGATAGAGATACTGGCAAAAAAGAATTGCCGGCATTGTGTGGGCTGTTGACCAAATCAGCAAAGATATGAACAAGGTTGTCCGCACTGCAGTTCCTTCCTTGACCGTGCAATTTAGTGGCGTTCAGGTACCATTCTGAAGAGACTTGAAAGAACCGAACCATCATCTCATTCCAAGCATATACCTCCTGCGCCTGAAGATTTAGCTTATTTTGCGACATAGTGGTAGTATCCTGTGATGTAGTGGTAGTTGTACGACTCGAACGGCCTCTCGGGATATAAGTACTGACATTAATCCCAAGACTGGGAAGTCGTATCCTCTTACGCCACAGATGCTGAAGGAGTGGTGCCACGCTATGGTTCGTGGAACATCGTAGTCAAAGGACCTCGAACACTGGAGAGACTCCTTTCATCATCTCTCTTTCGTACTTCTTCACCGAATTGGCATTCAGATTCAACGGCGAGGTGACCGATATAACCAGATGCCCGCCAAATTAGTTCGCGTAGGTTCCTCGATGCATTATTGAGTCAGCTCAAGCCGGATAAACAGGTCACTTCGCCCGTTTGTGATCGCGTATACCCGCTGCTCGTTACGGTGGAGAATTTCCGCTCTTCTTCGAAGTTCGCTGTTCTCCGCAAGGTTTCTACTTGCTTCAGAAAAACACCACAAAATTTTAGCAACGTGTTTAGATCCGAAACTTTACTTCGCTGATTGTAGAACAGAGCTAGAGACCTTGCGGAATATCAAGACGGCACTTCGTGACGTTATTGGTTGATGCTTACAAAGAATTTCAAACTCTGGTCTTCACAGCACCACCTCTGCCCACTCACTACAGTTTGATTTGGCGGAAGCCGTCCGAGTACACGAGGGTGCCGCCTTCGTGGCGCGAGGGTATACCTCTCTCCACCAATCCCAGCAGCCAGTTCATCGTATATGCAAAGGAATGACCCTCGTATGGCTGCCCCCCTGGAACCGGGACATTCTGCCACACTCGATCGTGTGCATGACTCGGCTTGGTCTGGCGAATGAAACTCATCCAGCCCGCTTCAACTCCGAGTGCCTGCTGCTCGCGCGACTGGTTGTGAAACTCCATGACGTCCGTGTCGTACGTGACGATCGTCTTGCCTTTGCTTCCCGGCGGCACATGGGCGGTCATGAGCACCCACATGTGAAACGTCGGTACATCCCCCCACTCTTCTTTCGTTATGCCCACTGGGTTGTGAACAGCACAGTGGCTTTTGGATGTTGGACATAGCAGAAGAACCAACGCCGCACAGAACATTGAACTTCCTGAGATTATGAAGCTACCCAACAATACTGTTCACTCTATGATTGAGACCATCTATCCTGGAATCTCTGTCATACAACCAGATCATGAGCAGGATAAATACTTCTTGGAGCGGACAATCCTCTCAGCCCGAAATGATGATGTGGATGAACTCAATCATGATCTGCTAACTAAATTTCCAGGAGAGGAGACAATCTTCCACAGTGCAGATTCTGTTATCATGGAACAAGGAGTTGACAGCAATTTTGAATATCCAATTGAATATCTCAACTCAATCCGTGCCTCTGGATTACCCCTAGCCAAATTGGCACTCAAGATCGGATGTCCAATAATGGTTCTTCGGAACCTGGACGCAGCACACGGTCTCTGCAATGGATCCCGAGGGATTCTCACCAGAATGTCTTCTCATGTTCTAGAAATTCGGCTCATGGGGGGAGAGCACAATGGCAAAAAAGCCTTCATTCCGCGCATCTCAATTAGTCCTTCTGCTGACCAGATTGCATTAGCCATGAAGCGTCGGCAATTCCCAGTTCGCCTTGCATTTTCCATGACTATCAACAAGTCACAGGGCCAGTCTGTTGATCACATTGGTTTAGAGCTCCGCACCGATGTCTTTGCCCATGGTCAACTATATGTTGCATTGTCCCGCTGCACTTCGGGCCGTCGGGTGAAAGCACTGTTGAAGAACGATACCAATATGACCACAAAAAATATTGTCTATCCAGAGGTTCTGCTTGATTGATGCATGGTATGTTGTCTCGGTCATTACACAAACTTGACTGACACGCTGTTTACAGATATTTATATATTTAGAATATTTTAAATATATGTCTATAAATTCTGTCTTTTTCAAATGTGGAGCAGCCCTCGGGGTCTGGGGCGGAGCCCCAACAAGCTGTCAACCCTGCCGAAGACCGGTTATTGCGAGCGAAGCGAAGCAATCTACCCTAAAACGCACGTGACGAAGCACAAGGCTGGAATATGCAGGTATGTACTCCATGAATTAGGTTTTAAAGTCATGATCAGACGGAAATTGATGGACTTTTGGGAAAGTCGATTTTCTCTTAGTCCTGTTGTTACCGCGTGGGTCCGATCGTGGTAGGGCCTTATTACTAATCATCGGAGTTTGAATTGAAGTCGCGTAGTCCTCTTTTTCAAAGACGTGGCATTTCATTCAATTTTGACCTATAATAGGTTGCCTAGCCTGTGCCTACATTTCTATCACCTCAGAATTTCGAAATGTGGTCAGAGGCTTGTTGTGGAAGCAAAAACGACTTTGTCATGAGCTTATGTAATCTTCTCACATGATGAGCCGCATCTTTTCTTCGAGCCACACCAAGAGGGCTCTAAAATTCGCAGAAATTTTCCAGAGGTCTATTCCATGGTACTAGACATGCACTAGGTCAATTTGAGGGCAACTCAGCTTCCAGGAAAGGTGTTGCGCAATGTGCCGGAGAGATTCACACTTCGAAGATTAGTAATAAGGCCGTACCCCGATCAGAGTGGCGCGGTAACCAACAGACTTCAACAAGCCGAGGCACGAGGTCCCCATTGTTGAAGTGTCTGTCTAGGAGAGACTAATTTTCTCTAGCCTCGCCAACTTGCTCTAGAGCTCCAAATGCTGGCATGCTGATACATTATATGTATGGGAACATATTGTTTTTTTTTGGCCGGCCCTGTTGTGAAATTTAGGGGTGTACTAATGGTAGAAGCCGACTGTTCCGGTGGTGTTCCATTGGCCGGTGGAAAACTGTAGGGGGTGGAGGTCATCAACTTTGGCCTGATCGTGGCGTGCGATTTTTTTGGCCTTGGTTGAGAAAACGAAGGCGCGGCACGCCTGCCAGCTCGGTGTTCGTGGCGGATTAGACTCCCGACCAGTTCGTTCCCACGCACCGATCACGAGGGCAAGAAGATCGGTGCTGTGGGAACGACTGGAACAACTGGTTGCCATTTTGGCTGATGGCGCCAAAAGTGGTTTTGGACTTCGTGTTTTCACCTCTCATCCACCTTTCTGTACCCTCTGAACAACACCTCCCAGGCCCCAAGTTGCATAGAGAAAGTTGCTTCATTTTGGGTTTGGAATCAAATGAGGGCAACTGGTTTTTGGGTAAAATGGAAAACAAGTTAGGCTCATTCGACTCAGAATCAAAAAATACTCCACTTTGTCTATACAACTTTCGACACTTTTTTTGAAGGTTCGCGAGGTCTGGAAGGTCGAAAATATCAAGTCCAAAACCACGTTTGGCGGGATCAGCCAAAGTGGCAACCAGTCATCCCAGCCGCTTCGCCAACCGTGATAAGCACAGCCACGTGCTTGGCGAACGCGGTTGGTCACGAGCCCAGTGGCGGATGGTTCTCGGGGTGGCATTTTGGCGGGTTAGGACCATATCCGGAGCTTCAATTGAAAGCGGACAGCAAAGGCAAAAGGAAAGGTTTTGTCGTCCTCGAGAGAGCCACAACATTATCTGGAAGACCGGGAATTGAGATCTTCTTTGGTGGCTTTACCAACTTTACGAACAACGTGTCAAGAATAGCTTAAGTGTCCGGAAGGCCCCTGGGCCTCCTGCCATCCAACAACAGTGGCCTCTTGTCCCTTTGTGATGCAGTCTAAGTTACGTAGTTAGAACACAAGGCGGAAGAACATTAAAGGTAGGAGATGAACACACGTTTTCAATATTATCAGCGACTGCCTAGTCGGCCACACTAGCTAGTCGGCCATTTGCATAATATAAGGCTGTGTAGTTGAAAGTCTCGAGGATTGGCGCTCACGGGGTGCAATGCGACCTATAAGGATGTCGTATGTCAAGTTGGGCCCCGAACCGTCACGGCGACCAAAAGTTGTGGGAGGTTTCGGATCAAGATGCCGTCGTGTGAACATCATTTCTTATTTCCGGATAGCCCTCGCACTCATTTCTTCCTTGTTTCTCCACCAGTTCCCCACCGATTCGCAAGCTTATAGGCTCGAACTCATCCCTAGATTCATGGGGATTATATCGTTGTAAAAAACCCGCCACATACGATCTGTTCCGCCCTCACAGCACTCTATGAAGACCTCGAGCAGATTCTGAGTGACGCAGACCGGCCACCTCTCTAGCGAATCAGCCGTATTTGCTGCGGACCCAGAATTTGCTTGGTACATTTAGTATAGCTGAATATGTGTTATTATAAGTTTATAGGGTCATTAATTTACAGGTTCCCGATCGCGGTGGGCTACTGCCCTAAACCATCGGATTTTAGTTGCACATCAAGCTGAGCTTTTTTTGAGGGGTTGGAGTTAGGTGGGAAACATTGTATGCGACTTTGTATGTTCAAAAACCTCTCATGAAGTCATCTGGAACTTAATTTGGGCCTTCAATGTGCTTTATACATCGCACGGCCCGCCATTTTGTTCCCACTGCCCTTTCGCCGACCCTACTTAGCTTAGAAGGGAACTGGTATCATTATCCATACACCTCAGATGTACGGTTTAAGTGTGTGGAATCATTCATTTGCATCTCTTGAACCATCTGGAATGCAGCGGGGTGGATAGAAGTGGTGAAAACTGACGATTTGGCGGGGTGGCCGACTAGGCCGTTTATTTCCCTTTCGGGGATGTCGCTGGAAATAAATTCAAAGAGCGATGAAGGTGTCATGTAAATTCAAGCAAAATATTGTCACTCATTCTTAGGGTCCATGTCTTCATTCGAGAGCCCAAATACCCAGACCCCCTCGACTTCCCGTGTGGGCTTTAGGCCAAAAGTGCTAAGGTGGTCGAGTAGGCAGTTTCCGATAAATACTTCTCTTTGGGTTCCGTACTCGCTGGGCTGAAGTACGAGCTAATTGAAACAACACGGACCATAGCGTCGGTGCGATCTTCTGGACCCGTTTACAGCCGATTCGGAAAGTAATGAGAATAACTTTTTTTTTTTTTTCGCGCTGTTCTCAATTTGGCAATGCCTCATCGGGAGGTCGCGAGTTCGATCCTGTCGGGTCGCTGTAATTATTTGGAGGGTTTTCCTCAAGTCCGGGGCAAAAAAAAAAAAGCTATATGACAACCAGGACTATAATTATTGTTTCAAAGCTACTCTCACCTCAGAACATAATACAATACATATGGCTCTGTGATTTGGTGGTTCAGATTCAAATGTTAATTATCACCCATGCATGGACAAGAGTACTGACGTGTAGAGCATTGTCCGGGGTCACATAAATATAACCGAGCATATTTTGATGGACTTTGGGCTCGCGAATGCTTGAAACAAACAGTACTCATAAGGATCCCCAGGGGTAGAGGTATACCTCTAAAGGTCACAGGTAAGGTACAAGGAGGTAGAGGTAGAGGTTGGGCTCTGTTGAAACCTCCCATACCTCTGGGATACCTTGGGAGGTTCAGAGGTCTGCAAAGGTACAGTACCATACTGCTGCAGGGCAGCACATTACAATGGCAGTTTGGCTCAGTTGGAAAGTGCTCTGCCTTATTTGTATTCCGGAGGTCATTGGTTCAATCCTTGGTACGGGTTTTCTTTCCCCATAATTTTTCATCAATTCAATGACGTCATCCATCACCAAATTTCCCTAAAAATTGTCCTTTTGCCCACCCAGTGCGTCATCGTTACCACATCTCTGGAAATTCAGCTTCTTTTCCTCGGCTTCCCTTCTTTTTTCCAGGCACACCCTGTCATCAAGTGTCAACTACTAAATGCACCCTGATATCTTCGCATCAGTCTTGGCGCCTCGGCTCAAGGTTCTTCTCTGAGGCTATGATTGGCTGTTTCTGCTATGGATTTCAGCTGCGCCCAAAGAATGAACCTATGAACGCTTCTCTGAGGCTATGATTGGCTGTTTCTGCCATCGATTTCAGCTGCGCCCAAAGAATGAACCCATGAACAATTCAGTATACAGGTCTGTGATTTTCTGAGACAACAATCTTGCACCTGACTATGGACAACAATTAAGTCGTTGCTGCTCTGATCGAATTATTCGGGCCGCAACAATTGAGCCGTTGCAGTTATGATCGAATTATCAGCGCTACCGGATAAAATCGTTGCAGGTGACCAAATTATGGGTAAGATATCGGATGATAGGCAACAGACCAGAACTTTAAAAGGGGGATACAACGTCTCTCCAATCAGACAACATGTCCGCGCCTATCAAGCGCAAAAGGTCTGGCAATGCTGCTAGTGATTCGTCTCGCTCTGTTACCTCAGCCATCTCTGCTGCTGCTAGCGCTATCTCAAAAGTCACCAGCAAAGCCAAGGCCAGCGCGAAAAAGCTCAAGAACAATATCTCCGGACTCATCACTCGTCACAAATCCCAGTCGTCTGAAGGTGATGTCCATTATTCTATGCCTGTCATTTACTGATACAATGTCTAGCTGTTGGAACCGAACCCATCGAGATCAGTGATGAAGAGAACTTGAGTCCTAAGGCAAAAGCGCAGATTAAATTCGGTATGTAAGGGGGACGTCTTTGGATATCCTTGATATTAATTGTTTCTAGATCGCCTCAAAGTTAAATGGACGGCTCCTGTCTACTCGTTCTTTAAGCCTCCTACTCTCAAATTCGATGGCGACCGTCCATACCACTCGTTTCATTGTGCCTCGACGACTTGCAAGTATGATGCAAAGGTAGTAAAGCGATATGCTGATACCACAGACGCAACGGGGACAAGTAATCTCAAGAAGCATGCTCGTAGATGCTTTGGTGCTGAGGTGGTGGACGCTGCCATTGCGGGCGCAAAGGTCGACTCTGGTGACTCCTCGATTCATGCTGCTTTTGGTCGGCAGAGCACCAAGCCAGCACGCGCTCCCAACCGACCTTTGACCTATGTTGAATTGCGGTAAGCATTCTTTGTATTCTTTCTCTCATCAAACCGACATGTATTATCATAGTGCTACCCTTGCGCGCTGGTTTACCGAAAGCAACCGCCCAATGCATGCTGTAGAGGACCGAAAATTTGTTGAGCTCATTCTCAATGGTCGTCCCAGTCTTACTTTGCCTTCTGAGAGCACCGTTGCCCGGGATATTCAGACAGCCTTTGAGCGCAGTATTGACCGTGTTACCCAACTTCTGAAGGTATGTTCATCTTGTTTTCAACGGCATTCTAACCGATACTCTATATCAGGAATACCCAGGAAAGCTCAGCTTTGGCACCGATGCTTGGACTTCACCCAACCATCGTGCCTTTGTGGCTTGGACAGTACATCTTCAGCATGAGGGCGCTCCGCTTTCATTTATGGTTGACATATTCGAGGTTCCAGTTGTACGTTTTCTTTCTTCTCCTGCATGTCGAGTATTGACTACTAGTAGTCGCATACTGGCGAAGCTTTGGCACAAGCATTTCAGGGCATGTTGGATCGGTATCAGATTTCAGGAAAGGTGTGTCGTACGGTTGTCTTTTTACAACAGCTCACGCAAGTATAGGTTCTGGCTGTTGTCGGTGACAATGCCACATCCAACGACACTCAAATGGCGGCGCTCAGTCTCAACCCCAACAACACATTCGATAATGTCAACCGTGTCCGTTGCTTCAATCACACCATTAATCTTGCTGTCAAGGCACTGTTGCGCCCATTTCAGCCTTTGGTTCGTCGCGATGGTACCACCGCTTCGTTGGAAATTGACGACTTTGATCTTCCGGACCTTGTGGATGCGAGCGAGGATGAGGAGGAGGGCAATACGGAGGAGGATGAGGAGGATGAGGATATCCCGATGACAGAAGAGGAGCGCGAGGCTGCATTCCAAGAGATGGATTCTGTCAAGACTTGCTTATCAAAGGTGTCGTAATATATATCTCAGTTGTTTGACTTGTCAATAAAACACCTTTCTCTTCTCAGGTTCGCAAGCTCAGCTTCGCAGTCATCAATTCAACCACAATTCTTCTACCAATGTGGAAGGAGAAGTGCAAGGAACACAAGCTCCCTGAGCGACTCATTCCCCGTGACGTTGCTACACGATGGAACTCTACGTATGATCTCCTCGTCTTTGCTGTAAAATATGAGGAAGTTATTGATGCTATGACGGGCGACAAATCCAATCGCACATTACGCGAATTGGAACTCGAGCTGGAGGAATGGAGGATAATCCAGGATCTGGTCAAGGTCTTGAAGGCATGTGCGCTATCTTTGAGTCTCTGCCTGAGCTGATATTCCTCGAAGATCTTCAAGGACGCCACTCTCTTCTTCTCTCGTGACGACATCTCAAGTATTGCCAGTGTCATTCCAACAATGGACGCTATCGACCGGCACTTGACTCGGGGTTCTTCATCCAGCACTCCTCCGACCATTACTGAACTCGCTGAGACACCCCATATTTCTCTTTCACTACTTCCTGACGACCAGTTGCACTCGGCGATTAAGATGGTTTTACTCTTGGCCAAGAGGAAGATGAACCAGTACTACGGCAATACCGATGAATCCAATGCATACCGGATCGCGATGGGTACACCCGACATTTCTTGGTTTTTTTGGCACTTATTCGCGCACACAGTTCTTCATCCCGGCCTGAAGCTTGCGTATTTCAAGAAGCAGAAGTGGCCAGAGGACTGGATTGCGACTGCCAAACAGATAACCCGAGACGAGTATGAGACCTATGTGCAGCTGCGGGCTGCAACTGGTGTCGTATCAGATCCTGTTGTACAGGTGCGTCCATTTCATTTTGACTTGAACTGAGTCTGCATGAGTAGAAACATTGAAACAATATATAAGGCGGGCAAGATCAGAGAGTGCCCGCATAGCCTCCCAAAGGGTCCACTATTTCGGTTTGCATTCCAACAGGAAAGGCCCGTGGCTGGATCTATGGGGATACATTTGTGGATATTTGTATACATTGTGGACTTGGTGGGGTTATTTGTGGAGTTCAGCCGCGTTACCCGGCCTCTGCGCCACCGACCTGTGCTATAAATGGAGCTACCAGACGGCCGGGATGGCCAAAGCAAACATTTTGCTCTTGAGAGGGTGTATGGGTGGTAATTCGCTCGATAGCGTCAGGCTGGGGGACACCTGGTAATTGTTCTTGCCTCCATGGATTGTGGCGGTCAGATCCACGGGCCCAGTGGGTGTCGGCGGCGACATCGATGAGGCGGGCGACGTGGTATTGGAATAGCTGTGCGGAGGCGTGTCCGGAGTCATTGGTGACATCGACTCCTTGAACAGCAGAGGGGGTGTGATGAGTGGCGGTGGCGGCAATACGCCTTCGTCGGCGTCGTTTGGCGCTGCTGGCCAAACGCGGGAATGGGGCTCGTGGTGAAATTGGGTTCTGGGATGAGAGTAGCAGAGGCGGGTGCAGCGGCCTTGGCAGCGCTTCGACACCATATGCAGGGAATATGTCGGGTAGGGGCCTTTGGAATTAGGGGGAAAGTCGCGCTGGACCATGGCTTCGAAGTTTCGCAATATTGTGTTGTCGACAGTGAGTTCCCAATCGAGATAGTTGCATATCTCGCGCTCCATCTGATTTATCTCCCGCAAGGTAAACATCTGCTGCGCGACAATGCTCCACGATTTATTGGAGTAGGTGTCGTCGCAGATGACCTTGGAGGCAACCATGAAGGCGGAAATGAAAAGACGGTGGCCAGATGAGCCGCGTGCGGTGGGGAACGGGTAGCCAGAGAGGATATGGAGGAGGAAGCAAAGTCAAAGCAAAGATTCGTGCGTTGCTGGCAGGATCATGATCTGGTGATTGATTTTGGGGATTAATATTCTCTGCGCCCGGATACTGTCCCGAACACAAAGCAAGAATGACTAACAGCCAAAATTGAACTCGGAGCATCTCTTTGGTTCTAGGCAATGAAATGGACCCGCACACAGAGATTCAACCGTGCAACAAGGTGAAAAACATATTCTTTCACTTTGATTTATTTCTATGTCTCAACTCATTTTCTTTTGAGTGTATTTTCACGATGACCAAAGTTACGTGACTAAGTTTGTTTGTACATGTAGCAAAATAGGCCAAAATCCAAGTTCTCCAGGGTAGCCAAACCTAAAGGTTCAGTAATCAGCATTCTGCTGGCTGTCACCACTGTCCATTGAACTCTGGTTGGGAGATGCATTTCTAGAACGTTTGCTAGGCTGATCTTCGTCACTTTGCTGAAGTTTGTCACCCTTACGCTGTAAATGCACATGGATTTCAATTTAGATCAACTCCAAGACTAAACACTAACTTTGAGTGCAAAATTCCCCAGATTCTGGGCCTTTGCCTGTCCTGAACAAAAAGGAAGGCCGGAAGAATTATGTGCTAGACGGCATTCGGTGCGAAAACGGGTCGAAAACAGAAAATACCTAATACACAATACTTTCACAAATCCCTTTTCTATCACTAATTGCGCGTAAATTAGCTGAGTAGATCTATGCAGTTTTCATGTGAATCAGTGAGGAACTGACTGAGATATTGTGAATTCTTTGAAAACATCCCAAAATGGAAATTCTTTGGTTGCGCCTTCGGTTCCGACATTAGCTGTAAAACGAGGTAGAACGCACGAAAGGAGTAATGAAAGCATATATATTGCAAGAACCAACAGGTACAAAGTATGTAGCACTGCATTTTGGCGGTTTCTCGAACCAAGGCTGCGCCGAAATTCCTCAGCAGACCTGGACACACCTTGGCCTCGGCAGACCTTTGCCGAGGGTCACTCTGGTATCGAAAGCTGTCATGGCGCAGCTCTTAAGACTTAGCCATGCAGTGGTGGGGGTGGCCATCAGTTTTCACGGTCTCCATGACAAAATATAAATAGACTGACATGAGAATAGCTGATTTTAGATCAAGTTGCGTGCATAATATTAATACCACCCAAAAGTTAATGGGGATTAAATGGTTAATAGTGCCTAGTACAGGGACTAGGTAGAAAATAAGAGATTGAGGGAGACTGAGCTGCCTGCGACAGCCGAAGTCCTGTAACCGTCGCGTAACACAGCGGGCCACGACTCCACCGCGCCTAGCAACCCCCGTTAGCCGACTCTATGTATATCCGATACCTCAAACAGGACCCCTGTTTATATCCTTGGAGGCTAGATCCCAAAATGGCCCAATTGGCCTATTTTTGTCCGAACACTTCTCGGTGAACAAGGCCAATTTTGTCCGAACCAGCTCTAGCTGAGGATGCCGTAAGCTGCCGAAAATGGTAATTTCTAGCCCCTCAATGCTAAAAAATGCCGAAAATTTCCTCTCTACGCGCCTTTTCGCACAAATTCAAGCACCGTCAGCTCAAATGACTTAGTAATAGCCAGTTTTGTCGCATTTTGGGACAAAAAATGGCTCTCGACTCTCCACCAATGGCAAGATTTTGTCCGAACCGGCCCTAGCCTTCGTACTTCGGAGGCCCCATTTTTGTCCGAACGGCACCTAGGTTTCAGGCCAAATTTGCCCAAATTTTGTCCGAACGCGGACCTGGCCTCCCGGGGTATAAACAGGGGTCCTCCTCAAACACACCCCTCTTGCTGGCTAGGCGGCCTTTCACGGGCTATGCAGTGAAAGAAACCAGTTTTGGTGTGGGGTGGATCGAGGTGACTCGGGGCATCTCGAGACAGTGGTGCGAGGCAGCCTCGCACGCACCTCGCCAAAGCTGGGCACAGCCCTGCCCGGCAAACCCTGCCGAGGCGTCTAGACCAACCTCGCCTAAGGCTCGCCAAAGCTGGACCCACGTGCGTCCAGGAGCTGCCAAAATGCAGTGTAGCAGCTCAGGATGTCATAGGACGACGTATGGGGGAAGGGCTGGGGGAATGCTTACGATTACATATAGCCTCCCAAGCTAAGATTAAATTACGATTACAGTACACTACGGTCTGAAGGCGTATTTAATCATAATGTTCCAGCCCTAATACATCGGATCTGCCGAATACAAAATGCGTGACATCCAGGCGTAAACAAGACAGAAATTTCGAAATCTTTCGTGTTGAATGTCGAATTTTTGCCGGCTGCCGAACTGCCGAAGCAGTTTTTGTTGGTCACGCGTCACATCCCCTGCCGAATTAAGTGAAAAAAAAAAATACAGTATCCTGTGTACGGGAGAACTCCTGGAATTGCTCAAGGTTCATGCTCAAATTTTATTTGAAGTGATTCGGATCAGAGATGCCTCAGATAAGGATAATTCTATTTGGCAACCCCCCTTCTTTGGCAACCCCACTGTAAATCGAGGGGTTGCCAAATAGAACAGGATGATTTGTCAGAACCCTTGTGATGGTGGCTGATGGCGGGAGAGGCGGGATAGGGCGGGAAGTGGCCCAGTCCCTCCTAACAAGGAAGATGCGGTGAAATAAATACTCGAAAAATTCACTCGCATAGACATTCGTCTCAAGCAGCTATTCAAATTTTCTTGGGCCTTTGCTGCATAAAGTGCCGAAGATTTCCAGGTGTTTTGCGCTACAACTCGCTTGAACAGGTGAAAAGTCTTCAAAAAGAGCCCAAAAAATCGAGAAAAAACTGGGGTGACAACGATTCAAGAACCAACCGCATTTTGTCTCTGCGCACGGGATGGGTGCTCCTCATTGACTCTCAAAGCGGCGGTAAACTTTTTCGGCCTTATCTTATCTCTAACTTGAGGGTTGCCAAATAACAGATTTCTATTTGGCAACCGGGGGTTCACCGGCAAGGGGGGTTGCCAAATAGAATTATCCCTCAGATAAGCCCCAAACGCTGGCCATTTCTTTTCCTGGTATTCCCAGAGAGGCGCAACAGCTCACCGCCCTTAGCTACCCGCAACACTTCACTGTCATTCCACGACCATTATGCTTCTATGACGGCGGCGAGCGCGCGAATTGGAAGTACGGTATAATTTCGTTCAATTCGACAGGGGGTGTGACGCGTGACCGTTTCAACCAATTCGACAATTCGACACCGCCGAAAATTTTGCGTGACACCAGCAAAAATTTTCGACTTTTGGGACGCAAAATTTCGAAAATTTCGTCTTTTTTGCATCTTCCAGGCGGTTTTGGGACCCTGGTCACGGTAGGAACCGGGAACAGGTCATGAAAAAGTCGATATCAAATGTGCACGCCTGCCCGCAAGGAGGGGCGTTGGCGGCGAACAATAGGGACGCAAGCATATGAACAAGAGGAGACATAAGTGGGTGCAGAAGAGAAGGAGCACTGTCGCGCAAGCTAAAGGCCGCAGCATGAAACGTGCACCATTGCGCGAGGAAGCACACAATTTAAAGACACCAGACAGGCCGTAAAAACAGAAGAGCGCGATGTGCAAACGACAGTAAACTTCATGCCATAGCGCAAAGATGGGCAGACGGGCGCCGAGGTGCAAAGAAAAGAAAGGCAGGCAGCTATGGCCAGGATCAGACGGACACATCGGCAAAGAAGTGCCGATGAACGCAAGAGACAGCCGGGGATTAGACGGACACATCGGCGAGGAAGTGCCGATGCGCGAAAACAGAAGAGGGTCATGACGGGTGCATCGACTATGGTGCCGATGTGTGCGAAAGACAGAAGAGAGACAGGAGGGGCAGTCGAACATATCAGCAACGGTGCCGATGCGCGTGAAGGACAGCAGAGGAGGACCAGACGGGCGACGCACAGTGGCCCCAAGTTCCGAAGCGCGAAGACGGACACAACGGTCAAGGGGACGGACGCGATGGCCCCAAGTACCGAAGCATGAAAGACAGCAGAGGAGGGTCAATTGAACGCATCGGCGACGGTGCCGATGCGAGCGAAAGATAGACACAACGGCCACGGGAACAGACACGATGGTCCCGAGTACCGAAGCGCGAAAGACAGCAGAGGAGGCTCAATCGAACACATCGGCGACGGTGCCGATGCGAGCGAGAGACAGACACACCGGCCACGGGAACAGACACAATGGTCCCAAGTACCAAAGTGCGAGGACAGACACAACAGCGACGGTGCTGAAGTGTAAAGACAGACACAATGGCCACTGGGACAGACGCAATGACCCCGAGTACCAAAGTGTAAAGACAGGAAGACAGACACAACGGCCACGGGGATAGACACAATGGCCCCGAGTACCGAAGTGTAAAGACAGGAAGACAGGACACAACGGCCACGGGGACAGACGCAATGGCCCCGAGTACCGAAGCGTAAAGACAGGAAGACAGACACAACGGCCACGGGGACAAACACAATGGCCCCGAGTACCGAAGTGTAAAGACAGGAAGACAGACACAACGGCCACGGGGGAAAACACAATGGCCCGAGCACCGAAGTGTAAAGACAGACGCAATGGCGACAGTGCCAAGGCGCGACAGACAGACACAACGGCGACAGTGCCGAAGCGCGAGGACAGACAGGCGCAAGGGCGAGGGTGCCGAGGCGCGAGGACAGCAACTGGCAGACTGGTACCGAAGACCGGACGCAGGGAGACTGGCGCCGAAGCAAAAATACAGCCGACAGACAAACAAAGAAAATAGAAAGAGGTTAAAGGAAATCGCAACGTGAGGGACACCGCCACCTCAGCCTCTTGGCGTTCCAGAAGAGGATGGGAAAAGGAATGAGGAATACGGAAGGATAGGAAGGAAAATGTGGAAAGGAATAAGGACATGGATGAACACCTGGACAATCAAAAGGGCAGAAGGAACAGAAACAAAGGCCATATGTAGCGCCCAAAGCAAATTCTTTTGGCACCCCCAAAAATATATATCTAGCATGATGGGCCGGTGCCTTTGCGTTCGACAACAGATGCGCATACGCTACTTTGCGGCACAGGCATTGCGTGCGTAGACATTGGTGTCCATTACGAGACTCGGTATCCGTCCTCGTTCTACTCATGCTGTGGACTCGGATGCTGTCGACCCGTCTTTGCCGTCGCTCCTAGCTCCTACCACCCTCCCGCTCTCGCACTCCTCGGCATCGTCGAGTGGTCTGTGCGGCGCATCAAGGGCATCGCGCTCCCCACGCTATCTACCAACTCCGCCAATCCAATCCGGCGGGGACCGGCACGGGCGCGACGGAAGGGTGAACACCGCACGCAAAGGGGATTGAGGTGTGGTGTTGACGCCGTGACTGTTGTGGGATAGACTCGAAAGACCATCTGCGCAGCTTAGTAGGCGCGCGTCCCCGGCGGAGCCTGTGTCCGTTGACGCCCAGTGCTAAGCCTTTCCGACGGTCGAGTCCGCGGGTCGTACCAATATACGTAAAATATCGGGCTCCATGCCAGGAGATAGGATTTTGCATCATCGGAATTAGCACTATTGAAGGGCATAATACGCAGTCTGACTACATATCCTCTTCGGAATCGGGGAAACTGGGGTCGTAGTCGTAATTCCACACGATGAGGGGCAGGTTTTGCCTAGCCCAGTCGTGGATGCCGGGGTAGTCGTCCCTCACGCAGTTTTGGAACGCGTCAAAGAATCGCTTCGCGTCCACCATTGCGAGACGTTCCAACGTCGGAGGTGGTATAACGTGCTCTGTGTCGTAGAGATCGATCATAACGACCGCTCGTGAACCGGGTGAGCCGGTGAGAATGAAGTCTGCACAACGAATATCGCGGAGGGTCCAACCACTGAGCGCCGAGTCTCTCACTGCGTCCAAACCGAGAGTGCACTAATTTGGCCCAAGTCAGTCAGAAAGAGGAGTCGTTGTGGAAACGAGGCTCACAAAGTCATGGACCGCGTCTGTCGACATGGATTTCGCGACGTCGTGGATCGTGGGGCCCGGGATAAATTCGAGGACGAGGACCCATGCGGCCTCCCGAGACGGAGTGATAATCTGACCATGATCAGGATAAAAATAACGACTGTATAGGGTTTCTCACATCGAAAACGCCAAAGAAATAAGGGATGGACAGGCCCTGTCGATGCGCGAGCGTTTGATACACCCAGGCCTAGAGATGAGTGTCGCATCCCTTTGACCGTGCTACCTGTGTGGGAATCCAATTTCGACTTTGCGTCTGATTTGGACAACCCGTCTCCTCGCCGGCCGTGCTACTCACGTGGAATTGCAATTTCGACTCTGCGTTCCGATCTAAACAGCCCGTCTCCTCACTAATAGTTTGACCAATCTTTGCGGGATCTTCTGTGTCGAGCTCCGCAGTCCGAATCTCATCGCTTGGGAAACATCTCAAACCAATATCGCTCTTCTGGGCATCGCGACTATCTATGAGCGGAAAATATACAGAACCGCTCAGGGTGTTGGTTGAAGCCACCAGAAAAGTACTGTGTTACCTTCGTATTCCCATTGGTGGAACTCAAACAGTCTTTCGAACCTCGGTACTGGTTTTCTCAGAACATACTCACGGCCTCAGCGCGTGTGTTCGCCGCGTCAAGCACCTTTTACATTCGCAATTCAATTGCAGTATGCACCCATAGTTCTATCAATAACCATAACCACTGAATCGACACACGGTACAGCTTTCTAAATTCCTGGAGCCTCCCACGGAAAATCAAGTTCTCTGCTGCAAACCTTCTCTAAAAAGCATCAAGTTCGGGTTGATACTGTATCTTTCCCTTCAAATCGACATGGGGTGTGACGCGTGACACATTTTACCTATTCAACATTTCGGCAGCCGCCAAATTTTTGCGTGACACCTCGAAAATTTCGCCATCTGAAATGAAAATTTCGTCTTTTTGGCATTTTTCGGGCAATGTTGGGGCCTGTGTGATGGTGTAGAGGTTCGACAGAGGCTCGCGTGATGCGTGACCTCGACCAAAGTTCGTGATCGACAGAGGGGTGCGTGACGCGTGACTACCGATTTGAAGGGAAAGATACAGTATATTGCAATCTGCCGGCAAGGTGCGAAGGTGCCCTGCTGATGCGTCATGCAGTGGACGTGTGCGCCGTGCTTTGCCGTGCGCGCAGGTCCTGAATTGAACACAGTGCACTACGCCCCGGGCGTTGAGTGTGCACTCATCGTTGGCGTAAGTAACGAGCTTCCGCAGTGTAAAAAGTGACGAAGTTGTACTGGTCTAGCTGAGGTCACAAGCTTTCACAGAGAGTGGTCAAACTCACGAACTTCCACAGCATTAAGCCGTCCGGTATGCGTGCGCCGGCAAACTCTTGTTCCCCAACGGCGTCCTCGAACTGGAGGAGGAATGTTTCGATATAGTTTTCGAGGCCTTCGTAGGCGCTAATGCCGGCGATGGCGAGTTCGAAAGGGAAGTGGATTTCGACCTGTTTGGTTCGTTCGATCGATATTGTAGTGTCGAGGATGCCGTTCGGATTCAGAGATCGTTTCCGGAGGAGGGAGTCGAGTTGTCGCGGTTGTATCAGGATGGCTGCAGCTCCGGTGGGGTTTTTGCCGCCGCTGGTCCCGAGTGCGAACACCCTTTCGTATATGATACCGTTAGCTTTTAAAAGGTCCTGGAGACACTCAACAGTGTCATCCTTTGTTGGCTCTTTGTCGAGCTTTCTCCCCAATTCCGCCACCAAAGTCGGAAAGCGTGCCCACATGCGTTTGTCGGTTCCCTCGTTCGCAGGAGCCCATGAGACCTCCCATGTTGGATTTGCGTTTTGTAGGCGTTCCTTTCATGTGTCGAGGAGGTCGCAGCGGGATTCATCGTCGATGCCGGGCGCGAGCGAAGGGTGTAACGCGGCGTATGCGACCGAATTGTTGGGAAAGGTATCGGAGAACGGCATTACCAAGAGCGGATAGGATCGGAGTGTCGGGTCATCATTCATGAGGGTTTCGACGGCCTTTTTGATCAACCGTACGGGATCGTGGGACGTGTCGTCCTTTTCGTATACTCCGCGTAGGATGAGTTTGTTGCCTTTCGGCAGTACTGCGTCGGAGACATCGATGGGTCTCCGTAGGGTCTTGGAAAGCGGGGAGGTAGGGGGAGGATGGTGCGTTTTTTAAAGGGAGGAGGGGACAGCGTGGGATTCATGGCGGATCGGCAAGATAAGTAGACGTGGGGTTATCAAAAGATTATCAGAAGGGGTTATCAAGAAAACTTTTTCCAAAGATCAAGAGGCGATGTACGAGGTATTTTATGAAGGTGGTTGCGGGTGTGTAGGGCTGCCACTCGTGCCGTTACGGCTACGGCCGTCGAAAAACGGCCCGTCGAATAGTTGAACATTTCCTTGACGGGACGGCACGGTCAACGGGACGGCCGTGACGGCCGTCAAACGGGTCTATGCGATAATGTTGTCTCACACTCTCCAGAGTTGCATCCCTGAGTGGTAGATAGCTGTAACCACCCAATTGAGCTCAACAGGTTTGATTTTGAAAGGTCAGAGACACACACGTACCGCAAAAACAATATTTTCTTCCCGCAGTTGAGTAAATTCAAGCTCCGTCATCACTTACGGCAAGTGCCGTGAGCGCGCCGAAGCTTCAACTAGAGGTCAAGCAAAGTTCAAACATGGCTATACTTCGTAAATCATGTATCGGGGCAGACACATAGCCAATGCAGAGCAGAAATAGCCTCTCAATGAAGGCTTCTGGCTGAGGAAATAAGATACCCGTTAAACGGCCGTGACGGCCGTGCTTTAACGGGCCGTCGAACTGCCCAAAAAATGTGCTACGGAACGGGTACGGCACCCGTGGCACGGGTGCCGTGGAACCGTGCCCACGGGCGCGGGCGGCAGCCCTACGGGTGTGGACGGGTTTCAGGAAAGCAAGTTGTGTGAGCAGTGTGAGTAGCGACGTATGATTTGGGGTGCAGGTAGCAGTGTACGATTTCTGATGCAAGTAGCGATGTAAAAATTGGTATGTGGGTTCAGGCAGTATGTAATTCGGTTTTCGCGATGTTTTTATGTCGCGGGAGGACGAGTTTAGAGCGAGAGGCGGGCCATATGTTTTTTGGTTCGTTTTGATGGTTGTTGTTGTTGTTGTTGTTCGTCATCAGTATATCGGTTCTGTAGCAGAGACTACAGTATTTGGGGGGTCCTTTACACAGCAAACGTGATTTGGTGATTTCCCTTCCAGCGTTGCAGGCCATTCAAAATCTGAATTGGTAGAACCTTTTTGTATGCCATTTTGAAGCTTGGACAATATTCTCAGGAGTTTAGAGAGAGAGGAACCATGCATATTGACTGTGTAAGGGAGTGTAAGTCAGAAATTGATCAAATTTGGTGACTTTTGATGGCATGTTTTCGGCCCATTATTGGCCGTCTTTCATGCCCAAAAGGTCTTAGCAGAGCCATATATAGTCCTAACTTACCATACAAATGTATTGGACCCAATTTTACCCAGATGTGGCCGAGTTTTAAGGGTGTGTAAAGGAACGTCAGTGTGTAAAGGAACCCCCAAATACTGTATCAGTTCTGCAAGATGATCTTGTGGTTACACCGAGTACCTCGTTCACGCCGTCCAGATCCCTTTTAACACCATACCAGGCGTAGCGCTCCACCCAATCCATCTGGTCCATAAATGTCTGAATTTCTCTAAGAAAATCCATCATCTCCGACTGGCCGCGACGCACCCCTCAACTCGTTTCTGGATTCGATTTTTTATGTGAGACGAGAGAGAAACGACTTGTGTTTTGACCGACGCGTTGATGAAAGCGGTTCTCGATCGGACATCCGCATGAGAACCGAAACAGAAACAGCCTTTTTGTGAGCCCAGGTCGAAAGGTTCCCAGTCACTACACATTTTATCAGTGGTGAAAAAAACTGAGGGACCAGGTCTATCCATTTCCAAAAAAGCCGGCCCAGAAGATATCTCAAAGTCACGCGTTTCAAAATGTCGTCTATTGAAAGCCCTGTAGAAAGGCAATAACGCCTCCGGAATTTTAGATGATGGAATTGTTCAGAATGACCGCCCAAAACTACCAAATTTCAGCTGGGTATACAGATGGATTTTTTTGAGGGGTTATGGCTATGTGGATGCAATTGGCTATTTCAAATACATTCTATGGAGCCACTTGAGCCTTAATTCAGGAGGTCGATGCGATCTGTGCCTTGTAGAGCAAGCCATTCAGTCGACACCGCGTTTTCCCCACTTACGGGGCTGGCAAGGGAAATAGTTACGCTCCTCATATTCCTCGGGTGTACAGTTTGTCTGTACAGAACAGTGCTCTGAATCATTTGGGATGCATTGGGGGGAATAGTATCGCCGTCAACGAACGATTTAAGGGGGCCCGTGTCTGGCCATTTTGGGGTACCGCCGGAAAATAAATTAGGCAAGCTATGAAATCGTCCTGTAAATTCCGAGAACAAATGCCAATCCACTGAAGTGACAGTTGATTGTCTGCTGTGTGATACATATTTTAGAGTTGCTGAGCTCTACCAAAGGCTTGGGTATGATGGTGAGTCACCGGTGTGGTCCGTTGATAGCCCCTGGCCCAGCAGCGCTAAGGTTTAAGATGCCATCGTGGGGCACGGGCATCAAAATGCCATTGTGAGGCACGGGGTTCAGAATCCAGAAGACAGCCGAAATATATATATATTTGCCCTTGCTCGCGGGGCGTTCAAATCCTGAATGCAGGGAGTCTATTCAAACCCTAAATATGTCAAGTGCTTATCCCTGCTGAACCCGAGCGAAATACAGTGGCGGCAAAAAAGAATTGCCGGCCTCGTTTGCGCCCATTTCTTGGCCGAATGACTTCAAATGCCCACTAACTTTAGGTAGTGGGTCCTATAGCGCCCTATCAATAATTTTTGAGTGTAATGATTGAAATCAGCCCAAATTGATTGATGCCTTGATTGTGTCCGCCACACTGAAGGTGATGGTTGACTGCATCGCTGATTCCTCCGTCGAGTCCCTTTTGGATGAAGAGGAGAGATTGCCGATTGAGCATCACGACAATTGCCACGTCGACCTTTCTTCGTCTTCCGCCCACATCCGTTCACCCGTCCACTGACATCCCTACCTTTCATTTTGTGTTTTGTTTTGGTCAAGACTGCTTGTGGTTCCCTCAAGACATCAACACCAATGCGGTCAAGGCCTCAAAGTCTGCAAGTTGTGTTCGCACCCGATTGACTCTTTGGGGTCTTACTGCCCGCGTTTGGAATCTACCAGACAAGACTCGAGATCTTCAAATCCTCAAGCAGAACAACCTCTCGCTCTCGTTTTCATCGTTGTTTTGCTTTCCTGCGCACAAAATATCGTTACCTCATGTCACATTGGGCCACGTCCAATTCTTGTCTCCCCATTTCAAATCTCCGGGCTTTGCGCCTACAAACATTCCATAAGGTTCCAATGCCACCCTTCTGCCGAATCTGCCCTCATCTCCACCATTACACCATTACCGCGACAATTTAGTCGGATTTCTTGGGTATGTTTCCACACTGTATTCGCAGACACTCAATCCCTAGATTTCGTTTATAGCAGCAGCAGCGCCGCCAATACAGGGTCCCACCGTAAGTTTTGTTCCTTATTGAGATCAATCGAATCTGTTTTCATCGATGTCCTTAGAGCCCGCGACCACCCTTCGTCTGTAATCCCATCCGGTGCGCGCATACGATGACGGGTCTGCGTGCGCGCAGCACCACAATTATAATTGTAACCGATCTGCGCGCGCGCATGATAGCCACAGTCTGTCTTTTATTTTTGATCCTGTACATATATAAGAATCGAACTTGGTTTTGCTTTGACCACACAGATCGGACCGCAAATCCGGAACTTCCACACTCCACAAAAACTGTCGAGATGATGAGTTTCTACAGTAGCTCCACTCAACTGTCGTTGTTCTATTTATAAAATGTTGAGATGCTGAATACTCGCGTCGCCGGCGTAAATATTTTCGCAGACAGATGCAGTGCAAATAATTATAGATGAGCGGGTACACAACCCCGGGTATATATATCCTCCTCCTCCTCCTCCTCCCTAGTATGAGCCAATCAGCCGATGAGTGAGATGAGAGGTATAAAGGTAGGTGAGTATACTGAAGATTCAGCTAAGGATTCAGCTGTCTGAGTGTAAGAATATGCCCGGGATGCCCGAGATCAAGGGGGGCAATGTAAAAATGGCCAAGGTCAAAAAGGATTACAATATGCGAGGGACAAGCACCAAAATTGTTGTAGCGTCTGTCTATGAGAGACTAGGGAGAATTGGTATTGAAAAATATCACCAGATAGCACTTTTTTAACAGCATACATACTTCCTGGTGTTCCGATCTGAGCTGAACAAGGTGAGGATTGAGTGATGAAGGCATGGAAAGAAATTGTTAGAGGTGTGGGCATGAACACCGAGTGAAGGTAAATTTAGTCAAAATTAATTTATAAACTGAAAACGAGGCCACGAGGAGTGAACCGGAGGTTCGCGACGAGCGGCGATTTAAGTTACCAGATAAGGAGGTTCGGACTCATTTTCTGTGAATATTCTGTGGCTGTAGCGTAGCACGGGCCAACTGCTAGTTAAATATAATTCCATCTCATTCTGCTACCTTCGCTTCTTTTCTTCGTATCAAGCCCGTGGCTCTGTCCATTGTGATACTTAAACCAAGTGCTTGATTGGAATATGCTCAACCCGATGAAGTCGGAGTTTCCTGTGCCCAGTGCGAGCTGGTCGACGTGTCGACCGGGCGAGAATTGGGCCCAACACTATGATCCCTGAATTCGGATTCCATTCCTCGAGCTGACTCGGATACTATCAGTACATTTTCCCGGCTTGACGCTCTTGTGCAAATAATGCATTAGGAGATTCACAAGTAACAAAGAGTAATTCATTAATATACTGACCCAAACAGTTAGTGGGCTCTGCCGTGACAGCGGGCTATAGTTGTTATAAAATACTAGTATGAACATTGATGGATTTCATGAGGTTTAAATTGATTTAAGCCATCACTTATCTGCATCGTTGTGCCGCAATAAAATAAATAAGTGGTTTCTGAAAAAATCAAGTCTCTGGAATCTTCTTATATGCAAAAATGGTGTACATAGCATGAAAGTACTTGAAACAGTGACCCTATTTCCATTTTATTTCGCTTGAATTGATGGGGCCATCAGCTCACAATGTGCGGTTCAAGATGGCCATTAAAATGCCCCAAATGGCCATCTTGTAGGCCTCATTGTGAGCCCAATTCCCATGGGACATAGGTCAACCTATATATCAATATGCTACTGTATACGGAACGTGTTCAAATACGGGTTTACGGACAGTATTGGAGGTACGTACGACGTAAAGAAAACATTCTCGAGCCGGGTACGGTACGGTACGTGTTACGTACGGCCGTAATACTGTAGTAATTCGACCAAAGGTTCACGGGGTGTCACCCGTCACCTCAATTGTTCACTGAACAAATTGTTCATTCCTCGGCAATCACGTCAAAATTGCCATATATGGAAGTCCGGCGAATGCCGGACCCCAAAATTTTGACATTTTCTTCCCTTTTTAGGCCAAAAAATCGCAATGTCACCGTCACAGGTGCCAAAATTGTTCAGTTCACGGGTGGCGGTCACCCGTCACCTGAAACTTTGGTCGAATTACTACAGTACGTGATACGTACGGTACAAAAGCTCCAAATCATTTGCTATCGAGACCGATAGCGTCCGCCTCATCCAGCACATCCAAGACCTCCTTGCGTGCGACTCGAAGCTGCGTCCTGAGTACCATCAAGGTCCGGATCGTGCTGGGCTGTAGGGATGCTCGACGAAGGGCAATGGTGTCGCGACCACCGGAGAAGACGCGCTCCACGGCAACCGCAGAACCTGGTTGTATATAAGTTGCGAGAGGAGAAAAAAATTGCACCCAAGAAAACGCACCAAGTGGGGCAAAGTTAGAAATCAGCATGAGCTGATTCACTCGAGACAGTGGCATAATTTTGCTATTCTTTTTGAGTTCTGCTTTAACCTCAGTTCGAATCTCTTCCCATCCTCGAAGAGGGCCTTTTGTTGTGCTTGCTATATTTTCTTCCAGCTCGTCCTCCCAGGCTTCAGCCAGTTGTTCCTCCGTTGCATTCTGTACAGACATCTGTTCTTCCAGCAAATCATCTCCAGTTTCACTGGCAGTAGCAGAAGATACAGGCTCAGATGCTGGCACAAGCCCTTCGTCATCGGACACTGCTGCAGATACAGGCTCAGATACTGGAGGCAAATCTTCCTCAGAAAAGTCCGGAGATTGAGATGCTTGACGAGTTGCAGGCACCTGTGGTGATGTTGGGGCTGAAATGATTTGTATGTCATCATCCAAAGACTCTTCACGATCTGTATTGATTGGAGGAGGTATGCGCTGTGGTCCAATGTCTGTCTCCAACATGGCTTTCTTCCAAGCTGGAGGTAGCTTTTTGGAAGTAATAGGCAGCGTAGATGTAACTGGGCGAGAGCTGGAAAAGCCATATGAGTTCAAGAGGTCTTGATCCTGCATTTGTCCTGCATAACGATAGGCTGTGCTCAGGGCTTTATTCATTCCATCTGCTGTGGTATTGTAATGCTGAGGACGCTCTAAAGTTTTGTATCAGTATCCAATATCATCAATTATATAAATGTTGTGGACCTTTCTTCTCCTTCAAAGCTCTGACAAAAATTGCCGAACGAGTTGCTGTTGTGAACGGTAGACGGATGCTGCTGGGGACGAGAAGGATAAACAAGCATGAATCTGAAGCGGCGGGAGGGTGAGGAAGCAGGAGGGAAACCCAAGATATATGACTAAGCTACGACATCGCAGCCAAATACTGTACTATTCAAATCAACTCAACAGTCACTGGTTACGGATTAGACTCGTGACCAGGCGAGCGTCATCATGGTCAAAAATTTCTTCCACGGCGCATCGAAGGCGTGAAATCTTTTGTGTTCGACGCAGGCGAAACGTGCGGGTGATCTCACCCAGGCCAATCACTTGAACTTCAATCTCTACGCGAGATTATTTGATACGGTTTGGTGTGCGTGTCGACAGAGGGAACACGCACTCTCGTCGGATTCGAGTTGCGGACTGAGCTGCAAATGGTTCTGAAATCACGGTTGACAGGAGCGGCGCATCGTCAGATGTTGCCTGATACATACTCTTCCCTCCGACTCGATCTCCCCTTCGTAGGGCAGCCGCCATTAGCTAGTTATCATGTATTACCAGAAAGTCACGGACCGCTGATAGTTTCCTTCTTACTCCCCTGCTTCTGGCGCTTCTCGCTGACCTCTTCGCCCGGTGCCTCCAATGTAGCGTGTGGCCGCTTTTTCCCGTTGTCCTCTTTTGCAGGGTCAGTACAGCGCATCAGAAGGAGAGGTAATGAGAAAGTGGATTCACCTGTATCCTTGGGCAAGGGCATGCGTGCGTGCGTTCGGAGCGACAATGGGTCTCCGACGTACATCCTCTCGGCCCCCAAAACATTACCAAGACGTGTATTAGTTATACTATGCATTTTCGTGGTGCACAACTTTGCAAGGATGCTTAGGGAAGGACACGGGTTCGGGTTAACCCGACGGGTTTTCGGGTCGGGTCGGGCGGGTACGGGTCACGGGTCAGCAGTTTTCCAGACCCGAACCCGCGGGCACCCGTGAGAAAAGTATCAGATACTGCAAAATTGCTGTAAAAATGCAAATAAACAGGTTTATGGGGCTTAATACTGTGCATAAAACCAATATGGAGTCAGAACTCACCTTGAACACTGAAATTATGGCCTCAAATCTCATGCCACAAGGTGCCGAGGCTCCCATCAGGCTCGGCAAGGCCTTGCTGACAACCGTGAGCAACCCGTAAACCCGCGGGTTCGGGTTTGGGTTTTCCGGGTAAGGGTCCGGGTTGGCCGTTTTGTACCCCAACCCGTACCCGTGTCCATCCCTAACTGGATGCTGACAGGTACAGAGAAACAATGAAAATCAATGACGCGACCGCGTTGTTTGGCCGTGTGTAAAAGTCAAATTGATGCCGGCATCATGGCTCGAACCAAGCTCGAACGCACGGCCTCCCGACTCGAACTTTTTTTTTTTTTTCGGGATGTGTAATTATATATGAAAATAGCAATAAAAGAATAGAAGGTTTAGATAAGGCAATTGTTGTTGGAATCTGAATATACAAGTTAGATTCGGAGGAGGAGTCGAGAGAAAGGCACGCTGGCGAACAGCCACTGACTGATTGACAATACACAGCCACTATTGTCAAGTTTGGGTCACGTGAATGTCAAAACTCTCGATTTCATCTACGCTCCCCAGCATGCTATTGAGAAGGAAAAAATCTGGGATCCTGCAGGACAATATATCCATGTATCAGTTTGAGAATGGACAATTAGACTTCTGAATTGTGACCCAATGTAGGCAGAGATTCACTGGTTTCTGATTTCATCGTTGATCCCTCCAAACTTCATAGATATTGAGTCTGCCATCTTGAGGAAATTGGTGCACTTTTTAGGATCATCATTCAAGGGAACTGTACATAAATATTGAACGGATATGCTGCCAACTGGTGTTGAGGAAATGTTTCGTTGGAGGGCACAGGCAACGTGATGGATAGCAGTGCCTGTCATTGCCTAAATTGGATGCCCGAGATGCCCGACACGAAAAAAATCTTCTCGGAGGTGGAAAAAAGAAAGAAAGAAATACTTTTCACAAAATACTCGGGACAGGTGCATAACTAATCTCCGGCATTTTGCAATGAAAATTTCCGCAACCACAAAAAAGTTTTCGGAAGTGCAAAAATAAATTTCCCGGCCCCACACCGAAAAAAAGAGCACGGTGAATACTTGTGCAATCGAACAGCATACTCGAAAGCACCAGACTCCGAGGTACAAAGGACGAAGCGAAACTGTGGGAACTCTATCGGCTATCTCGGCGATGCTGACCTATAAGTATCGGCTCCCCTCGTTGCATGTCCTTGAAACTGGAGTGCTACCTCTGCCAGTGTGGCCGTTGTCGTAGCTGCGGAACTGTCCCATTGTCCCCAGCTTTGTCCACTGCACAGTCAAAACCCGCGCGCGCTGGAACCCAGCCATCGCGCGTTGATCGCGCAGTACATCTGAGTCGTTATCACGGCTCTGAGACCATCTACTCCTCCAATCATTGGAATGGTCTACGAGATGCTGGCTCCACTACGTACTTGAAACAAAACAAGAATTCAACCAAATGGCAGTAATTCTTCAGGATGACGGCACAAGTCCAAATGCGAGAGGCCTCTGACCATTCCTCATTTTCTAAGCACTTACTAGAGTAGTAGCACTGAGCCAGCAAATCTCATGCTCTGGAGGAACACCTACATCGCCGGGATGGCCGATGGTGTTCCCATGGTTCCACGTCGTACTTTGTACCTCAGAATAGTACTTGACAGTGGCTCTGACCATTGTCTTGTCAGGAAATGATCTATTCCGGAGCGCCACAGTCTTCGGCCCATGACATGAATCTAAAGTGCTACGACCTTCGGTCTGTGATACATATCTAAAGTGCTATTTACACTGTACTCAGTATATATATTCATACATACCTATCCATTGCCCTCAGTCTTTTGATCCCACATTTGCGGGAGACTGAGGGTGAGTTCCTTATTTACTTTGTATGTGTTTATTTACTTATTCTGTAGTAACGCGCCTTCTGCGCTTTTACAGGTATTTAATATAGTCTTTTGATCCCACATTTGCGAAAGACTGAGGTAAAGCGCCTTACGTACTTTTACAGTTCTTGATAAGTTATGAGCTACTGAGCGCTATTGCTCAGAAAACGTTACCTACAAGCAAGACTCATTGCTCGCTCATTAGAGCTTGAACCATCGCAAGCACTGCCTTGCATTAATCACTCGACCCCTGCCGATTGCTCCTCGGACTTCCCACAGCTGCCAAATATGCCTGATTCGGCTTCCTCTGTACTTTCCGGTGCAGATGACTGGCCAACCTTTCGCGTCAATGTCCAAATTGAACTGCGTCGAGAGGGGGTGTTCACCCTCCTTGAAAGTGTTATTCTAGCTCCCACTGCTGCTGATGCATTTGTTGCTGCTGCTGCTTTCATCTCTCTGCCACCTGGAAATGATACACCTGGTGCTCCTCCTCCTGCTAGTATTGCTGGTGTTGCCTTCAAGGACACACCTGCAGAGCGCAATAGCCGTGCTTTAGGAATCATACAAAAATTCCTTTCAGCTGAGCTGCGCATACAGCTTGTTGATGAAAACAATGCCAGCATTCTCTGGGCTAAACTGCGAGAGAAATTTGAAGAAGAAAATCGTGCTGACAGTGCTATAGGTGCACTGGGCAATCTTTTCAACACTAAACTGGTGGTGGAGGGAGACCCAGAGCTTATGCCTCGAACCAAGATTGAGGCACACATTACACTCATCACAAAGTACTTCGACCGTCTTGCATGAATGGGATACTCATTTTCTTCAGATCTTCAGCCTCTCATCCTGCTCAGCACCTTGCCTGAGGATGCTTACTGGACTGGCATTCGAGGAAATATTGTTTCCTCTCTGGGTGCAGGATTGACTTTGAGCAAAGTCACCTCTCGTCTACTTACTCTTGGCAAGCGTCCAGGCGCTGAAGTTGATGATGATGAGTCTGCTCTAGCTGCAAACTCAAAATCTAACAAGGCTAAATCTTCTGGTGGAGATAAACACTGCATCTTTCATGGGCAGAATAAATCCCACACCACTGAAGAATGCCACAATCTAAAGAATATGGTTCAGGAGGCAAAGAAGGGGAAATCCAAATCTGGGAAACAGACTAGGAAGCGTGGTTCCAAAGCCAATAAAGCTTCAACTACCACTGATTCTGAAACTGATGACGAGGACAATGTGAACTTAGCTATAGCTTCTGTTTCTCTTAAATTTTATGCTGCCATGTCTGCTTATATGGTGACTGACTCAACTGGTTCAGCATCAATAGTGGTAATTGACTCTGGAGCATCAACCACCATGACAGGGGCATACTAGAGGTCCTGGAGACTTGGCCTTGTTTTGTGTTACATGTCCCCAAGTCGGAAAGAATGTTTCTGTGGAAGAGGTACAGAACACCAATAATCTGTTTGTTGTTTCCTGCTCCATGGTATAGTTTTGCCTGACCCCAATTCAGCGCATTATATCGGCCGCAGGTTGTTGTTGATGGAAACTTCAAGTTGGACAACCTCAAAATGCGCAATCCAAATGACGATGTTCGACTAGTTGTAAAGGTAGAGGTACACATGGGCCTACCTCTACCTCTACCTCCAAAACCTCCGACCTTTAGGAGGTAGACCTGTACCTTACCTTGAAAACCTTGGAGGTATACCTCTCATACCTCTGTTCGTACCTCCAAAGGTATACCTTGAAAGGTTTTGTCCGTTTCGAGCACAACCAACTAGAAACTGTGTCGGAAATAATGCTATTATGCTCTGCAGTGGATAGAACTAGGTAGCATTATCATTATTGCGTTCCTTTCCCTTTCCCTTTTCAGCCGCCTTCCGAGAAATATTCCCCCGGACAGCTGCGTGGAACTCCTTGTCGCCAACCAGATCGTGTTTGCTCCATGATCCTAGGCAGAGAAATGTACAAACAGACTTTCCGGACAGCCGATTGCGAGTGAAGTGTAGAAGTTGACGTCCCTTTGAAAAAACGCGCTCAACACCAGTGGAGGTAGCTAAAATGTGTGTAATTAGAATGAGAGACGTCCACAAAGTCAGACATACCCAGGATACTCAAGTAGTCAAACACCATTTGTGAAAGCGTTGGGTATTGGTGCCGCTTCTCCCACCACCACTTCAACGGGTGTGACGTTGTCTCGGGAGGATCAGCAAGATACAGTTCAAGCTCATCCTTTGCAGGCTGAGAGCCTGACGCAACAGAAATATCCATAAACATAGAAAAGTCGTTGCTACTCTCGACGACTGCTTCCTGGCGTCGGAAGCATCAACATCCAACAGTGGGGTTGGCGTCTCGCTCACTCCGTCGTTCAAATTGGAAATATTGAGGGTTTGGAGATGCGTATGAGATAGACCACCCGCTATTGCGGCGTATAGATTTTCGGCCGTGATTTGGGTCGCTAGCACCTCGGAATCCACAACAAACTCTTCTAAATGACAACCTGTTCCTGAAAACAGGCTGATACACTCGATGGCGAAGTCGAACGTTGTCCTCGATAATTGTATGGTGCGGAGAGCCTGAAACGAAGAGTGTGGTGTTTGCGGATTGGGGGATAGAAAGGGTTGGCCCAAATCGAGCAAATCTGGAGTATGCAAAGTCAAAGACCGGAGGGATGGAAGTTGTCCAAGGTATTCGAGGGCCGCCAGATCAAGTTTATCAAGCGCGAGGATCTCGACTCGATCTAGGTTCAATGCAATCTTAGAGGTGCTTGCACAAACACCGGGTTCACGTGGGAAGGTTTCGATACAGAGTGTTGTCAGCTGCTGGTATTGAAGATCAAGAGTGGGAAGCAGAAGAACGCCCGAAGCGGACATGACAACTGAGAGAGTGATGTCTGTGAGTTGAGGCCGGCAAAAAGCGGGATAAACGATAACTCCGCATCATCGTGTGGTTCCAAACGAATGCTTCGAAGGTTCGGGAACAGGTACTCCTGTGGAAGGGAAGAGCTGATGATCTCGAGAAGATCCCGATCCGGGAAAGCGTAAGGCGAGCTCCATTCGTCCAATATTAACCGTCGGACGCGACGCGCATGAGCCAGCGGTCTGTCCCACTCTGCCCCTTGCGCAGCGCTAGTTAGGCGCTGATCGAACATTTAGCTGAGAGTGTGGCCGTAAATGGCGACAGAAGACTCACGAGACAGTACGACCCGTCATTCGGAACTAGAGTTTCCTCCCAGAGATTGGAGGGAAGGCATTTGAGTGCATTCGCCAGTGTGTTTTGCTCTCTCCGCAATATATCCAGCGCAGGGTTTTCGAAGTCCCTACACGTCCTTGCTAAGGCAGCTAAATCTTCCAGGTTTCGCCGGTTTCCGCTCCCCTCATGATGAAGCTCAGCTAGAACCTCCAAATGCTCGAAAATCAGCCCGACTATTTCCGGGATGGTGAGCGCGCGGTGCTGCTGCTGGCTGTAGGGCACGGGGGAGGCATAGAGACGGTGCTGCGCTCGAGTGACGACGCTGCGTACGCAGACGTCGACCTGGACCTCGTTGGGATGGTGGCGATAGGTGGCCGTGACATACCGCGGCCGCGTGGGTCGTTGCCGGAGGAGCGGGAGGGGGAGGGGGGCTCCGCCTGGGAGTCGAGACAGAGGGGTTGCGGCTGGGTTACGAGTCTTAAAAATTTATTTTTAAACTCGTCTTTTAGCACAGCTTTACCGCCAGATGGGATGGTTTTTTGAAGGTGACGTAGTCGGACGTGTGGTGGAATCGTTTCCTAATTTGTATAAAATCGTGACTTTTTATCCACTTTGGGAGTTTGGTTGACCGTTAGTTGCTTACGATGGTTAACCGATCGATCAGCTGGTGCACTTAACGCACTTAACTTACGGCACCTAACTTGGCCCTAATTACTCCCCATCCGTGGCTGGGTAAAATCACTGGAAATTCAGGTAGTCAATATGAATAAAAAGAAATTGATCTGTACAAAAAAATCCTTGAAAACCATTGTGGCAAGCCTGTGCATGATGGCCGTGCTCCTCCTGCCAAAGTTAAGTGCCATCAGTGGCTGTGTTTAAGTGCATTAAGTGCACGTCCTCGCCTTCTTGTGGACGTTGGTTTCACCGGCTCGACGTGGTACACTGATGGTTCACTTCTTGAGGGTCGCGCAGGCGGTGCTGCTGTCCGGGTGGAGAACAGGGTTATGAAAGAGCGGATACTGATACCACTGGGTGATGGCCAAGTCGCGGAGGGTGAGGTGGAAGGGTTGCTGAGGGCGACGGAACATGCACTTAACATGCGCCAACACCGCGTGCTGATCGTATCAGATTCCCAGGCTGGTCTTCGAGGAGTGCTTTCTACGTCGCCGCGCTCTGGGCAATTTCGAGCCATAGCTTACGATCGGCTTATTCGCACGGCTCTTGTCGATACTCCCCACCTCCAAATAACCAACCTATGGACACCGGCACACATCGGGACAGATGGCAACGAGCTCGCTGATGCTGCAGCAAAAGCGGCCACCCTCCTGCCAGCCCCCGCCACCATCCCCCTCTCTCTCACAACGTGCAGGCGACGCATACGCGAGGCCATTATCGCGCGCTGGGACTCTCAATGGAAACTCAGCATCACTGGCCGTGCTCTCCGCTTGATCGATCGTACCCCTCCATCGCTCATTCTACGCAACCCATACACAGCATCTTTTCCCCGTGCTATGATCTCCACGATCTCGCGCCTGCGCACAGACTTCTCCGCTCTCAATGCCACGCGATACCGGCTCCGCCAGACAGATTCTCCGGCCTGCGATGCCTGTGGGGCACCAGAAACGCGTGTGCACTTCCTTCTCCACTGCCCGGCATGGGAACATCTCCGCCCTGCCCTACAGCACGCATCCTACAACGCCGACCTACTTGGTGCAGTGGATCTCCCATCACTCCTCACGCATCCGAAACTTCTCAAAGCCCTAATCGTGTTCATCACTGCCACAGGTCGTTTCACACAATTCCTTTCCCTCTCTCTCTCCTTTACTTATACTACCGTATCCTCTCGTAATACTGTCTTCGTCTCCCTCTCTCTTACCCTCACCGGACAAGTAACAGATCGGCTTCTTTCCATCCATACACTCAAATACCTTCATCTCCCAACTTGTCGCCCTCCATACACCAGCTTTCACACACCGGTTTCTCCTTTTACTTTATCTCTCTTGTTTACCATAAAAGGTTTCGCATTTATACCCATACCCGTAGCTACAAATACCCCATTCTACTAAGTAGAGTACAGTCGCATAGCCTAGTAGGGCCAGGTACGACTACCACAGAAATCAAATCAAAATCAAATCAAATCGCAACCTTCTCGTCTCTTGGGCCATACTTTGCCATTTCTGCTGGATCTGCTGGCCTGCAACTCCTCAACACAGACATTTGCAGGCTCAGACACATTTTTCTGGCTCAAAACACGAAAATTCAAGGTGGTTGAACACAAGGGTGAAATATTTACGGCTCCCCATGCCATTCTCGGATTTCCTTAGAAGTGAAGATCCTGTTCACCTATCTTGCAGCATGCTCTAAATAATGACTATCTAACACTCCATTTCCACAGGACTCGCGTTTTCCAGACCACATGTGTTTGAACAATTGCCGATTCGGCGATTCCAGCTGATCTCGGAAATTTCCCTGCGCAATTTTTCCCTCAGAATCCACGGCATTCAGCTTCTGCTACCTTGGGAGCCTGGTAACCAATAGTTCAGTATGATGATGATAGACACAGGACATGTATAAGTTCATGAATGTTGAGTATGTTCCCCACTGATTTTGCACTGGTTGATGATCCAAACGGCCAACGGAAAGCTGTACAGCCAGTTCTTGGGTCACAAAATATTAGAATTCAGACTCCTGTCAAGATCTTTGAGTTTGTGTTGAAATTCCTTGAAATTCCCGCATTCCTTCCTTTTTCGATTTCTCTTCCGCAACTTTCCCCTTCCGGCGACCCAGTACAATGGTCGGAAAACCCTTACGATAATGAAGCTTACTTTTGGTGTACTACTATCATACTTTTATTCCCAGGCATCCGAAAGTTGCTGGTATGTACTACGGCTTTGCAGTACGGCCGGAGATGTTACGGAACCTAGACAGACGACACCCTCCGATTCCTGTTCTAAAAGTACGCAAGTGAACGTGGTCGGGTTCAAGGCGATTTACGTACCGAGTATGAGACTTGCTGGGGTTCAGCTCATCGACCTGGCTATCCATGATAATATTATTCACCTCACATAGCTGGGTTCAGCTCATCAAGGGAAATAATATTCTTGGCCTTAGAACCCTAGGCTCAGCTGCTTGCAGGAATAATATTCTACACCCTTGATACTAGGGTTCAGCTCATCAATCTTGGAGTCGAAACATAATATTATTTGCCCTACATAGTTGGGTTCAACTATCTGGTAAATTTTGGACCAAAAAACTGCATATTATGAGGGTTGAACTAAGAACCTTTCCCAATAAGGATACAACCAACGCATTAGACATAACCACTACACCATGGAATCCATAGCATTTACCTGTACAGTGGCTGACCTTACCTTGGCCAATACCTGTTTCTACTAAGTGAGGGGAAAAGACGAAACAGTGCACCTCTTTATCACAAACACCAGAAGGAAAATATCATTTTATTGCTGGGTCTAAAAAAGTATTTTGCATTTTACGCAATAACTAAGCAGTTCCTCACAAAACTGTGTTTACAGCCAGATAGAGCTCAACAAGGACTACAATTTTGGTTTTGAGTATATTTTTGGACATTTCAGTGCCTGCCCGCCTTCCCGCTCATTGTGCATCAATCAGCGCTCGGCGGCATTGATTGGGCGCTTATTGAGCGCTTATTAAGTGCTTAGCACACCATTATTGATTGTTTCGATGTACTGATTGATAGATCCCGCTAAAATCCGAGGGAATTGATGGCATCATCCATTCTTGACCACTACACCCATCGCCCAAAAAGGAAATATTCCACTTCACCCCCTCTTTGGCTCACAATTCAACCATTCTGAACCTTTAAAACCACTGGCTATGATGTTGGATACCTTCTCAATGGACTTAGAACACATTAAAGCAGAAAGCATCACTGTGATACAGATATAATGGCTAAAGCTTCATATTTCCTTCCAAAGCAGGATATCTTGCAAGCATGACCAGAATTGACAGTGCTTTCTCATTTAGCAATGCATGTCTATGCTATATAACTAGTCTCCAGCTGTTTTAGTGGGCTAAATGGACGAATAGGACAGTGCCTAGACTGAACAAACATATGTCATATTTGCACAATTCTATTTCTGACAAAGGTCTGAGGTATGCCATATAGATTCCCCACACATATGAAATGTATTTGGACCCCTCAGACCGATCATCAACCCCCAGGAAAGCTAAGATATCAAGATTCAAGATGATCATGCATCATACACATGTTTACCTTATTTTGCTTATCACAAGGCAATGGAAGCGATTTAAATGGATCCAAATTAATACCCCAAGCAATCTCAATTGTCCTGATTCAAAATTTGGGCCATTATGTAGGTATAATATCAAAAGATATCTGGTGACACTTTTCGCTTATTTGAGCAATTGGGGACCAAGGATAGCAACTAGTGCAAAGTAAAGCCTAGAAGCTGGAAGAGACAATGTGAAACATCCATATTATGCATTATTTGAAGTATTTTGGCCAAGGTTTGACCAAATGGTGTTTTCGAGCATATGGGTTCAAGAGCAACTTTTAGTTCATATCTTGCACATGCTCAAAAACACCATCTGGTCAAAACTGGACGAAATTACTTCAAATAAAGCAGAATGTGGATGTTTCCCATTGGCTCTTGCCCTTTCTAGTCTTTATTCTGCACCAGATGTCCTCCTTGGTCTCCAATTGTCCAAAGAAGCGAAAAATGTCACCACATACCTTTTAGTAATATGGCCATATACTGGGCCAGATTTTGGATCCAAAGGGTTGGTATAGCCATTAGGAGTTGTTAGGAAGCTTCAAAATCACTGCTATGTCCATCTAGCAAGCCCAGTTAGGTGAATATTCATTTGAAAGATCATTAGCTTGAATCTTCATATGTAGATCAGATTGACAGTTCATTGTGCACTTCAGGTGTTGATATGGACACCATGCATGTTTCACATTGTCTCTTCCAGCTTCTAGGCTTTACTTTGCACTAGTTGCTATCCTTGGTCCCCAATTGCTCAAATAAGCGAAAAGTGTCACCAGATATCTTTTGATATTATACCTACATAATGGCCCAAATTTTGAATCAGGACAATTGAGATTGCTTGGGGTATTAATTTGGATCCATTTAAATCGCTTCCATTGCCTTGTGATAAGCAAAATAAGGTAAACATGTGTATGATACATGATCATCTTGAATCTTGATATCTTAGCTTTCCTGGGGGTTGATGATCGGTCTGAGGGGTCCAAATACATTTCATATGTGTGGGGAATCTATATGGCATACCTCAGACCTTTGTCAGAAATAGAATTGTGCATGGTAGGATTCTGAACATGTGTATCATCACTACCAACAGAGGCCGGCTGCTCACGGTGAGTGCGCGCGGTCTCACGAGTAACCGGGGTCCAGCCCCGAGCCTCCAGGTCCTCGTCAGTACCCAGGAGGTCAAAATCTGTGTCGTTATGAAGCGACGGAAGCTCAGAGAGTGAATGGCTGACACCCGAGGTGTCAGCACTAAAGCCACGTCCATCAGAGACGGGCTCCCCGTCGGCCACGGTGCGGTACAGCGTGGCCTTGGGGTCAGGGGTCGCGCTGTCTTCATTCTCAGAAGGAGACTGGGTGCGAGCGGGTTCGCGCGGCGACGGCGGGGCTTCGAATCGGCCCTCGCGAGTCGCTTTGCGAGTATGGTAGCCGGTTGTACGAGTAGCCATAGAAATCGGTATCAGTAAGTCGTCTGCGGAGCGGAAAGCACGGGTTGATCAGACCAGAGGGAACCAGCTAAGCAGAGACGAGTTCGAGCAGTTCAAAATATGTGACGGAAGTACGAGTAGTTCCGGCACACGGTTCACAGGGTGGTCGCACGACAAAAGAACTGGCGTAAGATGTAGATTGACCGAAGCCTGTAACTACGTACAACGCGGTATATATACTGGAATCAGGGATTAAGTAAGTATCAAAGATGGTAAGGAGAGGGTGGTTACGCAGCACAGCAAGTAACGTTGACGAGATGATAAGTAGTCAGGAAGGAAAGGAACGGGAAGATAACGGAAAAGGTAGGGGATCAAAAGAATGAATGTAGATAAGATAATGACGCTGAAGCGTACCGTCACAAATCTCCGTCCCCGTCACCGTTCAATTAATATTGCACGTGGGAGAAATATGTCTATTTCATACCAGTCGGCGCCCCAGTATTTGCTGCCCTCCGGAATACTTTGAAGTGCATCGTATCAAAAATCTAGGTCAATCCCGGCAGTATCGCTACTGTGCGGCGTGTTCTGCTCTCAGGCAACCCAAAACACCGGATTTTGACCCAGTACATAATTTTAAGGTTCTACAGCGCCGAAGCCCCAACGAAACTGATTTTTTTATAGGGAGGACTTATGTACATTGGAAAACATGTCATAGGATCAAAAATATCTGTTTTACCCTGGGTGCACGCTATCACACTCGGATACATCTGCATCGGAAAATATTGACGTGGGTCTAACTCCTCGAGTTTCTAACCAAACGGATTGGGGAAATTGAGCAAAGCAATGTAATTACAACCCCTTCCCTCTTGTGGAAACAATCCCACCGAAGACACGCGTCGAAAATCCTAATTATACCGCCGCGTCACGTCGACAGAGAGTAAGTAAGGTTATATAGTGATGCAGATGGTAAGATGATCGGTGAGCTGTCAATGGAGCCGACGGCAGCATAACGTGCGAACCAATACACTGGTAAGAAAAGTCCGACAAATTGGGACATCGGCCCATGACGAAGAGAGCGGCAGACAAGCAATTCATTAACCCTAGGAACTTTTTTAAAACAATCTCCGTCTAGACATGAATTGCCGTTTAAACGGATGTTTAATCTAATCATGTTTAACGTCTAAATCAAGAGATTTTATCCAAAAAAGGAGGGGGGTGGGGGTCCAACAGAAGACCTTCCAATGTCGACCGAAAAGGTGGAGCAAATGACTTACCAGCTCCGCCATTATAGCAACATGTTTGGAGTGTGAGAATAGAAACCACAATCCTGTGCCCAACGATGAATGCGCCTCAAGGCCATTTTGACTTAGAAAGTTTTCGTATATATGCATTACAGCAATTGGCAGTACCGAAGGCGCGAATCAGAAAGTTGCCTTTTTGGGCAATTTTTGATTCTCGCGACCGATTTCCTCATAACCGATGAGTGCTGCACAGATTGAAATGAAACGTAGCTATATAATTCAGGCTAATTCGTGCGCAATTAGTGATAGAAAAAATAACTGCGAAAAACTATATTTTTGACCCATCTGACAGAACTGGCCCAGTCTGAGTTCAACACATTCTACTGGCTTCAGATCTTGCACAAACAAGCTGATTTGTGGGGAGGGGAGACTTACAAGGTTTACATACCACTGTAGTCATTGTATGTTGTCTCCTTTCGCTAAATCCACCGCTAACTCCCTGGAGGAAGTACTACGTCTATGGCATCCCATTACGGTCCATGTCTTCAGGTACTTTAACGGCTATTCCCCGTGCGGAGTCTGATATATTTCGTAGCTCAATACGAGGTGCAAATCGCATCACCCCCTTCACATACACTCCGATTATATTCATCCATCTCAGATTCTGGCTCGAATCGACATCGTAGAAGAGATATTGGTTTCCAAGCTGCAAAGTAAGGGGATTTTTGTAGAGCGACCGGCAGGACCCATCTCTCCCAAAGTGAAAGAAAATCCTGAGGACCCCTATCTTGCGAAGGCGAATGTCGCCTGTCGGGACATTGACTCGGACGACCTCGTTGGGTTCTAATATAGTTAACAGTGGCTTGGTTAGATGAAGGTGTGCTTCGGGAGATATTTCTCAAGAGGGGCGAGGGGATCCTGAGAGTATCCCTGATAGGCAGGCAAATATTATAGCCCGTCAAAATACCCATCGGCCGAGCCCTACGGCGCAGGCCGGGGAATATTATTTCTCAATCCACGGCGGCTCACGGATTAATATTGCGCTATGAGGCGGCCGAACCGAGGCGGACAGGCAGGCAAATATTATAGCCCGTCAAAACACCATCTTCTCAGCCCTACGGCGTAGGTGGGGGAATATTATTCTCATGAGTGGCTCTACCCACGGTGGCTCGCAGAATAATATTATCATGAGGACTATTGATCAGCCTGAGGCTAGTATGCAGGGTAAATAATATTCTATTCGGCCCCACCCAGTACTCTAGGCCTATAATGTTTCTGTTTTGCAAGGTTTCTCGTCATTGAAACTACCCATTGGCTCCCACCTAGAAACCTCGCCGAATAATAATAATTTCTGGCTCACAATAATATTATTGTTGACCTAGTAGTTAGGGCTCGGCCGAGAATCCGGCGGATTTCAGGGTATTGTGAAGATCGCGCTGAGTGAGAAGTAAAAATGTGAATGTATATTGGGAGGCTAAGGAGACAGCCGCAGTTTCGAGGTTCATAAGACACAGTAGGAATATTACAATTGAATACAGAGATGTGGTGACTTTTTTGGCGTGTGACTCAAAGCAACGTGATGTGATAGAGATAGAGTGACAACGTTGGGATGAACCTCGTTCTTCAAAGAGAGCACTCCAGCGGTAGAGACTGCACGGGGATATGTGGAACGCATAACGGATCTCTTTGGCATCCCACCCAGCATTCCAAAGGTCGAGAGCCTGCTCCTTGAGGTCGGGGCTGATGCGGCGGTTAACCATAGGTGGTGGCGAGCAAATGGGAGCTACGGGAAGGCTACGTAATGAAATTTCCTTATTGGGAAGCACCGCCAAAAAAAGTGTGTTTGCCATTATTTCTTGTCTCCCGCAGTCAAACTCCACGAGTTTTTTGATAGTCGATAAAACTTTGATATGGAGTCTGATTCTATTGGCATATTCCACCCATGCCTTTGTCACGGAGGCCCGCCGCAGACACAGCGGATTCGGTGTTTCATGGTAGACACGGTGGATTCAGGGTTCTGGGGGTTCGCTCACACACGGCGGACCATGGGATCGAAAACGTGACTTTATCAGATGACTTATCAAAAAAGCTGTGTCATTGTCTCTTCTCTCCCTCTTTATAAAATTTAGCCTGTCTGTCTGACATTCAATTTCAAATGGCTGGCATTTTAAAAAGCATGACCTGACACAATAGAGCTGCATTCAAATGGCTGGCATTTTGAAAAGCATGACCTGGTGCAATCAAATGGCTGGAATTTTGAAAAGCATCGCCTGGTGCAATGGAGGTGCATTCAAATGGCTGCCATTTTGAAAAGCATGACCTAGCACGATGGAGGTGCATTCAAATGGCTGGCATTTTGAAAAGCATGACCTGACACAATAGAGATGCATTCAATTTCAAATGGCTGCCATTTTGAAAAGCATGACCTGACGCAATAGAGGTGCATTCAAAGGGCGGGATTTCCGGTCAACAAGGTGAGGGGAGGACCTCAAAGTTGAACAAGATGAGCGAAAGAAGCACCAAGCACGGTCAAGATTTTTGAATTTGAGACGACAAGGTAACACTTGGTATCCACTGTTAACCCAGATGTACATCTAGATTTGCCTTTAGGTATGAGGGACTGCCGCGCAGTGGCGCGACACTGCCGCGGCACTGACGCGCATTGACGCGGCACTGCCGCGCGTTTGCGGGGCATTGCGCGCTGACCCGCAAACTCGAGGGATGGTTTTAAGACTTTAAAAATGTTTGGTAAGTGCAAGAATCCATCCTACGCTCACGAGAAATGTGGTGGATGCAACTATGTCCTCAAGCGATGGGAAGTAGTGGGTAAACCTATTAAAAAATGTTGAAGTTCGGGCAATAAGCAGTCTAATCAGATTAATGAAACTTTCCGTGACCATTTGTATGCGGTAGTGGTGCGATTCAACACAGGGGGAGACCGATTTCACTGTTTAGTCAACTTTTGGGACTGGCGCGGCAGCAAGTTGTTGGAGGTGAGCAACTACCAGGATGGTCTCCAGCGACTTGGTCTAGACTTTGGAACATGCAGCTGAAACAAAGTCGCTTCTGAATCTGCTTCGAAGCCAATAACCGAGGCCTCAGAACATTGCTTATTGGTGTCGACATCAGGTCAGTTCGGTCCAGCCCATGCTCAGCCATTATATGCTGAATCAATTCAGTATGCGAATCAATGCCATTGTGGCTGCTTTGACCACAGCCGGTGTATTTCATCCAGGCGTCGGAGGTCAACCTCAGACTTTATTATTATTAAGTTTATATCAAATGAGGCACGAGATAAGAACTGATATAAAGCGTCTGTTAAGAGAGACTAGGTAGAACGAGGATGAGCATCGCCGAGGCTGACACATCCAGCTCCCAACGCGTCGTGCGCGAGCGTCCCGACGGGAGAGTAAAGTTCGAGGTCCGGGCCATCGATTAGAACACCATTCAGAGGCCCAAGGCGGCCAGGGAGACGCATGCGCTAGAATCCATGTCTTGTTGTCCTACGGCCGCGAGTCCACAATTTCGGCCAATCCATCCGCGATGCGTCGTGCATCAGCACCCCGGACGATGCGTTTGGGTCCCAGAGTCCACAGAATGCGAGAGTCCGACGTTTCCAAAAACATAGGTGAGGGTAGGTGAGCGTACAGTGGCGGCGAAAAAGAATGTCATTTGTCATTTGGGCTCATGTGGGCTCATTCCTGAGGCAAATCACTCCAAATAAAATGGTGACATGAGCTTTGGTCGATTACAGGGCGATATGCAGAGTTTAATTGGTACCATGCCTCCTTAGTTCTCACGGAATAAAATATTTCGTTGTTTTCTGAAAAATCGAGTCTGTGGAATGGTCTCTTACCAAGAAATGGTGTACACAATCTGAAAGTGCTTGAAAAATAGTCCCCATTCATGCTTTGTTTGAAGGGGTTTGGGGTTCGCAATCGCTGATGCAAGTTGGCCATTTTGAGCCTTTTTCCTGCAAAATGGCCCCAAAATGCTGAAAATGGACAACTTGCATGCATCGCTGTGGGCCTAAAGCCCTATGGATCCAGGTCAACCAACATATGGATAAGGTCCATTTTTCGAGTACTTTCAGATAGTATAGAACATTTTTACGTACAAAATCATTCCACAGATTCGAATTTTCAGAAAACATCCAAATATCTTATTCTGAGAGGAAAAAGGAGGAATGAGCCCACACGAGCCCAAATGACAAGTGACATTCTTTTTCGCCGCCACTGTAGGTGAGCCTACTGTCTCGATGCCTGGTTGCCTCAAGATTTCATTCCTACCCGGAAATAGCATTCCACGAAGTCGGTGACGCAGCCGCAGTATTTTCCGTGCGAACAGGCCTACCATCGGTATGTTGACACGGGCTGCAGCGGTGTCCTCGCCGCATCCGGACCACCGATCATTGACTTGTGCACCTATAAATGTATGTCTATGTCCTTTTTATAATTGATGGACTTATCAGGAACATCGGGCACGCAGAAAACTCGAAATTTAAGGTTGAACTGTTATGCGCTGACCACAGATTATGGAAGCCCAACCACAGCGCACCAGGTCAGGTTCAACCAATGACAGAACTATTCTCCACCATTGCCAGTCAGCCGCTAGTTGGGCAGAATATCCCAGGTATGCGTCCCATTTTTACATTAGATGGAGCGAGTCTGATTCGATATTCCGAGGCTGCCTGCATTGAACCCGGAATAACCGTGCCTAATATTACTCTTTCTGGTTTGCAGTGTTCAGAGGATTGGTTAGCTGTCTGTCTCTTGTCCTTGCAAGGCTCAACACGACGTATGTGGCTATGAAGCATTGCAGCTTTGTCCAAACGAAACCGTCGAGTGCTCGAGTCCTGGATGCCACTTTCTTAAATAGGAAAAACTCGATCGCGATCGGATTGTGGTGTAATTCTGTCTGCAATGATTTGCAAGCTCAGTGGTCGATATTTGACTAAGACAAGCCGTTTTCGGCAAATATTGGCAGAATATCAGCGCATTTCCGGATCGGGTGGCTGTCCAGCGGGGGGATCCCTATTTATGTGTAAAGCCATAAGCAAAAGACATTCAAACGAGAGCCGTCCATCTCGTTAAGAGAACGGATAATGCTGTGGATATCAAGGCTGTGGGAGGCTGTGGGACAATTGCGGTTGACAAAGAAGTACGAGGAGCGAGGCAAAAGAAGGGAGATAATCTCAATGGAGATTGAACCAAAGCCATGTCCACGGATAATCACGCGGTGAGCATCCACGTGGTGTTCGACCCGACTCGGCCCGACTCGGATCACCCTGGTCCGTAATCATGAGTCATCAGCATCAACCGTCCCTTCCCTCCGCCCTCCATCTCACATATAAGTGGCTCGAGTTGCGGCACTCGATGGACCCGCGTGTGCCCGTTGGACTTGGCGTTCTCCCAGCCCAGTCAGCCCGCAGATCCTCTAAGCGGCCAAAAATCCTCTCCAGAGCAGACAAAGCTTTGTTTACGCCTAGTCTTTTCTTGGCCCCCCGCGGCGGGCGTGCTGATCGTGCACGGGCCCTGTGCCGTCTTTTTAAAGGCCGCCGCATCCACCAATGGTGCCCCTCCGGCTCTGACACCAGCGACCCGCAGCGCCCTCGACGTCGCCCAGTGGAGGTTCTGCATTTCGATAATTCGCAGCCTAAAAAAGCAGAAGGATGCGTCTCCATTCTTACATCCCGTCGATGCCGTCGGTCTCAACATACCACATTATCCGTCCATCGTCCGGACCCCCATGGACTTGTCGACCGTGGAGCGGAAGCTCAATTCTTCTAACCCGACCAAACCCGACCCGAATCTTGAAAATTCGCGTTACCTCAGCACCGACGACTTCATCGCCGATGTTCGCTTGATCGTCCAGAACTGTGTCCTTTTCAACGGTGGCGACCATCCCATCAGCATGATGGCTGGGCGTCTCGAGCAGGTTTTTAACAAACAAATCAAGAACCTGCCACTACATCATCTGCCGCCGAAAGATGTTCCTTATGACGCTGACGATGAAAAGGATGACGAGGATCCCCAACGTAGGTCTTCGTGGCTCATTTTGAAATCTCCTGCCAACTTTGAATTCTGGATTAGCTCAACCTTCACTGAAAGGGAAGCCAAAGGATCCCATTGCTTCCCCGTCGAAGCGCAGCAGTAAGCAGATGAAGGACCTCTCAAACAAGAAGAAGGGGGCAGAACCCATATCAGTCAACGACGTCCTTACCTTCGAGCAGAAGAAAGATCTCAGCGAAGCTGTCGCGCGGCTGATTGGACATAAGCTTGAAAAGGTCGTCCAAATCATCCACGAGGGTGTTCCAGATCTCAACAAGGTGAGTCACTTTTTTTTTCTTTTGCCCCCCGGCCTTTGATGTGCACATCAACAAATACAGAGTGCTGAGAACATCGAGTTGGAGATCGACTGCATCCCAACCTCGGTTCTGGCGAAGCTGTACAACTTCGTTCTACGTCCGATGCCCACGTCTGCCACGAAGCGGAAGAGGTAAGGAGTGGATGTGACTGTTCGGCAAAGTGTGTAGCACCCAACAAATGCTTACTGGGAGTTCCCAATGTGTTCGCCAATTTTAGCGAAACCGCTGTATGGCAACAGATTTAAGTTCAGAAATCCCTTCTTACGTTTTACTAAGTCTACGAGTCTATCGTCAGCAACCGAGCAATACACGCGAGTGTAGTGTTGCCGGGGTTAGGTTCAGAACCGATCCCGAACCTGACCGACCCGAAAATTTCGCCAACCCCTTCGCGAATGGCACGATTTTAGGCCGCATTGGCGCAGATAATCGGAATGTATTGAGAATAGTCAGGGATAGCGCCCGCGGCGAAGAAAAATCTAGCGTTTTCACCCTTGAACCAAAAATTCTAACCTACCGTGACAAAAAACGTAGTCGTCAAAGGCCTGCGTGACGGGTTAAAAAGTTTCAAAACTCGTCGCGTCAAGTACCCGCGTGGTGCGTGACCGACGAATTGATACTACAGTACTTTTACCGGTTACTGATGGAACAACGGAGTTTGTAACATTCTCCCTGACCTGGCCAGTTTTTTTTTATAATGAACACGCGGTCGCCGGCGCTTCGCACCGGCTCCCACTTGCTCACCTTCTCTCTTTGTGACTTTTTTTAAAGCAGTCTGAGAAAACTGTTTTGAAATGTTTCGCAATCTGCAGACTCAGCAATATGGTAAAGCTGGAGTAAACAACGACTTGGACTGCAACTCTAGCAAATAAATGCTTTCCGAGAAGAGGGGTGCCTCGTGTCTTCCGAGAAGAGGGTGCTATCCGGTGTCTTCCGAGAAGAGGGGTGCCTTCCCGTGTCTCCTGGTCTTCTCAGAAGAGTCTATCCGTCCAAACGTCCGCATTCGGATCATATGGCTTCGAAGAGGTTGACTTCTCAGATATGGCAACTCTCACACCACAGCAATGGTACTCATCCTTGGTGAAGGAATTTTTAAATCAGCGAAGTGGCTGGAAATTGACCAGGTTAGCCATATCAATACTAACCCAAATAATAAGAGCTTTTTTCCCAATTTTTTCCCAAGAATACACATAAAATGGGTAAAACTTGGCCTCCGACCGGACAGCCACCCGAGACGAAACTTGGAATGACAGCAACATTTTGCAGTGGCAGGATGGATATCTAGCAGTAGCAGTTGGGGAGTTGCGTAGCTGTGCCTGCGATCCCGTTGTTTCAGAATTTCGAAATATGCTCTGAGATAATAACTTTCTTGGAGATATTACGGAGAGAACTTGAGGACGGAGGCCCGAGGCTTCATCAGTCTTTTGACATTTTCATTGTGCTGTTTCACGTGTTTTTTGGCGTTTGTGTGTTGTCCCGCCAACTTTATCCACGTTTATGATGATTTTTAGCTTAATCTCAGTATAAAAAATGAATGTGGTGCGGGGGAGACCCCCCACGGCCATCAAATCTAGTCAATATGGCCACATCGCAGAACGTGGCAAGGGAAGACATGGAGGAGAAAGCAAAGTTTGTTGTGGGCAATATCAAGACGTGGCATCAAGACGTAGCCATTGATCTCGGAAACGACGGTTCCGAACATCAACGGATACTGGCCCGAACATAAAGCAGAAATGACTCATCACCAAAATTGAACATAGAGAATATCTTTACCTTCCGGGTATGAAACAAACTAATAGACAGACATCCAAACCAGGAAGCGTGAAGAGACATATTCACATCATAATCGCTTGTTGTTTACATTGTTTACATTTGTGGAAACCGCCTCCGCATACAAGTATACTAAGGATGTACCTCGACGGACCGTTGTAATCAATAAAACTAGTTTTCCTCCATTATCGCTTGCCGCGTGCTCTTAGCGGTGTGTTTATCTTTGCCATCTCTCTCTGATAATCTCCGAATATTCTTCCTGCAAGACGTATGGACGCCAGGTGCCATTCCGCTGAAAAATAGTGGAGCAGGCGCTCTCTTGAGAGGCGGCTTTCGAATATGTCGTGGGGGAGTAGGGGGTCGAGTGGTGGGATGTGCCCTAGGTAATAAAACGAATGTTTTAACGGCCAGACCTCTGGGTCGTTGCAGAAGAGGGACTTAGCTGTTGCGAGGAGGCGTTTGCGGGCGGCCTCCTCAACACCGCGTTCTACGAGTTTTTGGTCTGCTTTCCTCCCCATCTCTTCTGCGGCATTCGCGCGCCATTCGTCGTATCGGCGGCACTCGACGAACAGGTGGTGTGAATCCTCGACCGCGTCACAGCTGAACCTGCACTGGTCGGAGTCGATCTTCTTTCTCTTGTACAGTGTATCTGCGACGGCGAGTTGGCCGGATCGAGCATACAGTTGTACCGTTGCTGAGTACGCCGAGAAGGCGCGCGTATAGGGGAAGTCCGGCGGTGCGCGAGTGTCGTATATCGAGGTTAACATACGCTGGTGGTGACCGATGGAGAGTGTGTCCGAGGTGTTGGTGGCCATTAACGTCTCGACGAGCTGGCGGATGTTTGACTCAATCCATCCATCGCGTTGGGAGTGAAATGTGTACTCGTCCATAGTGAAGGTCGGGATGGGGGCCGTGGGGACTGTCTCGATCCGTCTCTGCGCCTGCGAGGCATAATGATCGGCCTCGTAGTTCATCTGAGATGGGAGGGCGAGATCATCAGTATGTCCCCTCGTATAGATGACTTCTACACCTTTATCTCGTGCTAGGGAAATGATCCATCGATAGTACGACCTAGCATTTGTGCGTCGGAGTTTCACGTCCTGATTGACCGCAGTCCTGCTGTCGTGTATCGCATTGACAGCATTGAGATAGTCAGTGTAGATGCGCGGTGTGGAGGATGACGTGTCTGCAAATAAGATTGCAGCCGTCAGTCCCATTAACTCTCCTTGAGCCGAGGAGATGTTACGCCCATCTATCTTCACGACCAGCGTCGACGGGCCCGTTATAGCTGCTGTGACTGTCTTGCGTTGCGTCAGCCCAGCGCTCGCCGGTTTCATCGATCCGTCAGTCGCCCATATCTGGTCTCCTGGTGCAGTGGGTGATGGTAGGAGGTTGGCGGAGTTCGCGAGCAGGCGGAGTGTGTTCTCGGCTTGTGTGCGGCGTGTTTCACGATCTAGGAGAAGGTCGTGTGTCCCGCTGAACAGCCATGGCAGATTGAGTTGACTTAGCATGGTGACAGCCTTATCCCAGCTTTCCTTCGCTGCTGTGCTCCACTTCCCACTCTGCGGTCGATCAAATGCTTGGAAGGTGTAGCCGTAGGTCGTTGTTAAGATCCAGTTGCCGACGTCGCTGACTTTTCGTATTCCTCTCGGGCGTAATGATCGTAGATTGTGACCGTCTAGAAGTTTACGCGATCCGTTTTGGCTAGGTGCATGGTGCTCGTGAGCTGCAATGCAGTGGGAGATTGAGATGTCACCTCGCAGGAGTTCGGACCGGTCCGTCAGCCTCAATGACAACTTGGGCGAGATTTTGCCCATTTGTCGCTGAGCAACGATCCATCCGTATGGGATTCTTCCTGCGTAGTGGGTGAAGTCGGTGAGGAGGCCGGGGCCATCCAGTGGGAACGTGCAGTTGTTGATCGAGCACGTCCAGTCCGCCATTGTGATACGCGCCATGATTCGGTACGCCGGGATGTGATGATTCAGATCGCGTGCGATACCGTCGATGGCGATGGCGGCGTTGATGCGAGCTACCGAGGGGAATTCCAGACCATGCAGCTTGAGTGGGAGATCGAGGATCAAGGTGTTTGGTGTGAATGGCATCCCTAGTTCGTTGTGTATCTTCCTCATTATTTTTCGATCGAGCTCTTCTGCGTCAGCTTGTTTAATGGGCTGTAACGACAGTAGAGCTCTGCATCGTGAGACAAGACATTGGGACGTAACTTTTCTTAGTAGTGTTATGGGCGTGCGCGTCGTGAAGGTGGGGAAGACAAATGTGTCGATGATGGCCTTGAGTTCGTCGAAGCGGGCCGTGGGGTTGTCGACCTTTGCACGTAAGAAATCTAGCTCGTTCCTGATCAGTGGAACGTCATGTTTCGATACGAGCATCGGGTCGACTCCCCTCTGATTGGTTATCGAGTCGAATGACACTTTATCAGGTAGGTTATCCGGGGCCTGAAGAGCGTACGCCACGGTCTTGGACCATTGTGTCAGCCACCCGTACGCGAATTGGAAGCGTTCCATAGCTAGTGTATTCTTGCGCAAGGAATGTAAGCTTCTCGAGAAAAGGTAGGAGTCGTCCGTAGCTTCAGTCATGGCGACTTGAAGTTTGAGATGATCATCGGGAAGGTGAGGGTCGGCCTTTTTGGAGGTGAACGACGTGATGATGAGAGTGTCGGGATCGCCGGCGAGGATGTCGTTGAGGTAGTGGTGACCGAGGCTCGTGGTGAGGGCAGATTTCAAGACTGACATGGGGGCGCCTTGCTTGTTGACGCCGGTAATTGTGATCGGGTTAGTCGTGCCATACGCCGTACGGATGTAGCAGCGAACGTCGGTCTGGGATTGTTTGTCGATGTCGATGATTTGCTGAGGTAGGCCGTAAGCGCGGACAGCGTCGTACATTCCTTCTGGCGCTAGATAATCAAATCCCTTCATCTGGTCCCGTTTAATGGCGAAGACTGTTTCTTTATGCCTCGCTGCCCAACACTTAATCGATGCCAAATAGCTCATAAGGTCCCTCGTTTGTACATCCTGCTGGGTGGCGACTTGGGTTTCCGGTAGGATTCGTTTCCTTGCGACGTATGGAGTAAGGAGCGAGTTCAACCAGGTGATGGGGCAGTTGGCAATAAAATTCGACAGGAAGATGCCGCGCCAGTTGGAGAGGTCGGTGCGAAGTCCTCTCTTGTGGAACATGGCCAATGTTGTGTCTTTGATGTCGCCCGGGAACGTAGAGTTCATCACGATGTAGCTGACGAGCTGTAATACGAGAGCGAGCGAGTTATCTGACAGATTTTTAACCACCCACTTTTCCCATCCATCTGGACCTGGAGCTGGCCGTGCATTTCCTCTCCGTAACAGTGCTCGCAGGTCGAAGAGTTGGGGTGGTCGTGGCCAAATGAATGGGTCCGTCGCTGTCCTGGCGCGCGCTTCTCGAACCGACTTCGTGTCCAACCAGGGCTTGGGTATATTGGGTGGCGGGTCGTGGTCATAAAGGTTGCTCCAGTATTCACGCGTTTTCTCCTTTACGATCTCCGGGTCGCCGATGAGGTCGTCCGAGTCGGGGGTGTTGAGAACAAGGGGCATCGGTATGAATTCGGCGGCCTTCACCAGTCGTTTTGTTGAGCCGCCCCGAAGCGCAGAGGTGATTTGCATCTTGTCCCGGAATGTTGCTCTCCTTTTGACTTCTAACGCTCTTTCCACGAACAGTTCTCTATACGCAGTGCGTTTGAGCTTATTCGTGAAGGCGAGAAGAGAGACTTCACCGGGTTCAGAGCTCGCATAGAGATTGCGGGCCCTTTGTGCAGTTTTCGTGGATTCTCTGGAGGGTATAAAGTCGGTGTCACCACGTATAATACGGATTGCACCGCCGAAAGCGCGGACAGTCGCTAGCAATTTCTGGATCTTTTCATTTGTTACTGCCTCCGACCGTTTCTTGTACCGCGTTACCCTGCCGTACGCTTCCTCTGCCGTAGCGATGAGAATGTTGGAGATTCCAGAGTACAGGCGGAGAAACGACGCGTCGTCGTTCACGAGGATGGTGTGTAAGTTTTCTGCGGTCGCTCGTTCATCAAACAGGACGCGGAACGCTTCATGCTTGTGAGCTTCAAGCTTTGCGGGGTAGCGTATACGGGGCTTGATGAACGTGACTGGTTTATCCACAAACACGTTGCTGGCACCGTTAGGGGGGCGATGGATGATGCGGGCGATTATCGGGCGGTGGTTGGTGTTCGGGACGAAGTCCTTCCCCCCGTTTGTTGCGAAAATCTCGGCGTCAAGGAGTGTGTGTTTTGAGGTGACGAAACGATCAATAATGCTCCCGCCGTTCTTGTCGACGTCTTGTCCCGATGAGGTCCAATCGTAAAAGCGTGAGCGCTCGGGATAGTCTGTCCACAAGTCGTGACCATCTACCGCGGCGAGGAAAGCAAGGTACTTATCTCTCGCATCTGCTCCTCCTGTCGCTCTCTCAGCTGCCGACACGGTTGCGTTGAGGTCCCCGCCGAGGTACCATGGTGTCGTCGTGGAGCGTACAAGGTCCGTGAGTGCTGGCCAGAAGTTTCGAGTATCGGTTGTGCCGGGGTCCCATGGTGCGTAAACGGCGAAGACTCTGTGGTGATACGCCTTGCCGTTGGTCGTTTGCAGCGCGATGTCGACGGCGATAACTCGACCCTTCAGTGCGGCGTCTAGGTTGGTCAGTCTCTGTACTACTTGTATGTCCTTTCTTATCCCCAGTACTACGCCCCATTTGTACAGGTGGTGGTTCGTCGTTTTAACACCGGACTCCTCGTGTATTTCATAATCGTTGTTGGGGAGATTTTTCGCAGTTTTCGAGTTGGTCTTGCTCTCGTTGAGGATGAAGGCGTGGGGCCGTCGGTGGTTGATCGCGGAGGAAATGTGCGCCATTTTGTTGGTATGAACGAGGCCATTGGCGTTGAGGGAGAACATCGAGAAGGCGGATCGGGGTGTTGCCGCGTCGACAATTTGTATCAGAGATGCGCAGAGGAGTAGTATTGCAAGCAAGAAAATTGGCGCATTTCGAGAGTGTACATTTACTGGTGCGGATCTACAAGAAACAAGGCGGCTCGTTCCACAACTCTTTCGTTCAATCAGCTTTTTACGCGCATGAAAACCCCTCGTCCCGTCAGGACCGCGAGTGTAACGATGCATGAAGTGTTTCATCATGGGAACGGCTGGGTCGTTGGTACGAGCCGCCGTGAGACGAGTAGAGACGGGGAAGTTAACACGGCGTACCTGCTGCGTAGCGTCGGACATTTTCTCGTCCTCTCCTTGGAGAGCGGCTTGAATTTCGTTTTCGTCCGTGTTCTCGCAGCAGTGGGGTTCGGTGATATCGTCTACATCGGGGTGGTTGGAGACGCGGCGCTTTTTACTGGGCTGCTGTTCCGGTGTGGGTGTGCCGGGGGACGAATGGAAGATATCCTCGCTAGGCGGGCTGGACGGCTGAGTGGTCGACGTGACTGGGGAACGCGCTGGGGGGCGCGACGGGGCGTCGGGGATGCCAGGTGGTGTACGCGGGGGCGGGGCGGGAGTACGCGGAGGTGGGGGTGGTAAGGTGAGAGTGGAACCCTGTAGAGCATTAATTTTTTCGTCAAGGGCAGCTTTCTCAGCTGTCAAGATCGCGATATTGTTTCTCGCTTCCTCCTTCTCCTCGGGGGACCCTAACATGGCGAGTACGCGAAGCGAGTTTTCTGCGGATTCCAGGGTGCCGCGGGACCTCGTGAGTGTAACCTCTTGTTGGATGCTGAGGAGCTGCAGGCTGATGAATTGTTGGGTCGTGGCAAGGTTCGAGACTTGATCGGTAAGGAGGGAAGTGGATGCACGGAGATCTTTCACGACGGCGTGGGTCGCATCGAGTCGGGTGCCGACGTCGCGTTCCACCTTGTCAATCTTCCGGGTAAGCGCCTCGAGTTTGTCGACTACCTTTTCGGCGCCCTCGGCAACTGGGTTGTTAGCTTTCCACGGAACATCCCCTCCATTGAGACTAAAGACAAGTTCGGGCGAGGTGAGCTGGTAGCGCGCGAAGTTTTGTTGGAATCGGGTGTGGTCTTGGAGGACTTGTTTAGTGCCGTCCCAAGTGACCATATGAAAGACGAAGAGGTCACGGTAACCATCGGGGACTCCATCACCAAACGTGCGGCACCCTGCAAAGGGTCTTGCAGGTCCCTTGCAAGGTCACAAAGGCCCTCGAAACTCGTTCAAGCCTTGTACAACCCCCTACGGGTGCCTTAAAGACATCATTAATTTTGGCCGGTCCTTGAAAGAGTAAGCCGGGCTAAGGTCGCCATTAAAGGCCTGTGGAGCCTTGCAAGGCCTTTCGGGACCCTCCAAGGTCCTCCCTTATTCGTCTTACAGATCCAAATAGTGAAGAGCACAAAAAATATAAATTCAATGAAGCTAAAAAGTACACGAGTGCAGTAAGGATGAGGATACAGCGGTGACAATACAGCACTAGATACCATCTTCAGTATGAGCCGCCTGGAATCAAAAAAAATACTTACATTCTAAGCACAAGCTTGAGGAGAGTTCTCGAAGGGAAGTCTTGAGAAAAAAAGAACGGAGAGCAGTCAGTGGACGAGTAAGCACCATAAGTTCCGGACTTACAAAAATTATGCGGGAAGAGCATTAGCGGCACGATCTTGCGGAGGTAGCGATTACTTTCTGAATTGGAAACGTTAGCTTTGATTCGCGTCGGCTACGACCCTAGAAGACTTACAAAAAAAACCCGGGAGAATGACGGGGAGACCTTCTGCGCAGAATATCAGCTCGGCCAAATGAGAAAATGGATGAGACTCACCCGAATATAGCGAGTATTAAGTTCATCGATCTGTATTACGGGCGGTTAGTAAGTAGAAAAAATCAGAAGAAAGATATACGCACTATGGCGAACAGTGACCATGGTACGAATTTAAGCCTAGAAAATAGCTCACATTAGTGCGCGATCATACGAAATGAAAGGGGACACACAATGTTTAGTTCGAGGGAGTGGAAGCGGCTGCGCGGCGTTCAGCGCGCTTGGCGAGGATGGCAGATGCCACAGAGTCGTCGTCGTCGTCGTCTTCGTCAGAGGCATCACCAGCGGCGTCGCCGAAAACCCCGCTGAAGGTCTGTTAATCTAGCCCACAAAAAGATGAAACAGGGACACACCGCTGGAGCCACTCCAATGTCTCCACCACCCAAGGGTCCGTCGGGTCCGTCTCGAATAAGTCCACGATGGAGTCAAACATCTTCTCGTAGTCGTATGAGCCATCCTTCGAAGTCCAATCAGAAGTGGACAGCATCGTGCGTCCCTACAAAGTGTATCTCTTCAGTTGACCCAACCGAGAAGAAAATGTACTTGCCTGTGCGCAAGCACATCCGACCATCCGACCAGTTATCTCGTACTGACCGTGCGCCCGCGCATGACAGATTTTTGGAATCTTTTTGGCGCCTTTCATCGCTGAGCTTGGTGCTGTCCATGTGTGACGCAGAATCTACGGGAAAGACACGAAAATCAATGAAAGAAGACGCGGTAGGAGATGACACACCCGTAAAATAAACTGACTACGGAACAGGCCTTTCTCGGGGTCATCGGGGTCGAAGCTACCCTCCGCGTAGAAGCAAGAAGGGTATTGTCTTGCTGTTAACGCGGGCTTCTTGTCTATCGTCTTCCCTCGCATGAGAGCCTTGAGTGCGCTGCAAAAGTGTTAGTATGTGTGGATATATGCGCATATATTTGACGTACGCGACAGCCGCTGGAGTCGCAGAGGGTTCAGCGTCCTCGGGTGCATCTTCTGGGAGCGCCTCTTTCTCGTGAATCGCAAGCCGAATGGGCCAGGGGATCAGAGCATCACGCAGCATTGGATGGTTGAGCGCGCGATCGGATTTTGAAGCAGAATTAGATATTTTGGGAACGAGGGACTGCGTGGAATCAGAGAGGACGTAGTCCAGCTTGTATTTGAGCCCCGAGGTGTCATTCTGTCGCGCACTACCAGCAGCCTCGCGAAACTTGCAGGGATCAGCCACAGACGAATACGAATGGAGATGCGTACAAGTGACACTAGTCGACCCCACTGCTTGTCGTCCTTGAAGAACTCCCGGATAACATCAAGCGAGCCAGTGGACTTGGCCACCATCTTGTCAAAAGCGACGGTGTGCTTCTTCTGCTCTGCGCGCTCACTACGATACATGTCAGCGTAAAAATGCGAAGAGATACGGTGACACACGATTCAGGTATGGTAATAGTATTGCTGGCGGTCTGCGTTGGGGCCGTTCCGAATAAAGCTTGACATCCGTAGGCAAGCGCGAGGCCAATGTCCATGAATGGGTTAATAGCGCGACTAAAGAATCTGGCGATAGATATGATCTTGTCAAAGGGTGACTTGGTTTCCCTGGAGGAGGTGAGTGAGAGATAGAAGACGAGGAAAAAGGTGTCTCACATCGCGTCGCGCTTTGCTCGCTTATTCGGCACAACGGAGACTGGCGCCATTGACGCGAGGATTTCGTCGTACTTTCGTTTAGCCTCACTGGGAGGAGTCGTGGTGTCGTCAAGTGGAGGAAGAAGGGAGGGTGTCGAGGTAGAGGCCATGGTGGTCGCGGACAAAGTGCGCCTATTGACGGTCTTCGCTTTTAAAGTCCGAATCGCGGTCACGTGTCATGTGCTTTTTTTGGCCCCAAGCCACAGAAATCGACTTTTCTATATCATAACTGACCAAAAAAGCGTGGAAAAATACTCTATAAATACAAGAATACATTTCAAAGGTCGTCAAAACCTTCGGCCTCAAGAAAATCTTCATCTGTGGGCTCTGCCCCCTCAACCGGGCCCTCCTCGTCATTTTCCTGCTCCTCCTGCTCCTCCTCCTGGCTGGACTCATCGGAGTCACAATCAGACTCAAGTTCTGGGTCAGCTGGAATCTCCTCATCAATCTCAGGCACTTCGTCTACAATTTCTGGCTCAGGTTGGACAGGTGGATCAACCTCCATTTCATCATCCGAGAGACTGGCATCGACCGGATCTGCCGACACTGAAGTCGTCGTTGTGCGATGGCCCACGGCATTACCTATGTACCTCATGAACGTGTCTCTGTCCACGAAACTAGAGAAATTAATCACGTTGAGTTTGATGTCGAGTCGAGGGAATTCAAATCTTACTGATTGACATAATAGTAGCGATAATCCTCGTTGTTTTCGGCGTCAAAATGGCGGGCAATGGAGGGTGCAAGAAGTTCCGTGGTTCTTCCATAGTGGAAAGCCGGAATCAAGTGAGCAGCCCGGATCACTTCAGCGGGATCGAGAAAACCGAAAGCCGCAGTGTCAGGAACAGATGCGTCAATAAATCCGACGCGATGAAGATGTTTGGCTAGCCATCCAGCTTTGTGCTGCATGTCACGCCCAAACCATCGAACCCATAAGAATTCCATGCGATGGATTTTCGTCGTGTTCTTGGATTTAGGGCCGACGTGACGAACATCCGCGTGGAAAATCCCCACAATCCGGCCATACCAATATGGATGAGCGGACGACTCCTCTTCGTCTTCATGGGCAAGTACCATGAAGTCTGGATGCGTCCGTGTATTGAGGGTATCCTGGTCCCGTCGAAGGTCATAGGTGGTGTAATTTACACGCAAAAGTTTGTGCGTGTAGAGCCGTTCTCGTATGATATTCACGTCAGCCAGATCTTGGTCCGAAAAATCATTTTCGTCGCCACTGTACGGTATGCGGAGTAGCCGGGCGAGTAAATGGGCTTTTAAATCCGGTAGGAAGCTCTGAATAACATGTGAGTTCGATGTAATCTGGAAATTAAATAAAAACTAACTGTTAAGGCAGGGTCATCAGGAAAGTCGTCGGGTAGGTCGAGAGCATGAAGATATGTCCGCTTTGACTCCGAGATATGGTGGTGCTGGCGGGGGGGTGTTCGAGGGAGGACATCGTGCTCGGGGCCCAGAGTCCTTGCGCTTTTTGTGCGGGTCTCTTTCTGAGGTGGTGCCTGAGGAGGTGGAACCTGGTTTGTTGGCGCAGCGGTGGGTTTTGGATTCATCCGCTGCTTGATGGTCCGTAAAAGACGTTTACGGCGTTCATGCGCAGCTATTTGCATGACAAAGTTGCGCTTATTGGTTCTTGCGTAGAATTTTTTGGCGACACGGTGGGCAAGCTCACCCTATTGGTTATGATTAATACATGGTCAGCTGCGGATCGACACTAAATCCAAATAAATCTTACAATTTGCGTTGAGTATGAATCTGTGGTGCCGAACTCGGTGATGGTGTCGGGGTAATCACCAAATGAGTGCCACTTGTAAGTCCCAATGTTCCATGCCTTGGGCTGCTTCGACGTCGTTTCAGCTGCGGCGACTGGATTTGCTTGGGATTTGGAATTTTTTTTGGCTTTTCTTCGTGCCCGCCGGTTCTGCTCTTGAGGAAGCTCATACGCTGTATAAGTCTCACATGTGGTCCGCAGAAAGTGCCGTGCCTGCGCGCCGAGCTCTGTTGTGACTGTTCTGAAGGATAGGATGCTTCCGCTGCTGTGCAAGCGGAGCTTTCCGTACGCATGCCATGTTGCAAATGTGAATAGGAGGGAGAGGACAATCGTGTTATGTGGTTCTGGAAAGAGGCCTTCAAACACCGGTATGCAGCACTGAGAAAGAATTCAAGTCAGTATATTCAGGCCAAATAAGCTGCGTCCACCAACCTGTAAGATGTCTTCAAAGTCCCGAGCCGCGGGCTTCTTCATCTCGGAAACGTCAGCACGAAAGCGCCGAATTGTACTTCGTCCAAAGGTGGGAATTTTGCGGAAGCTGAAATAAGCTGTCAGCCTTGGATCATAAGGCTTCGATTTGAATGACGTGCCGCTCATTGAATTCATTTACAGAAGCCGGGCCCTGTGTATGCAAGATGCGGATCAAATGCACAAAGAGGGATTTCCACCCTCCAAGCTCGACTTCGTGAAGAAAATCCGGTACAAACATGCTGAAAAAATTAAAACCGTATACAGCGAGCTTCGAAAAAGCATTCTACACAAGGCAGAAATGATAAGAAAATGTTACGACAATGAGAGTAAATTGTAAACCACTCACGCGAGTGGGCACCCAAGATTTTGGCTTCAAAAGTCTGCTCACTGCGGCACCCGCGACGAGCAAACCCTTCTCGTAGATCCAGCGACGAGCAATAGCGATTATACGACGATACGCTGGCGTGTCCTCGCGAATATTTGCTCGGCGTCGCATGTCAGCTTTCGTTCCCATGGCCGGAATTTGATCCTTCTCGATCAAACAGCGAGGGCACGGACACCCCCCAAAATATTTGATTGTAGCTAGTAGAACCCTAGAAAATATCAGGACAACAAAAAGTGGGAGTGGATAGAATTTACTTTTCGGGATAATCAGCGCCGTAGGTAAAAAATCTGGGGAATACAAGCCGTTCAATTCCATCGTAACACTTGACGACGATTCCATGAACATAGGCGTGGATAAATTCTGGACACAAAAGAAGGTCCCAGATGCCATGCATCAACTCGCGTTTGAGATGAGCCCATATATCGGCAGACAGAGGAATTCCAAATGTCTTGCGGTAAAAGTCTTTGATAGAATCGGGGAGCTGAGACGGCATGAGAGGTGAGATGATACAAAGAAAGGTTGACCTACCGAGGGGAAGTAGGCTTGATGATGACCCGCATTTGCAGAAGGCTTTGCACGCGTATATTTCGATTGATTCCCAAAAAAAGTGTATAACGGCCAAAGAGATGCATTCCCAAAGTTCGCGAGGTGTGTCGCATCAGACCAAAACATGTACGCCGCGATAATGGTTTCGAGATTGGGTGTTGCGGGTTTTGGGAGAGAGTTATGTGCGCTCAGCATCTTTGAGGACGTGTAAATCTCCCCGTACACAACCTGATGGCCATCCGGCAGAGCGGGCAACCCATGCATGTCCAACGTCGCATTAGCGGGATCCAAATTGATGTCGGGGTCGTTGGGGTTATGATCCGGATTCCAGCGGTATTCAAACGGTGTCGTGTGGTATTGGTCAAATGCAGGGCTCTGAAATGCTTCCACCAGAACGTCGAGAAGTGGACGATACATCAGACCCTCGACCTCAAACTCCACCGCATCGGCCTCTGGAACACAATGTTTTGGAGAGGGGAGTTTGATTTTCACGGAGGCTGTTTTCCATCCATCTGGAGCTGCAGGAGTATCCTCCGTCGCGGAGCCTACACTATCATCTAAGCGTTTATTCTCCCGCGCAGCGCTGAAATTCTGTAGATGCGCAGGGTCAAAATCATCCTGCATGAGGACATCTTCGACAAGAGAATCAAGCTCCGCAAGCGACTTGATGGTTGAGCCCATGTGAAACCACGTCATGAGGCGGGCGACAGTGGAATTTAGGAAAGGAAACCATGGAGCGGTCGCTGCCGTGGCTACGGGCAGGGTTTTCGCAGGGACAAGAAGTTCAGACGATCTACAGAGATCATCGAGTGATAGAGACTCATCGGGATCACGCGTGGGCGGGTGAGGAAAAACTTTATAGAGCCCGTATGCATTAGGCTCGGTTTAAAACTATCTGGGAGGAGCAGTCTCAGGGTCTGGCTCGGCCGAGGCTGGATCATTTTTTTGAGGGGGCTCAAGTATTTCGACGGGAGGAGGTGGAGCAGGGGTCTCGTCTTGGAATCGCTTCGGGAGGCGAATTCGACGTGCTGGACGCCCGGATGGACGCGGTGGTATGGGACTAGGAGCTCGTTCGATGGGCGAAACTGGACGAACATCGTCCTGTAAAAAAGTTCAGTAAATTTCCAAAAAAGCTCGGCGAGCAAATAAACTTGCAATTGGCTCGGTTTCAGGTGCAATTGGACCAGGGATTTGTGCAGCAGAAGTAGCTGCAGCTGAATCTACAGTAAGAGCATAATTCACCCCTTCTGCGCGCATAGCTCTGAGCTTAGGGCATTTATTTCGATGGGTGCTGAGACCCCGAACATCTTTGCACGAAGTTTGGCAGAGGGAGCAAGTCGGCATAAGATAGAGAAGAAAGAAGACCAGAAAAAATGCGAGTCTCATTCACAATGACTGCTGCTAGTCGCTGGCCGCTTCAAGGGGGAAAAACCAGCAGCAGTGGCGGCAGTACGCGTAGATTCGGGTAAGCTTAGGAGGCCCTTAACAGGGGGTTCAGAGGCTGTGGTGTGTCTGCAAAGGCGCTTGGAAGCGCGTCGAAATCCTTGTAAACGGCTGGCCGGCAGAGGTCAGGCTTGAAGACGCTGTTAAGAGCCTTGCGCGACGCGTCCAAGACTTGATGGGACTTGCCGAGGTCACGAGGCCCTTTGATGGAATCGACAAATTTGGTGATGTCGGAAGCCACCCAGCAGTTGCCCTTGATCATCTTCAAATTCCAGTAGGTACGCCTCGAGTAGTTGTTCGATTTGCTCGTAGGTACTGATGCCGGCAATGACGAGTTCGAATGGGTAGTGTATTTCGACGTGTTTTGTGCGGTCGACCTGAATCGGCTCGGGGAGGAAGCCGTGGGAGTTCGCGGAGCGCTGGCGATGGAGCGAGTCAACTTGTTTCGGGTGGACGAGAATGGCAGCGGCGCCCGTGGGAGGCTTATTAGGGGGACCCATTGCGAACACTCGTTCTACAGCAATTTTGTTAGCGCCGAGGATGTCGTTGAGACACTTAACGACGTCCTCTTTCCCCGGTTGTTTATCCATTTTCTTCTCCAATTCCGCGACCACAGTGGGAAAGCGGACCCACATGCGCTTGTCGATCCCTTCGTTCGCTGGAGCCCATGTTATCTCCCACGTTGGCTGGTCCGCTTCAAGAGCGATACGCCACTTGTCAAGGAGGTCGCAGCGGGGTTCGGAGTCGGTCACGGAGGCGAGAGATGAGTGGAGGGCGAGATAGGCGACTGAGGTGCTGGGAAAACGTTCCGAGAACGATGCGATGACGACCGGGATCGCTTCCAGTTGGGGGTCGGCACGTCGAAGGCGATCAACGGCGACTTTAGCGAGCTTGACAGGATCGTGGGTTGCAGCGTCCGTGATGTAAACACCACGAAGGATGAGCTTGTTCCCTTTCGGCAAGACCATCTGCGAGAAATCTATCTTTTTACGGGGACTGGTAAGTTGGGGCGAGTCAGGTGTTTGTATAGTACGTCTTTGGAAAGGGGGAGGGGATTGGGGGTTCATCACGGCAAGATAAGTGGGAGATCAAAACAAAAATGATACGAGACGTCGAGATAAGATTGAGCGATCGGGGATCAGTGGGGGAGCGGAGGTGTGAGAGGGGTTAATAGATTTAGCGTGGGGGGAAGTTTTTATCAACGACAAGAGGTATATATCTGAGTAACGGGAAGGAGGGGAATCGGGCAGTTTTTGCCTTAGGCTTTTTGACGCCGAGTGGCGGGCTCGGGACTTCGCCTGGGGGTTTTTTGGGTGTACGGAGTTGTTTTTACAGCTTATTAAGGCCGTAGGAGAGCGATAACGAGGTTAAACGAGGCACATTGAAATTTTCCGCTTTTGATGATGGTGGTTGTTGTTGTTGTTGTTGTTGTTGTTGTTGTTGTTGTTGTTGTTGTTGTTGTTGTTTGTGCCTTGCTTTCCTACTTCTCAACCACGACCAATTGTTGCTGACGAAATGTTGTTGTACTTGTAGCAGAAAATGGAACAAAACCGATCTTCTCCTAAGTAGCCAAACCTAAAGGTTCAGCAATTACAATCAATTCGTCAAGGGGTGTGACGCGTGACCAAAAATACCATTTCCTCAATTCGTCAAGAGGTCCCAGGCCGCGTGACGGACCCAGAAAGTTCGTCAAGTCTTGTAAGTCTTGCAGGGGGTCGAGGGCATGTAGATTTGGTTTTCAGAAGTGAACAGAACAAAACAAACACCTCTACAGATGATAAAGCATCAAACCATGATTTTCAGTGCTGGAATCACCTTTTTTCATGTACAAAGAATGGAATTTTGGCCTTACAACAGCTTAACAGTTGAGACGAGACATGGGATGGTTGAATTGCGCCTGCGGCGCCGACAAATCTGAATTTTACGTGATTTCAACCCAAAAAAAATTTGAACACGGCGTGACGAAAAATGTATTCATCAAGACCCTCCGTGCATCAGACTTTTGACGGATTTATTGTGGTGTTGTACAACACCACAAAACACATGCAAAGACCCCAACACCCTGCGAAATCACAAAACACGCCAAGACGCCCAATTTTCTCACAACACCGGACTAATTTCGGCTGATAGCGTAAGAACCGATGGTAATTTGGGCGGCTTTGGCCTTCCCAGAGGGCCTCTACTACCACCCCCACTACAATGGTGAATTTCAAGCACACTCCTTGGATATACATTAGGTACAGCACTGAGCGAGTTTGCAGTACAATACGCAAATGCGCAAAAACACGTGGAAACAGCCCAATCAAAATGTCAAAATACTGATGTGACGCGTGACCAAGTTCCAAAATTCGTCACGTCAAGGGCCTGCGTGACGCGTGACTGACGAATTGATTGTAATACTATGCCTTATTAACCAAACTTCTTTGAAACCTCTTCACGAATATAGCCCTGGTTGTGTAGCAATGCGAAACTGCAATATTTGAAAGAGTATTATCACCTTCCTTCTGGGCAGGTAAAATATGATTCAAGTGGACCACTTGCCCAAGACAAATATATTATTATTACTTTAGGTTTGTGTTCAAAGGAATCCAAGAATCCAGAGCAAGAATCGTAGCAAAATCGAACTTAGAATCGAAGTTGAAATCAGTTTCAAACGGGGTCGGTCAAACCTCACTGCGATTCTCGATCGATTCTGTTCTGAGAATCGGACGAGAATCGAACCAGAATCAGTTCAAGAATCAGTTCTGCCCGGCCGCTTTGACTTCCCTAAATAGCACAGCCACCGCGGCGTCAGTTCCCCGCACTGCCGCGTCAATTCCCTGCAGTGCCACGCTGCGACTCGCTTGAACAGGCGAGAAGTCTTCAGAAAGAGCCAAAGAAATCGAGAAAAATATTGAGGGCAACAAGAATTCAAAATCCGACCGCACTCTGCGCATTGAATGGATGCTCCCCATTGACTCTCAAAGCGGCGGGAGACTGGTTTATTTTTTCCACCTTATCTTATCTCTAACTTGGGGGGTTACTGAATAGGATTATCCGTCAACCTAGGCTCAGTTGTAGCCTGAAACTGAAACTGAAGTTCTAATTGGTTGCCGTATTTGGCCATTTTGGCTACGCGGCAGTAAACTAGCAGGAGGTAAGTAACGGTAGCTATTGGGTAGCTAATGGGGAAGTGATTCGGGCCAGAAACGAGCCAGAACAACCGCGTGCCGAACTTTCCGTTGCCACTATATATGAAGGGCATCTCTCATCGCTTCAGATCTTGACACTCGAATGCTCTCAAAGATCCTCCTCGCTGCTCCGGCTGCCTACTCGGTCTTGGTGATTTCATGGCACTGGTTGCGTCGCCACCTCTTAGCGAAGCACACTGGATTTGTGGATCTTCCACTGTTGAAGAGTCGCCATCCTAATATGAAGATTCCGGGAACTGCAGTTATTTGCGGCGGAAGGTACCCTCATGACGACCTCAGTACTTCTGGCTTATTGTTCATCATTTCATCTTTTTAGTATTGCCGGATTGTTGACGGCGCGTGTTTGTCACGATCACTTTGAACGTGTTCTCATCGTGGAGGCCGAAGCCTGGGTCGCGTCTGAGGAGGGCCGGAAAATGGACGGATGGAATCAAAAACTTGTCCGTTCACGCGTTGCGCAATACGCGTCTCTTCATGGTGTGCATTGATTGAATTGAATCATTTGCTTCGAGTCGAATTTGTTGCATTAGCTTTCCAGTCATTTTTGTTCGAGGGCCTGAAGATTCTCTTCCCAAAGATTGAGAATGAATGCCGTCGTTCCGACATCAGGTGAGTGCCATTCTTCACTTATGTTCGCCATATGTTATTCACCTCATTAGAATCCTGCCATTTAACCCAAGGTTCAATATTTCCGGCGTTCTACTCCGTGTTCCCTTCTCCTCTTATAAATCAGAACTGCCGAAAACCATGTACCTCTCCCGATCAGGATTTGAGACGCTCCTTAGGTTGGTTGAATATGTCCTTTGCGTCCTTGAGGCTAACATCCGGGCAGACGCCTCGTTATCGACGAGGATGCTTATCCACACATTGAACTGTTAACCGGTACCGTCACCGATGTTCTCCCCGATCCGGCGGACCACTCCCGGTTGAGCGCGGTGGTAGTGAGGACGGAGTCTGGACTACAGGAGATTCCGGCTGCTCTGGTTGCAGGTCAGTCGCGTAACTAATAAAATTCCGAACATGCCTCATTTTCTTTAGACTGCACAGGACCTGCGCGCGCAGGCATTAAATGGCTCGGACGGCATGGATACGGAATTTCGGACATTTATCCTGCGGGAAAGTTGCCGCTGCAGCAGTTGAAAATCTCGTTCGACCAGAAACTGCGTTATTCGTCCATGATGTTCCGTATCAACCAGGCCTGGCTTGATCGTATGCCGCTTCCACCGGATATCAAGAATACTGGGCACATGTACACCTTCTTTGAAGATGGTGTTGAACACGGGCGTGTGATGTTCGCTCTGACGCGCCCAGACGGTAACACATGTCCGTACTCTGTCTCTGCCATGGGCGTACTCACTCACTTGTTGCCAGTCATGGTGTTCCTCGGTCAGCACGAAACCAATCGGTCGCCGCCCACAAATCTCGCCGAACTGAAGGTTTTTGTCGAAGGATTGAATACGATGGAGCCTATCCCAGATTGGGTGTTTAAGGTCATGGATATGCTGGAAGAGGTCAACGACTCGGCTGCCATTGCCAATTTGAAAATTGGTGTGTATTTTGATTTTCTTTCAATCTGCCCAATCGAACAATGAACCAGCACCGACACAGTATGTTCGGTACCATCAAGCGACCAACCTACCTTCCAATTGGGTTGCAATGGGTGACAGTGTTATGACGCGTACGCATGTTTTCACTTTGCAAATTTTCTTGTACTGATCGTATCACAGTGAACCCGCTCTTCGGGTGAGTTGCCTTCCAACATACCTTGTACGACAAGTTGATCGCGATCAGTGAGGGTTGCACGAAAGCGTTCCGAGGTGCTCTTGCTCTCCACAACGTGTTGCGAGCGTCTAGCAATACCCTTCCGTTGAACTTCTCAACCAAGTTTTTTGCGGAACACTTTGACAAGACTGACCTGATGTGGCAGAATACACGACTCAATGGTATGCGCGTATTCCGCCCACCATGCACACGAATTTTAAACCGTGATATTAGACTACGGTGTACCGACGACGGAGCCGCTGCCTGGGGAAAGTCTATCTTCTGGCGCATACCTGCGGTGGTACATCAGGCAGCTCAAGCATCTTGCTGTTACTGTGCGCCAGTCCGACTCAGTTTTCATTTCCTTGCTAACTGGAAATTTAACAGGATGAAGCTGCCGCCCTGGTGGTGTATAATTCGGCCGTAGGACTGGCCTCGCCGATTGATGCGTTCAATCCAAATATTGTGATGAAAATCTTATGGCGGACGTGTTTTGGATGAAGTCGTAGTACTCTGCCAGGGCGAAGCGGCGGCATGTCTTGTCCTAGATTAGATATTCGCTAAACGCTCACAACACCCTCTGTAAACCAGTTTATCATTATGTGCCATGTTTTTCAATACTTGGAAAACGGCGCCTGCGCGTTTGATGGGGAGTAGAAAAAAAGGGAAACGCCCGCTTCTTTTGTTCAAATAACTCAGCAGGAGTAACTGATCAATTGGTTTAACTTCAGGTCTTGTATTTTCCGCAGCGCAGGGTGGTCACATTGTCACGGCATCGAGCTATGTACTAAAAAGTGTGCGTTGAACGCTCTCCGGGCTGGCAATGAGCCTAAGCGTCTTAGGCGTATCTGATCCTGGGCCAAGGAGTATCAGGTCGTGTGTCCCCGGCAGAGGACACTATTAGACTGTTTGCGCTGCAGCCATTGGAGCCATCCAATGGCTATTTTGCGTTGCGCAAACTGATGGCTGGTGGCTAATGAATGGCAAATGAACTGAGGTCTTTGAAAGTTCATTCATGCTGGAAAGAGTATTATTGACTATGTTGACCCGAATGAACCTCGAGGAATGACCGGCAACTACATCAGACTACAAAATTTAGTAATATCAGGAAGTTTTGCTCAACAGTCTGACTGGTGAATTTTTAGCAGTGACTGGAACCCTGTAGAATATCTGTTCAACCTCCAAATGACTCAATTTCATCAAAAATAGGTGGGTATCGGAAGCCATTCGAGCCATGAGCCATCAAGTTGCGCAACACAAAACAGCCATCAGATGGTTCCAATGGCTGCAGCGCAAACAGTCTATTAGTCACTGTGTTCTGGCTCCCAATGGACAGAGGGTCTGGCTATGTGCGTAGACAGAGATGTAGACAAGGCAGTCTGGCTACATGTAGCTGCATATGGCTACACCACGTAGACGTGGTACGTCTACCTCAGTTACGTCTGTCTACATGAGTCGACCGACGTAGACCGACATGGACAGAGGGCCGACGGAGGTAGCCAGAGGTAGACTCCCATAGACAAACTTCTTTTTGAAAAATTCACAATGGTGGAATGAACTCGTTCTAGGTTGAATTCCTGTTTACGTAATGAGTCTGTAATCAACTGATGTTTGTGCATAGTATTTGGGAGGCTCTGAAAGATGCACAAAGCAGTAAGTAACTGGCAGACACTGCACGAAGTTGGTATAAGTAGAGAATCGAGTATTTGACGGGTATTGGCGGCAGCAAGATGCGTCTACGGGCGTAGACGGACGTAGACACAGCTAGCCAGACCCTGTCTGCATGACATAGACACATATAGCCACAGCTAGCCGAACGGGGACAGACATGCGTCCACAACTGTTGAAGTAAAAGCAGGGAGGGCGAGATTAGATGAAGAGGCAGAGTAGTTTTGCATGCAATAGCACTGTGGTTAGAAGACTGCTTTAGAGCAAACAGCTGCTCTAGCACGATTGTACTGCAAGCTTATATACTACAAAATTTGTATCTAGGATATTCTACATGTATCTACTTGAACTGTCTGTACTACTAATCTTATCAATCAGATGCCCGAAGGCCGAGCTGCATTATTAATTCCCAACACTCTCCCTCAGGGAGGCTATACCAATTTCCTATGCCCAGAATTGACCTATGCTTGACAGATACAGACACTGTGGACTGGCTCGTGCCCTGCACCAAATGTTATCCTACTGCCGCGACATGCTGAATCACTGCATCAAATCCATCAATCAATTTTTGCCGAAAGGTTTAGAATGCGTAGTCGTTTTCAGCTTCGTCCTTGACAGCATTGTAAGCATCATAGACAAAATTTGCCATGTCGGGTTCATCATCGCGTTGCGATGGACAGACATGTGCGATGTGACCTTTGCCGCCGCATTTGTGGCAGACAGCATTGTTCCACGATGCGGATGAAGTCGTGGGAGTGGGGAAAGAATTTGGCGTGGGAGAATTCGGAGTGGGACGGTAGGTAGGTAGGTAGGTAGGTAGCATTACACGGCACGGTCCGAATAACGAATGCCGGGTCCAGGAAGTATCTAGTCTCTTATAAAGAGACGCTACAACAATAGAGTGCTCATACCTCACATGTTGTAGGAAGTATCCCAGTGTACAAAGCAAGCTAAATTACACCTTCGTCCCTGGGCCTCTATCGACCAACTAGAACGAGCTCGCGGTTCCATGAGAATCCCGTGCCACGCTGTAGATCCTAGCCAATAGATAAAAGCAATTAGTCGCCAGCTAACCGGAATTATAACGCCATAACCCGAAAAAACCAAGCAGGTCATAACGACGGAGGATATCTCAGGAACATCTGAGGATCATCACATCATAACCACTGCCATCTGTTGGGCACTAGGGTTTGAACCCGTCCCCGTTTTCGACGGGTCGACGGCGGGACGGACGGGTTTGGACCCGTACATTTCGGGTCTCGGAGCCTACCTGTGCCGGGACGGATACGGACGGGTTGACCCGTCGACGGGGGGCCCGTACCCGGCCGTTCGACGGCTTCGGCGGTTTTCCCTCCGGCACAGACATAATGTCGTGCGGTTCAAAATAGACCGTTCGGAATGTGTTCCGGTGAGTACATCCACATGGTGCCATAGATGCCGGATCTTTGCCGCTTGATAGATGCTCTCGGCAGATATATGCAGGGATTGTCTGCATCACTCGAGGATGTGCAATGGCTGTATCTGCCCTTGTCCCGCGCCTCCCCGCACCCTCCCGTGCCAACGCCATGTACCCCTGTCTTCTCCACGAAATCTAATGACTTTAAACCCTCCCTCGGGTCATTTGCCCTGTTCGCGCTACCTGCAATCTATGCCCTTTGCAAATTGGAGGCGGCAATATCTTTTGACGGTATGCATTAAATTCTGGTTCTCAAATTTCCTCTCTCAAATTTCCTCTTCATTTACCCTGGGTCCTGTCAGGTTCCGCTGTGGCGGTAGAACAAATTTTCTCTGGAGGGTGCGACACAATCGGACTTCGTCGGGCGAGTTTGAAGGCTAAAACGATCCAAATTTTGATGTTCGTTAAGGCCAGGCTGCGCGTTGCACGGGAAGCACTTAGAAAGCAGGCTGAAGGCGATATTTATTAGTAGTCATTAGACCTTGATCTCTTGTAGTCGCGCTGGTCTACGCAAGGTCTACGGCATGATTCGAGGGTGCATCAAAGACCCGTCGAAATGGCCGGGTTGAGTTGTTGAGTTGAGTTGAATTTCTAAGGTTATCGTACCTGGCCATACAGTAGCCCAGGTGAGTCCAGATTCTCTCTCGATAAAATTGTTTATTCACTTGACTCAGGTATACACAGATAAAGTGATGGGTTTCGGTCGGAGACACCATCACACGTTGATGATCAATGTCCCGCACACCCTTGAATCCACGGAACGAGTGGTGGGCCGTTGTGTGATGCTGGAACTGAAGTCGAGTTCTAAGAGGATGGAAGTCGACACATTCCGTTTTATTTAATGTTATATTCGGGCTACCTAAAAATAAATAAAACTCATAAGTACGAAGTTCCTGCCGGGCACCGCCGCGGCCCCACACCCCAAGTCCCATAGCAGACAATGTCGGAGGGCCGGATGGTTCCGGAGTCATATCTGCCGTGTAGCACTTGAGCTGCTTGTTGTTCCGGCAAGTAGGCGGACAACGACCTCGTCATATTCGCGCGCGGGCCTTCCAAAAGTATCGAGGACGCTCATTTGGCGCTTGGTAAATCATAATCCACACCCCGCCTCTATCTGTTGATGAATTAAAGCCGGGGAACTGCTCTGATTTTACAACCGCTGTACATTCTTCTCCTATCAGAAGCGGACAGCGCACCGTACGGGTCCGGTCGGATATACCACCGTATGACAACCGTCGTTATACGGCCGTATACCGTATATGGTACGGTCAACAGCACTAATCTCGGTATAGATCAGAGAATAGAGTAAACCTTGCGTGGGTAAAGGTAAGACTGGACCCCCAAACCGAAGCTAATCTTGTTGTTGTCTCGGCAGCACGGAAGCTGATGTACTGCTAATTTTTTTATGTGCACCTGGTGCAATCGCAACGATGTAACCGCGGAGTGTAATCATCATCCGCTGCACTAGTGCATTCTGGCCTAGTCGTGGCATAGATACACTTGTTTGGGCCTGAGGCCGTAGGCATCATAATTGCTTGCTCTTGACTACACCGCACCGTTTTCAGCGCCTCTGTCTGGGCCCAGCCTGCTATGCCAGACACCGCGAATATATCGAAGGATGCGAGGGAGGTAGGTATAATCTGGCGCAGTTGTATCCTGGGATGTGATTGTGCGCAACAGACCCCAAGTTTCAGGTTGAATTCACGGTCGCAATGTGAAATCTCGTTTTGCAGATTACTTGTCAGAGTTCCTGCAAGCATATAACTATGATTTTTTGGTGGAAAACGAATTCATTTTGAAACCGATGATGCGGTACGTGGGAGTACTGATCACCAGTGAATCGCACCTAGACATACCACACAGGAACGCAATACACCTCCTTTTTGGAAGGAAATTGCGAGTTGAAATCTCAGAGGACCCAACTGACCCAACGGGCGCGAGAGGAGTAGCCTTCGTGATAAATAGAGACAAGGTTAAAATGGAAGGTATGCGAACAAGAGAAATAATACCAGGGAGAGCCGTCATACTCGAAACAACACAACACGATGGCTCCCCCCTCTCCGTGCTCGGAGTGTATGCCCCAAATGCGCCAAACGAAAATGCGGCATTTTGGAGAGAAATCTGGAAATTTGATGAAGATAACACTGACATACGCAGGCCAGACTTTATGGGAGGAGACACTAATATTGTTGAAGACCCACTTGATAGATTACCATCGAGGCCAGACCCCGATGCACCTGTGTCGGCACTCGATGACCTAAAGATGCATCTTGGACTCATAGACGGATGGCGTGAGACTAACCCGACAAAACGTGCATACACATACCTCCAAGTACACACTGGATCACAATCTAGGAAAGACCGGGTCTACGTGAAGAGAAGTCTCTTCGAACACACCTACGAATGGGGCATCAAAACTGTGGGCATCGAAACTGATCATAGGATGGTAACAGTACGGCTGGCATGCGAGAACGCGCCGTCAATGGGCCACGGCCGGTGGGTATGGCCAGACCACATAATGAGCGACAAAATCCTGAAAAATATATTCATGAGAAAGGAATGATCCTAATTCAAAATCTAGAAAAGGAACGTAACTGGCAAGAGAGGGTACCAGACTTCAACCCACAAACACTGTGGCTAAAGTTCAAAGCCGACATTGGGAAGAAAGCACGTGAACGCGAGAAAATTGTTGTCCCGAAGATGACGAGAGAAATAACAGAGCTAGATGAAAAGATAAATAAGATTCTTGCGGATGAAGACCTGGATCAAGAAGAAAAAACATTATCGGCGGCGGTACTCACAGAAAAACTCATACGGCTCGAACAGAAACGTCACAGAGAAACAAGAAAGTCTGCGCGAGCCCGGAACATAGTCGAAGGCGAAGTGATCGGCAGGTACTGGTCGAAGCTAAACAAACCCGATAAACCCAAAGAAATCATACACCGCCTCAGAGTGGAATCGGCGAACCCGGAAGCCGAACCGGTGTACGAGACGAACTCTAAGAAAATGGCGACGATGGCACGGAACTACCATAACAAAATCCAGTTTGAGGGCCAAGAAACGACCGAGGATGAAAGGGAAACAGCAATTAAAACAGTGCTAGAACGGACTGCACGAAAGACGACCCCCGAGCAAAATGAGGAACTAAAGAAACAGCTTACTAGAGAAGATGTGGAAAACGCTCTCAAGGCCTCAGCCAACAATAAAGCTCCGTAAACGGGATAATATGAGCAGGTTCAAAATGGGGAAATAGCTGGAAATCCAACAACTGACTCGTAGAAACATGATTTGAGTACTATCCAAAGTAATAGAAGGCATTGTAACCATTTTGGAATGGAGAGGCTCTATAGATACCAGGTTTGAAAGGCGAGAATTTCAAAATTCGGAGATAATGCAATATTTTGGATGAATTACTTCGAGGCCACGTGCCTGTGAGGTTTATGAACCTTTCTCAGTGCAAAAGTGAGTCAATAAAATGTGTGAGGAAGCCACTACAAGGGGAACATGCAAGAAGGAATTTGATTCGAGAACAAACAATTGCAAACATGCCAGATCAGTCAATGGCGGTGCCGGTCCCCACTATATCTCTGCTGAAATCAGACTACAAAATTTTCACTAAGGCGCTTGCCACTAAACTAGCTAAAGTTGCAGCAAACCTAATTCACCCAACCAAGCAGGGTTTATAACGGGAAGGCACATACACGACCAAATCTGGCTCACCAAACGAGTTATTGAACTCGCAGACATGGCGGAACCCGACGAAGATCGAAACGGGGTGATCGTAGCACTCGATCAAGAGAAAGAAAATGACAAAATAGAGCACGACTACCTGTGGAGAACACTAGACAGTTTTGGTATTCCAAATGAGTTCATAAATACGATAGTTATGGTAAACGGGGAACGTCGCAAATATCCCTTTAAAGTCCAAAGAGGTGTAAGGCAAGGGGACAAAGCATTGTACGACACACCGCTACTGAGCTATGTCAGGTCAAAGTCCAAGATAAACCGAATCATTAAATTTATTTTGATATTACCAGTAGCTTCATGACCAAATGAAAGGAGTGTATAAGGATTCTAGGTATGAAGAGACAATTGAAAATGAGCGGTTATGGTTCTCTGGGATAAGGGTCCGATGCCAGCACTTTTTCGTCACCATCAACGGGATACATCGGATGGTCCTCAGCAATGAGTTTGAACGTCCGATCCATGACATCTGAGTTGAGAGCGCCGACATAGTCGAAATCGGACCTGGGCTCAGCAATGGGGGTCATGGGGCGGAGACCGGGAAATAGGTTCAAGGCCCTCATGGGTGAAGCCCGAAGCAGAGAGGGAGAGTCATTATCCACGTCGAAGTACCGCAGAGTACTATCTGTTGCAGTATAGACCTCGAATCCAGTCCCGCTGTAAGGCCGGAGGGTTCGGGGACCGGATAAGTCGGGAGTTAGGGCATTAACATAGGCCGGACAGCTATATAGATAGGTTGACCCTGCAGACAGTTTCTTCAGTCTGAAGAGAACGGTCTGCAGGTATGTACACTCTACATCTTTATATATTACAGTCTGAAGAGAACGGTCTGCAGTGACCCTGAACTCTTGACTTACAACAGGTTATGGGCACTCGAGACGTCTCCACAACGCGCTATGCCTTTAATTTGCTCGATAATAAGAACTACGAAACCTGGTCATTCAAGGTCCAGTCAAAGTTCGAAGATGAAGACCGATGGAAATACATTGTAGACCCACCTATCCAGCCTACCGTGACTGTGCAGCAGCCTGCGGTTTCACCAGCCACAGGTACGGTCGACGTGGTGGTCCCCAATCCAGCATATGATGCCTGGCAGAAGGGCGATGCAAAGACAAGACATCGGATCGTCGAGATGGTCAGTGAGGACCAAGTGGCGTATATCCGCGATGCGATAACATCTGCGGAGATGTGGAACAACCTTCGTGCAATTTACATGCGCTTGGGTATGCAGTCGATGATAGCGATTCATGAGAAGATATCCACTATCAAGTATGCGGGGATCGAGAGTGGACCCCTCCAGGCTCACCTCGATATTATTCTTGGATACTCCAATGAGCTGAAGCGCGGAAACGATGGGTTATCCGACTACAAACTGCTTCAGCTCACGCTCAAGAGTCTTCCCGCAGAATTTACCTCTCTAGTGCAGAGTATCTCCCTCTCAAGCCACACTAGCATTCACACTGTCACCCCAGTGCTCTTAGAGGAAGAGATCCGCCAGCGTACTGCACTTGAAGCCAATCGTCGTGAAGAACGGGCGCTCAAGGCGCATACAGAGAAACTAGTGCTAGCGAAAGCCCACGACGAGGAGATTGCGGCGAATGCAGTTAAGGCATATGTCGCAACCCAGAGAGGATCATGGCGGGGTCGAGGAGTTGGACGTGGCGGACGTGGCGGACTTGGCGGAGGAGGTGGAAGTGACTGGAAGCAGAACATCACTTGTCACGGATGTGGCGTGAAGGGACACATTGTGCGAGAATGTCCGCTCAACCCGAAGGACCAGGCCAAGGAGAAACTTCGCCTCGCGCAGCTCGCATACGATGCCATGAATGATGGCGATCACCCGAGGGTTCTTCTCACGAAGAAGACCACGAATGCTCTTCGAGTTGATGCCCTCTTCGTCGACTCGGGTGCGTCCCGTCATCTTACTTCGGATCGCTCATCCTTCGTATCCTACACCACTCTCGAGAAACCGATTCCAATCCAGCTGGGGGACAACAGCGAGATCCACGCCATTGGGGCTGGAACCAGCCCCACATACATCAAGACCCCCACAGGGATCCAGACGATGGACTTCACGCGCACACTGTATGCCCCGAAATTAGCCGGCTCTCTGCTGTCTGTTGGGCAGCTGACGGCTATCCCTGGCGTCAAGCTCGAGTTCGAAGGACCCCTGTGCTTAATCAAGTTGCATGGAACGACTCTCTGCCAAGCCTCATTCAAGGACGGCCTCTACACCCTCGATCTTGCGAGTCCTTCCATGACATGCACTGAATCCGCCCCCCCATCTATGCTCAAGGCCAAAACTCCCGCTCCCGCTGGTAAGCGCCTCGACATCCTCACGCTTCACCGGCGGCTCGGCCATCTGAACATTTCCGACCTCAGGAAACTCGTTGCATCAAAGATGGTCGATGGGCTGGACATGGGGATTGATGGATGGGATTTCTCGTGTGATGCATGTTTGGGTGGGAAGACTCCACGCCAGTCGTTCCCAAAGGGAGGCAGGAAGCGAGGCACTCGTCTTTTAGAGCTCGTACACTCAGATATTTGTGGCCCCCTCCCAAATTCTATCGGTGGAAACCGATATTTCATCACCTTCGCCGACGATCACTCGGGCCACATTGATGTCGATTTCTTGAAGAAAAAAGGTGACGCCCTGGCACGCTTCCGTGCATGGAAGACCCGCGTCGAGAAAGAGACAGGCCGAAAGATCGGCAAGATTCGCACCGACAATGGGGGGGAGTATACCTCCGACGAGTTTGAGGCATACCTTGAGTCCGAAGGTATCATTCACCAAACCACAGCCCCATACAGTTCGCAGCAGGGTGGCGTAGCTGAGCGCCTCAATCGTACTTTGGAGGAGAGCGCACGGGCTAATCTGCGGGAAGCTGGCCTCTCCATGGGCTTCTGGGCTGACGCCGTTGCATACGGTGCATGCACGCGAAACTTCTGTCCGACACGCTCCTCCCTGGATGGGCGCATTCCGGAGGAGGTGTGGACAAGTCAGCGGCAGGATGTAAGCCACCTGAGGCCGTTCGGCTGCGAGGTTTGGGTTTCTGTTCTACCAGTGAAGGGGCGTCCAAAGTTGGCAGACACCGCTGTCAAATGTGTTCTATTGGGCTACTATACTCTCCCTGGTACCCATGCTTTCGTCATCACGAGTATGCAACGGTGGAAGACTCAAAACGATGGTGTGTGGGAATGTGTGTCCGAAAACGCGGTCGATGTGGGGAGCCGGTGCCAGTATGAACCAAGAGTGGGTGGATGGGGTGTAGGGCCAGAAAAAAAAAATGCGGGAAATCTGCTTGCAGTAAGTGCGAGCCAAGTCGAGAGTCACTGCTCTGAGAAGGAGACAGAGTCTATCTGGCCCGAAGGACGCGTGGAGAAGAGCGAATCCCAGTCCAATCACCAGATGGAGAGGGTCTATGACCTCTCAGGGGAGAAGAGCCAGCGGGGCTAACAGCGGGAGGGTGGAAGCGGAGGATAAAACCCAATATGATAGCCAACTACAGACATCTGGACCTAATACAACCAAGCTAAGCTATGAGCTGTCAACCACGCCACAGCGCTTGCCGCTCTACCCTCCTGCCAGCGGGCACCATTTGCATGCATTCTGACTTGAAGGACAACATTCCCAGATTGTTCCATGGCTCTCTCTCTAGACCTTACACATTGGAGGAAGACAGGAGGCAAATCCAGTGAATGAGGGTGAGTAAATGGAAGTGAATTTGGATGGGAGGGAGCTGGATTAGGTTGAATGGGAGTTGGTGCAGGGGGTGCTACTGATCTCACTGTTTTGCACTGGTGGACAACCTGGGTGCTGACCAGATTTGACACCAATGCAATGGATGCTTCAGGAACAAAGATTGAATCCTGCAAAATTGATACAGTCACTATTTGTTAAGCAGACAAGCACAGAGGTCTGAAGTCAACAGTAAGAAACTCTGTTAAGCTTGGATATAGAACTACTTGCCTGTAGTCAAACAGTAAGAAACTGAGGACCCAGGTCAACTCTAGAGGTCCCTACTCCTGATCTCGAATCTGGCACCTCTGTCGCTGCTGCTCCTCGTGAAGATGGGGAAGGTGATGTGCCCGCAAAGGTGGAAGAAGATGAGCGCAAGGATGTTCTCCCCCGGATGTTCCGATGGAGCCTCATCCACCCCAACGTCGTCGTCGAACGGAGGCGGAACGGTTGATCGACGAGATACCACCGTATCTGAGGCTACCTGATGAGCATGCACTTGAGGAGGAGGAGGAGCGAGAGATACAAGTACATGCTCAGCCAGCCAAGGTTCCTGAACTTCTTATCATGGTCCCGATGTCATTCCAACAAGCAATGGCGAGCGCACACTCCGAGGAGTGGGCAAAATCCATGATGGAAGAATTTGGTTCGCTGATTCGGACGGGTACTTTCGAATACGTCGATGCACCAGAGGGACGGAAGATTGTGACGTGCAAATGGGTTTTCAGCGTCAAATACAACCAGTGGAACGAGTTTGAGCGCTTCAAGGCACGCCTCGTGGCCCGTGGTTTCACCCAGATTTATGGTGTTGACTACAAGGAAACCTTTGCACCGGTCGCAAAATTCACTTCTCTCCGCATCATGTTTGCCGTTGCCGCTCACTTCGGACTCACGATTTACCAAATGGATGTTGTGACCGCGTTCCTGAACGCGGACCTCGACGAGGAAATCTATATGTCCCAGCCACCTGGCCTCCCTCCGAAGCTCAATGCACGGGGAGAGGAAATGGTTTTGAAGCTCCACAAATCAATCTATGGGCTTAAACAATCGGCACACCAATGGTATCGCCTCATTGACTCCATATTCAAATCCCTAGGCTTCACCCGTCTTCAATCGGACCACAGTATCTATCTCTGCCATCGTGGAGATATCATTGTTGTCATCACATTATATGTTGATGATTTACAAGGGGCAACCAACGATGAGGCTACTTGGAACGTGGTGAAATCCAAGTTATCGGAGCGCCTGAAGATGAAGGATCTTGGCGTAGCCCGGTATTGTCTGGGCCTCGAAATTTCTCAGGACCTTAAAGCCCAGACAGTGCGAATTTCCCAGAAGAAGTATTTCCAGGGCGTGCTTGAACGATTCGGAATGGCGGATTGCAAGGCTGTTTCCACCCCGTTCGCTGTGGGAACAAAACTGAGCAAGGAGATGGGGCCGAAGAACGCAGAGGAGCGACGTATCATGGTGGGTAAGGATTACCTGGGGCTGTTGGGATGTTTGATGTATGGCATGCTGGGTACTCGGCCAGACTTGGCATTTGCAGTCGGGGTTGCCAGTCGCTTCAGTTCCAACCCAGGGATTGAACACTGGAATGCATTGATGCATTTGCTCCGATACATCAAAGGGACGCTGGATCTGGGAATTACGTATCGTGGACCTGGTCGTCTGGGGACGCCAATTTCCCAAACGCTGGTTTGTTACACTGATGCAGACTGGGCCGGGGATAAGGACAAGATGCGATCTACATCGGGCACACTGGTTCTTCTGGCTGGCGGAGCTGTATCCTGGATCAGTCGCCTGCAAAGTGTTACTGCTCAATCCACCATGGAGGCAGAGTACATTGCGGGCAGTCACACTGGAAGAGACCTGATGTTCATCCGAAACCAGCTTGGCGAGCTAATGGGGAAACCCCTAGATCATCCATCCCCCATGCATTGCGACAATCAGGCTGCGATATCCGTTGCAGAAAATCCAGCCATGCACGATAAAGCGAAGCATATTGCATTAAAATATCATTACCTCCGTGACCTGATCGACAACAAAGACATCACAATCCACTACTGCCAATCTGGGGGGAATCCGGCGGACCTCCTTACAAAATCCTCCCACGTGATACAACGATGCGGTGTCGTCAAATGATTGGTTTGAGCAGCAGAACTGGATAGCGAGGTCAGGGGGAGTGTTGCAGTATAGACCTCGAATCCAGTCCCGCTGTAAGGCCGGAGGGTTCGGGGACCGGATAAGTCGGGAGTTAGGGCATTAACATAGGCCGGACAGCTATATAGATAGGTTGACCCTGCAGACAGTTTCTTCAGTCTGAAGAGAACGGTCTGCAGTGACCCTGAACTCTTGACTTACAACACTATCCCCCCCCCCCCATCTCGGACACACCTACAACTCGGACAAACAAAGATATCTCGCCCATTTCTGGGTCATTTTCCTTGAAGCTTTGTGTGGTACACTCAGTATGATGTTGCCAACCGATTATACATAACATATAAGCATGGAAACATCCACAGGTGATTTGTAGTTCAAAACTATTCGGCAAGTATTGCCATTTCTGGAATTTTTCGGCTGCCCAATGTCCTACTGTGGCAAAAATATGGTAAAATGCATTGAAATCAATACATTGCATCTCAATGAAAGTGCACACCAAGTTTTGTAGCGCAGGGCGACCTGGTTCTGTTTCAACTTGAGAAATACCATTTTTTATGATCTCAGGTCTGGTCCATGTGGAGAAATAAGGATGTAATGAGGGCTGGAAATGGATACAAAGCAGTTTAGAATGTTATTTGAGTACTCCTAGTAGATATTGTGCAACAAGCCGGCCAGATGCCCTCCCAACACGAAAATTCAGCATATTGCCAATCTGGGTTATTGGGTGAGGCCTTATTGGCACCGGGAGAAGGGTACAGAGATATCCCTTCATCGAGGACAACATAAACGACGTTAATATTCATAGGGAAGGTCTAAAATGTTCCTTAACTCACTTGTATCCATACGTACACAGACATTCACATCAGGAAAATCTGAAATTGCAATATAGACCAGTATAGACCAAAAAAGACATGAAAGCAGCCATAGCAGAGGGCCGTCTATGATAGACAGGTGGGAGGGGGGTGGTTTGTTTCATAGACAGCCATAGACGCAACCACGTTATCATAGTCGGATAGACACGATAGCCGGCATAGTTCTCATAGTTCTCAAAGATTGCAAAACATCGACAGTTCAATGGGAGAAAACCAAATATATTTCAAAAAACAAGTACATAAAGGGAAAGCCACCAGCAAAACCACGCCAGCTTTGAGACATAGATCTGGCTTGAATGTGAGAACTTGAGGAGGCGCCCGAGAGCGTCGAGACAGTGCAGGAGGAGTGGTCTTGAATAGCACATGAGTTAAGCCAGAACAGTTGCGACATCAGAGTTGCATTGAAATTTTGAGTTAGGCTTGCGGGCGGAAAGGACCACAATGAATCTTGAGGACGACCAGACATGGGACGGCTTGAGGTTTGAAAAATACTTAATGACCAAGGGCCTGGGGGTTAAGTTTGGAATTTGAGGCTCAGATCTTTGAGGATGGCGACGACTGGTCCAGAGCACTTGCGGCGTTACTGGACACGGCGACAGGGAGCCGAATGGGCCAATGGTGGAATGTGGGCCAAAAGAAACCATGTCTAAGAATGCTGGCTGAAGTTTGGGAGGAAATATGGGGAGGTGGGACGCAGGGCAGAGCGGAGGGAGAAACGGGGGTGGTGGTTTGGGAAGAAACGGGCGATCAATTTTCATCCATCCATCACATAATAATTGACGCGCACGGACCCATCAAAGATCGACTGTCAATGTCAACGGTACCTCCGACGGTCAAGTCACAGCCTGGATTCAAAGTTAGACAGACAGTTCTCTCTGCCGAAGACAATTACAGTGCTTTAGTAAGAGTCAGACGGGGATCCAAGTAGAAGCCATCAATTCTCGACACTCACTGGTGACTGAATTGCGAATAACACAGCCGCCGTACCTCCTACACGGTAGTAGATGCAAAGGCGGGCGAAGAGGCCTTTAATCCCATCGGGTTTCTCGGACACAAAACCGTCGACCTGACTGAAACGGTCGTTAGTTCGCCAAAGGGCACCTTAAAGGGCATGATGGAGAAGGGGGGCTGAGACTAGCGAGAAAGTGAAGCGACTTGTGTCGGAAAGGGACAGTTACACAGGACTCGCAGCGAGCAATGGGATTTCAAGCTACTAGGCGAGGTATATAAGGGGACGGATCACCCAGGCTCGAATTCGCGTACTGTTGGGATGGAGACCCGATCCGTCACGACTTATCTTCCATCTGACTCATACGACTCTATATGACTCATTCCATTCCATATAAACCATCCTAAGTAGTCGCTCTCCCGCCTCGGTCGACGATGTCGCTATTAGATCGGTACTACATATTCCCAACGGAGGTAGGTAGGTAGGTAGCATTACACGGCACGTTCCGAATAACGAAAATGGAACCTGGGTCAGCGCGAAGTTGAAGGGCGGTTACCCATAGAGGAGTTCTGTCACCCACTCATCGCCGATATTCGCTGCGTCTGGACTATGAAGTACCTCGGACCAGAGGAAAAGTTGAACGGAGAAATGAGTAAAGTATATACTAAGCAGATACCGTAGTATTTCGTTCAAAAAATCAATTCGGCAGTCACGGGTCACGGGCGGGGTTGGCGAATAGGTTTTTAGTCACGGTTGCGCCAAAGAAAGCCGCCAGAATAGCCGAAAAATCACCAAAAAATGTTGCATCACGCCGTCCAACCAGAAGGTGTGAGGTGAATCAGGACTTGGCCGATTTATTGAGGGGGGCAGAGGTGCCGTTGTGAATAGCAGCAACCCATGAATGCGACGTGGATGGGCCGTTGTTTGTGGCTTTGAGATTAAATTAGTTATCTGTGAGCATACTTACAGCTATTGTCAGTACCGAGGGCGCGACCGGAAAATTTCCCATTTGGGACATTTTCGAGGAATTCCCCATACCTCGGTCAGTTCTTCACGGATTTGCATGAAACCAGGCTAGATAGTTCAGGCTAATTCATGCGCAATTAATGATAGAAGGAAATAGGTAAAAATACTTTATATTAGATAGTCTGGGAAATTGGGCAGTTTGGGGAATAAACTCAGCGTAGCGAGATCTAAGCATGTTCAAACAACCTGGTTTTTTGGGGCAGTCCGTGGCGCCGCGGAGCCCCACTGGAGGTACTGAACTGAGCACGCAGCACGGAGCACCAGCGGATTCCAATGCGACAGGAACGGGCGGAGATGATGTGTTTTCTGCTTGGAGTGGAAAGCTGGGTATGGCAAGCAAAACAAGTATTTCTTTCGGGTACTGGGATTATTGTACTTTTGACCAGCAAATCATGTGTGACTCGCGCATCGAACCCCACAAAAGCTAATGGAGAACCTGCCCGTCGCGCCTTGCTCGTGCTGCAAAAACGCTGCGAACTCATCGTGAAAGGAGGTGGGCAGCCCACAAAAATCGAAACGGCCCCAGAGATGTGAACTGGATGTCGTGATCTACAGCCGGGATAGGAACAGGTCGAAGAAGCAGCTGGGAAGCAGTACAAGTGAAGACGAATCCAGTGCGTATGTAAAATGGCTCCGTCTGGTGTGGTGCCGAAGCCGCCGATCCTGTTGTGCACGCTTTTCGCTCATTTAACGACGCTAAATGAAGGATATGCGGACAAGAATGACTTTGGTATCACCAAAAATGTCGAGAAACAATTCAGAGGAAGAGAAACGGCGTCCCAAGGCAGCCGGATCAAAATTTTTTTTTTTTTTTTTTTTTTAACGCCGACTGTCATCAATTTTGCAAACAGCTGTAATTTCTGAAGCTGAAACCAAACAAAACCCGACCTCTGATTAAGAAAAATCAAACCAAAATATCAGTCTCCTACCCAGCCGCGGGCCCGGAGAAAATGCCGCGACTGCCGCGGCACTGCGGGGAACTGACGCGGCGGTGGCTGTGCAATTGCCGCGGCAAGGGTGAAGTGCCGCGCACTGTTTATCCCCTTCCACAGCATGTTGGGAAGTGCAAATCAAGTGAGGGGAATGTTCTTACAGTTAAATAAATCTATTAGAAGAAGAAAATTTGGGAATAAAATTTCAACCATATGTCGGACTCGTCCCAAGATGGATTTCAACCTTGAACTCAACGTCCCAGTGCCGATGAAAATATTGTGCAAACATATATAACAGCTAAGAGCATCTGGAAGAGTCCCTGGCCGAAATTACTTCCATAAAGAGGCAGGAGTTCCCAGCTTTCCTTCAGAAATGAAGTCAGACATTGCTGGTACATCATAATAATGTTTAACTCACCTTTCAAGAACTTTGAACAACTCAGAGGACCCACAATCCACCAAGGTTTGTGAGACACTTGCCCACTCACATCCCCGCAACGCCGCGTCACTTCTCCGCAGTGCCGCGTCAACGCCTCGGCAGTGCCGCGTCAGTTCCCCGCACTGCCGCGTCAATTCCCCGCAGTGTCGCGGCAAATCCCCGCAGTGCCGCGTCACTTCCCCGCGCTGCCGCGGCAATTCCCCGCAGTGCCGCATCAAGTACCCGCAGTGTCACCTCACTGTGCGGCAGTGCCGTGTCGCTCTACATCGAATATGGGTCACTAATCTATGTACTGTAAACACTGTCTCGAGTAAACACCGGATTTAGAACGGTGATATGAGCAGCTAATTCGTGTTTCTAAGGTCCAAAGCCTGTTTTCAATGTCCGTGACATCCTATTGAATCGACCTCCCGTAATTCCTCTGTCAAGCAAAACATGACTGAAGCATGAAATGATGGCTGCGAGAGCATGGTTGATCGCCGTCCTCCGTTTGCATGGTTCAAACCGGGTCAACTAGAAATCCTCATCCCATTGAATTCCGAGAACAGAATGAAACAGGATCCAATCCAAGTGCAGAAAGAAATTTTTGGTGAAGAAGCTCATTCGCCCAAAGCGCAGGAGCCCTCTGACTCGCAGAAGTGTCCACCTGAGACTCGATGTGTAGAGTAATTGGGTCCATGAGTAGATTCATGGGCTAAAGAATAATTGTCATTGAGCTAAACCGCGTGTACTTGAATTCCAGAAGGACTTCCATAATTGAGCACGTATGAGGTCGGGCTGGTATTGGCTGAGATGTAAGTACTGATATGATGTTCAACTTACGCACTGTTTCTTGAGGTGACGTTCTATTTGCCTTGAAATTCATCTCTAAGTCATTGGCGCACTGTGATTAGATTCCCTCGTTATCCCTACGGTGTGCCGCGTTAATGTCGCATTGTGCCAGTCCCAATGCATCTCATTACCATGGCAATTGGGAAGTGTCTACCGTATCCATTCACCGCAAGATTTTGTTGGCACAGGAGCAGCACCGTTCTTAACCATTGCTCGGCGGGCTCTGGAATTTCATCACCATAGATCTAGTGTACAGTATCATGCAGTGTGCCAGGAGAAGGTTTGAGGCCCGACGCGAGTATCATGGTCTGCGGATCCGATCTAAGTGTATTGAACTTTGGAGACAGCAATTTAGTTGAATTCATACCTGCTGAAAGAGGATTCCGCGGCAGTCGCATGGTACTCGAGCTACAAACCATTCTGTCTGCCCCATTCATAACATATGTGCGGCGGTGAATTGCGGGGCCATGGCAAATACAGACCCGTCTTGCACCATAGCTTTGTGCCATTCGGACGATTAACTTCCGGTTCAGAGAATTCTGCAAATGAATTCGGGTAAGACTTTTTTTGATGATGAGCGGCATTTTGACCCTCAATGGTCTCTCAGGGTTGAGATCTGAGACATTGCTTGAAATCTTCAAACTGGGAGAACTCAGTTCAATGTCCGGAGCTGGTTTATCGGTTCGCGCCTCACTCTACGGCCGCGCACCAGCAAAAAACGAGAAATGTGCAGCTGTGTCGCCGCAGTCTACCAGCGCCATTTCCACCCAGCCCCATGGCGTGGGTAATGTAGCTGGCTTCTTATGGCCCAGATTGGCATTGCTGCACCACAGCGGTCTCAATGCATCATCCAGCACTGAATTTTGAAATGGATTAATACCTTAGAATCAACTTTAACAGGCCACAGTTACAAAACCTTCGTTGCAGCGAGGTCCGAGTAATTGACCATCTAAATGGTGTGTGTTTGAATTCCAGGATGGCGGCTCTTCAGAATTGTGCACTTACGAGTTCGGGCTTAACTCAGATGCGCCATATTTCTGGATCATGTTCGAATAGATGCACTGTGTTTTTCAGATGATGTTCTACTTGCGCCTTGGAAATCATCTGTATTCCCCGTCTGTTTTTTCTCAGTTGGCTAGTTAACTCCACGTTGTCAGAAGTACTGCTGCATGAAGCGCGCCGCCGACGTCATCCTAATATCTCAGCACTCATCAATGGGGAGCATCCACCATGTTAGTTCAGACTAGTACCACTCATGCATTTGTTGGAGTTTCACCCAGAAAGTCCGATCTTGTGGGGACGACGGGACCCGGGCTCTGTATAAGAGTAGACCAGTTTGGCTCTTTATCCTCAGTCTTGCTACGCACGCTGACTGAGATACTGCGTATCTAGGTACACACGCATATATATATAGAGTCTTGCTACGCACGCTGACTGAGGTAAAGTGTTCGCTTCCGTCTATGTTGCCCATTCACTTATGTATTCATCAGATACTGCGTATCTAGTTTCTACAGGTTATGGGCCTACTGTCGACTCTTTGAAGCCAGACACAAAGAAACATTACATTAAAATCTCTCCGTGCACTATGGGAACGACCCAGACTCCAATTACGACTGCTCCGCAGGCCCTACTCACCGCCATCAAGGCACCATCTCATTTCCAGGACTTCCCCTACCTCGACAAAGAAAAACAAAACTATGTCAATTGGTCGGAGACCTGTCTTGATGCCCTCACCCTCGCTGGCCTCCGTAAATATGTGGAAGGCAAAATTGCCCAGCCCACGGACGCCACAGAACTCGAAATTTGGAAGGATAATGACGCCCTTGCAATAGCATGTATACGAATGCGACTCACCAGCACTGAGAAGGCGAACATTCGGGATCTAACGACATCGAAAGAGATCTGGGATGCCTTGCAGGCTCGCCATCGCAAAGACGGGGTAGTGACGCAGATGCTTCTCCTTCAACAAGCACTTGCTTTTCGCTACTCCCGCGCCACAAACCTTAACACCACTACGAACGAGATTAAGGACGTGGTGAAGCATATTTTCGACATCGGCTTACCGGACCAAGACGCGTTAAACGTCGTCGTCATGCTGAATGCACTTTCCGGGGAGTTCACGAACATTCGCGAGAACCTGGATACCCTCCTCAGCTCTGCATCTCTTACGGTCAAGACCATTACCGACCGTGTGGAACGCGAGCAAGCCCGAATCACTGCCGATAAAGCGAATGGCATAGAGACTGTCCTCGTCGCTGTACAAAAACCCATTGTTGTGCCCACTACAGCATCATCGTCTACCCACAGCTGCGCGACATGCAAGGGAGCCACTTGACGAAGAATTGTTGGAATAAGGGAGGCGCTATGGAGGGAAAGCGTGACGAAGTCCTAAGGCGAAGGAATAAGCGTTCTGGCTCTACACCAGCCCGGAAAAAGTTCGTCGACGAGAACGGAAAAGCGTATTTCCTTGTGGAGAGCGCCGGAGACACCACAGAGTTCGTCGCATCTGCCATGCCATCCGACATCACTCCCCAGGCCACTCTTAACACACTTGTGGACCGTGAGGAAGTCTCGGATAGCGAGTTATCCATGATGGTGTTTGATGGAGTCGACATGAAGACCAGCGTGGACTGGAACAATCTGCCAGCAGATCAGTCCACCGAGCCATTTTATCTGGACTCCGGAGCGACAATCCACCTTTCCCCTGTCCGAGCTGATTTTGTCCAGCTTCAACCCATTGCACCACGAGTAATCAAGGGTGTAGGAGGAAGTGGTGTCATTGCAGTTGGGGTCGGGCAAATCATCATCAAGCCCGCCTCACGTGGTCACCGCATTCGCATCTCTCACGCGCTATATATTCCTGGAGCACAAATTCGATTGCTCTCTGTGGGATCTCTATGCGATGCTGGCTATACTTGTAATTTCAAAGCCACCGGCTGCAACATTGTACACCCTGGCCGCGGCATTATTGCCACAGCGACTCGCTTCAACAAGAGCCTATATGCCGTGAATGGGAAGCCCGACCAGTCGACTCAGTACCAAGCCAACCTGGCAAAGGCTGTTCCTGGTCTCGCCACCTGGCACCCTCGCCTTGCCCATGCCAATATACCGACCATTATCCACATGGCGAAGAAGAAGATGGCAACAGGTATGTCAATCGACCTATCCCACATTCCACCATCTTGCGAACACTGCATCCTTGCCAAACAGACCAAAAACTCCGTGCCTAAGCAATGCCAAGGGCCGAAGTCGGATCGCAAATTGGGTGTAGTGTACGTAGACTTGACCGGACCGGAAGCTGTACAATCAGCGACCGGGAATCTTTACTCGATGGAATTGGTTGACGAACATACCAACCGCATCTGGGCTATTCCACTTCGTTATAAAAGCGACGCTCTTCCGAAACTGCGTGAGTGGGAGAAGAAGGTCAAGGTTGAGACCGGACTTGACTTTGGGATTTATCGCACCGACAGTGGCGAGCTGAAAAGTTACGAAATGGACGCCTGGTTAGCCGATACTGGAACTCGCCAGGAGTTTTCGGCACCATATACATCTGCACACATCGGCAAGGTGGAACGATCCCACCGTACTATTATGAGTCGCGCTCGAGCCATGCGCTCCGCTGCAAACGTACCCGCAAATCAATGGGACGAGTTTGTGAAAACTGCAGCATATCTTTCTGAACGGCTTCCAACAAGAGCTCAGAAGGACAAGACTCCATATGAGGCATGGCATAATAAAAAACCTGACCTCTCCCATCTGCGGGAAATTGGATTTCGTGCATTCGTCCTTGTACAAAACCGGCAAAATCCTAAAATATACGACCGTTCCATCGAATGCGTCCTCATCGGGTACTCAGAACACTCGAGAGCCTATAGATGCTACCATCGCACATCCAGGAAGGTCCTCACCTCATTCAATGTCGTATTCATCGAATCAAAAGACGAGCTTCCTCGCCCCCTCCACCCCGGACTCATCCTCCAACAGGAAAAGGCCGAGCTTGAGGCTCATGTTAGAGCACCATTGATATCTTCAGATGATGATGACACAGCATTACCTCCAGCCGAGGCGGCTCCCATTCCGGCAGTACAAATCCCCACCATCGAAAATCCTCCCAACCAACCCACCGGAGCGAATGCCTCGAATGAGGAGGAGGAAACCAAGCTCGAGGGTCCTCTAACTGATGATCAACCTACCACACGTCGATCAACCCGCGAGAGAAGGAGATCGGGACCAACTCGTCTGGAGATTGCAGTCGAGGAGGCAAGGGCCAGTGGCGTCCGTGTTCGTGAAGAACGTAAAGCACGTCGTGAGGCAAAACTTGCTGCTCGTGAGGGTAGTCACCCCAATCCAGAGGGCCCAGACAATGAAACCTTTCGGGAAGACGGCTTGACTGCCTTGGCAGCAGTCCTCGAGAACGGCTTCGACGTTACATACCCTGACGATATGCCCACCCTTAAAGCTGCCCTCGACTCGGATGAGGCCCCACAATGGCAGGAAGCCCTGAAGTCCGAATTTAACTCCTTAAAGAAACTCGATGTGTACGATCTCATCCCTCGCGATGATGTCCCTCCGGGCCGAAAAATTATGCATGGCAAGGGGGTCTGTAAACGAAAACGCGACGCAAAGGGCCTTGTTCAACGACATAAAATTCGCTGGGTCCTATTAGGGTATGAGGCCATATACGGCCAAGACTACACAAAGACCACCTCACCTACGGCACGAATGGAATCCCTTCGTCTCCTAGCGCATATCGGAGCCTCTCTCGACTGGGATATGCAACAATGGGACATCAAAACAGCTTACCTTCATGGCGTACTTGATGAGCCCTGCTACATGTCTCAACCGAAGGGATTTGAGGAGCCGGGCAAAGAGGATTGGGTGTGGAAACTGAAGAAGGGCTTGTATGGGATGAAGCAAGGCGGAAGAACATGGTACCACACCATGCACAAAGCCATGATCGAGTGGGGATTCACCCGCTTGAGCACAGAGCACTGTGTCTACCACCATACGGGCCCAACTGGCACAGTCATCACCGCCATCCACGTCGATGACTTCACGTCTATTGCAAGCAGCAAGAAGGAGAACGAGCACTTCAAAGGTCAGATTCGCAAGAAGTGGGAGATTTCGGACCTCGGAGACATCCATTTCGTCGTTGGAATAGCTGCTGAGCGCGATAGAAAGCAGAGAACGGTGAAGCTTTCGCAAACGGCCCTAATCGATAGGGTCATTTCCCAGTTCGGACTCGCTCACGCTTATCCTTCGAAAACACCCCTCCCTCCCAACATACGTCTTTCCAAAGCAGATTCTCCCAAAACAGATGCTGAGAAGGCGGCTGTTTCCCATCTCCCATTCCGCCAGCTTGTAGGTTCCCTCATGTATATTGCAATTTGCACTCGTCCCGACATTGCCCACGCCGTACAACAACTCAGTCAATTCAATGATTGTTTTGGTCGTATTCACTGGGAGCATGCTAAACATGTAGTGCGGTATCTCAAGGGGACTCGTACCTACTGTCTCACTTTAGGAGGAGTGAAACCAGCTGAACTATTCGGTTACACCGATTCCGACTACGCCAATTGCCCTGATTCCAGAAAATCCATCTCGGGCTATTGCTTTTCCCTCGGTTCTGGTCTCATCTCCTGGATGTCGAAAAAACAGCCCACCGTTTCGACTTCATCATGCGAAGCTGAATATATTGCCGCCTGCTTTGCCACAAAGGAGGCAGTTTGGCTCCGAGCTGTCCTCAAGGCATTAGACTTCACTCAAAACAATCCAACACCTATTCATATCGATAATCGCGGAGCACGTATTCTTACCGAGGATCCCTCGTTTCATGCCCGCTCCAAGCATTTCGATGTGCAATATCACTATACACGTGAACGCGTGGAGGTCGAAGATGTTGTATTCAAAGATGTTCCTACCAAGGACAACATTGCCGACTCTTTCACCAAATCCCTGCCTTTCCCTCTATTTGCGACTTTCTGTGACCGGATGGGAGTTCGTTGATGAGATTCCATTCGAGGAGGAGATGGACTTCTCGGTGAGGAGGAGTGTTGGAGTTTCACCCAGAAAGTCCGATCTTGTGGGGACGACGGGACCCGGGCTCTGTATAAGAGTAGGCCAGTTTGGCTCTTTATCCTCAGTCTTGCTACGCACGCTGACTGAGGTAAAGTGTTCGCTTCCGTCTATGTTGCCCATTCACTTATGTATTCATCAGATACTGCGTATCTAGGTACACACGCATATATATATAGAGTCTTGCTACGCACGCTGACTGAGATACTGCGTATCTAGTTTCTGCAGAATCTGCTTTCCTTGTGGGAAAAAGCCGGCTTTAATCAAATTTTTTGATCAAAAGTGTGATTTTTTCTCTGTTAATTATTTATGCAGGCTCGTAGGATGTCCTGCCATCAGAAAAATTGTGTGTGTGTATTCTAACATACCTAACACTATTTATGAGGCCATAATACCTTGAGGAATATTGTCAAGACAATTGCCAATAGGGGAATGCTGTTATTTTCAAAATTTAATGCTATGCTAAGTGTGAGACCGCATACCTCAAGTTCAATTGTTATATCCAGTGCCAAATTAACTGTAGATTAAGAATCCGTCAAGAGGAATCGCCCAAATCCTGGTTATGTGCCCGTGTAACTAAATTTCCGGTTACTTTTTGTGATGACAAGTAGTACTTTGGAGACCATTCAAATCTTATTTGATGTGCGACATATTGATAACTATTTATCTCTGTGTCGTACTTCGCAGCTATAAAACCGCAATGAAGTCGTGAGTTTATTAATACTCGTTATCCACAACAGTAACCGGAATTTCGGTTTTAACGGCGTCCAGACCAAATTTTGGACATCCTTGTGGCCAGATTCTTAATTTACTATTGGTTCGGCATAGATTACGACATTTGAACGTGAGATGCAACCTGCAAAAAAATCCGAGTGGTTTGCGCGGATTCCGCGCGCTACGCCGCCCGTAATCTCGATCTGTGTGGCCCACATATCTCCACTGCGTGTCCTCTTTCCGGGCATGTGTTTTTTTCCTGAAACTTTGCGTGGTAAGGTAATGATGCCGAGTCGACGCTGCATCTACCACGGGCACAATACGAAATTGCTAAAAAAAAGTGCGACCACAATATTATATTCTCTGCGAAGCTCGATTCAGCCGATCAAAGGACAAATTTCTGCCTGGATGGCTTGGGATGTCCTGCGCGTACGGCTTATGTTTTTTTTTCCATAGCGGGCCTCGCCAAACTTGTGTGCAAAGATTATGCAGAGAAAATGAGCCCAGATTTGGAAATTTTAAAAATATTGTACAACAGCAGTCGCCACTATCGTGTGGTCAGAAAAGGCCCGCGCATCGAGTTAAACGCGGCGCGGCATTTCACCCCTTTGCCGCGGCAATAACACAGCCACCGCCGCGTCAGTGCCGTGCCACTGCCGCCTCAATTCCCCGCACTGCCGCGTCAGTGCGCGGCAGTCGCGCGGCACGCGCGGCATTTCCACCCAGCGCGTCACGTGCTACCGACTACGAGATGGAAACCTAACACAAACAAACAGCTATGCAGCTGCAACAGCTGCACCGTCATATTTTCGGACGAGTCCAAATTCAACCTGATTGTTTCCGATGGCCGGCAGTGGTGGTGGAGACACAAAGGAGAGGCAAACGACCCCAGATACACCAAAAAGAAGGTCAAGCACGGTGGAGACAGCGTCATGGTCTGGGGGTGTATCACCTGGTACCGTGTCGGAGAACTTCATCGCATCGAGGGTATCGTGGATCGGTTCGGGTATACCCACATTCTTTCCGAATCACTTCTCGGCACCTGGACAAGCATAACCTTGACCGCTCGACGGTTTATTTCCAGCACGACGGTGATTCAAAGCATTGATCCAAGCATGCCAAGGGCTGGCTTGAGCTCGATGGCTTTGATGTGCTGCCCTGTTGCCCCAATTCACCGGATATGAACATCATCAAGAATCTTTGGGATCATTTGGACCGTATGGTACGTGCTATGGACCCATTGCCATACAACAAGGAGGAGTTGTGGCTGGCATTGAAGAGGAATGGGACAACATCAATCAACAGTTTATCGACAGGTTGTATGACAGCCTGCCCAACAGAGTGCGGGACTTGTTAAAGGCAAATGGCGGGTAGACTTGCTACTAACATCTGGGAAGCCCTGCACATTTTATTTCATCGCTTGCGCATTTTTCTGGCTTACATCTCTTTGCGGAACTTAGGGCGCGGATCAATTTTTTTCAAAAAATGATTATTTCAGCATAACACTCATAACTCCCTCAAATCTTGGTCTTTTCTCCTGATTCCAACACCATTGTACTTGTATGGGATGCCTGCACCTGCATGCACCAGTGGATATAGGATGATTATATAATCTGTACCAAATATGGTAAGTCACCAATTTGCACGTATATCACCTCCCGTACAAACACAAACAGTCTAGGCATCATGATGTCCTCGCATATGTCTAACAATATATATATCCAGCTGCAGGCATGTTTTGACTTTCAATATCAGAGCCCCGTATGGTCCTGGATATGACCCAGTATATGTAGGCCAATGGTATAGCATAATTACAGCACATGGACGCAAAACGGGGATCCCTGCGCCTATATATCATACATACGATGTTTAATGCGAGATATCCAGTCCTATAGCTATCTAGGGCATGTACAGGAGGTGATATACACAAAATGATCCTAATTTCCGTATTTGGTGCAGATTATATAATCATCATATATCCACGGGTGCATGCAGGTGTGGGCATCCCATACAAGTACAATGGTGTTGGAATCAGGAGAAAAGACCAAGATTTTGAGTGTTATGCTGAAATCATCATTTTTTTTGAAAAAATTTGATCCGCGCCCTAAGTTCCGCAAAGAGCTGTAAATTCCCTTGCAAACAAAAAAAAACAGATTAATAATCGAGATCTTTTCGCAAATTCACGTGATCCAATACTTTTTCAGAGTCAGTGTACATACCATCGCTGTGCATTGACGAGGCATTACCGCGGCGAACAAATATTCTGTTTGAGGTGTTGATGAGGCCGGGAACACCGTTATTAGTGCCGTCAAGTTGAAATAACATCAAACTCCCGCACAATACGGGCCTATGACAAACCGAGGTACGAGGTCACTGCCGAGATGTTCATTTTTACTTCGATTTGTGGGATGCTTATCCATGTTCTACTGGTGAAGGTACATCTCTTCATATATCTCGCTGCACCTCCTCCATTTATGTTACAGCCATGATCATCTCTTTAAGCATGGGCGCACCTATAAAAGTGTACACAATGCCAAACTCCGCTTTTTGCTCAGCCCTTAAAATTTCCGAGGCCCTAATTCAAGCGCCAAACCGGCGCCAATGATTTAACCGAAGTTGCCGTAGTGGAAGCGCGTGCGCGTGCCTATACAAGTGTACACAACTGTCCCATACATGCAGGGTTGAACTGAAATGCAACCACTTGCCCAAATAGGCCATGTGGCTGTGCTGGTTCCGTAAGCATTCTGGGCGGCGGTGTTTAACAGATCGCCCCAAAAGAGGCTAATAATGAGACTCGAACCCAGTAACACCTGAGTGATGGAGGATTTCAAAGAGGGATAACTTTCACAGTGAGGCAAACAACCATGATGGGAATCCGGCGGGGCTGTACCTGATACGATAACCTTCTTAAACCACAAAGTTAAAGTACTAATCTACAGTAGACACAGAATTCCCGTGGACAGATTGGTTACTGGTCTACTACTGCATCCTTGGAATAATGAGGCATTGTGCAGAATCATTAGCTGTCTGAAAAAAAAATCATTGATCGAGTTCAAAAACCGGTTTGTTCGAACTTTGTCCGCTTGGTTTATCACCCAAGAGAGCTCAAAGCAGGTTTTTAAAAAAATACAGCCGACACTGTGTCTATCCTCCCTGGTGCATTGTCTCATTCCGTGTCCTCAGCTCTTGTTTAATCACGGTTTGTTTGTGCCCAGTTTATTTGTTTATGTAATCAGTCTTGAGTGTCCATCGAAGAAAACTTTCTAAGTCCAAATTGCCACATGGTAGGGGCACCTGTTTATCTTTTCCATTCAACTCTTGGTAACAGCTTGATGGTGTAGATGGTATATGTTCTTGTTCCCATTTTCCGTCCTCATGCCAAGGCATTCGGTTCAAACCCCAGGAGTGCTCTTTTTCGATGTTTGGGGTGTGTATATTGGCAGGGACGTCACCGGGGTTTTGCTGTCACGAAAACTGCGGTCGTGCGAAACATAAGAGAGGGCGGAACCTGTGTATTTTATTATGTGTTTCAGGGTGGTGGTGCATTTCTTTTTGAAAAAGTACTGACCTGTGTATTGATAGCAAAATTGCCTGGAAGTGATGTAATATTCACCCAAGAAACCTAACTACACCTAGGGCAGCGGTCCTGAGGAAAATGACCCAAAACAGAACAAAGATGTCCGCGCCCTAAGTTCTGCAAAGAGCTGTAAATTACATAGTTCACTGACATGAGAAAAACACACTACCTCCGCTGGCATGCGAAAAACACACCACCTGCAACCATGAACAATCAACACACACGTCCAATATTGATAAGCTCACCACCCCAGGGAAATTCACGTAGCCTGAGAAACCACCTTTTTGTCCACTGCCTACAAAAGTACCCCTCTGCAAATCAGCAATTCCAAAATAAAACCCCACGAACCTGGTTTGGTCCGTTGATTAGCAACTTGGATTAAGGCCATTTGGAGTGCGACTGACACTTCAACGGGCACCAATACACCGCGGGAGTGCTTCGATGGCCTTGCATTTACAGCCATTGTCGGAACCGAAGGGGAGAACGAAAATATCTTGTTTTGGAATGTTTTCAGAGAATTGACAATTACTCAACGAGTTCTCCACTGATTTGGATGAAATATAGGTAGATCTGTCATGTGCGCAATTATTGATGGAGATGAATCCATGAAAATATTATGTATTGGATAATTTGTGTTTGTTAGCTCTTTCGCGCCGAATGCCATCCAGCATGCCCAGAACATATCCCAGGGACCTGATACTGTACCCGTGTGTATGTGTGAAACGGCTGAGCAGGCATTACACTTGAAGCAGCTTACAAATCTCCCTTTTATGGTAACTGAATTGCCATAAAAGGCAAATTTGTAAGCAGAAACGGGTGTCCGTTACGCGTTACGTTTCACGCATACAAACATGTGATAGAGTTGAAAGTACAAATAATTTAGCTCCAGTCCCTCTAGCTCAGTTGAATACATTTCGCAGTTTTGGCATTCAAAGATATTGTAAGGTTTACATTTATATAAGCATTTCCGGTAATTCTGGCTCTATTACATGTTTTCTTTTAGGTATACATGTTGTCCCTCTCAAAGTATTAGGTCACTGGGATATATTCTGGGCATGCTGGATGGCATTCGGCGCGAAAGAGCTAACAAACACAAATTATCCAATACATAATATTTTCATGGATTCATTTCTATCACTAATTGAGCATGAATTAGCACGACAGTTCTACCCATATTCTATCCAAATCGGTGGAGAACCCGTTGAGCAATTGTCATTTCTCTGAAAACATTCCAAAACAAGAAATTTTTGTTCACGCCTTCGGTTCCGACAATGGCTGTAAGTAATTTTTCCATTCAATTTGGAAGCGCGTGCTTCAATGACCGTTGAATTTCGGCCATTATTGTATTTTCCATTCATTTTGAAGCACGCGCTTCAAATGACCTTCTTTATTAATAAAAATTTCCACAGCAGTTCCGTAGACACTTTCTGAGGCGCGCGCTGCAGACCTGAATAGCTAGGGTCATTGCGAACATTTCTCGCGGTTTAGATTCCGCCCAGAGCCATTATTGCCTTCCAGCAAGGCATTCAATTTGAAACACGTGCTTCGATGACCGCGCATTTACAGTGCTGACGGAAATTTTTCGGTTCGGCATGCTTTGAAAGAATTCTCGATATCTCGGTGAGTTCTGCGCCGATTCACACGAAAACTAGACATATTTACTCAGCTAAAAATGAATTTGTCAAAATATTACATATTAGGTATTTTGTGTTTTCAGCCTATTGAATGCCAAGCCTCGATTCCGGCCAAATATAAAGCTGAAAATATTCCGTCAATATCCGAAATATTGGCACAATACATTCTCTATTTCTCTGATATATTCGTTTTGGAAATTATCGAGCCCCGAACCTGACCCGCGGCCCGGTTCGGTCCAAGCGTAGTCTTCGAACCTCAATGGGGTCCGGTTCAGGTTCGGAATTGGTTCTGAACCCGACACCGGCAACACTATTGTTACAGCTAATAAACGCAGAGGGCAAATGGCCATGCGCGTAATAAACGCAGAGGCCAAATGGGCATGCGCGTAATAAATGCAGACCCCTCAAAGGCATGCACGTAATAAACGCAGAGGACAAATGGTCGTGCGCGTAATAAATGCAAAGGTCAAATAGACCTCGCACGTAATAAATGCAGAGGCCAAAGGCATGCACGTAATAAACGCAGAGGGCAAACATGCGCGTAATCGCAGCAGAGGTCGACTTGCACACATTGGAGACAGAGGCCGTTGGCTTTGCAGTGCAGTACAATCCAGAACCAAAGCATAGCAACAGCTAAAAGAGATCGAGGAAGAACTTGGAGCAGGATTTGAGCTTGATCGAATAAATAAATCACGGGAGGCCGCTGTAAGAACCACAAAGGCCGAAATAAGACTCAGTGAGAGAAATCCGAAGCGGGAGAGTGGCATTCCTAGGCTAGTCCAATTGACCGCGGAGAGTGAGATAAATTTGAAGAGCGAGAGTCACATTTCCATTGCACCCAGGTGAGATCTACGGCCAGGGACGAGATCAAGGCGAATTGATTAAAACACAAGGACGAATCCGAAACCGAAACGTGAGAGAAGCATTGTGATGTCGAGTTTAACAACCAGGATTGAATCCAAAAGCCGGTGAATTCCCTGCAATGGGGAACTGGAGAAATTCCTGTGAGGCCGTAGAACCCCCGTGGCGTCCGTGGGCAACAGACATCAGCCGAGATGAGGACCCCTGGGGCGAAAAACATGTTGAGAATTCGATGTATTCTCGGATTCCAATCAGCTCAACGTCGGGTAGGTCCAAAGATGTTTCAGAGTAAGTTTCAGAGCCAGAAGGAAAGGGAGACGACAAAAGGGTGATCACAGGGACCCTGACAAGGCCCATTTACATTAACCTGCCATGCCTCAATGAAAGAAGCGAAGATGGAAATTCAGGGCCTGGAACCAATGGGGTGAGTCCACATCATTAAGCTCACTGTGTCTCTCCGCACCATGAACTGTCTGGGCAGAAAGGCCTCTCTCATGTTTCTACCAGATTCACATACTGCCAAGGATAGTTCTATGTTGGTTCCAAGCCAGATAAACTCCACCTCCACACCTTGTTCAAGGCCATCACCCGTTGTCATTACAACATGCGAGGTACGAGCACTCTATTATTGTAGCGTCTGTTTATAAGAGACTACGTTGTCATTGTTTTGTCAGATGACAGATGGATCCAAAGTCCAGGGTCTAGGAGTTTAAAAAGCTTCAGACACCCGTTATTTTAAAGAGAGAGATATATTCTCGCGAGTGGCCTGACTTCTCCTCTGCTCGTACGGTGTCGAATGTAAGATAAATACATAACAGAAAACTTCTTGGTACATACAAAATATGCGCAGAATGGGTGCAGAACATTAGAGTTGAGGGACACCCGGAAGATGCGGAGACAAATAACGGTAAACTCAAATCGAGGAGTTACAACCCGTCACACCCATACAAAATTTTGAGAGCGGCTGGCTGTAAATCGATAAGGATTTGAGCTCGCTAGGCCCCTCAAAAGTTGGCCATTTTGCCCAAAAATTTGGGAGCACCGGAGTACACCACCAATCGAGTCTGACATTTGTATTCTTTACCGCATCAGACTTTTGACAGATTGATTGTGGTGTTGTACAACACCAAACAACGCTAAAAAACACGTGAAAACGCCCCAAAACGGCCCAACCGGCAACACGGACAATTTTCGCCGAAATTTTGACAACGCCGAAACAATTTTCGTGATATCATCAGAACGGCAAATGAACCCACAGGTCTTAGACCGCCCAATGGTTGTGTGTGCCCATTCCAACCACTGAAATTTATGTGGACCTCACTGCCTGTCTACAAGGCCTGCAAAACACAGAATAAGTTGAGTGGGCAACGCGAAAACGCCAAAAAACACGTGAAACACCCCAATCAAAATGTCAAAAGGCTGATGCGACATCAAGCCAATACATCGGTAAGCGTTTGGAACGGGTTTTTTCGGCCTTTCCTCGACGCGTGGGGACAGATGTCATGTTGCTATATATGTATAACACTAGCAGCTAAGGTAGGGGACATACTGTACGCATCCATCGAGTCACGTGAACGTGACTGATGCGTGACAGTAACGTGGGAAAGCGCGAAATTTCGATTTGAAAGAAAGAAATACTCTATTTTTCGAGCTCTGGATGGCGAAGAAAATTTCTCTGTACTTTTGAAGAATCTTAGAGGTGCTAAACCATTCATATTTGGAGTACAAACCTCCATATGGCCAAAACATCTTCTACTAAGTTGCGGTTAAAAATAATGTGAGGACAGAAACACGTAATAGAGATGTTGAAACTCCCCAAGCTCCTCTGACATTCATGCAGCAATAATAAAGGCAACTTCAGATCTCTAACAACACTGATCATATATGTACTCAAGCAGGAACAAGCAAGAAAGATAGTTTGTTGGCTTAGATTTAGCGGGTGGTTTCACCAAAGACATAGCCAGAATGTTCTAGCTTTCAATGACAGCTCCTCTACACTGCCTTGAAGCATATCATGCATGAAACTGAGCTTCAAAGTTGGTACTGACATGAAGAATATCACAGAAAAGATATGTGATTGGTAAGCACGTGACCGTGGAATTTCCTTATATGGAAACGCGAAATTTTGGAAGAAAAAATACAAAGCTGCCCGACCAGCATGCAAATGATGTTTCCAGTACTTTTTGAAAAAACGGTGTTAAACATTTTATTGGGACCAGATATTGAAAATCTGAAACCACAGGATTGTTCCCAGAGTGAAACTGAAGAGCTTTCTGTGGTTTTGGCTTGTGTCTGTACCATTACGCTCCCGACTAGTAAGGGCGGGAAGGCGCTGTCACGCTGTGAATCACGTGACTCGATGGATGCGTATGTCCCTTACCTTACCCGTGCTACACTACGGTCCTGTCGGCGTTCATTTTACGTTTGAGATCATTGTGGCATTTCATTTTGGTTAAGGCGAAGATGCCGCTCGTCGCCGACCTTCGGTCGATTCTTACGATTCAACTTGACCATGTATTTCTAAGGCACTGAATTTACAGCATTGCTATGCTACGGGCCAGGTGTCTCAAGGTATAAAGTGAGAATGTTACCCACTTCATCGTGCTTTGCCAATTATCTTTCTCACAATCTGTCCGTCAGCTCGTTGACGCGTCCCGTTCCAGGGTGTCAGTGAAAGAGGGTTGAGGAAATAATGTCCGAGCTTGCAATAAAACATTTACAGCTCTTTGGGAACATAGGGCGCGGCCCGTTTTTTTTGGATTCCATATGATCTATAAATTTGAAGTATGAATTATCCCGAAATTTGTGTCCTCAAGAACACGGTAAGTACCCATACCAAAAATCTAGGGCAATCGGAGACTATCGGTACTCTGAGACTCGTTCTGCTCTCAATAGCCAAAAACACCCAAATCTGACCCACCAAATGATCTGAAGGTAGTTAGAAAAAAATTGGGCGACGACATGCCCTCCGGATTTTCCGTCCGAATCAAATGAGCCTACTTTCGAGTCAAATTGAGCTCACCACGACGGATCTCGTGAAAACTTATAAAGACAAGAAAAGAAAAGAAAAAAACACCCCGCGCCCTATGTTCCGCAAAGAGCTGTAAAGCCTGTGCTCCAGCCCGGCCTTCATCCTAATTTTCCACGAAATGTTCCACCTTCATATCAACTTCGCCAATTATCTGGCCGCTCATTAGCAGCTACCCGTGCTTCGTTACGGTTCCTGAATTCAGTTTTCAGAAGACTTTGAAAGTTACAGCTGTTTGCGGAACTTAGGGCGCGCCCGAAATTTTTCAATTTTTCAGCCATTTTGCTCAGATCGGCTGGGAGATCAGCTCCGATTCTTTGGAAGATCAGCGTTTCAGTTTGGGGACGGCGCTAATCACTTAACCGAAGTGGTGGGTATTCATGCTTTTTAAATGGCAGGTTCCAAATTAATCCGACCTGAATTGAGCGCAGGGCAGCTGATTTACGCAAAATGTCTCAAAATCTGAACAAACCGGCCGCGCTTGTTGTACCGCAAACGGCTGTAACTCAATTAGCACGACACACCCACAATTTATTGTAGGTAATAAATGGCATTCAAGTAGAGTCAATGTCATTACATAGCCTACTCACAGCAGAAACTAAGTCAAGTCAAGTTTGGTTGGTCTGCATCCTTACATTTTTGAACTTACGGCGGGCCATCCAAGCTGTCCATTTTTAGCATTTTTAGCCCATTTTGCGTCAAAAATGCTGAAAATGGCCATTTTACGGCCGCTGTAGCGTGATATCCCCTGTATACTTTTGCCTGGTTTAAAGTGGGGGATTCATCTCAAGACCTCTGGCTACAATTTGACTGATTCAGATTCTTCAAAAAAAAATTGAACCAAAGGATTCAAAAATCGGCATTTCCGTACTTAGGCCATTTTTGATGGCGCATCGGGGAAGTTTGAGATCACACGTATGCTAGAAATGTCGGCATCCACCGTCTTGTCAATGTGAAATCTGGGTTTGAGTCGAAATCCGTTTTGGTTGTCCAGAAATGACCGAAAACCCATGTGACATTCTTTTTGTCGATATAGTGTAACTTGTGGGAAGTAACTTTAACTTTACGTGCCCCTTTCGGCACGCGTGCCACAAGTTACTTCAAGTTTTCCCTACGCATGGTGAAAGTAACTTATTTGAAACTCCGCTTCTATGATTCCCACGTGCCTCAGAAAAAGTATTTCCCCGTGCCCTCATACTTCATCCTGGGCCTAAATACTTTCATTTTCACCATGTCCATTGTAGCATACGCTCGTGTAATATTCTCTGCTGGTGCCTGACTGTGTTCCCTGCAGGTCTCATCCACATCTGGTCTCTCGAGATTAGTGGATGAATGGGGAGGCAAGGATTGTCTTGCCGCATAGAAAATCAGTAGATATTGCATCAGACAAGCGAGAGAAGTGTTTCATGACATGTTCTACTGAGTTAGGTGTACAAATCTTGGTTCAACAGTGGAAGTGGAAGGGTGGGAGTAGGGTGGTAAAAATATGTCATCCCACCACAATTATGTTGCTCTTGAGTCCCTTTGATCCCTGCGTTTTTGTCGCTTTCGCAGTGCGAGGCATTTTTCTCATTCTATGTTACAGCCATTTGCGGAACTTAGGGCGCAGCTGGCTTTTCAACAAATTTTGATATTTTCACCAGATCCGCTGTAGCACGCTCAATTCTTCTCTATTTCCCTCGAAAATAGGACCATTCGATTTGCATTACGACTCTGGAGGGCACCATGTCTTCATATTTCATTGGGGGCTTTGTAAATTACCATATACGGAAAAATCGGTGTTTTCATGCAAAATCGCTGTAGCACTCAATATACCACTTCAGTAGGGCTGAAGTTCATATCTGGTGGATTTGAATGTATGCCGGCAGGCACCATTCCCATATCGTGAAAATATATCATAGTTGAGATGAATTGAAAACTCCAATTCTAATCAAATTTCCACTGTACGCTGAACGTGAATTGAAAATGACGATAAGCATCTAAGGAATTCATGCCCTCTGGATTACTTCTAAGTGTTTCAAAACCAAAAACTGGGTGAATTTAAGAAGTATACCTGATGCTATAGCGATTCTGTATGAAAACACCGGTTTTTCCGTGTCTGGTAATTTACATAGCCGCTAATGAATCGAATGGTCCCATTTTCGAGGGAAACGCGTAAGAATTGAGCGTGCTACAGCGGATCTCGTGAAAACATTAAAATTTGATAAAAAATCAGCCGCCCCCTAAGTTCTGCAAATGGCTGTAATGCAGACTCACTATTAGTGCTTGTCTGCGGCGATGGTAGGACACTTTAAAGGTTAATCCCATGCAGTTAAATATGGGATCTGAATAGCTCTCAATGACCGGAATGATCACGGCTATCCATTGGTGGCGTGTGCGCCTCAGAAAATGGCTATGGGACTGTGCTGGAATTGAAAGTGTTCGAAAATGCAAAGTCGCACATTTCAAAATGTAAAGGAATGCAATAAGGCCACGCTTTTCAAAATGTAAAGCACTGATTGGCCACTGGAGAGGTCAATATTGCCTCCAAGCAGGATCTGAATGGCAAAGTCACGCATTTCAGCCTTGAGCAGGATCTGTATAGCCCACAATGACCGGAATGATCAAGGCTATCCATTGCTGCCGCGCATGCCTCAGAAAATGGCTCTGGGACTGCGCTGGAATTGACAGTGTTCGAAAATGCAAAGAATTGCGGTAGGGACATCACGCGTTTCAAAATATAAAGGAATGCAATAAGGTCACGCGTTTCAAAATGTAAAGCACCAGTGGCCGCTGGAGAGGCCAATATTACCTCCGAGCAGGATCTGAATATGTAGCTCAAAATGACCGGAATGATCAGGCTATAGTCTGGGACTGCGCTGCAATTGAAAGTGTTGGAAAGTGCAAAGAATTGTGGTGGGGACATCACACATTTCAAAATATAAAGGAATGCGATAGAGACACGTGTTTCAAAATGTAAAGGAATGCAATAAGATCACGCCTTTCAAAATGTAACGGAATGCAACAAGGCCACGCGTTTCAAAATGCAAAGCACTGAGTGGCTGCTGGAGGGCTCAATATTACCTCCGAGCAGGATCTGAATATGTAGCTCAATGACCGGAATGATCAGGCTATACTCTGGGACTGCGTTGCAATTGAAAGTGTTAGAAAATGCAAATATTTGCGGTGGGGACATCACGCATTTCAAAATGTAAAGGAAAGCAATAAGGTCATGCCTTTCAAAAGGTATGGGAATTGCACACAGGAGTGAAATTTCGAGAATTTTCCTGCCCACCACCGAATCGATGAACACTCTCAGTGTGCCGTTGGCAGAATCTATAGCCAGTAGATGGTCAGGCATTCGGCTTTCAATTGCCCTTGTTTGGAGAAGAATGAATTGATCCCAGAAGCATATGTATTGGGCCCGGCTCTCAGCTTGAATGTCGCGTTTTGCTTAAATTGGCCCAGGTGGGTTGTAACGATGAAGATGTTGTCCAACTTGAACCCCAACTTTGTCGTCAGGTCGGCTGATTCCAAGATCAGAATTCTGTATCGTAATGGTCCAACGGATGAACTTGGTACTCTCTGCACCTTATCTGAGACTATGACTTTATTATCTGAGTACTAGATTTATGATAAGTATGGTAGCAACTACAGACACCAGAGAACTTTAGGGAGCGATCATTATCATATCCCTAAAGATCCTTGGCGTTGCGTCAAGGACCGTAGAATTACAAGGTGAATAGCGGCCACGATTCAAAATTTTTGGTGTGCTTCATTGTTATATGTAGTCAATACCATAGTCCACAGATGATATGATGCAGATGAGCTGCAGATGAGCAGACGACCACGATTTCAATGTGTGGAACAAGATGATATTGTGGGTATGTACATGGCGTATATACCGAGTAAAAAGCTAAAATTTATTGATCTCGACTAAATCGTTTGCAAATCATCCACATGGACAGCACTTGATCAACTGCTTGAGATAAAAACAATGGCAGTTCGGCGGTCATTTGAAAAATGGACGTCGGAAATAATCGACCATGCTCCAGGCTAAGCCAAAGCCAGAACATCACTAGCCGCAATGGTGATAGAACTGACCCGCTACCTGGCAGCACATGCGTGAAAACACTGCTTTGGTTTCATAGATCTTTCACCGAGACCTGTATCTCTCTTGGTCGACTCCCTGTTGCAAGTAGTTTAAGAGCCAGTCAGGACCACTAATTGCAGACCATACCCTGTTCGCTTAGACCTTGCTGTTTCAATCGGTTTGGACGACTTGGGCGACTGTGGTTCTTCTGGATCTTCCGGAGGAGGTTCAGTCGAGCGTTTCGGAGACGGTGGAACAGGGGAGAGAGTCGGTGGAAGACGTGTAAGGATCGAAGAGATACAAAAACCCAAAATTTCGGACAACCCCTGGGCGGAGCCTTCCGGGCCTGCTATATTCTTTGACCGAAAAATGTTGAATGCTGTATGTACTTGGTTTTTCAAACATTTAGTATTGAATGCTGACGACGAGCCGTGTCGTGTCGTTGGTATTTAACTAATGAAATCTAACTCTTCAATTTAGGCATTGTGGGTCTGTGAATTTAAACATTGATCTCTGTTGGGTGTCTCATGCCGTAGAAATAGGTCAACCAACTCACCAAAGAGCACTACCACCATGTGATGTACCCAAAGTACCAGGCCCACTGTTTTCTCATCTTCGCTCACCCAAAATAAAATTTCGATGGATACCGAATACTTGTAGCTGAGACAGAGGCCGCCGCGGTCTGCAATGCGGTGGGCGGGAGTCTGTGGCAGGGCGGGGTTAATGTCCGAAGAGGGTGCCGATAATGGCTGCGTGCATACGGGACCCCGGTGTTGCCTGAAAGACTATCAAAAGTTGTTTAACGTCAAGAAGGCAAAAAAACAAAATGCTGTCTCTGGGATTGGTCGCAGATTCTGCGCAAGAAATAAAGGTTGCCCTATAAAGGATTCAGAGCAAAACAATTATTACGAATACAAACAAACCTCAAGGAGCTATGTGCGGTCCAGGTTGATTTTCTCAGACAAATGTTGAACCTTCATTCTCATTCCATGCTCGCGCCGCTCTACACTGAGACCGGAATTATGCCACTTCGTGTTCGTCGCTTCATGATCTTACTGGGTTATCTCAGGATACCCCAAAGGTCAGTCAATGTTTGTTGGTGTACATGGGAAACGGGTCTTCCAATGCTCGGAGACATCTGGAACAATCCACCGATGAGGCGCAGTACGGTCACCAGTATAAATCTGCCTCCCCTTCTCTCGAGCTGAAGGAGCTCCATTGCACCCTTCAAAGTAAGAAATGACTGCGGGAGCACAAGTGATCCCGTGGAGACCCACTGATTTATTTGCACTGGTACAGAAGAGAGGGCACGATGTCGAACAAGGTTTGAAGGACAGATTCCGGTATAATTTTCAACCGGGGGCGCGTGTGTTCGGTCTCCACGGCACATCCCATTCCGCGTGGGACAGGTTATATCTGCGCCAACTGCAATTGATTATGGGGATCGTGCAACTGAGGTTGATAGAAAGAAAATTGAACTTGAAGTTTGAACAGGTACATACTCTGAAGTGCCCCTGGGGGAGGGAAATAATACTAATCCCCTCCCAGAACCCCTATTTTAAACCGCATGACCCTATTAGCGACGTTCGGCGGGTCCTGTTCGCACCTTCCTAAATAGTGCTGGGTATTAAATGGGTGTGTAATTTACACCGCAATATTACATGTAAGTTACATGTAAAATACATTTTTTACACGAGACCTCCCATTCGGGATGTAATGATTGTAAAATTTATGAAGGCATTCCACAGCTTCCTGTGCATTCTCACAGCCTGTCGGTGCATTTTCGGTGCCAAATTAAGCTCTCTTCAACGCCTGGTGTCATTCTGCAAGTGTGAAACAATATTTGAGCGACAATCTGGCGGTGACTCGACTGGAATTTGAAATTCAAGTTGTGGAGGTCAGTCATGATAACAGTCTTACCGTGACTGTGAAACCCCCTCAGCCAATCTTTAGCCAATCTTTAGCTCGCAGTCCAGCCGCTGGCCAGAAGCCGAGTGGACTGCATTGGAGCACGGTGCAGCAAAGACGACTGTGGATGGTAAATTCTACACGTATTTTATAAATTTTACAAACTTCACAGCTATTTCTTACTGTAAAAAACGGTAATTTTTTGGCCCTGAGGCGCTGTAAATTACAGTAAATTACAGGTGTAATTTATGGGGCAGGACCTCGCCTATTAAATACTGTAAATTACACCCCGGAGTCTTAATATTACCCAGTCCCATTCCTAAATCTTTTGACAGGCATCGGGCCTCGTCGTCACGGAGATTAGGTCCCCTGTTTTCTAAGGCACGTGGGGAGTTAATCAATGAAGCGGAGAAACGCATCGGGGCATTGAATTGAATTGAATTGAATAGCACGGAATTCCGAACATCTCTGTGGTGTTGACATTAGGCTCGAATCCAGCAAGTCTATTGAAGCACCCCAGTCACCGCCAGTCACCGCTCCCTCTACTCCTTCGTTCCGCAGCTAGAAGTGCGTTTGTGAGACTGGAAAGTTCCTCTGGGCGGCTGATGGAACAATGGAAATTATGGAACGATCTAACCGACGCCGATGACACGGAACGTATAAAGCTGCATTCAAATGGCAGGCATTTTGACAAGCATGACCTGATGCAATAGAGATGCATTCAATTTCAAATGGCTGCCATTTTGAAAAGCATGATCTGACACAATAGAAGTGCATTCAAATGGCAGGCATTTTGAAAGCATGACCTGGCGCTAATGTTGCTGTGACTCCAAAGTCGAGTCATCTGGGAGTCGAGTCAATACAAGTTGCTCGACTCGACTCAACCTCCCGAGTCGAGTCGAACTGGATCGACTCAAGTCGACTTCAGGTCGACTTAGTCGGTGAAGTCGAGGGAGTTTTCTTCCTGATTGCCTCAGTAGGCTGTAGAATAATGTCAAGCTCTCAGGGAGGGTTGGGGTAGTCGGAAAAATTGTTGTTTGTCCCAGTACACATTCCCCACATCGCTGCATGCCGTACTCTTCCACCCCTGACATTGGTTGCCATCTCCGCCGTAAGAAGACCTAATTCAATTGGCCAGCCCCATAAACACCTACGACCCTTTCCCAGTTATACTGGCCTAATAATTCCGTTCTGCGATTTCAGTACCAGGCCGGCATCCTCACCGAGGTTTACAGTTCTTGCGTCCTCTCGGTGAGTAGCCTGGGACTTCATTGGAATTGAAATGGCTTGCCAGATGTGAAGGCACATGTCTCAAAATGTGGACCATTGAAAAGGCAATAGACTTACGTATATTCCCGAAAGCCGAAGCGGAGCGGGAATGACTGTCCGAAAACGTATATAAGGGCTCGGTTTTGCAGGACAATTCAGCATCTCGCGCTGCTTCATGGCTGTGCCATTCTGTGCAAGCACAGCATGTTCATTTGCACAGGGTGTACAACAGGTGGCTGTCAGGCCAACACCTCCCACTTTTCACCCAGCTCTCCACCCTCGTGGTCGAAAGCGGGAGTGTGGGTCGAAAGAGAGAGTAGGAAGCATGGCTCCAAACCGCACCACCATTCCGGATTTGTATGTCAACACCTCTTCGTGCAGTCAGTGCTAATGTCTCTTTAATTTCAGTGGACCCCACACGCACGTTATGCTGCTGAGGATTTAATTGATACTCAGGGAAAACCCCCCTCTCGATGGATCTCCTGGGTCAGCATTATGCTATGCACGCTGTCAAATTGGTTCAACCAGGTGCCTCTGAGAGATTATCGTATGTCTGACGTACGTGCCTTGCGCTGTGATACATTAGCGTTTGGCTTTCGGGTGTGCGAAATTTGGTACGTACAGCTTTATTCTCGTCGTTGCGACTATATCATGACGCTGCGTTCCCGTGCCCGAGGAGTCCCAGAGGAAGACGTGGTCCTCCATAGCAGGAAAGACAACTCCCCCGTCAAGTCTATTCCATCAGCGCTTTGACAGGAGGAGGAGGAGGAGGATGTATTACCGCGGTGGTCCCTATGGGGAACGTACGGGTACTGACTTCGTCAATGTAACTGCCTTCGTTCCCGAATTTTCCGTCCTCCAATATTGAATCTCTCTGCGCGCTGGTATAAATATGCTCCAATTGTCAAACCTAGACAGTCACAGACACCGTCAATACCCGTTGTCTGCGTTCAACTCCTTTGAGATATCATCTAATGCGAGCGGGACGTCGGGGTGATGAATTAACCGTTCGATCGGACCACCATTCTCGACTCCAACTGTGCTTGCAAGTCCCTGGGGTGTTACAGTCTAGGGAATTTTAAAGGGTAACAAGCGCTCGGGGGACCGCTCCGCGGTCCCCCTCTCCCTTTATTGATCGCAGAAATTCGTAAAAACCCTCTGTTTGCATAAGGAAAGAAATAATAAGATCAGTCTGATGAACGGAGAGACATAATTTGGTATGCAACGGAGATGTACAGTGGTATCGATGAGGTTTGAGCCACAATGTGCAGTGCAATGTTGTGTTTTGCAGATACGCCAACATGGTCGTAATGTAAATAGGTTTTAAATTTTGCTATATTGTGTGGTCGAGTCTTCAGAGAAACCTGTTTTTTCTTTTTCTTTTTTGCGAGGCAATGAGGCAAGTAAACCGGTCAAAATTATCGAAGAAATTCATGAAAACTTCATAGCAAAATTCTAATTGAAGTGATTTACTATAAAATTACGTCTGTTTGAAGCCTTTTGTTGGATATGATCTCGGACACTGCGTGAGTTATCACAAAACCACTGCCGGTGCATGTATTGTAATTTGTATTCTGCAGCTCTGAGTGCGGATTAAATTTGAGCAAGACAATAAGAATCTTCGTCTTTGTCAGATTGCAGTCAAGTTCAGAATTTTATCCCCAGCCCATCCTTCAAAGCAAGGGCGGAATTGATGAAGTTGCAGTAAATTCAAGCGCCTCGGAAACTTTAACGGTGAGTGAAAAGCGGAGTTTGGCATTGTGTACACTTTTATAGGTGCGCGCGCGCTTAAAGTTGATCATGGGGCCAAAATCCCCGAGGAAGCGCCATTTATTGAATGCTTCCAAAGGTCTGGACCTGGCGCTTTCAAAGCTTCGGGCCTGATCTTCCAAAAGCGGAGTTTAAAGGATTCGGACGGACACACGCAATTTTATAAAGAGAGAGATATTCCAGAGGGTTGGGCACAGATGGGCCAAAAGTGCAGTCTGAAAGCGTCTCTCTTATCACGGCAGAAAAATTACGGTATAAGCAGATTGGGAAAATACCTTGCCGCAGGTACTTCAAGGCACTGGGCTCGAGACTAATTGAAAGATTGCCGCATTGCTGAACAATGACGTGGGAAGTTAGGACGCCAAGAGACAGATTAGCGCCGATTGAGACCCCAAGCGCCGAGAAAAAAATTGGCGCTTAGCGCTTGTTGTGAGAGAATCCACAGAGTTGGGTCAGAAAGACCATATGTAGGGCGCTAAAGGCTTCAGACAGACACCCGTTATTTTATAAAGAGAGAGAAGATGCCAAATACGAGATCTCTCTCGTCAACATCGGGGTGATGAATTAACCGTTCGATCGGACCACCATTCTCGACTCCAACTGTACTCGCAAGTCCCTGGGGTGTTACAGTCTGGGGAATTTTGAAGGGTAGGGGTGCCAAATACGAGATCTCTCTCGTCAACATTGGGGTGATGAATTAACCGTTCGATCGGACCACAATTCTCGACTCCAACTGTACTCGCAAGTCCATGGGGTGTTACAGTCTGGGGAATTTTGAAGGGTGGGGGTGCCAAATACGAGATCTCTCTCGTCAACATCGAGTCTCGATGGATTCCTGCCAAAGGCGTCGGAAATACAGTTCGAGTCGGCGTCGGGGAATGAGGTAAACGATAAATCAACCAAAGATGAAAGGGAAATCGGAGAGGACCAATGGGCCAACTTGGATAATGAAAAATGTAAGCTACAACATTTCGGATTGAAACGACATGTTAACAACTGCGAAAAAATGTATGCTTAGCTTCAACTCGGTCGCAAACGTCCCGGTACCCTTGAATTGGACGTTTCCGATCACCAAGACTACAAGAGACTCGAGTCCAATCAGTGTTGTCATTGACCCGGTCAACCTTTGGTTGACCGAATTTCTTGACCTTTGACTTTCGGTTGATCAAACGGTCAATTTTTTGCCGTTTTTTCGGTTTGGCTGTAGACTCGTAACCAGGTCATGCTTTTCAAAGTGGTAGTCATTTGAATGCACCTCTATTGTGCCAGGTCACGCTTTTCAAAATACCAGCCATTCAAATGCACCTCTATTGCATCAGGTCATGCTTTTCAAAATGCCCGCCATTTGACAGCCCTTTGAATGCACCTCTATTGTGCCAGGTCACGCTTTTCAAAATGCCAGCCCTTTGAATGCACCTCTATTGCACCAGGTCACACTTTTCAAAATACCAGCCATTTGAATGCACCTCTATTGCATCAGGTCGTGCTTTTCAAAATGCCCACCATTTGAATGCACCTTCATTGTGCCAGGTCATGCTTTTCAAAATGGCAGCCATTTGAAATTGACTGCATCTCTATTGCGTCTGGCCATGCTTTTCAAAATGCCACCATTTGAACGCACCTCTATTGTGCCAGGTCATGCTTTTAAAATGCCAGCCCCCTTGAATGCACCTCTATTGCGCCAGGTCATGCTTTTCAAAATGGTCCAGGTCCTCCCGTCCCAAGATTGATGCAGTCCGACTCGGCTTCCTCAAACGAGAACCGTGAATGAAGCTTTTTCTGGACCTTTCCGGCCCTCAAATCCCTTGGCTCACACGGGTAGGTTCAAGACCCTTGGGCTCAGCACTTTTAGTGCTCGGATTTCCTGGACAATGTCTTCAGCGCTGGCCCTTGAACTCTCGTCTCTGCGAACATTGTACCGTGACATAATCTTTGATTCCTCACTTCGCCCTGGGCTTATCTCTTGTTCAAGTTGGATCCACCTCCCATGAACCAACACCATTTCCGATTTTGACATTCACTCGTCGTCTTCTGAGTGTCGTGTTGACCATTTTTTCTACCTCCACCGGGACTCCGAGGCCACTTTCTCGCCTTCAACGCGCTCGTCGGCTACACCCACGTGTCCAGGCTGGCAGGACCACAGTTGACGGATGTATGGTTTTCCCAGAATCCTCTACGATCTGATTAAGAACGAACGCACTCCTGGATTCCGATCCTCATTTTTTTCTAAACTGGACTGGGAGCCTTGTCCACGATCAAAATGACTCTGTCTGGCGTCTGGTTTCTCGATTATCCTGAGGTCCAAGGCTCAGGGATCAACCACTTGAGTCCTTGTTCCTGCTTGCGGATTCAAATCAAGTTCTCGTGAGGATAATCGAGAAGCGCATTCTTATCATCGGATATGACGAATACTGACATTGTGGGGCGGAGTCAGGAAACAGGGCTTTACACGTAGCGTGCTCCTTCAGCATGCAAACCCTTCAGTCAAAGGCAACCAACAGTGGCTCCGATTTGAACCATCGTCTAGGTCAGACCTCGATTTATCCCGTTCTAGCTGTATGGCATTCTCCACCAATGTCCTGGATCATCGACTTGCTAATTTCAGCATTTGATCGTTCAAAAAGTCGAAAAATCACAATTACAACCTTCACAACGGTGGGGTTTTGCTCGTCGATGCAGTCATAGAATTCGTGTAGGGTTTATTGGCGGTTAGGCGCTGGCGTGGCTATCTCGGGCTTATTTTCCATGGCCTTTTCGATACGGCCCCACATTGTTCGCTTAATTGCAGACGCCTCGTAAACCACTCATTTTCTGTATGGTGCGTCTGTATATTACGCATCGATGCTTCAAGTGTTGAAATTCTGCCTGATCCTTCTATTGAAGTGGTCCACCAAAACAGGCAAAGAATATGTCCACATGTGGTCCGTCCTACAACATAACGAGGTACAAGTTAAATTTGTTGTGTCTGTTTATAAGAGGCTAGGTCCGTCCGGTTTACCAATTGCATTCACTCGCTGAAAGATCAGAGAGACAAAGCCGGTCTCATGGAGAACCCAAACACCTAGCGACTCCTAGCGGAGAGCCCAAAGACTTTGTTCTGCCGCAGAATGAGCGTAACGCTTCCCCGCAGGTTGCACCTGGCCCGGCTCAAATATGCCAATCGTCAAAAGTGGGGATTGGTCAGCTTCGCCAAACACTTGATCAAGAGGTGGGGGTCCGGAAGGGATCGACTACTGTACCAATCTGTATGACGGAAACGCAACCACGAAGGACGTCCGGTCTCGTTTCAGTTTTCTCCCTAGGTTTGATCCTATAATGTTCTCTACGATGCACACGATTTAATCCAAATTTAAACGGCATTCATATCCGAACCACCCAAATTGACACGGAAATTGACCTCATGTTTGAGTGCCCGGGAGTGCCCTTATGGCAAGGCTCCCCGAGACATTTCAACAAGGTTATATTGAAACTACGACCAAGAACTCATAGAAAATATACATTTACGAATCTAGATCGCATCCGATGCTCAGTGGAAGAAGTTTCTGATTACACGCGGTCCGACGAAATGATCTGGAAGTAAATCCGCTCAGTAACACTACAACGTTTATCACGAGAATTCTTCTGGAAATGTATACACAACATATTCAGGGAATTCTGGTCTCACATTGACACTCTGGAAATAAGAGGCAGATGTCATGTCTGTGATATTCCTGAAACACTTGAACATATCGCTTTGGAGTGTGATGCACCAGGGCAAAAATTAATATGGAACCTAACACAAAAACTTTGGTCAATGAAGTATACTGGCTGGCCAACACTGAATTAGGGCCTCATTTTAGGATGCAATCTTGTGAGATTCAAATCAGCAAAAGGTGTGATTCAGCAGGCACCTACCATCACCCGCTGGACAGAGGCAGAAAAGGCCGAATACTCAGATAGGACCCCATTTTTGAAAGCTTGCGTATGATCATGGGTGATGCGCAAGAAGGTCATTCTCCTTCACGCCCAGTTGAAAGTTCAACACCTCCAGGAACTCTCGTTCTATCAAGCTGATGTCTAGCTTGCCAAATATGCCCGTGTACAATGCCCAGTGCACATTCTTCAGCGTCGAATTGTTGACATACTTGGAAGCGACTATGCGCGCTCCAGGAAGACTCGCTCCAAAGCCCACCGCTCAAATGCAATATGTAGATGGGCCTTTGCTCTACCCACGTACACAATCGCCACCAAAAGGGTTCCTATTCCCACTTCCGCCCGTGCCAGTAGTGCTGCCGGGAGCTGAGCTGAGCTGAGCTCAGCTCGAGGTAGCTCGATCGAAAAGGAAACCGTTTTGATGGAATCAATTGGGCACTTTGGCTGGGTAAAAACCCAAGCACATCATTTTAGAGCAGCCAAAGTTTATGGATGTACTTCCAGTCCCAGACACATGCGAACTGTGCAGAAACATTCAGGATTTCTGGGCATTTATGTTTAGGAAGACCGAAAGGTAAATTGATTCCATCAAAACAATTTCCTTTTTCGATCGAGCTACCTCGAGCTGAGCTCTCCCGGCAGCACTACGTGCCAGTATCTTGGACACCAGGTCCGTAAAATTGGCTGCGGGGTTGTTATTCAGAGGGAGTGACTGCTGCATCTGAAACTGAAACTGAAGTTCTATTTACGCCGTACCTGGCCATGATGGCTACACGGCGGTACCACTAATCTAGCTAGCACGAGGTATGTAAATGCTAATCTACGGGTGTGGTGGAGAGCTTTTATATGTAAGAGAGATAAGGGAAAAGTCGAGAGTGAGAGGGGAAACTTTTGGTAAATGGTATGACAGACGGGGTGGGAGGTGTGTCAAGGTGGGGTTGAGATGCTATACATATCATGGATGAGGGGAAGAGAGGAATATCTATGGAATATCTAATGTAAGCTACGAGACTACATAGGAAAGAGGAGAAAAGAAGGGGAACGAATACGGATAACTCAGCTAAAGCGTTTCGTTTGGTTGATGAAGTTCGCGAGGGGTTTGAGCAACTTGGGGTGGTTGAGCAGTGTGCGCACGTCGACGGCTCCCAGGATCCCGGCGGCATACGATGCTAGCTGGAGCGGAGGGCGCAAGTGCTCCCACGCCGGGCAGTGGAGGAGGAAGTGTGCCCGAGTTTCCTTGGGGGCACCACAAGCGTCGCACGCGGGTGAGGGAGTGAGGCAGCAGCGGAAACGATGGGCATTGAGCGGAGAAAAATCAGTGCGAAGCTGTGATAGGGTTGAAATCTCGGCACGGGTTGCGCAGGAAATGTATGGAGAGCGGAGGATTAAGAATGGGGGCGAGTCATCGATATCTCGGAGACCGCGGCCTGTAGTCGCCACTTTCCAGGCAGCAGCCCACCGTTCGAGCATCATGATATTGATCCTACGCCTGCACGTTGTGAGCGAGATGGGGTCGAGGGGGACGGAGATAGTCGGGTAGCGGCCTTGGCGGCATCGTCAGCAAGTTCATTGCCGCTGGTACCGATATGCGCCGGGGTCCAAAGGTTGACGATGTGAAGCCCCGGAAGCGTCTCCATGGCGGTGCGGATTAGACGATCATACTGAATGGCGTGGAACTGCCCAGTACGCGGAGACGTCGACAGAACTGCCTTCAGGCCCGCCTGGGAATCCGGGACGACAAGGACGTGATCCGTGCCTCCGAGGAGCGCCCGTTCCGTTGCTCGTAACAGACCTTCGATGCGTGTTCCACAGTTGCTTCAACGCATTCAACCGCATATTCTAGGTGACATTCTCAGAAATCGATCACATCTAACGAGCTTGAAAATAAAATACCAATCAGGGGTCTAGAGCTTCAGCCCAATAAGCTGAATGAGGTCCCGCGAGTGGTTCTTTGATTCTACCGGACTGGCTGCATGCAACACGGTACTAACAAGTGAGGTCATCCTGATCTATCTTAGTAGTCTTTTCTTCATAGGATATCGGTCCATTCAACTACAGTCCAAGGACTCGGCCATATCGCCCGATGCAGCCGTACGTTCATGGCTTTATGTCACATCAGCACGTCCATGTGAGACAAGAAGCCGGTGGTATAGGACAGTTGGCGGACTTGCGGAATTGATGGCAGATTGATGGCAGATTCCCTTGTAGTGGTTTCCCTCCAGTGAAAAAGCCTACCTATTTCCTTGCAGTGAAATCTCTATTTTTCCCTCCAACTCTTTTCCTTCACGGAAATTCCTTCCAGTGAAATCGATGCATTGATTTCGCTCCAGCGGATCTCTGCTCGCCCTCCAAACAATTCTTTTCAATATGCCATGGATATCCTTCCACGGGTTTTCATTCACGTATTTCCCTCCAGTAATCTCCGTTGAGCGAAATCCCTCCAGGACATTTCGACATTCTTCTGCATGGATTTCACTCCACGCCCTTTCTAAAGAATTCTTCCAGTGATTTCCTTCCACTGCTTTCCCAAACAGCTCTTCAGACCAGGAGGGAGGGAGCAACTTTGTGTTGTATATTTTGCAAATTCTGCAAACATTACATTTGTACTTGAGTATAATATTGGCCGGACTAGGCAGTTGGCCACTTGAGCAATATAAGACCCCAGATGAGAAAATAACACAAGTTGTGTGTTGGAGGAAGGAATGGGACCTCTGACGATGGTCCATGTCAAAATTCGAGACAAAGTGATGGCCTGATCGAAAGTTTACGAGTACTTATGTAATCGTACTTTTAATCTGCAAGATGCAGTTTTCGAGAGCTCGATTTTTACTTGTCGCCACTTTCCTGAAACAGGAAATAGTGGCCGGTTGAAGGCTTTCTTGCTTGTTCATTAGATTCAAAACATTTCTGACGCTCAGCCATCAGCCATCAACCGTTGCCTTGGTGCGGATCACCCGCGGCACAGCTTTTGTGGCGATGCACAGATCATATGCATTGCTTATCATATGGCCCTCCGGACACCCCTGGTACTGCTGACCCATGCCTATATGTCACCTATAAACAAGACGATGAGTGCCGGGAGTCCAGCAGCAGGCGCCTTGGCAGGCGCAGCATCATGGCGCACCGAAGGAGCCGGATCCGATCTTTTTCTTGAGTCGGTATTTACGGCCAACTCGAAGGTCTAGTCTATGAGAAGAGATGTCCGCCATTTGTGTGCTAGTCTTACGCTTAGAGGAGCGAGTGATAGGGGAGACCGTTCTTTGACCATGTTTGGCAGTCGCACATGTGGCTTAGTCATGTGGGGTCTGGTAAAAATGACGCGGGGCGGCGCGGACCGGCGCGGACTGAAGCGGCGGTGACGCGGCAACTGGTGCGCAGTCTCTAGCTACTCAGAAACCCGTACCAGTGTTTAATTGTGACAATAGGAACATTCTACAGCTTGAATACATGAAGTTAGTCAAAAATTCCTCCCAAAATATCATCTCCGTGGCCCGAGCCTGATCTAGACAACGACACATAACGATGAATCAGGGAGTATCGGCCTAACATCTGCTTTCAAAATTAGCCAGTCGAATCATTATAAATGACTTCGGGCTCCCTCTCTGGAAATAAATAGACTCGAACCAGTTAACGGCGCGAGTTCCCAAAGACAGTCGTTTGGTCATGCGCCGGAGGGACTGGTGCTTAATCGTTGTCGGCTCAAGGAGAACGGAGATTGCCGAGCTGAATTTCGTGACTTAGCCAAAATTTCGATAACTTTTTGGAGAAGTATTTTGTATTGAAAATCTTAGGAGACAGTTTTGTAGCCACGAGGATTCTAAGAATCTTTATGTTTTCGTATTTTTAATACACGGCGTGCTACCTGCACTATGGCGAAATTATTGTTCGCCTTTTTGGGCCCCATCAAAACTGCTAGGGCACATGATTCTGGTGCTCATTGCGGCCCGACTTCGCGCTCACAAAACTCTTTCATTGTGACGTCCACAAGCAACTTTAAAAAAATCTAAGGACATAGAGAATCTTAGAATTTTGTGCCCTGCAGCTCCAAGAGGCGGACCAGTTTTGCTGTCCACTGTCTAGAGTGGTGAGTATTAATTTCGAGCCGACAAAAACGTAAACACCTTGAGGAAGGTCCGCCTCGGCCATGCCAAATTCGTACGCGAAGAACTCGGGTCGGGTGCTTTCGCCGGTACACCCCAAGATACCGCGAGACTACATGACACCGACTTGCAGCGCTTTTGACACACTGCTAAGAAGTTGATTTCAGCAGAGCTGAAGTGTTACCCTAAACTGTAAGTATTAGCAACTGGAATGTCTACCGCAGCTGACCTTGGATAACTGATAATACCACACACCGTGACCTGCTCCATACCAGTTTCGGTGTTTGAATTTCAAGAGAACAGCGTCAATTGATATGCAATGAAACCCATATCCAAATTTGTCGTACAGCATCTTTCCGAAGCAGCCATTTAGAGTATTTTCCCAGTAGTATTTTTTTTGAACAGATTTCAGGTCCTTTTTAGTGAATTCAAAGAGATCAAGGACTTATATGACGCAAGGGAACCAAGGAGTGGCATGGAAATTGAGAGATTCTGCACAGTGTGTTTGCACTAACCATCCATAACCTCAACAATCGGTTTAATGTCAAAATTCAGGGTCCCTGAATCAAATTGGTGTTGTTTGTTTGCTTCTTCTGGCCATGCCTTTTCAAAGCTCATACCGGAAGCCACTACAACCTGCGCATATTTTTTTGCATCCCAAGAAGTGGCTGTGCAATTAACGTTCAGGTTAATGAACGGCGTCGAGAGACAAAGAAGGATTTCAACCTGAAAGCTTATCAGACAGAGATTTATGAATTGAATACACATTCTGGCTGACTATGGGAGTTCCAACGGTCATATTGGTGCTGATTGGCTAACGCGGCGCTGCCATGCACTTCGCCGCGTCGCGCCGCGCTGCCCTGAAAGCTTAAGTTTCCAAACAAAAAGTATGGTAGAGCAATTAACGAACTCATGCCTTCTGCCTGACCATGTTGCGGCGCTTTAAACTGCTGAGGAATGCACCAGAAGCGCATATTTTTTTTTGCATCCCAAGGAGTGGCTGTGCAAGTAACGTTCAGGTTAATGAACGGCGTCGAGATGAAGAAGGATTTCACCCTGAAAGCCTATCAGACAGGGATTTATGAATTAATACACATTCTGGCTGATTATGGGAGTTCCAACGGTCATATTGGTGCTGATTGGCGGCCCTGCCATGCACTTCGCCGCGTCGCGCCGCGCTGCCCTGAAAGCTTAATTTTTCAAACAAAAAGTATGGTAGAGCAATTAACAAACTCATGCCTTCTGCCTGACCATGTTGCGGCGCTTTAAAATGCTGAGGAATGCACCAGAAAACGGTTTGCTGCGATTGCGGCTGCTGCATTTCACACCTAACCGCGCCGCACCGATCTTCTTTTATCTGTGTTATTTTCTATCCAACTCCAGTTCCTGAATGGTTGGGGATATCATGGGACCCTCCATATCAATTGAGGGTTGCTGTTTCTGACAAGAACAGTGTTAGGTCAGTGAAGGCCATCTCACTGATGTTGCAGTTTGCGGCACGGCCTGCACTGCTGTATGTGCATTTTTCACAACATTTCTACTGAGTTCCCGTCCGTATTTACCAAGGAAGATAGCCCCTGCTGAGTTTGTCCTGGGTGTTGGAGCCGTGGAGAGGCGTTGTAGTGGCCTGACACATTCAACTGTTGTGATGGTGTCAAAATGGCCCTTTCTTGAACTGACGAAACCCGTGCAGTGGAGTCAATGAACAACAGTTGTCAGGAAGGAGACGTTAGGCTAAATAAAGAGTGAATGGGATGTTCAGTTGATTCTGTGAAGGTCGGGTTGGCGCCGCTGTGGTGCCGCGTCGAGGATCGTGACCGCCGCGTCATGTTGAAGACACGCCGCGTCACATTTTGGACACGCCGCGTCCTTGGCTTGCGACCGCCGCATACCGCCGCGTGACGCGGCAGTGTCGCCGCGTCAATCAGGGGTGACGCGGCGAAGTCACCATGTACTTCGCCGCGCCGCGTCCAAGTTTAATTCATGGCGTCAAATGAGGATGTATACTGAGTCCCTCAGGGCCGTTCCTTGGCCGTCCAACACTAGTACATGGTGAGTACATCCTCTGTTTATGCAGAGTTGCTACAGCCTCCAGAAAGCCTGATCGGCGCTTGCCAATTTTGGATCGCCGCGTCAACCGCCGCGTCCCCGCCGCGCCAACCTGACGCGGCGGACTATTTTTGCCCCCTTCGACTGTTTGATTCTTCGCCATGCCTGGGACATATTGTATCGTCTCGCTTTTTTCAACCCAGCACTATCGAATTGCGTTGGGAAAACTGCACAACGCTCGAAGGCTTGTTCCTGTACCTGGAGGAGTGTATTGTGATATTGCGACGAACAGTCAATATCATTCATTTCAAGGCGACAATTGAGGAAGGCGAGGGCACATCGGGGCTAGTGCCCACTCTGATGCACTTAGAATCCTTGGTCCTGCTTTCAGGGGAGACAGGGCCAAACGATTCACAAATGCTCCTTCTCGATGCTTTAACACTTCCCGCGCTTCGAGTTCTGCGCGTTTCAGAGCCCTATTTTACGCCCAACCCAGTTATGAGTATCAGCAACCTAATCTCCAGATCGTGCTGCCACATCCGCCAGCTTCACGTCGCGGAATCACTATACAGTTCATGGTGGTATTCGGTTGCCTGAGGCTGTATCGCCTTCAATCCGAAGGAATGGAGTCGTTGGGGCAGGTGGGAAAAGTAATGAGGGGCATGTAATACTAAGGATTCAAGTCTGCTCAGTTCCTTCGAATATCGTAGCGGTCTGTGGCATCCCAAGACCAAGTATGATCTATATGCAGTCGCGGACAAGCAAACACGACGAGTCGTTTTCTGGCCGAAATGCTGAATCTGGGCTATGAAATATCCCAGATGGCCACCCCTCAGCTGGGGACTCATCTTGGGTTGTAATCAAACACTCAAATGGCAAAATTATACCTGAGATGGGAAGATTATTTGCGATTCTGGTAATTTAGGGCCCATTAATTATGTCTGTGGAGGGTCCGGCGTAATCAAAGTTTTCAAGCTGCGAAAAAAGAGAGAAAAGAGAGAGCACTAACCATTTGAGAATACTTTTCGTACCAAAGGTGGAGAGAGGGAAGAGGTTTCCGGATGTCGGGACCGTGACGCTGAACGGATCGGCAGCGGCCCGGGAAACATGGGTGCGCGTCGCGGCGGTAGTCAAACAAACGGCGGACACCCGACCACCCGTCGCTGGAGCCAGAGGTGACCGCGACGACTTGGAAGGAGTAGCGGGCGAAGCTGAACGAGCTAGCCTAGATAGAGCATATAAAATGATTGAGACATACATTTAGTGACGGCATTAGGGCCAGTTACTGGTGTTGTGGTTATAAAAGGAAAGAGGGAAAGGGAGAAGCAGAAGAGAGAAAGAGACATTCCAGCACGCTCCCTCATTTTCAGGCTGAGATCAAGACACACGTAAATCCACCATTTTTTTCCGGCCTGCGTCGCGGGTTTTGGCGGCTTTACCGCGGACATGTCACGAAAATCGTGGGGAATTGCCGTCTTTGGAATATCTGGACCGGGTACTTGTGTTTTGCCGCCGCCGGTCTGACTTTGTTTGGTCTGGGAACTATATGCGGAAGTCTGGAGGATCAAGAAAGATTTGCCAAATGATTAGAAATTAGTGATACAGCTGATGTAACACCAGACTCCGACATAAGCCAAAAATGGCTTGCAGTGAGGATAATGGAATAATCAATCAATCAATCAATCAGTGCAAGATTGTCAAATTTCATTTTATTTGTGAGGATAGTGTAGGGTCCTCATGTTTCGGGAGTGTGGAACTCGCAAACGAGGTTACAGAACGTTGCCTCGTATCCTGTGCACACTGTATTTGCATCCGTATTTATTCTTTATACACTTGATTTCACCAGTCTCGCTCTTGCGACGCCGTCAAAGTTACTTAAATCAAATCCTGCGCTAACATCCAAAAGTTATAATATTACTGGTCGTCCGAGTCATATTCTTTGTCAAGTAGAGACTGAATAAAAGAGGTAAACCCCGTCACGTCCTCGGGTACCAAGTCCTCTCAGCCATCTCCGACTTCAAGTGCCCGATCTCCTCTTCTCTCGATGTCCCTGCTGTAAAATTGAGTCCGCGGCCTTTCTTGATAGAAAATTTCAGCATTTGGAGCGCCTCAATCAGATCAGGCGCTGTACGATTGGGCCTGACGGTGTCGGTCTCGGCACTGGAGAAGACACGCTCGCATGGGACGGCAGACCCTTGAATGGGCAAAACGTCGAAGGATGCATCGCATAAAAGCGCGACGACACCGCATTGACCTTGTCGACCCGTCAGAAACGGGGACGGGTCGAAGCCATAGGGAGATATGCACGTTATTATTACCGTTAATCCTGACCTGGCTGGAATGGCGACTGAGGCCATGTGGATCATGGTCCCCGCAACTTTTGCTGTCGTTCATGGCAAGACAAACGAGTGGAAGCTGCTCATTTGGCTACATGGCCTCGAGAAGCGTGGGTTTAATTCTGTGACATATGCATCGGATTCTGACCACCCCGCTGTATCTCAGGATTTGTTATTGGTCGCGTTTGGAGCAACAGGACTACCCGTGAAGCATTTTCACGTGTCTGGAGCGGTGTATTCGATGCCATTCGCGCAATCACAGGGGTTAGTTGAACTTCCAAGTCTTTTCGAAAAATTCGCCACTTCTTGGGGCCATTGGTGATTCTGAGGGTGCTCAGGGGCAAGCATTGGCCGATTTCATTATCCTCCGTGGCCTCAACACGTCAACAGTCAATGGTGTTCCTACCAACGACGTCAACAGTGTCTTGAATTTTATTTGGAAAACCTGTCTGGTGCACTTCAAACGGTCGGTATGCGCACAATTCTCTTTGACTTATCTCACGCTAATTAACAGTGGGGTTTATGCCTTGGAGATATATGTCGAAGATGTCGTCTTTCAAATTCTCCTCGGATTTCCTTACTTGGAGACAGCAGCCGAAATCGAACAGTTTAAAACATTTTGCGCAAATTCAACAAATCCAAAAGTAAAAGGTGAGTTGGGATTGTGACGGCTATTGGTATCTGCTGATACTTTGTAGCATGGTGGGCTCATAAAATCAGTTATCCCTGGCTTCTCCCTTCACTGAACCGATCCTTGACTGGAATGCCCAACCGCCATTGGGACCTCACTCCTGGGGACACTAACCCCATGGAAGGCAGTCATGCTCAGGATAACCAGGTCAGCGGTACAAACCGCAGCATACTTGGGCCGATTTTATTGTGAGTGGGTTTGGAATTTTCCAAAAATCAGTAACAACCTTGCATCCAGAGCTCGTCAATATGATCAAAATAAGGCGCGAGTTCTCAAAATTTCAATTGAGTCCGGTGTGCTTGAGAATGGGAATAATTCCCTTCAGGCCCGATTTGCTGCTTCTGCCCGACGTCATGCACGCGCGAGGGTTAAACAAGCGGAGAGTGTCGAATTAGACGGCGGGAAACAACTCAAGGCCAAGCTCAAAGCAGCAACACAACGCGAAAAGGCCCAGGAGCTCGAAATCCAACAGTTGCGCTCGCGAATTAATGCACTTGCCTCCAGATCTGCTGTTCAGTCTCAACCACAACTTGAAGCTTCGAGTCGCCGCTGCATGAGTACTCACCTGTTTGTTTGACCACCCGAGATTTGACTCAACTTTTTTACAGCGCCACCCACCCCATCGTACATAGATGTCGATGATTTTGAACCCGAATCCTCGTTGTTGACTACCAGACCACCCAAGCTCCCTGCCCTCAATTTATTTCCAGGCCTACCACCGATGGATAAATTTGACGAACCAAGGTCTGATTTTGACTATCAAATGGCACTCCAGTCGGATATAATGGACAATGCCTTTCACCGCATTGCTCTTGATTTCGACCCTGAGGATCGGCCACTTTATGCTGTCAATGGCGATGATGAGATTCTTGCCTCCGATCCTTATCCCTCTTAGATACTCAATGCGTCCAATCCTTATATTCCATTAGTATACACTTTTATTACACCCCTTAGTTAGGTAAACAACTCCGATGCTTCAAAATATACACCCTTACAGCTAATTGCGGTACATAAGGCGCGGGCTGTTTTTTTTTTTTTTGGTCGGTTTTGACTAGAACAGTCGCCCCGAGCTCATTTCTGATCAGATTACCTCGGGAGTAGGCGCGTTGGACTCGCGCTGAAAATCCGCAGGGGATGGAGTACCGGCTTTTTTGATGTATTTACATAATGAGATTACTTCAAAAAATTTATGGTTTTCATTAGAACAGCTGTAGCACACTGAATACTGGGCCGATTAACCTAGTTCTTGGATATGTTATGCATCCAGGCTACCGCTAGGGGACTGCAAGGCCCACAGACAGAGGTCGGACCAAATCCACATAGTTAGCTCTACTTATGACAGTACACAAATATTATCCACGATAAAGTGTGTGTCAAATGAGGATAAGTGGGAGCATTGCCCAGAGAAATGTGCCATCCCCTGGCGGTAGCTCTGATACACAGCATATCCAAGAACTAGGTTAATCGGCCCAGTATTCAGTGTGCTACAGCTGTTCTAGTGGAAACCATAAATTTTTTGAAATAATCTCATTATGTAAATACATCAGAAAAGCCGGTACTGCATCCCCTGCGGATTTTCAGCGCGATTCCAGCGCGCCTACTCCCGAGGTAATCTGATCAGAAATGAAGTCGGGGCGACTGTTCTAGTCAAAACCGACCAAAAAAAAAAAAACGGCCCGCGCCTTATGTACCGCAATTAGCTGTAATGTCTTAGTGTTCAAATTACCGTTTAGTGACTGTCTCCGGCTACCATAAAAGTCATGGTTGATTTCTGACACTAGATCCGAGTCGGTCATTGGGCAATGAATATCGTCTGATTCTCAGAAGAGTTCGGGACCGAGGCGACAGGTGATTAACCAAATTATATGTATCTGCGTGGCTTTGAACCGAAGGGTTCTTTGCATGTTCAGACTTGGACAGGAATGAGTGTTCACTCTAACAACACTTCCTAATAGCTATACGGTCTGTAACAAAAATTGAACTGCCCACGCTCAGGTCCCGTCCGACAACAAGTGACCAAATCAAGGTCGGCGACCCCACAGCTGCCACCAGCGGCCAGAAGCTCTCAGTAATTGCGAGAGGGTTCCTTCCACATCTCATTACACTCCTTACTAATTTTTCTCTGTCAGCACTTGCCAGAATTCCAATGTCATATCAATATCCGACCACATAAAGTCGGTAACCCCGTGGCAGCCACCACTGATCAGAACCTCACGGTACTCACTGAGAATGTTCATTAAATAGCCTCAATGCGTTTATAATGGTCCTATGCTGTATTGAAACATTTTCTCAGCCCACACTCAATTCGCAACGACAGGGCATCCGTGGTCACGGGTAAGCATCGCCACTGATTGCTCCCTTGCTGCCGGCCTGCCGCCTTCGTCGGCCATCATTCCATCGTTTTCGTTTCTGATTTGAAAGATACACGCCTCATCACTTCGTGTGACGAGCATAGCGTGATCTGCGGCCTGATGGGTCCTGATTTCATTTTCGATTCTCGTTAATACCGCGCCACGAACGCAGCGGGCCGTGCGAGTTGTTGGGAGTCCCTTGCACTCTGACCAACAAGGATTCAATCGGCCGAAACCTGGTAGTACAATATACCCGATTTCGAGGCCAGTATATACGAGGAACGGAGAGTGTGTCTAGATCTACTATACTGCCAGAAGTGCGTATTCCTGCGCTGCACGGAGACATCTTTCGCGTTATTTACTTGAGTCAAAGAAATAGCGAAGCTGTTGGAACACCGAGAATGCGAAATTGGTTCTACCGGCAGGACTCGCTTGGATCGCAATAAAAAAACGCCCAAAGAAATCTTGGCCTGGAAAAATGAAGGCTAGCCCTCAAACATTGTGAGAGAAATGGGGAAATGGGAGAAAAGCCAAATAAGTACAAACATTGACTGACCTCTCTGTCTTTTTATTTTTCTTCATGCAGAAGTGGAATGAGGACGTATTTTAGGCTGGAATCATGTTCCACTAGACGAAGTAAGTACGTTCCTACGGGAGACCCTCAGGCTTTCCAATTGATCTACTCACTAAAAATTTCCTCAGAATTTTCCTTATTTTACCTGGCGGCATATCTCGATTTCTGGTCCACTCCGTAGCGTAGCAGGGGTCAGTGCTAGTTCCTGAGAAATCAAGAAGTCTCTCAGTGACACGGCTCAAGAAGGGACTCTCCTAACGTCACAAGGGACCTTCTCTGGTATAAGTACCAGTTGTGCTTTTAACCTCCTTTAATTTGCCATTCAAATAAAATTACGGACTCTGTGGGCTGTCCTCAGTATAGTCAACTGTCACGTTTCCGTTGAATCGCCGGATTATTTTGTATTTAATGCTCCGAGTACAAATTGATCCCAGCCGCCGCTCTAGTTTCAAGCCAGCGGGATCGATGCGACGCGGAAATGAAAGCACTCGCTTATCCGACTACATCTTCTGCCAACTTGCAGAAAATTTAACCAATCAGGCGCCAGGACGAACAGGCTTTGAGTGACACGGAACTCGGTTGAAACGCCGCCCACGCTATCCCAACTCTAGGACAAATTCCACAATTCCTTTTAGGTTCTGGGATCCAGAGTGGGCATCCAATACGTTCTCTCCCCAGATGATTCTTATATCTTCGCCAGATCGATGCGGCTCCTTTGTCTTGAGATGGAACGTTTTCAATACGCTTATGGCTGGCTACCGCAGTGGGCCAAGACTTTTGCGTATCTCATAGGCAAAGCCCAGTTGATTAGTCCGGAAAATTGCGAATCAAATACTTGTATCAAGATGCCGTGCACTGCTCCGAGCATTGCAACCGGTTTCTCGGGCCGACGGGGAACGCCTTGATAGTCGTATTGCATCCAAGATACACGAGCAAACCAGCATGCCTTACGTCCTGAATTCGCTTATCGTCACAGTGGACCATGGCTTTGGTGTCTTCTCGATATCGCGAATTAATGCTGGAATTGTCGCTGATGGTCTACCTGAACCATCAGGTAACGGCTTACCGCAGCCTCGCGAGAATCAATCTCCAACAACTACAAAGTCCCACACACAGACATGTTTACTATGTTTAATATGATACCTATCTACGTCCATAAGACTTAGGATGAAAGCATCCTCGATAGACCTAAGTGAAAAGAATCTAAACTAGCTCGTTACGAACGCATTAAAAACCTCGGAAAGAAAACCCAGTGGAATAAAGAATCCTCGAGGAAAAGCGGTCCGCACGGCGACAAATGAGAGCATTATATATAAAAGGAAGGGTAACATAGAAAGAAAGAGGAAGGAAAAGGTTATACTTTCACAAGGTTGGGATCACCGAGATAGCTGTTGCGGCGAGCAGCCATCTCCCTCTGGAAGTAACCGACGCACGGTGAAAATACCAGACTGCTGGATAGTCGCTCATCAAATCCTCGGAGAGACAAAGCTGAGTCAACAGGCTCCGCATGTTGAAGAACAAAGGATTCATCTTGCTTCGCGATATGGGAAGTGACTGAAACCGGACAGATCGCATTCCGGACACGGATCCCCCATCACCGGACCATATGTCGGAAAAACCAAAATGAACAGCCTTAAAAGAGTCTTATAACCACCTGATAATGTGATTATAAGGCCTTATAAGGCCTTATAAGAGACTCTTTCCTTATAAGTTGATTATAAAGCCCTGATAATGCGATTATAAGAGACTCTTATGTTATAAGGTTGTTGCGAGGTCTGATAAGGTAAAATGGTTTTTTCCGACATTTACGATCGACGCTGGAGCATACCACAACAGTCGAACTGACGGCGTGTAGACATCTATAACTCCAGGATGAATATCGATTGCAATCTATGTGCTATAGACGAAGGGACGCAAAAAGGGACACAAAAAGGGCGCAAAAAGGGAAGAAAAAGGGAGCCGCAAACCAAGGTGTTCACAGTGCTTTTTTTTCGGCCCCTTTTTTTGCTTCCTTTTTTCTGGTTTTCATCCCGTTTTGCACATATAGTGCCTCTCACTTAGTCACCGCTACATTTGTACAGCGGCCAAATTGGCCAAAATTGATCCATTTTGGACAAAACAGTGAGGGCATAATGATGCATTTGGCGCACGCAGCGCGCCGAAAAACGGTGAATTAGACCCCTCTGGTCTATTTCTGGGCCTTCCTGGAGGCATTAGGCAGGGAGTGGCCAATTTAGTCAGCCAAAAATTATTTATCTCACTCAGTTTTTATTTCAGGCCGAATCCCTCTTGCCAAAATGTAGCCTGTATGAAAAGGAGCATTTCTACAAGAGGGATTAAAAATCCGATTATTTCTGGGTGAGAACAATCCCTTGTACAAAAGTAGCGGTGACTAAGTGAGAGGCACCATAGGAAGTTGGTTTCTTCCCTTTTAGACCCTTTTTACATGTCTGAATTGAAAAGGGAAAAAAGACCTGGGGGAAACCATGTGGAACACAAAAAGGGAGAAAAAAAGGAGCAAATAAGGGAGCAAATAAGGGAACTGTGAATGACCCCATTTTCAAACATTTTCAATTCCAGCGCCATCCTGCAGTCAATCTGTGCTTTACATTTTGAAACGCGTCACCTTCTTGCCCTCGCCACAATCCTTTACATTTTCAAACACTTTCAGAAGCATTATTGCCCTCCCCAGCTGCCAATCAAGGCTTTACATTGTCAAACGCGTGACCCTATCATAATATTGACACAATCCTTTACATTTCAAACGCGTGACCCTATTGTAATATCGACACAATCCTTTACATTTTCAAACGGGTGCAGTTGAAAGGCATGCCCCGTACCGTTGGGTTGATATCAGCTCTGACTCGGTGGGTTGTTTGCGGGCTTCAAGGTTAACCGAAATATCTAGGTTTAACTCCCTCGCGGGCTTGAGACTGGAACCATGCGGCAGTCAGGAGTGGAGAAATTCGTTCATACTTCCAGCTGCATGGGTCAATTTTATTTGGCATTTATGAGTTCAGAACATAACGCAAAATTGACGCATAATTGACGAGTGCGATCGAAGTCGACTCAATAACCACTACTCAGTTGACATGCCATAGAGCTTGGGCCTCATTGAAATGAATGGGCTGAATAAAAACAGGGAGCCTACAACCAACTGAATGTAGACCTTGTACAAGGACTCGAATGACCAATCCATCAAATTTCGAGTTGAAATCCACCTAAACAACATTTGGAGTCGACAGATTGGCTTGGTATGACGCGGACCGCCGCGGTATTGCCGCGCTCTGGCGCCTACAGTCACTACATTCAGGGGATTGTGAGTATTTACTCTAGCTCTGAACTAATTCCGTTCATAATTTGTGGTCAAAATTTGTTGTTTAAGATAAGGGTTGAAAGATGCCTGGCTGGAGACGAGCAACCTCTTTCTCTTGCAATTTCCGCGGTGCCGCCTCAAGTGTCAATCTGCCCCAGTGCGGCAGCGTGCGTCAATTTGCGAGGCCTTTCATCTTGAACCCATCCCGTCTCTGAAATGGTCATGTATTTGCCTTTCCCAATCGGCGGTGGCACGGCACTGCCTTTCGAACACTTCTCTTCTTCAATTTATAACCCTACTGCTCTTCAGTGAAGTAATAGTCTGGTTGTGCTAACAAGGAGGATACCAGCAATCCTTAAAGGATTGTGATGACATTTGATGGCCGTTATGGGCACAATACGGTTTGAGATTTGAATGCAGAATTAAGGTGCAAAAAATGGCAGAGACAGCGCGATAGATTCGTCCTTCCCATTGGAACATCAGAAGTCAATGCGCGTTGATGAAGGTTCGCTGGGGTAAACCTCAAAGTGAACAAAGGATTTTAGGGGTCTCAAAAAATTCTCTTGAATATGTAGGCGAGTGCTGGAAGTCGTAGGAATGTGGCAGTTTCTTACAGGCAAATATTCTTTACATCGCCCCAGCACTTGCGCTATGGCGCGGCAGTTTTTTTAGCTGCGAGTATTTCTTCAGGACTTTTCAGTTGTTACCCAGGTTTCGCCTGGAATAAAGTCAGATCTATTAGTCTTGAATCCAACACAGAACTCAACAAAAAATCAAGTCAAACAGTTTGATATAGTTTGACTCTTTGTTAGCTGCTCAGTTCAAATTTATTCGTGATGAAAGGTCTCGTGATATCCCAGAGACCGCGATGTTGAGAAACCTATCTATGGTGTAGGCAGACGGTGGTTTCATTATCCACAGGTTTAAAGTTAGACCTCAAACTGAAAATGCTAAATACTACGCGACTGCCGCGCACCGACACGACAGTGCGGGAATTGAGGCGGAAGTGTTCTGGCACTTCATATGGAAGTCAAACTTCATTCACCTCAATATCTGAGGTAGGAGGACAGTGCTGCGGCAGTCCCCGCACTGAGACAGGAGTGACGCGGATATGTTGCGCATCGTCACTCAAATTCATGAGTTCAATAAGAGCTTAGACCCGTGTAACAGTGGTTCCATGGTCCTTAAATGATGTCTAGATGTGTAGATGCACAAACCCAACCTGGCTGTAAAATAGCAGGGAATAGGTCGGATTTAGTGAATTAACTGACAGTCTGGGGAGGGTTTCAAGAGAATGGGCCGAGCCAGCTTAATCCTCTGGGCCAAGACAATGTCAAACCTCGACTTGAACTAGCCAATTGGGACAACTAGTCCATATTCTTTATGGTATGTCATTTAAGCCAATGTACACAAAAGCCATGGCCGCTTTCAGTGTAAACCGACGTGATATTGTGAGGCGGCCTTGCGGGGATCTGAGGCGGCACTGCCGCGCAAACCTCCGAGTTCAATACGACTTTAAAGCATCACATACTACCATTTTGTAGGTGTGAAGTTCGGGTGATCCGTCTGAGAGTGTTCAGGCCAAAGAAGTGAGTCGTGCAAACGAAGATATATGAACAACTCTGTTGTGCAGTGGGGAAAAGCGACTAAAGGGACAGTTACACTAAAGGGCCTTATATATGTAAATGTGCGGGACCTTGTACCCGAGCCGAACATCGTTGGCTGAATGGTGCGGATCAATCCTACAACACTCCCCCGGATCCGTACAGTTTGGCCATCATTGTAGCTATCAATCGAAGTTGTCCAACAGGAATCAATGATGGTGCTTGTTATAGCAGTGTGAATTATTAGAGAATGCGGTGGACTGTGGCCATTGTGGCACTGTGAGTCGAAGTCGAAGTGTGGCGATTACCGAAGTTGGCGGGCCCGGGGAACTGACCTTCCTTTCCGCCACCAGGCCAGTAACAGTTGTCGATCGTATGGCCGGTGCATTTGCAGTTGGGATTAACACACAAGTGAGTTGTGTGCGGCAGCGGTAAGGGCGAATAGATTAATGGGGGAAAGGGCCAGATCCAGGGATTTAATAGAAAGTTTAAGGAAGTTCTCGATGTTGTTGATGGTGAAGTATATATGGGAAGTCAAAGGATGTTCTCCGTCGAAGCGACGACGTCGACGTGAGCAATGTGAAACGGGGTCGAAAGCTGAATGACAAAGGTGTGTCCGGTTGCAGTGAGTGTGGGTGTGGAAATGTACACAGGAGGACGTGGATGGTGTGGGTGGTCATTGTTTGCAGCAACATAGGCCTGTGCCTTCAAAATGATTCCAGGTGTGTGGCAATCAACGATGAAGTTCAACTGAATGCATGGTGGCCGAGTTGAAGGTTGTGCCCGAAATGCGACCCACGGAATTGTCGTAATGTGGTGTATGTGGTGTGTATGTGGTGTGTGTGTGTATGTGGCCGAGGAATTAAAGTCGTCCCGGAATGTATGTATGTGACTCCGGAATTAATGTCGTCGGAGCAAGTATGTGACCGAGGAATTAAAGTCGTCCCGGTGTGTGACCCCGGAATTAATGTCGTCGGGGCAAGTATGTGATGTGTTATGTGCGTGCGGTGTGTGGAGACCGTGGTGAGTGTCGGTGTGTCGAGGGATGGGAGTCGTGTCCGAAGTGTGATTCCGGAATAGTCGTAAGTGTTGTCAGGTGTCTCGGTGTGTGGTCTGTGCTCTGTGCTTTGTCTATGCGACACAGTATGGTGTACGTAGAACGCTGCGGGGCCCATAACCTTTTGTAGGTGTGAAGTTTGGGTGATCCGTCTGAGTTTTTTTTTTTTTTTTTTTTTTTGTTTGAAGATATATGATTTCGAGTCTTGCACTTCTCGCCTCCTCGCAAAGGCTCAGACAAAGCTCAAGCACATCGTTCAGTTGACTCCGTTCAGTTGACTCGACTCTGCCAAGTAACTGCGCATCGTCGTATCAAGCTTGACCCGAGGACGTCCAATGTTCAACTTTGAGCCGTGGCGGCCTTTCTCAGTCTCGGTCTTAGATGTGCATCACGCAAGATCTCTCTGGCTCGTGGCAACACGACGGCGCATCCCGCAACTGCAAGATATAACCTGAATTTTCAACTGCACTCTTACACTCAACTGTTCAAGCTTCTCAGACTCAAGCCATGCAATGATAAGTCTTTGACTTCAGTCCTGATGGGCGCACTGGAGTAGCCTGCGGAGGCAGTGCAATGTCTTGTGACAGCGGAGTGACAGATGATCGGACCCTGCTCTTCCACCGACCACGACACCCTCTATCCTTACTGGACTTCCTGGTCCCACCTACAGACTGCAGCTCTCAGAATTCACCTCCATTTACAGCTCTTTGCGAAAATAATGACACTCCGATCATTGTGTAAACAAAGAACAACTTCAGATGCCACGCTCACCGTGGGCTCAATTCTTGACCAAAACTCTTGTTCTTAGGCGCATTCGAAAGCGTTTTGGACGCGCTTTCCATCGCAGATGGTGACAACTTCCAAATTCAACTTTTTATTTCGACCTAATTCGGCTCCACCGCCTTTCGGTCCCAATCTTCAGCGCGTCTTTGCTAGCTCAATTCTGGTCCAATTCACCTCAAAGTAGGCGCGTTCGAGTGGCGCTTTGGATGTTTCTCCAATGAGATGCGTCACTCCCCCCAGTAAACAACGTTCCGAGACCCTATTTCACACGCGCGCCGAAGACGCACCATCTTCGCCAGCTCTTTTCTTCATCGATTCTCCCTCTATTCTCCTGATTCTTGGTGCGTTATGGAGCCTATCTGATGCACTTTCAGGTTCATGTTGACCTTTAGCACCAGTATATTGCTATTGGGTGCAATGGGCAATCACACTACTCGTGCTCGACAAAAGTCTTGGCGTCTGGGTTTTTCGGCTATTTCTCGATAACTAGAGCATATTTCTGCATAATTTCAAGTGTCAGATTGTTCTTAATGTAAATGCGCACATTTTTGAGATATTTATACCATCAGAATTCATTGATGGGCCCTCAAACGGGCAGGAACTTGCAAAATCTTGATTTTCAAGTTGATCAGATATTTTTTTCTCGGAAATCCAAATCACTCATATTGTAGCCTGGGATCTTCCGATTCATCTGGGAAGTTGAACCATGAAAAAATATACAGCGGATCAGGTGCTACAGCCGCCGCAAGGTGGCCATTTTTATCGAAAACAGGCCGAAAACAGCAAAATAGTCACTTCTGAGGACGATTGGGAGCTCAAATGACATGGTATTGACATGATCCAAAATGGAAATCTGCACTACTCATCGAGCACTTTTCGACTGTGGTAACAGATTTTTCCCACGCACCCTCTACAAACAGTCGGTCTCAAAATCCAAGCAAAAATCACGTATTCTACAAGAATTACCTTTTATGGAAGTTGATCAACACACCCAAATGTCTTCTATTTATCCATACTTTTGGCCTACAAGTTGTTTGGAGTGATTTGATACACCCAACATCGAGAACCCGCCGGCGCCAAGACTTTTGTCGAGCACGAGTATCAGCAGAGACGTCAAGATCGCTGCCCTCAATCTGGGAACAAGGGCATCACCCCGTGAAAGGCATTCTTGCCTCTGAAATTTTGCTTTTTTACATTATGAATTGCAGTGTGCTATATTACAGTTTCAGAAGTATCCTGCTTGAATGAAGTATCGGATAGCATCTGACTCTGTAATGATCTCCATCGCCCCGAGCATATCATAGATGAGAGAGTGGTTTCATTACCAGGCCCATATGTAAATATATCGTTGCTGCGGTGGATACAAGCCTTGATCTCCGAAAATGCCTCTTCAATAGGATTGAAGTCTGGGGAGTACAGAGGTAGATATACGAGGCGCACTCCTATGGATATTATACAACAATGGTGCAGGTAACGTTGAGTCACTGACCGTAACGTTCACACAACTCGAGAATCTCTTCTCCGTGATGGATCCTGGCGTTGTCCATGATAAGAACACTGAGAGGGCGTGGGTATGGAGAGCAGAGCGGAAGCTGCAAAGGATTACTCAATAAAAACTCTCTCCAGCCAAACGAAAAAAAAAAAAAAAAAATTTGCTCAAGAAATGCAAGATATTGAGCTCTATGCATAGATCCTTCGACAACCGTGCTGGCGAGCATACCTCGAGATGTAAAGCAGTGAGACGCCGTCCTCAAACGGCTTGTTTGTTGACATGCCGGCGCGTTCAAGTTCTCGGTGAATAGTGGTGTAGTGGGCGGAAATGAAACGGTTTGTCTTCAGAAGTTTGAGTAGTCCGTCAAGGAACCAGTCCGGGTTGTGCTGGATGAGTAGCATGAGGCAAGATGCACAATATTTTCCTTGTTTAGCCCTGAAGCCACAATTTTACCTGTTTGAGTCGCAGGAGTTGAATTCCCACCGATTCTTTGAGTGGATCAACGACGTGCACACCGGGCGAATTTCCAGTATAAATTTCAGGGAAATTAACACCCGCTTCACAATATTTTGCTTGTTTGTCCTAAAGCCACAATTTTACCTGTTCGAGTCGCAGGAGTGAAATGCCCACCAACTTTTTGAGTGAATCAATGACATGCACACTGGGTGAGTTTCCAGTATAAATTTCAGGGAAATTAACCCCTGCCGAAGCAAGTTTCACAATATTTTGCTTGTTTGGCCCTGAAGCCACGATTTTACCTGTTCGAGTCGCAGGAGTGGAATGCTCACCAATTTTTTCAGTGAATCAACGACATGCCCACCGGGTGAGTTTCCAGTATAAATTTCAGGGAAATTAACCCCCGCCGAAGCAAGCTTTATAATATTTTGCTTGTTTGGCCATGAAGCCACAATTTTACCTTTTCGAGTCGCAGGAGTGGAATGCCCACAGATGTTTTGACCAAATCAACGGCGTGAAAACTGACAGGGTTTCCAGCATAAATTTCAGGCAAATTAACCGCTGCCGAAGCAAGTTGCACAATATTTCCGGTGTTTGGCTATGCTTGCCCACAATTTTGCATCTTCAAGGCGCAGGAGTGGAATGCCCATCGATGTTTTGGCCGAATCAACGGCGTGAAAATCGGGAGGGTTTCCAGCATAAACTGCAGGGAAATTAACCACCGCCGAAGCAAGTTGCACAATATTTTCTGTGTTTGGCCTTGCTTGCTCACAATTTTACATCTTCGAGCCGCAGGAGTGGAATGCCCACCAATTTTTTGGTTGAATCAAGGGCATAAACACCAGGAGGGTTTCCAGCATAAATTTCACTGCCGAAGAGCGCTAGGCACGTCTCAAGAATAATTTGTGTCTTTATTGCAGCAAATCCGGTCACGTTGTCAACGATTGCTTTAAGCGAGAGGCTAAGCACAGCGACAACTCGGGAAAAGCCTCGCTGAAGACCACCTAGTTTCACAGTCTTCGGCGACGGAAGGAACATTTCCCCGTTCTTCCTGTCGCTCCGAGTCTACCCATTTCCGCGTGCTCAATGGCGCGTGGGTAGCTTCAGTTCTTCTCCTCGTTTTGATTACCAGTCCATGTCTGGGCTTGTAGTTTAACAACCAGAGCAGCAGGGGAAAAACTAAAGAGACAGGTCCCTTGTAAAGAATGTAATTTACCTGTATTTTACATGTAAAATTTGGCGTGTAATTTACCAGACCATTTAATACCCAGCACTATCTAAGCCGACATATGTTAGTAAGAATGAGCATATTTTCAGCCAAAGGATCAGCTTATGTAGGAGTGTGAAAAAAGTAACTTATGGGATCTAACTTTAACTTTACTTGTGCCTTCGGCTTGGCTGGGCCTAACTTAACTTAACTTTTCCCACCACGGGTCACCTCACCAAATCGCGAACGTTGACTGAGAAGCTCGAAATGCGCTAGTATCTGTTCCTGACTTCTCAGCACATGATCCCACTCTAAAGTCAGTGGCGTACCAGAGCCTGAAAGTGCGAACGGGCCGAGGCAAGCTGAGGCAATGCGTAGCAAATCGCATCCAGGACTGACAGGCGCGTCTCCGAATGCGAGAAGGAAGCCATGTATTGGAAGAAGCAGAAGAAGGGAACAGAAAAAACCATGACTGAGCGCTTGTAAAGCGCAAATTGAAGCGTTATGCTCACTATGAGTCTGGCAAGTAATCCGCGGGCGCGATCGTACATCTTTGCGGGGGATTTTGTTTGAGAATTGCAGCGTTAGAACGTGGCCCGTAGCGCATAACCGGAAGGAGCAACGGCCAGCCCAATACAGGTGCGTGCTCATGAAGGTGGAGTGACTTGAAGGACAGAAGCTAGGAAGTAGGGGTAGCCATAATCCTTCGACTAGGAGAGAAACAGATCGCGTGAGAAAGCGCTGAAGAGAAGCGTTGGGAGAGATTCCCGCAGAAAGTCGTCCGCGAGCAAGAACTTGAAGAAGAAGAGTGTCGCGGTTTCGGGCCATTTCGGGCCATTTCTCGGAGTTCAACGATGGAAACTGCGAGGAGACGTTAAGCTACAGACAAATAATTATCCAGCATAGTATGTTTTAGCCGTCCAGGATCCACCTTACCAGATTCTGTTGCAACTCGGATACGCCGATACCTGAGAATCGAGCCCATCCTTCCACCGCGGAATCAGCTCCTTTACAGTTTTGGTGAGGGCATGGCCTCCTTGTGGGTCGCTCCAGCGAATCCTAGGTGTCAGATTGAGTGACAGAGAGTGAGGGAGGCCAGGGGAAGCAGGAGCAGTGACGGTGCGGGCAAAAGGGCCGTGGGAACGTATTTGAAACTCCGATGATTTGTTGCGAGCGAAGCGAATATTCTACCCTAAATGCACGTGACGAGGGGGAGGGCTGGAATTTGCAGTAAACAAGTACAAATTCCGAGCACTGTGGCTGACAATTCTCGAGGAAAGAATGGCCTCAAAAAAATTCATTTCTCGACCTATCGCCCTGGAAAGTGTCTCAAAAGATTGTGTTTTCCTAGCTCTTTCGATTGATACCGGACGCAGGACTGGCAGGGAAGAGATTATCGTGCTGGAATTGAGGGGCGTGCGTAATCACAGTTCGTAATGTGGCTGTGTATCGGACCAACCCGCTCTGTTTGCTTCGCGAGCATCCCGCGCTTCGGCGGATCCCTAGTAATAACGCGGCCACCCGTACACAGACTACCACACAATTCATTTCCGCTGAACCGTGGGCCGATGGGTGTAAAGTTTTATAGGCGCGCGCACGCGACCAAACAGTGTTGCATTACGACTGGATCTCGCACCTGTGTTGATCCTGGTCATCGACCTTGAGCTTTATCATCAGCAAAAGCGTGAGATCAGTATAAGGTCTCATAAGGCCTCGCAAATGTACGTATTCGTATAAAATCCATGTAAAGCTACATATGGGTTTTGGCCGGCCGAACACAGTTGTGAAGGAACAAGGGGGGCGGCGGCCTTCGGCCGCCGCCCCCCTTGAACTTGACATTGGTAGTAACAATGCATAGGAAATTATTCTATCAAGAGCACTATGTTGTTAGTGACAGTGTTCAGTGCATCCCCTTCGTTCTGGAGCACCAAAACATCACGCTGATTGGGTACTCTTGTCATGGCTGATTGAAGCTGTCCATGCGAGAATACAGGACGCCGTAAGCTCAGGCCCAGTGAGAAACCCGTGTTGGGAGATCTGAACAGAACTGTGTAGATAGAGGAGATGTATTGAAATCGAGACACATCCATTCCCAAGCATTTTTCCCCGAAGCCATCAAAGTCAGATCTTTCCATGCTGATTCCATCTGTTCAATTGGAGTGAAGTCGATTCAAATAAAGCTGTTCACGGCATTTCAAAAATTTCCAAGCCACACAATTCTGAATGTCCGAGACATAAATGGCGCGATGGTTTGTCACATCACATAACTTCTTTCTTCCTTTCCCCCACCTTCTCCCACAGTGCCACGCTCCTTTTCGAGTTCTGCTTTCCCCTGGTCCTTCACCTAGCCAGTAAACAAATGGGCTGGCTGCAATACCTTCAAGGCCGCTGTCTCTTCTCTCTGGCTTCAAGCCCCTCAAGCTCTTGGATTCAAGCCAATGTCAAAGCTCTGGGGAAGCTCATATTCAAACATAGCCTCAAAAAACATTGCGCTCGTGGCCAACGTGTCTGAAGCCCCTTCCTTCAAGTCACTAGTATGCCTGCCACCAACTTCAAGTTTTTCGGGACACAACATCTCTGCATGAGTAATTTATCCTACGGTAGCCGGAGTCGATGTAATTTCTTTTCGATATATTTGTGAATGGACTCCAATATTTTTTCGATTGGCATTGGAATTGCAACGATACCAATGCAAAGGAATGCATCCCAACAAATTTCTTCAAGTAGACTAAGCGAGACTAAGCGGTCCGATTTCACCACATCTAACTCTTTGGGCACAGATTTGAATCGAAAAAAATCTGTCCATGCTAACTTTTTCTGTCAAAAATAAATAGAATATATATTCACCTTTTTGAAGAGATCTCCCAACTCGGGTTTCTCACTGGGGCTCAGGACCAGTCGCTGTACAGGAAGGCCTTGGCAGCCATTGAAAGTCATGGCATAGGAAACACCAGTGGTAGTTGCTTTTGCAGAACCTTGAATCCAACACCTCTTGGGTGCCACCGGGCGATAATCCGTGGAATATAGACCCTGCGGCGCGAAAGACGTTCCATCATTCAATGCTTTCCGCTCTATGCAGTTGCATATTCGTCGAACAACAGGAGTGCGGAGTGAGGCACACAAGTCTGATCTGGGAAACCTTTTTTACGTCAACGATGTCCGGGACCTGATTACGAAGGTGAGCGATATTCTTCGGTCCGACTGCTGATGCCGAACTGAGGAACACGTTTGTCAGGACTTTTCCAATCCAGAAGTAGCCCCACATATTCAGAAATACCCTGAGGATGTTGACGGTGGTCCTGTCTCTGAAACTTGGCAGGTCAAGGACGGCCGATGGCATGACATACCTACCCCTTGATGAATTACCTCCATCCATAGTCATTGGCACCAAGCGCTTCTATGTCCATGAAATTGCACAACTCATAGACGGCCGCTGGATCATCCCTGCTCTGTGGATTGTGTTCCGGGGGAAAGTATGTGCAGATTGTCATTTGGTTGGGAGAAATGTACGGCGGCAAACTTCGCTCTATACAACAAAAACGAGCCATCTAATTCCTGTATTTGTAGGTTGAGATGGCTGGCATTCAGTCCGTGGACCCTAAGACAACGAGAATTTCGTTAGATGACTTCCAGTACAATTACGAAGATCTTGTTCGACAACGGCTCGGCGTTGTCATACCGTTTAACGGTACATATTGTTGTTCTACCGAGGCTGTTAGCGACTTACGGATAATGTATAGAGGCATGCAAGGATTATGCCATACAAATTGCGAATCGGTTTCGTACTATCGACAGTGGAGAGGACTTGTTTACGGTTTGGATTCCCGTCTGGGCAGATGACGTGTCTGGTGCCCGCAGTAAACAATGTTTACATTGCAAACGCAAATTTACCGGGTCAGCTTCTGCAACAAGAATATTTCGTCCGCTTTGTTTCGACGTCCCCGCATGCAGGCGCGCTTGAACAATTGAAAGTAGTTGTAAATCAGGTTAAGTGCGTCAATCGCGAATCTCTCTACCTTAAATTTCTCACAGTTTTCAGAGCAACACACCTAGAACCCGTCAGGACTTACGATGCCGAGACCTCGCGCCCATGCAGCTTCCGATTAAACATCCCTGATGCGCCTGCGGATAACCAGCAACAAGCCGAGGAGGCCTCCCACATTGGACATCAAGGCAATTATTTCTGTCGGCGTTGCAAGGTGGGGGGAACAAACGACGAAAAAGAATGCCCAGATGGGTACCACTCTTTTTACGAGGTCAGTTCGTGACATCCTTTTGTGCTCAGATCCTTATTTGTAATCGCAGACTGGCCGGCCACGGAATGTGGAAGAAATTCGCAGCTGTGCACCGCCCACCCGCAGCGGTGCACCGGAGCTGGCCGGGAGGAAGGAAGTCCCCATCGCGCGGTCATTCCAGTTGTCCAGGTACCCGCTATCCCCGTCCGTGTCCCCGTTCGCGTCACCTTCCACGTCGTTGTCCATGGGCGCGGGTGCGAGTACGGCGCTAATCCGTTCTTTGGGGCAGGAGGGCTGCTGCCCTCGCAGCGAGGCTCGCACGTCTATTTTTGATTGTTTGATGAATGTTATCATTCAGGTTCAGCAGTGCGCTTGTACACGGCAGATTTATACTCACCATACGCTTGGGACATATCCCAAAACATGACTCCCCCAAATGAGGGGAAGGAACTTTGTGTATGCAGCGCTATATCGCCTAGTATGGACGCGTTCACATATCCTGTCCCTGCGGAAGTCGTAGAGGCTGGTGCGCCTATGTACACTTTTACGTTTGGATTGACGCTTTGGTGTCTCGCCCAAGCGTCCCTAAAGTGTGAAGTAAGTAAATAAGTTTCATTCCCTTTGAATAGCACACCATTGATCAAAATTCCACCCCTACAGTACATCAAAGTTAGTGGAAACATACTTGCGTGTAATCATTCCTGCCTGTCTTACCGATGAAGATTGGTCGTCAAAGTGGTTCAGGCCACATGGGTTATTATAGAACTGGAAAATAAGGAATAATGATAACGAAAGTGATGAAGTGGATCGATGCCCAACTCACCTGGACTGAATTTGATTCCCAAATAAGCTCACATTCCACAGTCTGCCGGAAGGTGACGCACCATTTACCATATCAAAAAAGACTTTTGAGAGAGCCTTTCCAAGATATGCGTCTGGGAAAGGACATTGGGGAGCTCCAGTAATGTAATACCTAACATCAACATGAACGTCTTGGTGAATTATGTTCAAGTTTCCCTACCGTTTTCCAGCGCCCATCGAAAGTGTTTTTATCTGTTTGACAAATGCAGCATACCAGTCGGCGGACCCAGCCTCGATATCGAGGTCTACCCTAATGAGAGGTTATAAATGTGAAGTCATGACCCAATTCATATGTCGACATGCCCATCAAGAATAGCTGATCCGAAGGGTCGAATTTCGGACTGACCACCCAGAAACATGTCCCAAATTTGTTTCGCAAAGTTTTTCGCCTGGGATTCCGTTGTGAATCCCACTGAAGCGGAGTCACCGCCTAGGCTAATTGTCACAATCTTTCCGTTGTTCTGGCAGCTTGTGATTGCTGGAGAGAGACCGCTACAATCCATAAGGCTTGTGTTAGGGAATGTGGCATTTTCACATGACTGCATATTTTTCAGTGGGGGGGGGAAACGGCCACAGGGAGACAGTACATACATTGGCTAAATTTATGATTGGCACGCCACCAGGGCCGAAGAAGGTGTCCAGAAACGCAATTGGAATGACATTGACACTGGTGTCCTACAATATAGTAAGCAATAGGTCGATACTGTTGGTTAGAGCTCACTTCGCAGTAGGCGCCGAGATCTTTCTGCTGCCATTTGGTGTCATTGCCTCGCGAGCCATATGAATTTTGGCCCCAATAACTATATGTACGTTGTGGGTTGCGGGAATGAGGAAGGGAAATACAACACGCGTACATTGCAATCTATGGGGCAATGTTTATCGATGCAAGTCAAAAAAAGGCAGAGCCCACTTACATTATCTGAGCGATTCCCGTCAAATGCACAGACTGAAAGTGCCAGACCGGTAGCTACTATGAGCGGTGTGAGTGTCTGCATTAAATAAGCGTGGTTTCTGGTCCGGCCAAAATCTTGAGAGTACGTTGTTGAAACTTGCCAGCTTTTAAAGGGACTCGGCCGGAGGCCGGGCCCAAAGCCATGGCTTTTGGACTGTACAAGTATAGAATATAATAGGGTTCGTTGGATACCCACTTTGATGTTTCAGGCGGACAGTACGTATCAGTCACAGACGCGAAAGTCTTATAATCCCAGGTTTCGACTTCAAGTCAGAACTCGAAAATACTGACTACTTATCCCAAATGAAGTTGTTCTTATGCAAGGGGAGTCTCATTCGAACGCTTCATCCATGCGTCAAATGCAAGGAGTGATGCTTTTTTTTTTCGCACCATGGTAGCGACGTAAAAAAACACGTGGGTGTGCCTTCATCGTTTTTCGACATAAGCTGAATCCATGAACTCGATTTTTCGTACAACCCGAAATTACTTTTTATGGGCCATCGGTACAGGGATCATATGGATTAAATGGTGTACATCCTCATTAAATCGCCTAAGCCTCCTACTAAAATTTTATTTGACGGGATTTGGCGTAGAAATGGGCCCAAACGACCCCGCTCATTACTATCTGCTGCCACGGTACATAGTTGGTCGTAAATAAACCATTAGTCCATACTTAGGCAGAAGAATGATATCTGTGCAACCCCTGGCACCCGGTTCGGTGAAGTAATCCTCAGAGAACCTGAGGGGCGAACCATCAAATGCTGGCGGGTTAGACTCCAAAATGAACCATCTTCAAAATAAACTGCGGGCTAATCCAGTGGCATGAAAGCAAATTATGGCATCGTTTAGTGCTTCTTGTAAATGCTGGTAGAGAATCTACGGCGACCAATCGAAGACGAGCTCTGGCCTAATTCTAAATCTATCGCAGCTCAAGTAATCTGTTCGCTGGACCATCAACTACTGCGCAAGGGCCCCCAAGGGGTTAATAGATTTTGATTGCAGCCAGACTCATCCACTTCGTATCAGCTCGGTTCTCGTCCGCAGCATGATGTCATCGCCCCACAGGCGACAACCCCATATTTTAGTTGACCTTGGTTGGGATTTCAATATGAGCAATCCTGCCAACTCATAAATTGACGCGGGACTGCCTGGGAAGCATTTCGAAAGGAAAGGGAGTTAGTTAACTGTACATACAGTACTGTGAATATTCGACGACACAACAGTGATTTGATTCAATAACATTAGCACTGCAGTATTCACATGTGGCCGGCAGGACTTTCACTTTGCCCTAGAAATGTATCCAAATCAAATTCCCGCTACCTTTAGGTAAGGGTTTTAGAACGCTCTATTTTAACAAGTCAGTGAAAATCACATTTTCGTCATCTCCCTTTGCGGAGGCTCTCATTTTTCGTCATTTCTGCTGCATAACTCGGGCTTCCGGCCTCGGCCAATTATTCCCAATCTTCCTCTACTCCTGTGGTTCCCTCTGCTACGTTCTGCAATCTTCCCCTCTCGACCACCTTCAGCCCTGATCTTGAACATTCTGTCTTATCCTTGGAATGGGGTCTGGCTGGCCTCCGGCATCAAATCTTCTCTCTGGCGTCTTGTTGCTGCCTTGCGAAGGACCTAATTGCGTTATGAATGTGCACCTCGCTATCAAGGACTCGCTCCCTTTGATGTTGTTCTTGATCGTGACTGGCACCTCCTCTGCCGTGATTCCCTTCCGAATGCCCGCTTTCTGGTGTCTTCCAGTTAACTCGGGGCGATATAGAGCTCGCACTGAAACTATCGGCTAACAATAAGGCTCCTGGCTTAAATAGCATAACTTATGAAGTGTGGCGGATCCTCGATTCGAGATACAAAACCATGCTATTCCAGGAAAAGCCGCCTTCGACGTGATAGGAGCCCTCCTAATCGGCAGGAGGAGGAGGATCAGAAGCTTGATGGCGCCTTTATATAAACAGAATGACGCGGCGGACATAGCCAAATATAGACCTATCTCACTGCTAAACACAGACTACAAATTCTTCACTAAAGCGCTCACCATTAAATTGGCAAGAGTAGCGCCGGACCTCATCTGCTCGGCCTAAGCTGGCTTTGTACCTGGAAGACACATATATGATCAGATCTGATTGATAAAGCGGATGATTGAGTTGGCCGAGGCCACTGAGTAAAATGGAATAACTTTAGACCCGGAGAAGGCATAAGATAAGATGGAACACGATTGCCTTTGGAAAGTGCTCCGGCTTCGGGATCCCAGAAGAATTTATTACAGCCATTTGCAGAACAACAGGCGCAGACGTAAATTTTGCCCTTTTGGGCGGGCTTACCGACAATAGTGCGAGAAAGTTGGGGTACAGGTTTTGCGGCCCTGGAACAGACATGATTAGATGGACCTTGACACAGTCAATACCACGACTTACTCCATGAAAAGCAGAAGTGTAGTTATAGGGATTGCATCAACGACTCGGGTCGTGCGTGGTCTGGAGCCAGACGCCTGGTTTGCGCCATTGGATTGCCTTCGAACGATGACTCTACTTGTAGCATCTGACATCATGGACATTTCGATCTTCGCGTAGCCAGCGACGGTATGCTTTGCCTAAGTGTCCATCAATGCTTGACCAAATGACGCGGATTTCACAGTGACACGGAAAAATCGGTCATTCCAGAGTAATATGCCCGCAACTGGAAAGTTCACTGGTGGCCACCACTGGCCGCCGGTGGACACTGGTGGACATCAAAGGACATTGGTTCCCATGGGCCGACAAGATAAGATAATGTTTTCCGGCAATCACCACCAGTTCGCATTGGCGTTCCGTCACTAATTTCCACCAGATTCCACTGGATATCCCTGGAAGTCGGTGCGGGACAACACATGTCATGGAATTGGAGTGGACACGAAGCTAACATCAAAAATCTTCATTTGCTTATCCCTGTACGTATGTTTCTCAAAGCTGGCCTACTTACCATTGACATCAGTCTACAATATTGCAGTCCGGGTAATGATTCACTAGCAGTGAGTGCGCGACAGATGATTGATAATATTCCTTGCTTCCAGAAGTCTTATCCACGAGCTGCAGCTCGCAGCATAAATCCTTCCATCACGTACGAGCTGATGGTATTATTGACGGCTGAAATCCCGAATTTGAGCCTGCAAAGGGCCTATATTAGGTATTCTTCAGCTTTTAAAAAAAAACTGAACGCCGATTTAACCGATAGTGAATCACCGGACAAGGATATAGAAAGACATATGGTCAACATATGCTTCGCAAAAGGAAAGGGAACAAAATCTCAACTGTGCCAGCGCCTACTCGTACAGCCGTAAGTAGAAAATCATGAAAGAAGAACAAAACCAGTGGATTCCGGTGGTTTCTGTTGCATTAAAGAGCCAGTATTGGCCAGTGGTTTCCGTTGGTTTTCGCTGCATGCCAGCAAGCCCACACCGGTCGGCAATGGTTACCGACATCATACAATGCCGACCAGTGCCGATCAGGCCGGTTGCTAGCGCCGCGTATATTACTGTCATTCCAAGGGTTTGAAATGGCCGGAAACGGCCTCAAATTGCCCAGGGTTTTGCCGACCCGAATCGTCGGCTTTAATCGGTCTCGCGACCCATTTGCGATCACCCTGGGAATGGCAGGGTTACCCTTGCGACGGCTGGAGGCGTGGGACAAAGGATGGGTCATCTGGTCGGCCACATGATGCGTGTCGCGGGCGTATGACTTTAGGGAGCCCAAAGCCCCAGAGTATTTTGAACAAAAAAGCGTCGACAAAGGAGGGGTAGCATATAAACCAGATATCCAGATATGCCAGATATGTTTGTATGCAATCCGAGGATGAGAGAGAATGAGAGACGCGAGCCACAGAACGAGAGCGCAAGGCCCGGATAAAAGAATTGGCGCGGAACACGGCGGAATATCCGGTGACCAAAGAGCATGCGTCATAGTCGACATCATTCAGACAGCGAAAACAAGAGCTCGGAGAACGCCCCGACCATGGCGAGGAGGCAGAAGGAGGCAGAGAGAAAGTGCACGAACTGAAGACGAACCTGAGGGCTCCCACTCGAGCACAATGTTCTTCAGGTTCCTGGGGGAGGAAGGGGTATGGGGCGTTGCGTCGTTTTTGCCCTTAGGCGTAGACATGGCCGTAAAAGGCAAGAACCAAGTTGGTCCATGAGCTGTTGACAAAGCTGTACGTAGATAGCGCCGTAGCTGTATTAACAACTCACCGCGGATAGGACGCGTGACAGGGCTATTCCAGCCGTTTGCATAATTCCGTGAAAACGGGATTTTTTTTTCGCGCCATCACGAGCCAGATGCCGAGGATGCCGAAGGCCCATGATTGCTCGAAAAATTCGAACAAAAATTCGGAGACCTACTTTGATGCCTTTTCGATGCCCTGCCGAGTTAACCTCACCACTCACTCCCTGTGGACAGGCTACTTTGGGCCCGCGGAGGCCCCCGATCATCACGTGATGGCGTGAAAAGGAAATCGCGTTTTCACGAATTATGCAAACGGCTGTCATACACGATTAATTTTTAATTGCAACCGCATAATTTACATAATCCATTCATCACGTTTCCTTTTCTGGGTTGCCACAACCTTTCTGTTCCTGACTTGCTTGCCTTTCTCCAGGTTCCTGTGCGCTTCAACTGGCGAAAGGATCAAAAACAACTGTATTGTGTACAGGATTTAGCTTCTCCCGCAGCGTCTGCCGCTGGATATGATCTCCATTGTGAATGCACACCCGCGCTCTACCAACACTGCTGTGCACTGGTACGCGTGCCGTAAGTCGACCGACAGCGACTCGTACGGCCGTATCGGCACTGCTTTGGCCGTATATATATTGTGTTGGTCCCAGATCTGATTCAACCATTACTTGTCACGATCCCCCACTCCGTCTTCGCTCATCATGGCGACCATTAAGACCACTACGCCTGCGCTCCCTGATTACATTACCTACCGGTATGCAAACCGGCTGGTCTACGTCCAACCTGCGACGACATACGAGGTGCGTTCCTTTACCACCTGGTTAAATTCAATTATTTCGGATGCTGAGGTGTGGCGTGGTTTTACAGAACGCCCTCGACATCGCGCAGAAGGAGTTTGTCGAGCTCGCAGACGTTCCAATGGATCGAATCTCATTCAACACCGTCGCGACGCTGAACCGGCGGGAGCCGCGCGTGGTGCGGATATCGGAGGGCGTGTGGTTTGCGGCGGTGGCACGCCAGCTGTGCGGCGGCGTCATCGACATACTGGTCTCACCCGACCCGAACTCGCCACCGACCTATCTGGCCGTCCCGACGGACATGATGAAGGAGGAGATTGAAATTCTGCGTAAGACGCGCTCGACGCCGTCGACACCGGTGCTTTCGAGACAGTCTTCATCCTCGGGGAGGAGCACCAAAAGCGCGAAGCGGTCGTGGCTTCCGCGGCTGGGTTATACATCAGGAAAACCGTAGCCGAGCCATAGTGTCCATAGCAGTCCATAGCACCAGATTTGGTCTATTTTTCAAGTACTTTGATGCTAGAATGACTATTTCTCGATACCATGTGAATCCAGAAATTCGATTTCTGCAAAAATCCCCATTTATTTTATTGTGAGATATCAAGACACCACGATTAGGGCGGGGGAAAACGTGTCAGCGTTTTGGGGGAGGGATCAGGGGTGGGGGAGGGGAGGGGGAAGCGTGGGGTGGGGGAAGCGACCTCAACATCGTTCTAGGTTCCGCGTATGGCTCGGTGGCATACAATAGCATGGCAGACACATCAACTAGCAAAACAGAACTCTATTCTGTGGTTGGGTAGACACACGGTTGTTGAACCCACAGAAAGGCAACACACCAACCGCATTTTTTAGAGATTTCTTGAGGGTTCTTGATAAAGTCGGTGATCAGCAGCCTGAGGAGGATCCTTGCATCCGAGCTGTGAGCTGTGTCATGGTGAGATACTGAAGCAAATGGCAGGTCACGCTTTTCAAAATTCCCGCCATTTGAATGCACCTCAGGTCATGCTTTTCAAAATGGCCGGCAATTTGAAAAGTGTGACTTGAGGTGCATTCAAATAGCTGGCATTGTGAAAAGTGTGACCTGAGGTGCATTCAAATTTTGAACAGTGTGACCTGACGCAATAGAGGTCCATTCAAATGGCGGGCATTTTCAAAAGCATGACCTGACACAATAGAGCTACATTCAAATGGCAGGCAACTTTAAAAGCATGACCTGACACAATAGAGGTGTATTCAAATGACTGAAATTTTGAAAAACATGACCTAGCGCAATAGAGGTGCATTCAAAGGGCTGCCATTTTGAAAAGCATGACCTGATGTAATAGAGCTGCATTCAAATGGCTGGCATTTTGAAAAGCGTGACCTGAGGTGCATTCAAATGGCAGGAATTTTCAAAAGCATGACCTGACGCAATAGAGACACATTCAATTTCAAATGGCTGGCATTTTCAAAAGCATGACCTGATGCAATAGAGGTGCATTCAAATGGCCGGAATCTTGAAAAGCATGACCTGATGCAATAGAGGTGCATTCAAAGGGCTGCCATTTTGAAAAGCATGACCTGACACAATAGAGGTGCATTCAAATGGCTGGAATTTTGAAAAGTGTGACCTGGCGCAATAGAGGTGCATTCAAAGGGCTGCCACTTTGAAAAGCATGAATGCAATTGAGAAGCTAATGGCCCACGAAACGTTGGCATCCGAGTCGGAGGAAGAGCCCGAGAGTCACCCGCCACCGAACGCACGGGCCAAAATGACCGGTTATCCAGAAGAAGCTCTCCGAAATAGAGGCGGAGTCTTCCGAAAAATTCCGACTCCGGGGACAGTGACGGTGCCGTCGTTGTCGAGGATGATAGCGATGATGACCCCCAGTCTCGTCGCACTCACGACTCCAGATCCGGATCTGCCGTCGTCACGGTGAAACGCGAGCCCGAGGAAGCTCATACTGCGTGTCTTTCCTCCCTACTTCACACCTGACCCCAGTTTCAGATTTTTCTGAGGGTTACGACTCGGACTCAGACGAATACTTTCCCTCACAGGTTCTTTCTGACTCAGGTAAGCTCTTCATCCACCTCGCCTCGTGTTTTATCCTCATCCTCTGGGCATTCAGGTCCTTCTTACAAGCGGTCAGCATCGCCTTCCTTCGAAACTGCTGGCGGCAGTAAGAGGATCTGTCGGAGCTCGGGAAGTTCTCATCACAGCAAGCGACTAAGTCGTCGCCATGATACCGGGATTCTTAATGACCGGTTTCCTAGGCGTGACAGTCATCTCGAGCGATGAGGAGACTTCGCAGGACAGCCACTTGCGCCTCGCGACGTCGTCATTCCAATATGCGTCCGCTTTGCCGTTCCAGTATGATCCTGCCTCTGCTCTGCATCCGAGTCCACCCGCGCCCTCGACTGCATCCACCACCCCGGCACACTCGACTCCCCGACTTGGACCACCACGTCTTCTAACTCGATTTCCGCTCCGCCCGCGGGGCTTACAACGAATGGCGCCACCAGGGTGACATCCACGTCGATTCTTTCTTCCACATCAGTCAGCTCTACCGGCGCTCCGATCACGGCCATAGCCAGCGGCTCCTCCGCCCATATCCCTCGGGTTTCTGCCGTGGTCCGCACCTCCTCGATCCAAACCCGTCGATCCTCGACGACCGGAGCTACACTCAAGAAACCCGTTCCTCCGCCCCCGCACCGGGCTCAAGGTTCCCCAGCCCAGCCATAATCCCTGGACAATGTGATAGAGCGCCCTCTTGGCCTCGCGCTGAGGATTCCATAACACAACATTCAGTATATAATCATGGTTAGGGCATCAACCCGTCGCATATTTTTACGGGATTAAAAACGGTTACGCCCCCGTACCGTCGCCGAGTCCAGTGGAACATCAAACGATACGGGGACTGTACGGGTTAGGCCGTATACGGGGTTTCACAGTAGACTTTTTCCTACCCGTTTTAGCACCCTTTTTTTCGTCGATTTCTGAGCTATGGACTTGGTTTTTCCCTTTTTCTACCCTTTCTATATGCTAGATGGTAAAAGGGAAAATAAAACTGGGTGAAAATCGGCGGGAAACTGAAAAAGAGAGAAAAAAGGGAACGAAAAGGGAGCGGAAAAGTCTACTGCCAACGACCCAATTGTTGTTATGAGTGATTACATCTAACACCGCGGCAATCGGCTATGCCACTAGCAGCTGCAGCGTGAAGATGGGAGTAACGCGCCTCGTACCAATGGGAGCGCGTCCGTAGGGAAAAGACTACGGAAAACGAAACGGGATAGAGAGGATGCCATCCCACCGCACCTGGGCAGCAGCGGCTACGGATCTGGCCACTGCAACTGGTGTGCTTTTACCAGGAGAGATGTATACGCATGCCGGCGCGGCCCAGGTTTGGCGGGTGGAATGGATATTTTTCGGCAACACATCTGCTACAGTTTCAGGTGGTTCGAGGAGGCAAAGGCGGATCGGCAATGCAAGTGGCGCATTTGCAAGGAGGTGGGATTGTTATATAAACGATTTTGTGCTTCAATTTTGCATGAGGCATGGATTATTGGCGCCATGCTAAGGTCTGGAGGGGCGGTTTTGGTTGCAAGGGATTGATCCTGGGCTTTGAGCGCCCTTTTCCGCGGCTGCCCGAGCGGCGGGGGTAACATAGACGATCAGACGAGCGTCTTTTACGAGCTTCCTATCACGGCCAACGCGGCTGCCCTCCTGCATCAACTCATCTGCATCTTCGACATCTCCAATGACAATGGCGTCTTGTCGGACTGGTATATTGATACCAACGGAAAGAGTATCGGTTCCGATGACGATCTGGCAGCCGGACTCGATTTCTGGATTGTCCAGCAATTTCCGAGTGGCTGCATTATGCGACTCGAAATTCATCGAATTATACACGCGGATGCGTCGGTCGCGATCCTCTCGTGGACATTTACGCTGCAGATACGTGTAGATTTTGGAACCAAGACCAATGTGTTTGGGAAAAATGATGCTGGACCGACCCTCGGTCAAGACCCAGTCCAGTTCCGGGTAGATGCCGCTGTCGAAAGATGAGGAGAAGTCACGAAAAAGGATCTGCACATCGGGACGAAGATTGGAGCGCAAGCCTTCTCAAATTCCTCCGACGTTAGCTGCTCGGGCCCTGCGAGAATAATATTGACATTTTTGCGAGCCGTTACCCAGAGCTCCTCGTTTCCGAAGCCTCTTCACGGCTGGGAACCGCCGGAATACTTGTTTTTTACTCCAAAAGGCGGAGTAAATTTCTACTCACGAGGTACTCAAATCACCACTTTGGTGAGTGGCCGGGTTTGAGCGCCACCTCAAGCCGAGTCCAAGCCGGGGTATTCCGGCCGAGCCGGGCCCTTAACATCACCACATAAGCCATGGCTCAACTTGTGTCGGAGTCCGGTGCTTGTGCTGTGCATCTATTCTTAGCGAATACACTGATTTAACAATTTAACAATGTGATATTCGTGATTCTATGGTGCGCGTCGGCAAAACACCACCAAACAGGAACGAAATTTATTACTCCTGGGTAAAACAGCACCAATCTCGCGGAATTAATTGACGGCACTGGGGGGGGGGGGGGGGGGGATTGGAGATAGGACACCATCCAAGGCTCTTGAAGACGAATGTGTACACGATGTCTGCTTCGTTTGTGGCCCTAAGGGAAAACACCTGTAACCTCCGCTCCCCCCTTATCCAGCCGAGTAAAATTCGTTTATAAACCACTCGAAAACAGCAGGCCTTTTGCGGAAGTTAAACAACTTATTTACTCTCACTGGCATTGCAGTTTTTGATGGTGGTTTCATGAAATTTGACCCTGGAGTTTCCGCCGTAACATTAGCGGGTGGACGAACTTATCACCGCATTCTCTCAGCAAAGGAAGGGCAGCACGCGATTTGCTGGTTCATTCACGATCCGAAGGCGATGTTTTCTAGAGGTGATGAGTTCAAGATTCCCCAATCTTGGATTCAGGACACACTTGCAGGCTTGGAACGCGTGAACCCATTTGTACCTGAACTGCAGCGTCTCCGTAGACAGGACAGTGATGACGATCTAGCGCTCCATATCGAGCATGCGGACTTCACAACCGATGAAATTTCGGCTATGATCTCACTTGCTCCAGCTTCGGTGCCTTCTCGCCGCAAATTGGTAATCCAACGCAAAGGGAATGACAAACCAATTTATCTCGATATTCTCTCACCATTTGTTGAACCTCTGCACTATCCCCTGCTTCTTCCCGAGGGAACACTGGGATGGTCTCCTTCAGGGCTCACACGAGATAATAAGAAGTTCAGCCAGCTACGATGGTATCGGACCCAATTCTTCTTGAATGCCAAACAAATGTCCAAGTTTTTGGGGTTGACAGGTAAACAAGAGTGTCTTGAGTTCGATACCCCGAGTAATTAAATTATCACAAGGGAATGGTTGGTCGATGCATGGAGTGCCATTGAAGAGGCACGTACAGATGAAGACGAAGAAGAGTTTGTTGGCACAATCGAAGGAGATGAAGAGCCGGTTGAAAATGTCCGACCACCGTCATCTTTCGTACACTCCCCGGCCTGGTCTGCAGCAAATATTTCCGACTGCCTGGCCCTTCGTAAAGCCCTTGGTCCAGTCACTCTAGTTATCACTTTCACAACGAACCCACGCTCGCCAGAAATTACTTCCCAGCTCCATCCTGGGCAGTCTGCAAATGACCGACATGACCTGATTGTTCGTGTCTTTCAGCAATATCTATCTGCATTCATGAAAGACATCCGGGATCTTTTTGGACCTCTTCTCTACTACATTCGAGTCACAGAATTCCAGAAACGTGGTCTCCCGCATGAGCATATAGCTGTTGCTCTCAAGAACGTGCCTCAAACCCCAGCAGAGACTCCGTGCAGGACTTCCTCGGGCTTCCGGTCCCCTTCGGGAAGCTGTCAAGCGCCACATGACCCATATCCACGATCCATCTAAGACGTATCATCGCTGCGGGTGGCCGAAACAATGTTAGTATGGTTTTCCGAAACCAAGAAAGTCTGAATCATCATTCAATGAGCGTGGTATGTGGATCACCGATGACTTCAATTATATGCCTATTTTACTTCAAGCCTATTTTGAACACCGCCGCCGCGAGGAAGAGGACACCTCTATTGTCTCGCATATCCCATGGCTCATTCTGAAGTATGACAAGTGGTCGACGACCCGCTCCGCGGGTCGTCATCCGCTTTTTGATGTGGAATTCTGATAATTTTGGAGGACAAAAATGGAGGGCTACGAGTTTCCTGTCAACTATGTTATTTATTTACAACAGCAACTCTTCCCACACGATATTAGTGGTACATGTAGATGAATCTCCCTCATACTTGAGAATCAAGACATTCCTTGAATCAGGGACACGAGTCATCGCAGAGTAGAGTTGGCCGTGAGAAAACACCTCTCTTCGCAAATCGAGACCCAATTTCTGTACAGTTAGCCCTTGGCACCCGTTAAAAGTTGTTGCGTAACATAAAGCGAGAGGAATCTGCTTTCGGAGAACTTTGAACTCGAAGCTGTGTGGTTGAAAATGACAGTTGATGCGAGGACTGTGGAGGCGTATCTGATATCTTTTAATGTCAACAGATAACATAGATATAGTTGGACTTACGGGATCAATGACCTTCCCGGCGACCACCGCTGAAATGGTCTCGACTTCAACTGTGTGACGAAGCAAATTCCGAACGATTACTCGCGTATTTTTGGTGAGACCGCGAGATGCATCAAAGTTGCGAGTGAGTCTAAAAATAGCCCCGACCTTCAGAACCAATTCATGGGGAGGTATTCCAGGCTCCTGGAGAGAGTTGAGAAATTCAGGGTCAGAAAATACTCCTTCGTCCATGCCATCTTCGCTGTCCTCGATTGAATCACTGCTAACATAGCAGTGGGTTTCACCTGGAACTGTATGGAGAATGGTGGAATTGAACTCTTCAACGAATGCGTTAAAAGGGCTCAGGATAGCCCGCACAATGCAGGTGGCGGGGTCGGAATCTATACTCGGGGGAAAGACGAAATTAATGAGATCCGTGACAGATTGTGTGTGAGTGAGACGACCAAGATCAACTGTTCATGATCATCTCCAATGGAATCCAAGAAGATCCGAGAATTGATTAGCCGGTGCAATGGTATGTGGGTGCATTCGGATCTCGCACTGGCTGGTAACAGCATGATGCATCAGCTGTGTCATTGCAATTGTTCTTCACGCTCTTTTGCCTTTGCATCCCGATGACTGCTGCGCCCACTGTGACTGCGCCGCACCCGCCAGTGCATCCTGCCAGCATTGAGTCCTACTTACACGCCGCCCGGACGGAGGTTTTGTGCTACGAGCTACACATTTTGATGCATGAGCGGACTTTTCTCTTGCATCGGAAGAGCAGAGATGTGAGAGGGGTGCAGGGGGATCTGGGGTCACTCGCTGCATGCTATCCTTGATATCAGCTGACAACGCGCACTCATGTGCTCCCCAAATCGTCAATGCTGAACTCCCTTCCACCGCAAGCACAGCAAAGATCCACCGGAGTTGCGTGGGAGGTGTCCCGGACTCCAGCAATTCTTCGAACGCCATGATACCTTCATCACGGTTGTTAAATAAGCCCATAGCTCGCGCCGCTTCCTGGTAAGTGCCATGGACAACACCATTGATTGTGCGGAGATCAATCCAATCACGGGCAGTCCGGTGAAGAAGGAGCGCACGAAGATAGAATACGTCGCCGCGTCGTGGATATACCATTTGAATACGACAAACCCCAACATGGTTAGGTGTAAAATAGAGGAGGGGAATAGAATGGATGAGGATGCTAGTGGCACCTCGGCTCAGACACAGACACTGACACGTACACAGATGACCCAATATAATTGAATGGGACTCGACTACTTTACATGGTGTGCTATATACTTGCTCGGTCGTTAAAGTCTGCCGTCGACCGTATAGCTATATACTTTCATCATCGCACGCCGAAGCAACAATAATTCTCACAGTTAGGATTATAAAATCGAATGCGCATCCGCGGTCGTTCAGGATATTCGTCCTCGAGGACCTGAAGAGGATGCAGCTCTACATATGGATCGTGCTTTTCGAATCTGCATTTCGAACCGAATTCGACATAGGTCATATTGTCGAGTTCAGGATGGCGAGGTCGGGCTAAGTATCGAACCAAGAGAGTGCCATCAGATTCAGTGCCATTCTTTCGAGGCATTTGGCCGTATTGGCGACCTGGCAAATGGATTGGGAGCCGTTTGACTCCGGGATTTTTTTCAGAGATATGAAAAGAAGCGAGCCGCATTGCGGCTTCGATGCTGGAGAGGTATCTACGTCTTTCGTAGTCCCGAATTTCATCGACTGGTTTCCGTGCAGAGGGGTTACCTGCGTCGGCCGTGCTTGGTGCAGTTCGCTCCTGAACTTTCCAATTTGCCTGATCAGGAGCCTTGAAGAAATATTTGAAGAGGTATTGGAAAAGATTGACACTGGTGGAGAACTCAACATTGATGTGGCAGTGACCAGATTGAATTCCTTTCCATTTTGAAAGGCGTGACCCTTTTGCATTCCCTTACATTTTGAAAGGTGTGACGATATTGTATTGCTTTACATTTTGAAACACGTGACCTTATTGCATTCCTTTACATCTTGAAAGGCATGGCCCTATTGCATTCCCTTACATTTTGAAATTGCGTGACAATATTGCATTGCTTTACATTTTAAAACGCGTGACCTGATTGAATTCCTTTCCATTTTGAAAGGCGTGACCCTATTGCATTCCCTTACATTTTGAAAGGCGTGACAATATTGCATTGCGTTACATTTTGAAGCGCGTGATCTTATTGCATTCCTTTACATTTTCGAACACTTTCAATTCCAGCGCAGTCCCAGAGCCATTTTATGAGGTGCGCGCATCGGCAATGGATAGCCCTGGACATTCTGGTCATTTTGAGACATTCAGATCCAATCCGGAAAGTGTGCTCGGATTTGGATGCATGGTAGTTTATGTAGATCTATCAGAGACGAAAGCTAATGCTTCGAATGTGACATACATTGAGCGATGACTTGCTGACAGGTCTCGATGCGCTCGTCGAGTGCCGCTTTATACGCTTTGAGCAAGTCAGGGTTAGCGGTCTTGTCCACAAAATATTTATATCAGCTCACAGTCCCCGCTTAATTTCTTTTTTGCCGCCGCCTTGGCGTTTCTTGCTCACGAGATCCAGAGATGAGGATGCGATCTTCGTAGCCGCTTTTCGGCACGAATGATCTGTCCGTGTTTGGGATGGGCCAGGCGGGGCGGCTTTGCGGCTGCCTCGGCTGGCTCACAAGGAAGCGCGTGCAGCTGGGGACTCCCCAAAGACGAGCCGGAAGCGTGTCGCCAGGTGCACGCAGAAGACTGGGACTACCCAAACAACGGAGCAACAGCGAGAACTTATTATCTGTATTTATAATGCTATGAATTTTTACACATCTAAGAATTCTGCATGAAGTGGTGCGAGCATGTCAATGCGCCGCCAGTAAACCTTGAACGCGTCGGATTTCCATCGACCCATTGCCTGGACTACGTCTGGGTTGACCCCTTTGAGTAGTAGCTCAGTCGTACCTCCAATGCGGAAGCTATGGCCGGTGATTGCTGGGTAGCCGTGTGCACCCCAAATCTCGTTGCATCTGCGAAGTAGCTTCTTGTGCGTCAAGCAGATTAGGTCACCGGTGTCGTTTCTGTGAGAGAATAGTGGTAGGTTGTGAGGGATTTTGTTTATCGTGAGGTGGTTTTCGACGGCGCGAATTGGGTCTGATGGCCCTTGTTGACGGCAGAGTATTGCGTCGTCGCCTTGTTTCTTTTTGGTCTTCGTGTAGGGAAGCCACAGGATGCGCGTGCCGCGTGCTGTGGATGGGGGTTTGAGGTCGGAGGCTAGGGGAATTCGGTCGGCCTTGAATGATCCTTGCGTTTCCGACAGGATTTCGCCTAGGCGCAGCTGTCCCGGAACGCGCAGCACGCCGCTGCGAAGACCGCTGCGTCTTTCGGATCGTCGTGATTCAGTTCTGCATCGAGCGCGTCGAGCATCTCTGCTGTGACCGGCGGCCTGGCGTCCTTTTTCGACGGTCCTAGGTTCTCCATGCCCCGGAGAGTGTAGCGTAGGCGTAGTCCTCCATTCCACTCCGCGTCGTTTATGATGTGCCACGCTTTTACCGCTGCTATGGCGCTCCTCGCTGTACTGCCCGCTATTTCCCCGCCCTCGACGCTGCGAATGCACAGAGTAGGAATTCGTTGGCGGGAAGACGTTGGCTGTTCGAGACTCCTTCTTGGTCGCAGAACACGTTAAACGCTTCGAGGCTCTGGCCGTATTTCGCTAGCGTCGAGTCGGCCCATACGTTGCGAATCGCGTGCTCGACCTTATTTCTGCTTTCTGCCGACATTTTGGTTTCTGCTCGTTTTTGACCGCGTCTGCGCTTCTTGTTTGCTGCACCGAAGGAGCCTATTCTAGCGTGCTGTTTCTGCTGCATGAAGTTGTCGACGAATGCGCGCGCTGCGCCGGACGGTTGCAGCATGTTGTGGTAGGAGTCAAGCACTGTTTTGATTATGTTATCCTTGTCACTGTCACACTCAATTCAGGATTCCAAGAAATTTATTCGTACTACTTGCGACATTTTACATGCTTGCTACTCTTAACTATTGCTGGGTGTATTAAGTCTTTCAGGTGCTGCGCCATCTTGGGCCGAGGAAAGATGATTTTTCCGGGAAGAAAATCGCCACGCGAGGGCGCATCTGCTGGGTTTTCCGCAGATGGTATGTATTTTATCGTGAGCCTTATTTGGTGCTTGTGGAATAGGTGTACGATGTGCTGTAGGATCGCATTCTCTTGCACGCCGTACGAGCGACCTGCTGCGAGTGCTCCGATCACGCCCTGGTTGTCTGAGCGCAGGATGAAATGTTTGTTGTGGATGCCTGCTGCTATTAGCGTGCGCACGGCGAGCTCTACGGCTACCATCTCGCCCCAACCGATATTACGCCCGTCCACCCTCCACCCTGGCTTGCATTTCCAGGCTAGCCACACTGCCTTTGAAGACGAGCCCGATGCCCCAGCTTGTGGACGCATCGACAAAGATTTCTTCGGCTTCTGGTGGTGGTGGTTCTCGGATTTCGCGTTCTACGGTTTCCTGGCTGAGCGCTGCCCTCCACCACGCCACATCCGCTGCTACTGTTTGTGGTATGCTAAATTTGATGAAGGCGTTGGACGCGACGTTGAATGATGCCGAGAATCGGTAGAGGGATACGAGTCGGGAGCATCCTTGTGTGACGACGTATGTGCAATGGTTTAGGGTGCCTACGACGTTCTCGGTTTCCTTGCGACTGACTTGTGCGCCGTGGGCCCAGTTCTCTAGTTTCCGGAGGTATTTCTCCTTCTTGGCGAGTGGTAGTGCGACCGTGCGTGCAGCTATGTTCCAGTCCAGGCCGAGGTACGTGAAGTGCGTTCTGAACGGGGTGTGTTTGTCCATCTCCCAAGTCCATCCGAGGTCTTCAGCTATCTCAATGAACAGTGATTCGTCGTATTTGTAAACGAAGCGCCCGCCTTGCCAACCGTTTGGGTATCGGAAGAAAACAAAATCGTCGACCCATTTCAAGATGTCTTCGACCGAGAAAAATTTTAGCAGGTGAACGAAAAGATCTGCAAGGTGCCCGAAGACCCCGGGGGAGCTTGACGCGCCAAATGAGAAGGCGTTGTCGAAGTGGACTTTGTTGTTCCAAGAAATCATCAGTTGCGGACGGTCCTCCAGCACAGATGGCACGATGCGGAACGCACTCTTCACGTCAAATACCGCTGCCTGGTGGATGGTTAGTATAGCACCCTGCCGGCTAGCGGTCTGTGTACCTCTGCCCCTTCGGGCGCACGAGCTATGATGAGGTAGCACTGGGCAAAAGAGCCCCAGTCGCATGGAAAATCTTCCTTGTTTATCTGCGAGTTGATTGACGGCGTATTGGGGTCGTTCCGTGGGTACGAGTGGTGATTGAACATTCACCACTTCCCATTTGGGGGGTCGCGCTGGATGCAACCTACAGGCGAACAGTGAAAAGGGCCGATATGGTGTTCAAGAAGGTCCGGGTCATATCCGAGCGAAATGCGACCGAGTGTTTGCTCTTTCAAGATGTATGCGTCTATTATTTCTGGTTGTTCTAGAGCTGATGCGAGGTTACGTGGAATGAAGGTCGTTGCTAGTCTTCTCGAGATGTCTAAGCCATGTGGGAAGCCGTTGCGGATGCCTTTCGGCACATCCGCGTATTCCTCCGTCTGCCCCATCTTCGTGATCCAGTATTCCCACCGGTCCGCTTTGAGGGGCGTGACGATGGGGAATAGCTCATCTTGAGCTGGGGCACCGCTGCGCGTTATGTGCGGCTGCGGTGCTGGGGGCGGCGCCGGAGCTGCATAGGGTGCATGCATGGACAAATTTGCACTTGCTGGTGCATCCTTTTTGAGTATTGAAGTTCCAGCAGACTTGAAGTTCTGCGATAGGCGGCTTCCATTTTCTTGTGCCTTCGATGCGGACACACCAGCGGCCGGTCAGCGCGTCGCAGCGCCATGTGTTATGTCCGTCATTGATCCCGCAGAAGATGCAGCGGCCGCTACTCCCGCCACCCCCGTTCTCCTTTCTCGGACCGCGAGGGGCACCGTTCTCCTTGGGTTTCTGCTGCGAGAAGCGGCGCGTGTCCGGTGCCTCGTCATTTCGAAATGGTTGTCTGGCGCCTGCGTCGTCCCGAAAGGAGTGTCTTGCGCCTTCGTCTCGAAATGGCTGCTGCTTCGACTCCCATCTGCGGTCCCGGTCTTCGTCGCAGACGCGCTGGTACATGTTTTCTTGCCAGTCCCCTATTGCCCACGTCGGATGCGCCACCCAGCGCTGAAAAATTCGCTCCGAGTACGTGCGGTAGCGGTGGAAATTGGGCTGAAAATCTGCGCGCTCGATAATCCTCTCGAAATGCTCAGCGAGCTGCGCTGATAGCTCAGCGGCCTGGTTCCTTGGTTCGAAGCTGGGTTTAGGTTCTTGTCCGCGGCCATGCTCAGCTCCCGTTCGACGTTGACGAGCTGTCCGCCTTCAAATACGAGGTGGCCTCTGTCGCGGCTCGCACGCGCCTTGTCTACGACGGCGCAGTTCTCTGGCTTCAGGTCGGATAGCGGGAACATCTTCGCCCACCCGTCGGCTAGGATCTTGACGATGTGCGCGGGGATGACGAGCTCGTCCGGGTCAAGTTAACGGTGCACGTCTAGCTTGGGGGCCCGGACTGTTTTCGATGATGAGGACGCGCCCGGCATTTTGACTACGGAAGCCGCACTGGGTTTGAAGCCTGGTGCTGATATTAGCCGCATGTTGGCATGAATTATGGCGCTATGGCCTGCTACGGCGCTACGGCCTGGCGCTATGGCCTGCTGTGGCGCTACGGCCTGGCGCTATGGCCTGCATGGCGCTACGGCCGTGGATGGAGGAAGAGAAAAGGGACATACCTTGTGGGATACCGCTTGTCTCATTGGTCAAGTTCGCCATGCTCCGCGCTGCAGGGGACTGCGCTGCTGCTGCTAGTAACTCCGCTAGTTCCGCACGAGTCAGCGTGATTTTGTCGGTTCTAGGGTCGAAATCCGCGAAGTCGCTCCGGGACGCGCCTGCTTGGGGCCTCGGGGCGTAGCCCGGGCGGATCTCCGGAGATTTGGGTATTGCTGGGAAGTGGCGGCGATACGGCGACGACTGCTCGGCTGTGTCGACGTTGAATGAAACCCGACGGGGCCGCGTCCCGAACAGCCTCGACGTTGGTGGGGCGTCGGTTTGGTTGGCCATTGCCATTGCCGCGTCGACGTCCATTGGAGAAAGGCCTAGCGTCTGTTGTTGCGCTGCTGGGAGACGTGGCGTCGTTGCTGCTGTCGCACATCTGCCTCTCTTGGCCGGTGGCTTGGGTGGACCCGATGGCGTCGTCGGCAGTCGTTTCCTCGGGCCCGCCTTTTTCTGCGGCGACCTTGAGCGAGATTGCGCCGCCGTCAGCGCGGGCTCTGCCGCATTCGTTTGCTGGACTGCCTTTGGCGGCGAGCGTGGCAGCAGCGCATTTGCAATGCGCTCTGACCTGGTCCTAGACGGGGTCCTATCTGCAGTGCCCCTGCCTCTGCCTCTGCCTCGGCCCGTACCGCGAGCAGTTGGTGCGCCTCTCACCGGCGATGGTTGCTGGACCTCCTCCGGTTGTGGCTGGGGTCGAGCTTGTAGCGGGCTCGTTGTTGGCTGTCTGCCTCGAGTTTCCACCTCGCCGTCTCTGGGTGCCCGCTCGCCTTGCTCGCTTTGTGCTTCCCCGCCGCTACTTTCACTCTCGCTCTCCTCCTCATCGTCATTGTCTTTCTCGGACTCACCGTCCCGCTGAGCGCCCATTTGCTGCCTGATGGCCTCCATGTCCGTTTTCCAGGCGTTGGGGGTTCTTGTCCCGGAACTGGCTCGTGGTCTGACGACATTGGGGAAGGGGACTTGCGTTTCTCCTGCGCCGGCTTTTTCCTGGTATAAACGGGCTGTATTCGAGTTTACGGGGTAGGGGTAGGGTAGGGCTGTGGGACGAACGACGCGAGAGGGATGGGAGCTACTGGTATGTATTACCGGGTAGGGATAGGGATAGATTCAGGTAGGTAGATCCAAGTCGAGACGGAGACCGACAGAGAGAGAGAGAGAATAAAATAATGGAGTTGAAATCAGTATACCGAACACAAGCACGAAAAGAAGTCGAAAAAAGCGAAAGCGAACATGAAATCAGAGGGAGGAAGGGACACGGGATCGGAAATTACGAGGGAGGAACTAGTACTGGAAATGAGGAAGATGTAGTGGTGGGCTTCGTCTTGGGTGTCCCTTTCTGTCCTCAGACCTTGGAATTCCTTTGAGCTCGAGAGACGGTCAATGGACCCGCTCAAAAAGTCCACATTTATTGCACAACTGATCAGTACTGAAGTCAGTCATGGTCAATATTCCGGGCAACAATGTAAATGTTGTGCAGTAACGCCAGATATCAGTCTGCTGCGACGCCAGCTGGATGTATCGGTTGTGCCGCAGTTGAAGAAACTGTGGTGAGCTGAATTGTCACATTTACTAGACCCCCTCGGAGTCCCAAGGACTGGAATTTGGACATTGCCGAAGTTTGTGTATGCTGCGGGATCTATGTTTGGGTCTCGCTGCATAGAGGAAATTGGGGATACTTGAAGGTTCAAAGTTGGCCATCTTTATAGTCTACATGGATGAACTCTGCTCCGCCACTGTGGTCCACTGATTATGCAGTAGTCAACCAGAAAATGAACATTCATTCCACTTCTGGACCGAGAAGAGATAAAATATGTGCATAGCCATAAATTCAGCAAATATTCCATAACGTTTTCCGTGGATGTGTTTGGGGGTCCACCCACTCAACCAGACTATGATTCGACCAGAAAATGAACACTCATTCCACTTCTAGACCGAGAAGATATAAAATATGCATAGCCACAAATTCAGCAAATATTCCATAATGTGATTCGCAGGGGGTTAAATTTTCCGTGCGTGTGCTGGAGGGTGCATTCATTCAGCCAGACCATGATTCAACCATAAAATGAGCACTCATTCCACTTCTGCACCGAAACGAGATAAAATATGTGCATAGCCACAAAATTCAGCAAATATTCAACACTGATTTGTTCAAACAAAGGTTCACACCGTGCCACCCAAAAAAACTTCCACCTACCAGACTCGAACCCATTACCTCACAGAAGTATCTCAAATGCATGACGGGCCAACCACTTCACCACACAACCATTGCTGGCTGGGTCAATTCTTGATCCCTGATCAGAGCCCCGCTTTGCTTGTGCAACCAATCCTCATTCAATCCAAGTTCAAACTCGGCTGTAAATGGCTGTCTGCCCTCTTCAAGCTCCTTCACTGATCTGACTTCTATTCAGGCTTGATCATTTCCCACAGAAAGCTTTGTTGAGAATGCATTGACTCAAGGAAGGAAGCAAGTGTTCATCTCACTGAGGGACAATTGCTGAGTGCTGAACACCAATTCTGATCAGACTGAACATAGTACAAGGAAAATGAATGGCTGTGGTACACAGTGAGTACCATCGACTTCTTCCTTGAGCCAGGGCTTTCAACGGGGACAGCCTCACAGTCAAGGGAGTTGTTAGTACATACACACCATCTGCCGGAAAATTAGTACCAAGTGATATATAGTGACCAAAGGGCAAAGGTGAATACAATACACATTACACATATCCAGGAGCATTGCATGTGAGTGTATCTTCTGAGCTGAATTGAGTCAGAACCATTCCAAAATGTGTCACACAATAATGGGGCAAAGATCCTGTATGCCATCATAAACAAAGAATTTAGCGGTTCTGTAGAGGTGCATTCAAATGGCTGGCATTTTGAAAAGCATGACCTGACGCAATAGAGGTGTATTCAAAGGGCTGCCATTTTGAAAAGCATGACCTGGGGCAATGAAGGCACATTCAAATGGCGGGCATTTTGAAAAGCATGACCTGATGCAATAGAGATGCATTGAATTTCAAATGGCTGGCATTTTGAAAAGCATGACCTGACACAATAGAGGTGCATTCAAAGGGCTGGCATTTTGAAAAGCATGACCTGGCACAATAGAGGTGCATTCAAATGGCTGGCATTTTGAAAAACATGACCTGGTGCAATAGAGGTGCATTCAATTTCAAATGGCTGCCATTTTGAAAAGCATGACCTGCTGCAATAGAAATGTATTCAATTTCAAATGGCTGGCATTTTGAAAAGCATGACCTGACACAATAGAGGTGCATTCAAATGGCAGGCATTGTGAAAAGCATGACCTGACACAATAGAGATGCATTCAATTTCAAATGGCAGGCATTTGAAAAGCATGATCTGGCACAATACAGGTGCGTTCAAATGGCATTTTGAAAAGGATGACCTGACACAATAGAAGTGCCTTCAAATGGTGGGCATTTTGAAAAGCATGGATGAGTATATATTCTACTCCATAGTCCGTGGTTCAGGAAACCTACTTTGAAAGTGATTCACTGGTAAGAGTCCTGAGATTCCGAGCTTTGGCGGATTGAGCGCTTAAGATTGATTTCCAGAGAGCCATACACCAACATCTTCAGAACAGCGCAAGTCGCAGATTTGGAACACTGTCGCAGTCACCGCCATGAGTGGAAACAAAGACACAGGGCTAGTCCTTGTAAAGTCACGGGGCTATGGAGGACCAGCGGGCACTCCGAGAGATGCCACCGAGGATTTCCACCCCAGCGAAGTCCTTCGGCCCTCCCCTATTTACCACATCTCCCACAGCCGCTCCAGTTGCCACGGTCTCCGAGTGCAACGTGGGGCCTGGCCCCTCTGATGTGGCTGCCCGGAACGGAATTCTGAAGAGACAGACAGTCTTAGAATTGCGCTGGCTACAACCTGGGATGGTGCGACTCAATGCACTGTTTTTCCTGCGCTCTGAATGCAAAATTCAGGCAAATCACCTGATTTCGTACGGAGACTGCCGCTCGTGCGGGGCGGTACAGTGTTGCAGTTAAGGGTTAACCCTTAATAAGCCAAGCCCTTAATATTAAGGCTTAGGATGGGCAAGAAAAGTACTTAAGCCTTTGTTAAGCCTTAGGAAGCTGGGGTTCCAAGTGGTTATCTTTGATCAGGGGCTCACGTCGAGTGGACAGGTCTTAAATATGTTTGATGTGAGCTGTGGGATCAGGGAATTGTATGAGCAGGAGGAACCCATTGATATTAACGTTTTGGTAGACCATGGTGGCGGGCTGGAAGGCATCTTACGTCCGTGAGAAATTCATGTTAGGCCTTGATCAAGCAAAATTTTTTTTTTTTTTTTTTTTTTGGAGTGTTTGGGATAATGAAATTCAGTGCAGAAGCATTATCTGCTGGGTCTACCAGATAAATCCAGTTAATGCTGGGGAAGTTGTCCAGGGAGGAAATGCCATTACGCACAAGTACCATAGTGTGGGACTCCAGCCGTAAAAAGTTTATCCTATCCCATTTCTTGGATCATTCAATGTCAATGGCTGTATACCCACTAAAACCCCCCACTGTGTAAGTCCAATCGTCCGGCAGAGCGTCTTTGTTCATTAGTAGACTACTCCATGTTCTTAGGACAAGACCTTTATTCAGCACAAGATTACCAAATTTCATTTTATTGGTGAGGATTCGATCTCGTTCTAGTGCGGAATTCACAGATTTCAGCCATCTGTTGTGAATCTCAACATCTGTAATGTTACGGTGTCGGTTCTTCAGAACCTTGTCATTCCGGATGTTCCAGATTGTGTGCCAGGCCGTGGATACCAGAATGGCAAATAATCGTCCCATAGCGGGGATAATTTTCCCGTTTGAGTGTTTAAATCTCACAAGGTTACAACCCAAGATGAGTCCCCAGCTGAGGGGGGGCCAGTTGGAATATTTCATGGCCCAGAGTTCCTCGGTCAGTTGCCAAATTAATTTTGCCCCTGAGGCATCACATTCAAGCGCGATGTGTTCCAGGATCTCAGGGACTCTACATGTTGGGCAGACTGCAATGGCATCAAGATTGTCAATATGTGTCCAGAAGTCGCCGACTCTGAAAATGTTGTGAATCGACTTCCAGAATAATTCACGGTAGAGTCGTCTCAGATTTGTGGAACGTATAGATTTCCAAATCATGTCATCAGTAGGAGTGTAATCAGAGACTTCATGCACAGAACAACGGATACGATCCAAGTTGATAAATGTTGCCTTCCTGAACAGTTCTGAGCGTCTGCCTTTAATGATTTTCGTAAAGATTCGCTGTAAGCCTTGTGAGATTAGAATACCCGGGTAGCTGAACATTAAATCGATTTGGGTATCAACCTCAAGCGGAGGGTATGAATCAATACCTGCAGTGACGGGGAAAGTGATTGTTGTCTGCTTGAACAGTGTTCGTGCAACTCGCTCATTCAGAGCTGCAAATACTGCTTTGAAGAGCAGGAAACTTGGGTCTAACATGTCGTTTTCAGTTTTTTTTCTCTCCTTAATTAGTGTTTTGAGCAAAAAGTCGGATGAAGAACATAGCAGTAAGGGGACATTGTGTGGGACTTTCTGCAGCACTGTGAGGGTAGCCCCCAATATTCCTGATTTAAAGTTAAATTTTATGGTTGGGTTGTCAAATGTGAGGTGGATAGTTGCATCCTCGTTGAGGTCATGTGAAACAATTTTGAATCTTGCCATAATTTGAGGGTCGTACTGACCAGCACGCAGGACCTTGATATGTACAAAGGCTGTTATTTGATCAGGGAGTGGCTCCAATCGGAGGTGTCGTCGTGCCGGAATCTCATTCATTGAATCATCCCCAGCAAAGATTCGGAAGCCATTTGTGGTGCTGGATAATCTGAAGTTTGGATCATAGGTCATTGGTTTATCAATTTCTACCCCTCCTTGGTCAGCTTCCAATTCCTCTGCTGTCAGTTTAAGCTCGTTGCAAAAGTCAGCCATTGGAGCTAACGGATTCCATTTTGGCATAATGCAGTCTATCAATGTCTGGGCGGTCTCAATGCATTTGCCAGGGTGTACGCAATCAAGTTCATTTCGATCTCTACCGAGGAGGGAGTATCAACAGAACTGTGTTGATTCAGTGGAATTGAAGGGGAAAACCCATGACAGTCAAAGGACGGATTGAAGATTGGGCGATCAGACTCCAACAAGAAAGGCAAACAATATTTCTTGGAACGTCAAAGCGGTCCATGGGGAGCAAAATAATAGCTCTTCAAAGTTGTTGTTGGTGGGATGGTTGAGAAGACAATTGTGCAGTCCAAAACGCGCGGCTGTCGCTCCACATTTTCAAGGCCATCGTCGAAAAACCACCGGCCGGGGCAAGACTATCTCGTATTGGACTTCCGGGTGAAAAGGTCACCGTACGAAACGGAAGCGTGACAGTTGATGCGCAAAGATCGGACTTCGTCTCATGGCCCTTACGACCAGTGCCAACCCGCTGGGGTGCCTCGTAATTCCAGCTGTCGCTGCACTGCCGCGCATTCAAGGGCCGCGATCTACTGCTTCCTTTCATCTCGCCTGGAACTCGTTGGACCGAAGCTGTTCGAGACTGGTCGGCAACTCATCTCCAGCTAGCCGCCCAGTTCTTCGGCTCTATTTGTGTACTTATCATTGAGCGACAGTTTCCGTCCCAAGCGGGGGCGTGGGAACATCCCATGTCTATCACGAGAATTGAGCTACAGGTCAATACCCGACAATTGAATCAGACTCCAGATAGCTATAAAAATTTCGACTGTCTTAATTTTTTTCGGTGTTCTAGAGTCTGACATTTGGGAGACTAGGCTGTAATGATTTCAGGTGAAAAATCCTTTGTATGAATAACACACCTAGACTCAGATGATCATCCAACTAAGTACTACAGTATTGGACGGGGGCAGATAAGGAGAAAACCGGCGTGCCGTTACTTCAAAGGTAATTCCGGCCTTGAAAACCTTTGTGAGCGAGACCACGCACCGAACCTGAACCCGAGTTCAGGTTCGAGGTTCAGGAAATTGCTGAACCTGAACCGAATTTCACGTTCGGTGTTCGGGGAAAAGTACCCCGAACCTGAACCGAATCGAACTTTGACAACAGTAGGCAGTGCCGCACTTTCGACCAAGTATTCACGCGCGGCGACGGCGGCACAGACCACTGGGTCCGCGAGCTCGAGGCGACCGTAGCGCAGTACACAAGCATGTCGGACGTCGGAACGGGAACCGTGGGGCCGTCTAAACTCACGTACCGCATCAACGCACAAGGTTCTTCCCGACTTCATGCTTGGCACGTAGAAGAACGCGGATCACGAGGCAATATCCAAGAATTCAAGAGGTGCACAATTCCACTACTCTCACCAATGTAGCTAACGGTGTATACACTCCACTTTACACCGCCGTGGCCCAGATAATTGAGCAAAATTGGTTAAACCATGCATACATGATGATGCTTGCTTGCGGGAAGTTCAAAAGCACAATTTGAACCCTGGGCACCTGTCCAAACCTTAAAGTTGTCAAGTGCTCCCTTATCCCAGCCAGAAACAATTTAAATTGCACATTCCGCAGGATTGCGGGTCTTTACACTGCTGCAGCCCAGATCATTTTGCAAAATTTTTATATTGCATGTGCCGGTGGATTGCGGGTCTTTACACTCCTAATCTCAAATGTCCTGTAAATCGACGAGATGCACGACGTTCCGCTGGCCCCTACGCAGAGCCCTAGGCACAGCTACACAGAGATACGCAGAGGTAAAAAAATCTCTGCGTAGGCTCCTAGGCAGACCTACCTGAACCTTCGATCACCTAGCCAAGCCTATGCCTAAGAGGCGGCGGAACGTAGTGATGCTGCGCTGGATGTGCATGCATGATTCCAGAACCTGCAAAAGATTTGTGGAATTTACGGGGGTTAAATTTCTCTATGGGTCCCTGAGAGAAGTCATTCCATGCCAGAGAGCCTTATTCCAGCAAATAAAATGGTACCCATTCCGCTTCTGGACGAGGACGAACCAAAATATTCCGGAGGGTTTAAATTGAGAATTGCCCAAATGCGGAAATATTACACAACTCGGTTTGCCGGGGGTCAATTTATTTTCTGAGTCCCCCAGAGCACTTATTCCATGCCTACGAACCATATTCCACTCAAAAACCCGTACCCATTCCACTTCTGAACGAGGACAAACCAAAATATTCCGGAGGGTTTAAATTGCCCAAATACGAAATATAACACAACTCGGTTCGCCGGGGGTCAATTTTTTTCTGAGTCCCCCAGAGCACTCATTCCATGCCTACGAAATGTATTCCGCTCAAAAAATTGTACCCATTCTACTTCTGAATGACAACGAGCCAAAATATTTTAAGGGTTTAAATTGAGAACTGCCCAAATGCGGAAATACCTATTATACAACTCGGTTCACCGGCGGTTGATTTTTTTCTCAGTCCCTCAGAGCACTCATTCCAGATACAGAGTTGAAACCTGGATGCGAAAAAATTCCAAGTTTGCCCAAATTTCCTGATGGCATTGCGGTATCTGTTACTTGAAAGTGCATGGATGTGACACCTATCCATTCCGTAACGTCGAAATGCTGGGTTGAAGCATGAGACAATAGTATCGGAAAGTTACGGCTCCATATCTGGCTGTTCTCCGTTTCATGATTCTCGTCGTCGGCACGAACACCATCGCACGCAGCCGCTCCATTTCTGAACAGGGTACGCAGTTCTTCCGGCGCTCCGGTCGGGAGGCAAAGAGCAAGGATCATGTGATGGGACTTCGAATTCCCGTCATTCATCGGCTGCAAGGCAATTAGTCGAATGGAAATGCATTTAGTTCGATACTTACGAGTTTGTGAGCAGGGGGAGATTTCTTCGGAGGGGCGGACATCCAAGTCCCCTTCGAATCCGATTTCGGCGATAAAACTGGCGACGAAAGGAGTGCCGTCAGATTTTTGGTAGAAGATGTGGTCGGGTTTTGATTGAAGGAATGTCACGTCGATTTCGTGAGCGGGAATTTGTATATAACCGCCTCCCTTCTTCTGGACATGGCGGAGGGCTGCAGCACGTAATTCGTTTGAGGAGGCATGACAGTCGACATCTGTGATCACAATATTTTGGAACAGAATGGACTCATCTGGCTTAGAGGAATGATCAGGAATGGGAGTAGAATCATATCGAGAGGTAGCAGCTTCGTTGGCAGTACTGGGGCGAACATGCTCAATGTTGAAAGGCAAAACAGGATTCTCTTCGAGTTGCCGCCAGCACTCTGATACTGTATGCGGACTGACGTTGAGTTTTTTTCTCTCAGGTCCTCACAGAATGGCCAAGGTATGTAACCGTCTGTATTCCTATGTTCTCGTAGACTTAGACGTACAGTCTTGTATCACTTATGAATATATTTTATTTTATTATTTATTGAATAAACGGGGAGGAAACGAAGAGCTGACCGAGCCATCGAGAGGAGTGCCCGAGTCATTCCATAAGAGTGCCCGAAGACCTCTTTTGCAGTGCCCGAAGTCGCTCCTTGGTAGTAGCTTGAGCACCCCCGGGGCGGCGAATTTCGGCCAAAAAGACATCCTATGGAGGTCCTTCGGTCACTCCCAAGGAGTGCTCGACGACTTCCTTGGGAGGTGTTTCGGGGCACTCCTAGGGAGTTCCTCCGCTTTACTCAGTGCTCGATGGCGGTTGCGGCGGTGACTCTGGCGATGGCGGTCGCGGTGCGTTGGACACGATATGTCCTGTTCTTGTTGATAACACCCAGGATTTTGCGTTTCTTATCGAAGATCCTGCAGAAGTCATCGCGGAAGAGAGTCGCGAATCCTGCATCAGTAATTTTACTGATGGAGACGAAGGTGAGTCCTAGCTTTGGCGCGTACAGCACTCCTTTTAGGAGTATTGTAGCCGTGCTGTTGCCATTCGGAATACTGATTCAAATGTTGCCTTGTCCGATAGCCTGGAACGTGCCGTTGTCCGCCGCGGTGATGGATTCCGGAGGGATCGAGGTGTAGTTGATGAATTTATGGCGGTACGGGGACATGTGGCACGATGCGCCCGAGTCGTAGAGCTCTGTCTCGACTCCGGGTGTCGGGCCAAGTCACTTCTGTGCTTATATATATTCTACACCCTTATAGGTTTGTGTAGCCAACTTCTCATGGTGTTCATACATTTTGGTCCGACTGTAGAAAGTCATCGGTTATATTCTTGTTCACCTTGGCATCTCTACCACAACAAGAGATCTTACAGCCCTTTGCGGAACTTAGCGCATGCACATTTTTTTCTGTTTCGGGACATTTTGCTCAGGACAGCTGTCCTGGGCGCAATCTTTGTCCGATTGCCTTGGGATATGGCGCATTGAAATCGCACTGGAAATCCGCAGTCAATTGTACCCTAAATTTTGTGTTTTGATGCCGTAATGAAAAAAATCCCTGAAAAATCATGGTTTCAAGCAGGACAGCTGTAGCATTCATAATACGGCCCAGATTACCGTAGTCTTTGAATATGTTATATTTCTCCATGACTACTAGTCAACTGTATCCTTTTTACATTTCAGTACCCTCTGTTTCTAGTTGAAAGACCTCCTTATTGTATGGTGTAAATATCCTCCTCGCCATACCCCACTACAAATCACAATGGTTGAGTATATTACCTATCCTAATAGGCCATTGACTAAGGAATATGTAGAGGTGTGTGGTACCAAAAGTCTAGGTTATTCAGGGCACCAATACCCACCCTACAGCTGTCCTGCTTGAAACCATGATTTTTCAGGGATTCTTTTCATTACGGCATCAAAACACAAAATGTAGGGTACAATTTACTGCGGATTTCCAGTGCGATTTCAACGCGCCATATCCCAAGGCAATCGGACAAAGATTGCGCCCAGGAAAGCTGTCCTGAGCAAAATGTCCCGAAACAGAAAAAAAATGTGCATGCGCTAAGTTCCGCAAAGGGCTGTAAGATCTCCTGTTGTGGTAGAGATGCCAAGGTGAACAAGAATATAACCGATGACTTTCTACAGTCGGACCAAAATGTATGAACACCATGAGAAGTTGGCTACACAAACCTATATGGGTGTAGAATATATATAAGAAGCACAGAAGTGACTTGGCCCGACACCCGGAGTCGAGACAGAGCTCTACGATTCGGGCGCATCGTGCCACAGTAATGTAGGGTACCATTGACTGCGGATTTCCAGTGCAATTTCAACGCGCCATATCCCAAGGCAATTGGACAAAAATTGCGCCCAGGACAGCTGTCCTGAGCAAAATGTCCCGAAACAGAGAAAAAAATGTGCGCCCTAAGTTCCGCAAAGGGCTGTAAGGTGGAGGGATACTACTATATTCTAATGTTATGACTTGTTGATCAGTCGACCTGGTAGGGCCAAGAACAATATGAAAATGGAAAACCATGTTTTTAGCCTCTAACAGGCTTGCAATGTCTTTGGCTGTCTGGGAAAAAATGGCCATTAGGAAGCAAACCTTTTCAATTCGGTCAGAGCAATCAGAATATTTTGAACAAAATTCTTTGAAGGAAGTCGTTTATTTCCAAGTGCCTGATTTTGAACGATATCTGGTCTGCAAGCAGAGAACCTCTAGTGAGCAAAGAGTCAAGGAAAAATATTCAAGGGTTTTACAGTTCATTTTTAACTGAGCATGCAAGAGAAGACATTGGAATGTGGACATTGGAAAGCTGTTGTAATCGCATTTCTTGAGGGGAGAGATCTGGCGAAAAAATAAGAGAAGATCATACGAATCAGTAAAGAAGTGCTTGGAACAGTGTGTGGCATATTTCGGAAGCAGGAGGCAAAGGGAGAGACGTCAGAAAAGAAGCTCGAAATTGAACCCTGGCAGGATCGAACTCATGCGAGTCAAAAAGATCACATCAACATAAATCATGCAGACCAATTGAGCCATACAACCATATCAGGTAATGCTCAGCAGGCAGTACTATTTGGTAAAGTAGTTTTTGAATATTTTTGAATTAAAATTTTTTGGTTCCACATATGACACCAGAGCCATAAACGATCCTTGGATCTTTCCCACCACCCTCCCGCCATGACCCAGTTGACGATTCCCCGTGAGCCCTAGTCTCCTTCAAACGGGCCATTCTCAATGCTACGCAGATGAGTCCGTGGAAAATACTCGCGGATACGGTGCGTCACCTCAGACTTTGCCCGCCCTTGCCCGCGCCGTAACTGGAATAGTTTCTTCGTCTACATAAGATGTTGGCGGTGACGTTGCACCGCTCCAACAGTTTAACTCCGCCAGTCACCCATTACCGCCGCAGCTGGAGAGTCAAGGTAATGTGTTTCGTATCATTTTATATATTTATTTATTGCGTATGAAGAATACCCCATCATTCAAGGTAATTTATAGTTGTTCTTATCCCCCACAATTGAAGTCCACGTCAGTGCGCATTGCCTTCATTCTCCTGGCACCCCCCTAGTCGCCGTTCCGTACCACGTTCCAAGTGCGTAGTGTTTGTCCTGCCACCAATGTATCGGACACCTGACTTGTATTAGTCTGTAGTTACCGTGTATCGGTGGCCTGCTTATTACAAATCATCGGAGTTTGAAATTTTGCCATGCCTATTTAGCACTTTCAGGACCCCATCTTCAAACTTCCAGAGAGAAAGGGTATTTAAATGCATGTCTGACCCCAAAATCACTCTCTTTATAAAATTAAGCCTCTCTGTCTGTCTGAAGCCGTATCTCCATTTGTAAACCTCTCTCACACGTCTGCGGTCAGCTGACAGGCGAGTCGCTTATTTGGGAGCCGGCGAGCGCTTGTATTTCCTCAAAATTTATTCTTCGACTTCCATTCTCGCGGAATAAAAAAGCAGATTATGTCAGGATTTGTCATCCGTTGAGCCATTAAAGTTCGAATCCCTAGTTCTTCAACTCTGACGCCGCGAGTTGGGGGGAGAAGTTGTTCAATTGATGCCAGTAAATACTAATAGACTTCACATTTGTGAAAAACACGTTCTGGAATGCATACCAGCATCCAAATTATTTTTGTGATTTGTAATAAGCAGCCCAGCGATCGCTCGATCGAGCTTATCAACAGACTACAACATGTGAGGCACGAGCACCAAAATTGTTGTAGCGTCTGTCTATGAGGGACTAGACTTGTATATCCAACCCCAGAATTGGTCGTCAATCAAGGTGCTTTATGAGCTTGATGGTATATTCACCACTCATATCTGTGTACAGGCGATGCCGGCTCCAGACAAGGTGCGCGTCCATTCTATTCCGCTATTTATTTGTATGGCCCTTCATTAATTCAGCATTGGAAGCCATGATGAGATCCAGTGAGCGGAATTTCTCGCAGTAGCTGCGCCCATATATGTTGACATTCTTCAGATATGAGACCCGATGTCTCTCACCCGACACCGCCGCCGCAGCACGCCCTGCTCCCCGGTGCGGCATGCGTACGCGAGGGGAGTAAACGGCGCCCACCAAAAGGTAGAGCTTGCAGGTCAGAGGACTCAGACACGCTCGACGAAGGAGTGGCACGGTGTCCGCACAGCATACTCGACTGGGGCAGTAGTGATGTTCAGGGCCCGGCTCGGCCTGGATGTCCAGGCTTGGGCTCGGCTTCAGGCGGCCTGGGCTCGGGATATTTGCAGCCCGAGCCCGAGCCCACAGGAACGGCTTCAGGCCCCGGGCTTGGGCTTGGGCACTGATTGCCTTAGTTTGGACATGTTTAGGCCAGAACTATTGCTGCTTGCTTTCTCCCTCACCATCGACATTTTTCATGGATTCAGATTATTCTGGTTCCCTTTCGCCTCGTCTGCAAAAAGGAGTCGGGTCGTACTCTGGATCCTCCCCACCTCCACCCGTGCGCGATGCCAGATTTTACGATGAATCAGGAGGTTGCATCATCCTCGTAGGAGATACTCTGTTCAAAGTGCACCACCTAACTTCATGGGGAGAGGGATAAGCTGACCTGTGATAAGATTCATCGGTTCATTGTCATCCGGGATTCCCCAGTCTTTGCTGGATTGTTCGCGCTTCCACAAGCTCCGGGTTCGGTCATCGAAAGATCGTGTGACGAGCTGCCCATTCGTCTGAGTGGAGACGAGGAGGGCCCCTTCCGCTCCCTCTTCAAATACATTTATGCCTCGTGCGTCGTAAACTGTTCGCATCACGTAGACATACTAACCCTCTAGCGAAGAGCACTTGAAACACAGGCAAACCGCATTTCTATTACGGATCTTCAGGACATCCTCGCTGTCGCCCACCTTTCCCATAAATACGAAATGACGGCCTGGGAAATATGGGGTTTTCTGGTCATTGGCGATTTAATCAGGCGACATCCAAGCAGTCTATTGTCGCATGACTTTGTGGCCATTTACAATCTTTGTCGCCGAGCGTTTACCCAGGAATCAGAGGATTTATGGGCAAAAAACCACTGTGCAATGGTTGGAACGAATCACGGAGAATGACCTCCCCATTTCGGATGCTCTTAATGCAGCAGAGGCCAGCCATGACCGACACCTTCTCACCTCGCTGTATAAGATCCAACTGTCCCGGATCCCAACTACCGCGGCGAGTATGTTCCAGCCAACCAAGCTCTCAATGGATGGAATCTCCCCTGTTCATGTGCAGCGCATCCTGGTTGGCTTCTGCTTGCTCTCCTTGTCATGGAGTGAATTACACAGAATATGATTGCGTTACCTCGCCATGCAATTTGTTCGGACGAATATCACAACACCATCTGCATACCGGCGACCACGTCGCATTGGATTAACGCTGTAACACAAGCAGAAAAGTTCAGTATCAGCGAAATTGGCCACCGCATCAACGCCGTCATACAACACCTCTTAGCACAAGCCCCTCGTAACAGATATGTCTCAGAGCGGTGCCAGTATGGGTCAGATGCCCTGACCCCACTCACAATGTGGAACCAAGAACTTGCCAGGAACATGGAAGATCATTTCTTCGGTATGAATCTCCCGCGGCGTACCGATCCACACTCACTTCCACTGTCAGTGGCCGAACCATCTTTGAAAGCTATTAGATAGGGTGCCATGATGGTCGGCTAAATTTTTGTCTACAAAGACCCATTTGGGTATATACCGTACCACTTAATCCCTTTTGAGATCTTTCAATTCCAATGGTTATTGGGAGCAATGTGCCAGGCATTGTATAAGCCCCAGGATTGAATTCCAGCCCAAGCCTCGGTTTCGCCGCCCCCAAAGCGAGTCCAGCATATGGCGGTCCGGACGGATGCATGACCTTTGTGCACGTCTCTGCTTTCGGATTTGTTGCTTCATTGAGCTCGCCTTCACCGTTCAGGCTCTCGGACTTCGATTTACATACCAATTGCTGCTTCCAAGTCCTGTGCTCAACACACATTCTCTGTTTTACGTTGCATTCGGCTTTGGAGTTTCAGGAGGTTAGCGCTTCGGTCGCCATATGGGAATTGAGACTGTTCTCCTCTGATAATCATTAATCTCGGTTCAAAAATTGCCGCTCAACTCACTCCCATGACATACTGTCTTTCCAATGTTGATAATTAATTCAAGGCGCGGTCGTTCACTAGTGCTTCACCTCAGCCGCCTTTTGCGGGAATTCACGTATTTTTATTATATCCTATGATCTGGCTTGGCGTTGGCTCCTCTCGACTCGGCGTGGAGTCGGCGCGGACCGTCCTCGAAACGGCACGTTTTTCTTGACTTCACGTTGGCTCGGACAACGGTTCGTAGTGTTTTGTTCCGTGCTCATTCAGAGGTGGAAAGGGTACGGATTTGTCGGTAGAATAAGCTTCGTAGGTGTGTGATGTGCTCTGGGGGACCAACAGAAAATTTAACCCCTGGCGAAGCAAGTTGTGTAATATTTTTTGTAGTTGGGCAGTTCGGACTCCTCGCGAGTATTTTTCTTCTCCTCGTTCACAGAAGTAGATTGGGTCCGGACTTCTTTGGGTGAATATGCTTTGTCGGCATGGAATGAGCGCTATGGGTGGACCCACAGAAGATTTACAGGCGATCCTGAAAATAATGAAACTCAATTTTTTTTTTTTGCGCGGTTCTCAAAAGGGAAATCCTTGTGTATACCTTTCCTTTTGCCTCTTTTATTATCGAAACGGCCTCCTCCCTGTACTTTGGCCTCTTAGAAAGCTTCGAAATTACTATACCTCGTGTATTACAGCCGATGTCAGTACCGAGGGCGCGGATCGAAAATTTTCTGTTTTGGGATGTTTCCAAAGAATTCCCTATATCTCTGTCAGTTCTTCACCGATTCACATAAAAACTAAATAGATCTACTCAGCTAATTCATGCACAATTAGTGATAGAGAGGAACTTGCGAAAATATTACGTATTAGGTAATTTCTGTTTTGGGGCTGTTTTTGCACTGAATACCGTCTAGCATGGCCAGAACATGTCCCAGTGACCTAGAATTTTGGGAGAGACAACATGCATACCTGACAAAACATGTGATAGAGCCAGAAGTGAGGATAATTTAGTTACAGTCCTTCTAGCTCCAGTGAAAACATTTGGCAGTTTTTGGCTTTCAGAGATATTGCCAAGATCACATTCATCTGGACATTTCATATAGTTCTGGCTCTATCACTTGTTTCATAAATATACACGTTGTCCCTCCCAAAATTCTAGGTCACTGGGAAATGTTCTCACCATGCTAGACGGTATTCAGTGCAAAAACAGCCCCAAAACAGAAATTACCTAATACGTAATATTTTCGCAAGTTCCTCTCTATCACTAATTGTGCATGAATTAGCTGAGTAGATCTATTTAGTTTTTATGTGAATCGGTGAACAACTGACAGAGATATAGGGAATTCTTTGGAAACATCCCAAAACAGAAAATTTTCGATCCGCGCCCTCGGTACTGACATCGGCTGTAAGGAGATGTCTCGAATCACATTGTACCTGTTTGTGTTCTTCCATTTTTCCCACTCTCTGCCGGAGACTTCCGTATGTGCATCCTATTACCAATTTTATTTTCGGGGTTCTCCTGCCATCAGAAATTAGCTTCGGTCCAGGGAACTGGACGCTCTTGACCTCGCCGATCAGCCGCTCAAAAACCGGTCAAATCTTTCTTTCATTCTCACCCCCATCATCTCTCCCGGTATCGCTTGCTGCTTTGCATCCTCTGTCCAGTCTCCTTCCGAATCATTCCCAGCTTTCTCTGTAACTACTATCAACGCCTCCTAGCGCGTGAGGAGCCCACGAGCGGCCAGTGTCTTCATCGAAATACTCGATGGAGCGGTGAGTGTATGATGTATTTTCTCCGACTCCGTGCACTTGATTTCCGACCAGCTTGATCAGAGGTGCTATGCGCCGCGCAACGGGGTGTTTTCTGCATTTTTTTCAAAGGTGCTTTTCTCATTTTTTGCCGCCCAGGTCGCACCGGGGTTGCAACCTACCATGCGCGCCGAAAGAAGCGAGATGCAAAACAAGTAAGTGGCCAGGCATAATCATCGAGGATGATTCAATGATCCCATGCAGTGTTCTTAGTTTTATGAGAGGTCGTAGGGTCAGGCCGATCTACTTCTTCGACTACAATGATTTACTGATGTTGCATTTATCCAAGTACGTGTCCTTGGCTCTGCACACCCAATTTCTGACGTCGCGTTCATCCCAGTATCGTTCGTTCTTCGCGCTCGGGTTCAATCGGCAATTGGTAAGTGTCGAAACTTCTTGGAGTGTGTACACGACTGACTGACGTTGTGTTCTTCCCAGTATCTTTCATTCTTGGCTCTCGGCTTTAATTGGGGAGTGAGCAACTCGGATAAATCTGCATGTATGATACTTCTTTTTCGTTACAGACCTGATCTAACTGCGAGTTGCACTGCTTTTTGTACTAATCTCTGGGTCCCTGTAGTGATGGCCAGACTGTTCCCTGCCCCCCTCCCCCCCCCTCTCTCTCTTCATCTGTTTGTTGGACCCAAGAAGGTAGGTCATCGTGTTCTTGCGATCCTACACTGCTTTTCCGCTCACTTTCCAGCGACATTCGCAGGTCTCTTTTTCATTTCCGATGAGTCACTTCATTGACGCTATCCGATTCCACGTGTCTCTGGTAGTGTTCGCAGGCTCTCACCCATCCTTACTTCCTCTAACCCATGCCTCATATTTTCTTTGACCTAGAGCGTCGCGACCCGTCATATTCAATTTCTCGCACTCCCGCATTCAGAACCACTGACTCCGCCCCACAAGGCTTGACGTATCGGCGGCGCTCTGAACATCTCTTTCACCCCTCTACCATCCAGCTAGCCCCGCATGGCAGTCGGAAGACACGACATGGGCGCGTTCTGGTAAGCCCTTCTATAATGGTACGCATTGAGCTCCATACGGACATATTCCCAGTTAGGTTCGATGATGGACACGTCCCCGCCATCGCTGACATTCCACTCAGCTCCGCTCGGTCCCACCTCCGTGCCATGCACTCCGAGCACGTCCCTGACGCGTCGAAGGACCGCCAAAATCTCGATTGAAGTTCTGGATTTGCGAGGGATGGAATGTGTCTTAGGCGCGTTATCTCTTCTGTTTTACTCTACTACACGGCTCCTAACCTATTCCTCATAGTCTCACCGCGTTCCATCATGTATGTCTAGCCCATCCTGCTACTTTTAATTGATTACCGAAAGCCCTATGAGCGAGGTAAGTATTTGATTACCCTGCTCGCGCCCAACGCTAACATGCAGGCGGGGTAATAGTGTTGTTGTTTTTCACGCCTATTCAGCTGCCATCCGATACAACATCTGGCCACTATTTGTTTGGGAAGATGTTCAATGCTCCTCCATTTGTTCTGCACTCACCCACCAACCCAGCCTGAGATCCCAACGAAATGGAGGTGTCTCGCAGTAGCACAGATCTCTGTATGTACTAGATACCTTGCGTGAATGAATCAATTTTACTGGCCAACAACCTGATATCTGCCGTATACCCCGAAACCAATTCATTCTTTTGTAAATTTTGAATGCCAGTTGGTTGCCTTTCCGCAAACGGCAATCGGCACTTCGCTCCGGCATGTCTTGTCGGAATATATTGAGATGGTTTTGTGCAATAAAAATAGGTAGATGCTACAAGAAACACTGGGGACGATAAAATTCAGCATAGATTTAGCTTCACTCACAGGTTGAACCACACAATCCATTAAGTGCTAGGTTGACTGGAACCCACAGAAATTCTGGCAGGTGCTCAAATTCGGCGAGAATAGTCCACTTTCTCGTGATTGAGAGTGACCGAACTTTTTCACCCGATGGCCCTCTCTTTGGCTAATCATGTTCCAACCCTTGAATCTGAGGAAGAAATTACACGGACAATTGCTTTCCATTTTCCCCAATTCAAAGCAATATTTTTCACAATTTCCCTCCGATTCCACAGTCGTTTGACTCAACCGTGATGAAAAACAAATTGGTCAATGGGTTTGCCCCACTGTGATCCGTCACAAGTTCGTTACTGTAAATGTCTTCCAAGCTTGAGGGTTGAATTGAACAAAGAGAAAAAAAAGAAAAAGACAAAAATGCCTACAGTGCGGTGCGGCTATGCGTATAGCCACTAAATGTACAGTGGGTAAGTCGTGGAGAAGCGGTATAACAGTGGTAGCCAGCTACACCCAGAGAGCATACTAGTAAGTAGAAGAATAGGCTTCAACACAGCCGCAACACAGCCACTATTTATTACGACGTAATTTAAAATCGCGACTCACTGGTTCAACGCCGTTATGTTTTGCTTGTGCTTGAAAAAATTTCCTGTTGGTGGGTCCCAAATACAGTGTCGAACCCGGTTGCGAAAAAAAAAGCTGACCCAGTATTGTACAAGCATGAGAACGAATTCCATTATAAGATTGAATCAGGGTAAAGTAAAGACCTTGAAATTTGTGCACAAATATTTTCAAAATTTTTGGCGGCGTCGTTGTGTCGCACGGCACCATCGCTTATTTGGCTAGTTTTGGGGTTTGACCCGGATCCGAAAATTTCGATCAGAAACGTCCTTTCACCCACTCTCTCTGCACTCTCCTCACACGCTCGCAGACGCCTCCCACATGCAAGCCTTTGGGCTGTTCTCGTGGGACAGAGCCCCAGAGGGATCGATGGACTGAACAACTCAAATCTACCTACAACAGCCGGGCCAGAGAAGATGTGCGCTCATCCCATCGCCTACCCTGACCGATCATAGTCAGAAACGTCTGAACAGTACCCCACGATACAATACTCGCTCTGTAAAACATCGTAGATGTGAATGAGCTACTACCGTCCTCAGAATATATTTTCTGTTCTGTAAATAAACGGCCCAACTTCCCTGGAACGTCTTTGGCTAACTCATGAAAATTCGCCTGCATTTGATGTCGAACGAACTAAATGGTCCAATGAGACGGGGCCGCACCTTCTAACCGTTACGGTTTTATCTCTTCACCCGGTTGTATCAAGTGATCTCCTTTCTGCGCCTGACTTTCCACAGACAGTGTCTGGAGCTCGTCAGGGAAATATATTACACATACTTATCGGTAATGTAAACAAACTACACTTACCTAACAAAGCCATGCCTACGAGTCATCCAATGGGTGGGCGAGGCGATATGTAGTGGCTGGATTGCGTGCTTTGAAAGGAAGAACGAAAATAATACAGTGTCAAAACCCGGATCCGAAAAATTTACATTTTGAGCTGGAACCCCAGGCACTTTCGGCTTGATTATTTTTTGTGGAATAGCCACAAGGCCTATGATTAATTTAGTGCACAAAAAATCAGCATTGAGCCTGTTAGGCGCGAGCGAAAAATCAAGCAATTGCCAAAAAACGACTAAATCTCATTGATGGCGGCTGAGAATTGTATATTCTGAGGACGGTAGTGGCTCATTCACATCTACGACGTTTTACAGAGCGAGTATTGTATCGTGGGGTACTGTTCAGACGTTTCTGACTATGATCGGTCAGGGTAGGCGATTCTTCTAGCGTAAAAAGGCTTCGTGGGGCCATCTAACAACAGTTGAGGTGTTTTTAACACTCAGTGAAATTATCCTGAAGGGTTCTTTGTAAATCTATCCCGTGTAATGAGTTGGGTACCAAACGTCGAGGTTGTCAGCAGCGTATTTTTTCCTGACTTCCCACATTTACTCAGATTCATCAATGAGTAATTCTGTCACCTAAACAATGCGATTTCGGTCAGAATAGTTGAGGAAACACCACGATGAAGATCCTCCGCATGGCGGAGTTTGAATTTTGTTTGTTTTGGACAAATAAATCCACGGGAAGCCCGAGGGCTAAGTCAAAATTGAGCTCCCCTAGGAAGTAACGGCTTCTATCTTTGGATTTGTTTTTTCCATTATGTGCCCAGAAAAAAAAATCAACTGAAGCGTCCAAACCTGTTGAGGGCTACTGCCAAGCATGGGGAGATCTTTCAGCCACGGCGCAAGGGCAGAAAAACCAGTACTAACCACAAATAGAAGGATCCGCTTGTCTTACCGAAGAAAATACATTCTTTATTCGGTGCGCCTGAAAGGGTTCCTCCATTTAGGATTGTGATCACGTAGCACACAGCGCCAGGTTCCTGGGAATTAGTGTTGCAGACCGGAAATAGAACCGTTGAACCAAGCATTACGATCGCAAGCAAGGACAAGCTGCACACTTCTTGATCGGTCTGTGCCCAACCTCAAGTGAAGTGCATTCATCGCAGTGTTCGTCCTTAAGCCCTTAAGTACGAATCTCTGGGCTTGAAGCCTTACGGAGGCGAGAGGGATTCAAGTGAAGGCCCATTGAAGCCCTTCAAAATTTATTTTCCCATGCCCCATGAAAATTCCGAACACAGGTCCGACCAAAGTTCCACGTTGAGGTTCAAATAAAATTGAACCCAGCATATTAACAGTACCCTGCTACAGTATGTATTACTGTATTATCCCTCTGTGCAAATGCGAGCATGAGTATCTTGAAAGAAATTAGGGCGTTAGCAGCCGACAGCTGGAGCAGGTACTCCGAGAAAAATATTCTACCCTCTCCAGGCAGCAAGCAATTCAATGAAGGAAGAGAAAATTATATGACAGAAGACATGTGCCTTGAAGGCCTTATGAAGGGCAAAAAGTTCCACCAGAAATCTTGAAGCCCATCTTGAAGGCCTTCAGAAGGCTTCAAATATTTAAGGCCTTCGCCCGAAGGGCGAACACTGATTCACCGGCCTCACCGGCACCTACCCATCTCAAATGGGAGGAAGACCACACACAAGACCTCGAGGACGTCATGTACATAATTTGCAACGAGAACAAGTTTTGAGCGCGCATATATTATAGACTCAATGTGGTTCAGTCTGGCCATTTTTATCTGCACCGTCGACTGAGTTTATCTTTGCTTGGCTCTTCTTCCATTTCTCCCATTTCTCCCACCTCTCCCATTTTGTCACAATTCCGTTCACACTGGAATGAGTCGGAATATCGGCAACTTGGATTCACTGAGCCTCATAAGTTCTGTACCCATACCACTTTCTTATTCAAGAAAACTGAAATCACCCATGTGGAGTGTGAACTGCCCAAATATCATAAAAAAATCACATCTTTATCCGCCAGTGGTCAAATTCTGTGCGGGTCTCCCTGAGCACTCTTTTCATGATAAATCTAGTTCAAGGAAGAAATCCGTATCCATTCCACTTCTGAACGAGGAAAAGAAAAGGAGTCAGAAATGCATGCCCTACGGAACCAAGGTGCTAAGGCTAACACAACCACTGTTTTAAATGAAGATCGAGAGAAAGGGAGTCAGAGGGAGGAAAAGAAGGTACGACTGTGGGGCATCGTACACATGTTGTGGGGATAGAGAATTAAAAAATGCGGCGAACCATCTCAAATTCACAAAAGGAGGCGGAAACTTCAATTTGGTCCTGAGAACTAAGAGTTAACCCTTTTATCTTCCTTTTTAGGAAGGACGGAGATGGCCATTAGGACGGCGAGTGGGATGGTGATCGGGAGAGAAGATACTTGACCCAGAAAAGTATCTTCCTTTTTGATGAGGGGTGCGTGGGTGGGATAGTACAAAAGAGAGAAGGTGCGGGTCAGGCAGAAAGAGTGGAAGGTTGAAAGGCCCTGTTTGGCAGGGGTAAGGGAGCAATTTTGTGACGCTGGCATCGCAATTCAATAGCCCAGTGCAGAAATGCATTTGCGCCTTCTTCGGCAGGACTCCGAATCAGACATCGAGATGATTTCGGCACCAGATTCTTCACCTCTTGACCTCTCTGAGTCGCATCCCTCTGTTCCACCCATTGAACACACCCTCGGCCCTGTCAAATCTCCTGCTGTGTCATCCACTGCAGCGCCTGCTCCTGCCAGCGACTTGGAAAATGATGACGGCTATTCAACCTGTGACAGCGACGATGACAAGAAAACTCACGAGCTCTCCCTCACCGCTATCGAGGACACATTCAAAAATTTTGACACAAAGATCCAAAAGTATCGCAAAGCTCACTTGTCCCCCACAAGCACTAACGGCGATGACCCCGGAAAAAGGCGCGCAGCGCATAGTCATGATTAACGGGCTGACAGAATTCAACATCCAATGATGCCAACGCGAGATTGAACGCATCAATCTTGCCATAAAGATTGACAATGCCCCGCGCCATCAGCGGCCCAAGCTCCATTCGCGCCTGCGGAAAATGAAGCCGTCAGTTGCGGCCAGCATCACAGTTGCAAACCAGTTTAGCAAGACCAAGTATTGGGAACAGAAGCTCCGTTCGACTGCACGCACCTTCTCTGAAACCAGGGAGCTCCCGGAAAATAACCAAGGCAAAGGCACAAAACACAAGACCCATTTCGACGACTCAGATGTCAAGCCTCGGCTTGAAGCTTTCGCACGTGGCCTGGTTCCAGAGGCTGAAGGGGGTTTCAAAGGGCGGGTGTGTTGGCTGATTTACGTTTCAACCAATTTTGGTTCCTTGTTCATTGACAATTCAAAACAAATTGCACCAGACAAATCACGACGCTATGTCAACGAGCACCTCTTTCGGAGCTTGAAATCGACGAGACGATTGGTGTCACCACTGCCACCGCATGGCTCAAAAAACTGGGATATCGTCTCCGCCGCTATCAGAAGGGAATTTATTACGATGGCCATGAGCGACCTGATGTTGTTCAAAAGCGAAATGAATTCATCAAGGATATGCTTGCATGCCTTCAGTGGGTCGATCCTGAAAGTACTTTCACACAGATGCTCAATCATTAGCAATGCTTACCAGTACGAAGACGAAAAAGAGGACGAGACTGGCACCTCTCAAAGCACCTCTCAAAGCAAGAACACCACCAGCAATCTCAAGGAAATTCCACCAAAATTGAAGCCTGGGGACATCACCTATTACCCAATCTTCCACGACGAGTCCACTGTCCACGTCAATGATCAAAGCCATTTCGTCTGGGAAACCGATGACCAACACGAGTTGCGGCAGAAGAGCCGCGGCCGCCTCATCCACATCTCAGACTTCATTATTGAGCACTGTGGCCATCATTAGGGAAGGGTCCAGCTGCAAGCAACGTTTGCATTGTTTGTGCTGAAGCTTAAAATCCCACTGGCTATCACCTCGGAATTAACCTCGAGAAAGTAGGTCTTCATACCAAGTCATGTTGTGAGGCCTAGACCGACAGACCGGCTGGAATACGGTCTTCACAGCACTGCCTCCCTTAATAGTTGCTAGGTTCGGAACAAGCCCGCGAAGTTCCAGCCCGGCGCGCCGGGGGACCTTCTTGAAGGGGCTTGTTTCAAAGTCCGCCAAACAAAGGACTTGCAAAACATTTTCTAGCTCCCTCAATATCGCTAGCTCCCTCAATATCGGCTCAAATCCTTGGATATAAATTATATATTTGATATCATATCACTGGGCATGCTACAGCACAATTTTCTGGGTTCCTTGCTACTTCCCATCTCAATCCGTGCAGAATCCATCGAGATATAGGCAAATCGGTCGCAGGGATCAGAAAATGCCCAAAATGGCAATTTTCTGATTCGCGCCTTCGGTACTGACAACGGCTGTAATGAAAGTACACCTCCATTGTAAGGTAAAATTTCAGAGAATAGATTGGGATGCATAGATGTTAAAAAACAAAATCCAAAGCATTCGGGAGGAGCCCCCTTGTGTCAGAAAATTGGGATGTTTATTCCTCACAGTGATGAGAAATCAACGCACTTTGGTAGGGGGAGCAAAGTGGCCAGCCCGTGATGACAGCACATCGCACCAACGCGGTTTTTGCCGGAGCCCCATAACGATTGCATGGGCCTCAAGAGGGACTCCCAGGTGTGCCGTAGGTATTTTATTTGAAGTGATTTGGTAAAGGACTTGCAAAGATATCGACATACTTTGGCGCGGGGATGTAAAGTGAGCAGTGTGCGTTGCAATGTAGAGACCTTGAAAACTACAGTAGACTGCGAGAGTTCCGGATATTAGTCCCATGAACACGATGATGCCAGGACTCGCCTGACACTTCTGGTGACACGTCGGTTTTGGCAGGCTAACCAAGAGTGTCGGTACGACCGTGGACAACTCGGATAACTGGATAACTGCAGATCATGTCCTGGAAAAGAGGAACTGGGTCAGAAATAAACCCAACACTACACCGCGCAAGGGCACGGAGTCGCACCTGCGGCGGCATCTGCAGCTCTTCCAGCCGTGGTGACCCTTTTGCGTGAATGGGTGGCAATTGCTTATCAGGTGGGTGATGGCCATAACACAGGTACTGAGCTCTTGCATATCTTGTGTTGTCCATACAGTGGACCAGTGAAGTCACTACCCGAAGATCCGCGACTTTGGCTGGTAAAAGGTCTCCCAGGGCCCAAGTCGGAGGAGTCTAGCAAAGTGCCATTTTGGAGCCGCTGAATACTTGATGATTGTGAGGTTGCCAAAGCGGCTGAAGGTATATTGGGGCCTTGCATGGACGAAGATGGATAAGGGAATAAGTGGATGCGATAATGAGATGGTCGAATCGCTTACTAATTCGGCCATCTCATTATCGCACCCACTTATTCCCTTATCCGGCCTCCGACATTACCCGACAGCAGCCGGAACAGTTCGGTGCTACAGAATATACTTAGAGATTGTGACACATCAAATTGAACAAAAGAATGCAATATAGTCTGAGATAACTTTGCTTCACCAAAGTGGCGTTGAAACAAAAAAAAAAAAAAAAAAAAAAGTGGCGCACTTTGAAAAAATAGTGGCGCCAGGTCGAGTTTCGGCGCCACTATTTTTGATGTTGCAAAAAGGGCCTCAAAGTGGCGGCACAAGCCTCGAACACTAAAAAAAGTGGCGGCAGACCAAAATTTGGAAAAAATATTTGCGCCGGAATAAATGTGCATTTTGACCCTCATACAAGTCGAACGAGACCAACTTGTTTTCCATTTTGACCCAAAAACAAGTCAGGTTCAATGGATCCAGAATTGAAAATAAAGCAATTTTCTCTCATCAACTTGGGTCTTGCGAGGCCTAGTTCTGAAGCTACAGAGCATCGAAAGCTGGCGGAAAGGGAGGTGAAAATGCTAAGTCCGAAATCACGTTTGGCGGCATCTGCCAAAATCGTGACATGATGTTCCAGTCGTTTCACAGCACTGATCTTCTTGCCCTCGTGATCAGTGCGTGTGAAACGAGCTGGTCGCGAGTCTATCGCGACCAGTACGTTTTAGGCAACCACACTTTTTGATCACGAGACAAGCAAAGGGATCAAAAAGGTTCCTAAAACGACTGGGATCACTGGTTGACATTTTGGCAGGACCCGCTAATCATGATTTCGGACTTAGGATTTTCAGCCCTTCCACACTCAGTCCACACCCTCCCGTACCTTCAGAACGACACATTGGAAGACCCAGGTCATATAGAGAAAGTTACTCCATTTTGCATTTCCTGTCGATGGACAACAGTTTATTTTGGTGAAAATCCAGGAACAAGTGGGTCTCATCTGATACAGAATTCAAACTGAGCATATTTGTCTATATGACTTCTTTACACTTTTTTCCGAAGTGCGGGAGGTCGAAAATACCAAGTCCGAAATCATCTTTGGTAGGTCACGCCAAAACGCCAACCAGTCGTCCCAGCCGCTTCGCCAACCGTGATAAGCGCAGCCACGTGCTTGGCGAACGCGGATGGTCACGAGCCTAGCAGAACACAGCCGGAATACATTATGAGGCACGGGGTTCAAAATTGATTGTGTCCATTGCCCTTGCTCGCGGGGCATTCAAATCCGGAATGCAGGGCGTCTATTCAAACCCTAAATATGTCAATTGCTCCCTTATCCATGCTGAACCGAGCCAAAATACGTGCACAGACTCCCCGTGACGGAAAAAACATGAAAAAGAATTAGAAAGAGAAGAACTTCCTGGGAAGTTCACAGATGCTTCGGAGGATTCAACAGAACTTGCAGGAGATTCACCCAAGTATCCAGTCTCCCAATTAATTAATCAAAACTCAATTACAGCCGTTTGCGGAACTTAGGGCGCGGTCGGTTTTTTCCCCGTTGTGGGACATTTTGCGTAAATCAGCCGTCCCGTGCTCAGTTCGCGTCGGATTCCCTTGAGACATGGCGCGTTCTGCGATTGCGCAGCGGATGGTTTCCTGCGATTTCTCCTGAGGTCCGAAAGAGGACTTTTGACCAGTTCCATGACAGTGTTAACTCTGGTTCAAGGTCCCCGATTGACCCTCCAGGTGGTTGGGCCAGTCGCGGTGGCTGTGTTCCGGGCGTGAGTTTGAAATCCCTTCCAGATCACGTTTTCGACTCAACACTGAGCCAGCGCCGAGCCCCGGTGTTTGCAGATACTGTGCACAGCACCACAATTTTGCTCAGAATTGTGCTGGCTCTCGCCTCGGGCACTCTGGCGCGAGAACCTGGTTTGCATCGATTCAAGGAGAAATTGGGACGACTTGCTGCCGAGCGCAGCATCTCGAGTAGCTCGAGTAGCTGCGATCTTGTTTGGCCCCGTGAACACGCCTGGAGCACGCTACAGAAAATTCAAATATAGCCAGAGTTTCTTATTGACCAGGGCTGTTTATTCCTGCACCGCGCGGCTCACAAAGTGGCCCTGGGCAGAGTACAGCAAATTTACTTCGGAAATCCCGGTGTTTGCAGGCACGATCGGGAATTGCCATTGCTTTTCGGCCTAAAGACGGTCTGTTGTGCGCAGCACCTCCTCTAAAATGAAGAGCTTCTGGGCCCGTGGCTTAACCCAGAGGGCACAAGACAGAAATATGTTTTGCTTAGAATCGCGCTGGTCCGGCGCGAGAATCTAGGTGGAAATATCTGTACAAAGGCTCGGCTCGACTACTAGGCAGCAGGGGAACTACGATCTACTTAGAGTGTGATGTTGCACTTGAAACAAGTTACTGCGTCTTTGAGATTGTCTGGGACGTTGTACGGAATGAGGGGCACGAGCAGGGGGATGTCAACGGTTATGCCCTGCACCCTATATGTCTATGCACAGTGTTTAGTATCAAAGCTGGGTTTCTTGATACTGTCGTAGAACGTACTGAAAAATCGTACAACCGAGCGAGGCGACCGACGTCAAGTTGACGGTCGTCGAGATGCTTCTTACTTTGTCGTTGTAAACGGTTGAGGCAACAGAGGTGCATTGGCCTGTGGTGAAATCGAAATTTTGGCAAGGACCTCCAAGGTTTGGTCCCTGACACAACTGCAAGGTCCCACCAGTCTGACTGGCATCAGGCGTTGGCGTTGAGGGACATGACCGCAATACTCACAGGGAGGAGTTGAGCGGTGGGAGTGTCCGCCATCAGAACAGCGGCTATGAGGAAGGAGTTGAATGTGGGAGCAAACATGTCGGATCGGGGACTGCACTCTGTTGGAATCGATGTAGGCAGCAACACGTCCATATGCTTTAAATATATTTGGATTCCGTCACGTGCGGAGTGGCAAGTGACTTGAGCTTAGTCTTGAAGTTCCGTCGATCACAGGAATGATTGATGATTTCGGAACATATTGGGAACCCAAAGGATCAGAGATGTGTACCTGACTTTGACCAAAAATGTATTTATGAGTATGACGCCGGGGGGAAATAAGCGCCTTATCCTGCTCTCAAAAGAGTGTGGCTCGTTGGCCGTGGGCGCCCGGAGGCGCACGTGTCTCTCGAGTACATTAACTTTTCGTAAGGCAAATAGGAACCAGCGCTCTCAAACCGGCAATAAGAAGGCGACAAGGTACACTGCGGCGTATTGCTTCCTGAGAAGTAATGATTAATACTATGACTGTATTTAGATACATTGTGGCACCGGCTTGTAAAGTTGCACGGATCCAATGAAGGCGACAAGGTACATTGCGGCGTAATGATTAACACTATGACTGCATTTAGATACATTGTGGCACCGGCTTGTATCTAAAGTTGCACGGATCCTTCAACCCGGCGGCAATGAAAAGGCGACAAGGTACATTGCGGCGTATTGCTTCCTGAGAAGTAACTGATTAACACTATGACTGGAGGGGAGAGTGCATTCCTCTTACTCGGACGTCACCGGGAACAAGCAAAAGCACGGATTTGCTCGGACATCATCGGGCGGGGCGACCACACTAGACGCATCAACTGCTGTGCTATCGGACCTCTGCCACTGTACGCCGCCGCCCACTCAGCCTCTCGTTAGCAGGGCGCTCGCCCCGGTGCGGACGCAACCGAGAACTGCGACACGCGCGCCAACGAGGATGCCGACCCTCCCGAGGGTGGCCCCGCGGGCCGTGATTTGCTCGCCAGACAGCTCATGCTTTGTACCGTGGTGCCATCCCATGTTTGCACTTCGTCTCCCGTCCCGGTGCTCGCTCACTCATCGTACGATAATTTGGAAAATAAACGGCATGCTTTTCAGATCACTTCGTCGCAATTCTTGATCGTTTGCAGCACTGAATGAGCGAGCTGCACGGACACAGTTCCAGCAGACAACAAACTCTTTTCCTGTTGTTACAGGCATTGATTCTTATCCCCTACTTGAGGTTAATACTCAAACTGATTTAATGTTCACCTGCCCGGGTATTCTAATCTCACAAGGTTCGCAGCGAATCTTTACAAAAATAATCCAGAGCAGACGCTCAGTACCACTGAGAAAGGCAACTTTCATCAATCTAGACCGTATTCGATGCTCGGTGTTTGAAGTCTCTGATTACACTCCAACGGACCAAATGATTTGGAAATCAATACGCTCAACAAACTTGAGACGACTCCACCGTGAGTTATTCTGGAAGTCAATTCACAACATTTTCAGAGTCGGTGATTTTTGGACTGATATCGAAAACCTTGAAGCAATTGCAGTCTGTTCAACATGTGGTGTCCCTGAGAGCCTCGAACACATTGCTATGGAATTTGATGCCTCCGGGGCAAAATTAATTTGGCGACTGACCGAAGAACTCTGGAACCTGAAATATTCTAAGTGGCCCGCACTCAGCTGGGGACTTATCTTGGGTTGTAACCTTGTTAAATTCAAGCACGCAAACGGGAAAATCATCCCCGCTATGGGGAGATTATTCGCCATTCTGGTATCCACAGCTTGGCACACAATCTGGAACATTCGAAACGATAAGGTTCTAAAGAACCCGAACCGTAGCATAACAACTATTGAAATTCACAATAGATGGCTGAAATCTGTGAATTCTGCACTAGGACGAGATCAAATCCTCACCAACAAAATGAAATTTGGTATTCTTGCGCTGAATAAAGATCTTGTCCTAAGAACATGGAGTGGTCTACTCTTGGGTCTACTAATGAACGAAGACTCTCTGCCGGATGATTGGACCTACACAGTGGGGGTTTTAGTGGGTATACAGCCATTGACACTTAACAATTCAAGAAATGGGATAGGATAATTTTATTAAGGCTGGAGTCCCACACTATATGGTCTTGTGCGTAATGGCATTTCCTCCCTGGACAACTTCCCCGGCATTAACTAGACCTGTCTAGTAGACGCAGCGGATGACTTTTGGAATGCTTCTGTAGACTGAATTTCATTATCCCAAACGCTCCCAAAAAAAAAAAAAAATTCTTGATCGTAGCCGTCAACTATCGGTCGTTTTCAATTTTTAATACCCTGATTTTTTGAGTTAACCTTCGTCCGCCCTAGATTCCGAAAGTTCTACGTGTAAATTGAACTGAAGTAAGTAACTTCGGATCTTCCCCGACTTCGCTGAAACTGTACCACTTGTTTCATGCCGCACATGCGTTGTAATAACGATTTCAATCCGATTCTGTTGCAGATTCTTGCCCTAAAGTACGGCCCAGAATCTCGACTGCAAAATATGAGCTTCACCCTTCGACGTCGAAATTGTATTCAAATTCTCTCCCCGAATTCCGACATCTGACCTTCCGCTCACGGTTGCGACTACTTGTCCAGACTAGCCCGCCCTCAGCATCCGAGTCGTCGCCGCTGCTTGCGCTTATGGTCAACGCTCGATCTTCACCATGTTCAGCTTCCAATTCAACGGATTCTCGTCGCTCACAATTCAATCAAGAAATCTAATCTCAAGTCAGTTCGAATTTAGATGTTGCTTATCTCTCAACTAGTCCTCACCTCACATGTATCTATCTGTCGCAGATTCTCGTTCTCGCATACGCCTTGCGTCCATCTTCGTTCCTTTTCTAGCAGAAATGGATGTAACTACCCTGAGCACCCTTCTTGAATGTGTGCTTCGTCCAGTATAGATGAACCTATGTGCGGCACGCTAATAATTGGCACCGGTGCGCTAAATAAACCATTTCACCATCTCGTCAACCCACCTAGCCTCTCTCTCTTTTCAGTTACCGACCGGGATAAGTACAAGCGCCAGAATTCCGTTCCTGCCTTGACTCTGTCTAAATCTTCGTCGCAGTTTCAGATATGCACGCACTTCGTGCCCCCTCCTTTCCCGGTCAGCGCTCATATGACTTGATTCCAATTCGATTTCCGAGCTACATGCCGTTTCTACGGCTTTGGACTTCGCTTTGCAGCATGTCTAACGCCTACAGGGAGCAAATTATCGACTGGATTGGTTTCAAGTTCTAGGGATTCAGACACCGTTATAAGTTGAATAATTCGGCATGCAACCCAACTTCAATGTTCTCGGCCAGCTATTACATCACGGACATCTTACTCGAGCATGGTCATCCATATTCACAGTGGCTCTGTTTTCGGCACCGTCGATCGCTCGGGGTGAGGACAAGGTGCATGTTCCTGTACTCAGCTAGAAATAGGCAATTTGAGGAAGGGCTACTACTCCTTTCAGGAGGCCAAACCCACGCCCGGAACTTTTGGTCACGCGTGACGTCACACTCTGGGGGAATGGCTTCCCCTAGGCCCCCTCCCCTTCGCTGGCGCTGGCCTTTTCGCTGGCGCTGGCCATTTTCGCTGGCGCTACCTTTCCGCTGGCGCTGGCCATTTTTAGGGCAAGATTTAATTGTTTTGCCTCCATTTTCTCACTGCCCCACTTGATCCTCAGAAAATTTACACCCCCGTCGAAATTTGCAGAGCCCCACTGCGTGGAGCATCTGCTCGACGTGGGTATACTGTCCCATCGGGCCAGTCTGTGACATAGGCACTCCAGGAAGCGTCGATGAACATTCGGACTTTGTGTCTTACCGCGGAACAGGTTATTCGGGCTCGGGAAAGGTGAACCGTGAACGGTCGCAACTATGAGGATGCCTAAGTCATTCAAACTCCGCCCATCACGTCAACTCGAAGCGGCGTGATTGATGGTTGGTTCCTAGTGATGGAAAAGTTCGGTTCGGTTCAGGTTCGGGGCACTTTTTCCCGAACGCTGAACCTGAACCTCGGGTTCGGTTCAAAGATTTGTCGAACCTGAACCTGAACCTGGCGTTCGGGGTTCAGCGCGTTCGGTTCGGCGTTCGAGCAAGTTCGAACGCCGAACTGAACCTGTTTTCCCGCAAAAAAAAATAATTGGTCACAGGACATCAAAGAATACGCTATTGGGCACTAGCAACTTTTGAAACTCGCCTACCACGCGATCTGGGTTCGTAGAGAGCCCCCTCTCGGGTACAAAACAATTTGAGTCACGAATTTGTTTGGACCAGTTGACAAATCGACATTAGCAACAACAACGAAACTCACGTCCAAACGAGGCGCACAATGCTTTCTTGTCACCAAGCGCCTACACCTAGTCCGTCTCTCGCACAGCTGAGATGAGGATCCCTTCAGAGCCATCCGATTTTGGAGCGCAGCTGAAGGCATGACATTGGGGCAGGTGTGAAAGTGAGGGCGGAGTTTCCGACTCGGTTATACCAAAGGAATGCAAGATCTTCGGCGTAGTACTTAGATCCAACTGAACAAGATGGAGCTTTACGGCCAGACAGAATCAAGAAAAGGGCCCAGACATTCACCGAGCCTGAGGGCTATCACTGTTATGGCGCCGCTGTTGTTGAAAATGAACGGCCGGGAGGCATGCCGTGACAGATATGTCGCTGCGGTGATGTCAGATATTGCCACACAGACTCTGATCGCCCGGGCCGGGTTCGGCGTTCGAACGCGTTCGAACGCGTTCAGCAAAATTGTCCCTTCTCCCGAACCTGAACCTCCAGTTGAGGTTCAGCAATTCAATGAACCTGAACCTCGAACCTGACGTTCAGTTCGGTTCGGTTCAGGTTTGAACCGATTGTTCGAACCGGACTTTTCCATCACTATTGGTTCCACGTCGTCGCACTTCTTCCTCTTTCCCCCCACCTCCCACTCGTCCCTCTCGTCTCTCCCGCTTCTACATCGCCGTCACGAACCGGTACTTCAAGTCATCGAACCTCAAGTGCCATGCCCTCCATTGCCATACCACACCTGGTCACCCGGGACCCGCTCCAGCGTCCAAGGCACTTCAAGCGACTTCAGATTCCCTTCAAGTTCCCTCCAAGCCTCCAAAGTGCACTGATTCTCCCCTCAAATGCTCTTCAAGCCCCTTCAAGCCCCCTCAAGGTTTCCTCAAGCCTCTTGGTCCTCTTGGTCTATGCCGCTTCGGCTCTCTCGTGGGCCCATTCGTTTCTCCCTGGTAGACTGGCGGCACTCGGGATTGATAGGAGCTATGGGACGAATTCAAGCAAACTTGAGATGCCTATGTTACGGGCGTTGGATATACGCTTCACGGTACATTTATGATATTCAGTTCATTGGGAATAAAAAAAGCCGTGGGGTTTTGCGCAAGAGCCAAAAGCCGCATGCGGCTGTGCGCAACCTATATATTACATTCGGAATGAAACTTCTTCTCACAACACTTCGCACCATGCCTGATGCTGCTATCCTGTGGCCGTCGGGAGATGATTTCTTCCTGTACAATGATTTGATCGTTGCGCGTCATCCGCGCTGAACCGGTGCCTTCGCGAGTATCGATGGACTCAATCTTGCCTGCCAAACTTCAGAGGACGACGAAATCGAGAACGCTACGTAGAACGGTTGGCTATGTGAGCATTTTGTGAGCTCGGTTTTTGGTCTTTTCTCCTAAAGGTGCCCCATGATTTTCATTTCATTTGTTCAGGCTAACACTAACATACTTCTTGCAGGGACTGTGATTGCTGCGAACCTCAATGCACCCGGCAGTTGGCACGACTCGCGGGTAGCCCAGTCAATTTACGAAAAACTCCTCGCACAAACACCCGACGGGTTCTATTTTGTTGCTGACACTGCATTTCCTCGCGGTGTGCAACAGATAGCAAGGAAAATCCGAGCTCCAATCAAAACTGGTCAGCGGATGCAAGGGACGCTACAGGATCGGTCCAAAGGTGGTGATATGTGTCTTTATAAAGGCAATGTGGACAAAATGGCGGAATTTCAGAATACGGAATCTCACAATTACACTGAACATATAGATTATTTGGGTCTCATTATAGCTCAACAACACTTCTAAGCAGTAAAGAAATTTAGGGTTGAACTAGATGTAGTTGTAAAAAATTAACTAAATTATAATAAGTCAATTAAGCGGACCCAGAGCAAGTCTCTGATCCGCATTCAACCTTCGCTTTTTGGGCTTTGGGCGCTGATTCTCGTCTTTATCAATCATCTTTACCAGTGCTCTGACCCGCTGATAGCCCATCTCAATCTTGGAAGTCTTCTTTTCGAGTTTTTGCTTCTCCTTCTGAGAACGGGCCCGTTTGCGCTCACCATCGGCGTCTGACTGGAAAGGTATGGTTCCAAACGCTGCCGGCCCTGTCCACTGAGTCTCTGAACTGCCCCAAGATTACTGGCGAGATCCATTCTGCGCCACGGATTTTTCGCCCAAAACCAATCGACTGGTTTGTGTAGAGCATTGAGTTGCTGAGTGGCCTGTTGTATGCATTGTTCGGTCTCCCACTCTTTTAGGTTGAATTTTTTTATACCCGGCAAGTAGGCATATTGGATGTCGACCTTTGATTTCAGCAGCTCAACAAAATTTTGGAATTAATCCTAGAGCTGGAATAGCGTACGCGGCGTTTCAACCAATTTTGGCGTCAATGACACATTGTTCGGCCTCGCACTCGACTTCTTCTGGGTTAAATTTTTATATACCAAGCAAGCAGGCATATTGGATGGCGGCCTTTGATTTCGGGAGCTCAATGAAATTGTGGAATTACTTCTAGAGCTGGAATAGTGTACGCAGCGTTTCGACCGATTTTGGCGTCAACGACACATGGTTCGGCCTCGCGCTCGACTGCCTCTGGGTTACGCCGTTTTCATAAGTAGTACTGTACTATTTCAACCATAGATTCAGCTGGTGTGACCTGTGACTGCTTAGATTCAATTTTGATTGATTCAAATTGCCTTTTGGGGCGATTTTTCGGAATTTGCCGGCATTTTTTGGCAGGAAAAGTGCCTAAAACCGCCATCTGGAGGCCAGTGACCTGTGACCAAGATTAAATAGATTCAATTGAGCCCCGGCTGTGACCTGTGACCTGAATCTACGGTTGAAATAGTACAGTAATGCGGAAAACGGATTTTTTCCCGCTTGCTTGGCACTGTTTACATAGCCCCTAACTTCAGTGGATCCCTCAACTTTCCGCTACCACTGTCTAACCAACAGCCCATTCATGCTCATACACTAAGTGACCAAAATGATTGACAGGTGGGTTTCTGACAGTTTCTCGGGTACTTGTCCATGGTTTGGCATGAAATAAAATATCAGATTGTTGAGAGAGATGCGCCCGATATTTTCGCCCTAGCAATTTACAGCTAATTGCAGTACCGAAGGCGCGAACAGAAAAATTACCATTTTGGGCAAATTTTGATCCTCGCGACCGATTTGCCCATATCTCAGTGAGCTCTGCACGGATTGGGATGAAGCTTAGCTAGATAATTTGTACTAATTCAAGCGTAATCAGTGATAGAAAGAAATTCCAAAAAAAAAAAATCATATTTTGCATCTCCTGGTTCTTGAAGCCCTTCTGGGCGATAATTCAGGCTAGTGGGTCCAGTGCTTGTCGGAAGGAGCTGATTTTTTGGGTGTGGGTACTTCTGTACGTATCAAGTAAGGTGATAGAGCCAGAAATATAAATACTTCGCTTTTCAACACGGGAAGAGCAAAATATCATGCACCAAGAACCACACACAAAAACAGAAGAGAGCAATGGAAATATTTAGACATCTGCCTCTGTGAGTTTGCTTTATATGTATTGAAGTACGCAGTCCCCAAAATTTAGCTTCTTTGGACAAGATCTGAATGCATTAGGTCGAATTTACTCCCCAACAAGCCTCAAATGCTGGACACGACAACGATGTTGAACATGTACATATCGCACTCGCTCTTTACCACTTCTCCTTGCTTTTTTTACATAAATCGAACTCCATCCCGGTTAATTCATCAAACGCGTTCCCTTCAAGTACTAGCGCCCGGATTGGAGTATGCAAAGATATGATTTTTTGAATTTTGAATTTTTTTCTATCACTAATTGCGCTTGAATTACTACGAATTATCTAGCTATGTTGCATCTCGATCCGTGGAGAACTCACCGAGATATGAGCGTGAGGATCAAAATCTACCCAAAATGGGTTCGCGCCTTCGGTACTGCAATTAGCCGTAATAAAAATATGTTGATGCGCCATCACTATGGCCGAAACGGAGAAACCACGGTTTTTTCAACTTGAGTGGTGATTTTTTTTCGGAAAATCTAAATAGCCTAGAATGTGGCCCTGGGTCAACTATTGCCCTGACAAGTTGAACCATTCAAAAAATATACAGAGGGATAGGTGCTACGGGGCTGCTCAGAATAGTGCTGGGTATCATCTGGTAATTTGCGGCATGCAATTAGCTCTCCATACCAAGTCATGCTTTTCGAAGGGCGAGGGAAAACAAACAAGCTCGGCTGTATTGGGCAGGAATAAGGAACACTTGATGAATTTAAGCTTTTACCATCAAACTTTAATTGTGGATCCCTGAGAACGAGAATATCACAGCCAGGGTTCAAATTGTGGCTGAAACAACAAGCTTTAATTGTGGATCTCCACGAGCAAGAATATCACAACCAGGGGACAAATTGTAGCTGTGGACTCCCTGCGAGCGAGAATATCACAGCCAGGGCTCAAATTGTTGTTGTGGACTCCCGCGAGCGAGAATATCGCATCTGAGCAGGCAGGCAGTTCTGACTCCACAAGCCCATTTTGCTTTTTCTTCATTCAAAAGTGGAATGGGTACGGATTTCTCGTTCGAATTTGGTTCCTTAGCATGGAATGAGTGCTCAGGAAGAGTCATGGAAAATTTAGCTGCCGACCACTCAAGTGGTGTAATATTTGCTGTATTTGGGCATGCAGGCCTGACTCCACAAGTGTATTTTGCTTTTTCCGCGTTCAAAAGTGGAATGGGTGCAGATTTCTCGCTCAAGCTAGGTTCCTTACCATGGAATGAGTGCTCAGGGAGAGCCATGGAAATTTTAACCCCTTGCAGCTCAAGGGGTGCAATATTTTCTGTATTTGGGCATGCAGGTCTGACTCCACATGAGTATTTTTCTTTGTTCTCGTTCAGAAGTGGAATGGGTACGAATTTCCTGGTAGAATCAAGCTGGTGGGCATGGAATGAGTGCTTTGAGAGACCCGCAGACAACTTAAACACCAGTGACTCAAGTTCTGTAAAATTTCCTGTATTTGGGTAGTTCTGACTCCAAGAGTATTTTGCTTTGTCCTCGTTCAAAAGTGGAATGGGTACCAATTTCTCAGTGCAATCAAGTTTGTGGACATGGAATTAAGGCATACCACGAGTGCATGAGTACCTGTGATCCGTGGACTCGCAATGAAAAATGCCAAACTCAGATCTGTGCAACGAAAACCCGCGGATCCGTATGAGTACTCATGAGTATTGAAAAACTTGCAAGTACCTGCGAGTACCTACGGGTTTTGGCTGTATTCCAGACTTACCATGTGTTAAACAAATCATGTACATGGTTAAGATCGTTGGTATCATGCCAGAAGGATAATGAAACCTATTGAATACCTCACCCAAGCTCAATTCACTCACCTGCACCGCACTCGATCACTCTTGCTTTCCCTGCGCGCACCCAATGCGGGGGCACAGGCGATCTTTCGTTTGCGGCAGAACAAGCATGCAGGCGGCTTCTTTTGACGATGTTCGATTGGCGCTGAGCCACACACGGTAGCGAAGATGGTGGAAACGACGGGCAGAGTGATGGCTGGAAGAGGTTCTTCCCATTCATGTTCACCGGGAAAGTTATAGTGCGATTGGGACGAGTAGGAACTAGTTCCCCATTCACAGTATTGGGAGCATTGTTCGATATAGGGGAGGTTTGTGTGAAACATAAGCCCCTTTTGGAATGGCGCCGCCCGAGGATTGGAAGGGGTCGCCATAGTCAAAAACGAGGTGGCTGTCCTCTAACGTCTCCATCCCCGACCATTCTCGTAGTTCCGTCAGCCCAAAAATCCGCGTGTGCTGTTCCTCCACAAGGGCGGAGCGCAAAGAGGGTCGGGTGTCGGGAAAGGTTGCGTAGAACAGCTCATCTGAATCCTCGTGAAGAAGGTTCATCTTGCAGTTGGGAGAAGAGGCGTATTACTTATATACATTGCACGCAATAAAAGACCAGTTACGAGCGAAACAGTGCAGCCCGTGACCTCATATCAATTAAATCATTCAAGTTGTGTGAATGGCGGGCTCGGGAGGGGGAATGAGGCGGTACATCAATAGAACGATTCGAATTGTGTGAATGGCAGAATCGGAATCGGAGAAAACGAAATTGGTCAGGGCTCGGGAGGCGGAGTGAGGCGGAGAATCATTCAAATTGTGTGAATGGCGGGCTCGGGATGCGCATCAATTGTATTGTTTTGCATGTGTGACTGCCCGCCAGCGATTTATTTTCAGAGCCCTGGTTCCTTTGCAGGGCGCCCGGGGCTGTCCATGTCAATTCCATGGTGTAGTAGTACAGTGATGTTCAGTTTGGGTTGGCTGTGGTACAGCGGTACTATTAAGGAGTCACAAAATTTACTACTGACTGCTTAACGTGCTTGCTGTGGTACAGCGGTAATTGGAACGAGTCACAAAATTTACTGACTCTCTTAAAACTTTGCTGTGGTATTGCGGTACCTTAACTCAATCACAAAAGTTACTGACTGTTGTAATGGCTACTACTAGTGTTACATTTTTCACTGACTTGGTTCAAAAGGTGATCATCTTATACCCAAATGTACCAGTGGTAAGCTAATGTATCACAAAAGATTACTGACTACTTTAAACATATTACTAGATGTAATGTAGTAAGGGTGAAAACCAAAAGAATTTCCACGTCCACCACTCCAAACACCTATGGTAGTATAGTGGTGGACATTGAGTTCCACGCTCGAATACGTGAGATTCCAGGTGTAAATAGTTATCCACAACTTTGCTGTGACTCAGAATTCTATTCCAAGACAGTCCAAATATGGTCGGTCGTGGTCTCGGAAAAGTAAGGAAAGAAACCGGGCTCGGAGTTCTGGTTTAGCCCGTCCCGGAGGTCGTGTCAAATGTCTTGGAGAAATGAGAAAAGAAAAGAAATGGTGCAACAGTAGAGCTGCCGATATCAGAGCGACACCCGTGAGATTTGAAAGAAACAACTGTGTAAGCCACAGCAGCAAAAACATGGAGAAACAGGGCGACAGATAAAGAGCCTCTGTCAAAGCGTTTGGGTGCCGGTGAGTTCGCAAGAGTTTCCAACCACAGCCTAGATTCATACTTTCCTGTACTCAGGATTTTCGGTTGGTTTTTGGACTCGATCGAAACTGATATATATTAGAGTGCTTGCGCAGAGCCACTGGGAGCCACCTGGTGGCTCTTTAGGCATGCGCTGCCCGGTGGCTCTGAAATACCTCCAATTCTTGTGTTGCCAAGCCAGGTCCGGTAGGTCGAAGTGTATGCGGCCTGAAATATGTGTATTTGGTGTCTCTGAAGGCTACTCATGAGTTTATGGATGGGCGTATGGCGTGCAGATGATGCCATACTTGAGCCACCAGAGAGCCACCGGAGAGCCACCAAATGCGGAAATGGCTGTGGAGCCACCGGGCAGCGCATGCCTAAAGAGCCACCAGGTGGCTCCCGGTGGCTCTGCGCAAGCTCTCTATTATCTGGATCAATTCCACAGCACAGCCTTCTCACCAAGTTTTTCATGTCCATCAACATGAATCTCCTGAAAAATACCAATTGCATCGAGAGCACTGCGCTTCTTGGGCCCTTTGTGGCTGCCAGGGCAGCGCATGTCTGAAGGAGCCTGACCTACGAGTCCTTTCATTGTGTCACGAACAAAGTCACTGTACCTCCCAAGGTAGGCCAAAGGTTTGGGAGGTTTCAAAATGCCTTGACCTCTACCTCTACCTCTACCTCCTTGTACCTTACCTCTGACCTTTGGAGGTATACCTCTACCCCTGGGGATCCTTATCAACAGGTCTATTGTCTGACTTCTGACCTGGCGCTCTGCTGGACACATGGTTAGCCAGCCAGGGGCTGGCTGATGTCTCGACAGTATCAAGACCACATGTCATTCCGACAGGCTGCAAGTACGTTTTGCTCAGAATCGTTCCGGCTATCACTTCATGTGCACCTTAGGTCACGCTTTTCAAAATGGCAGCCATTTGAATGCAGCTCTATTGTGTCAGGTCATGCTTTTCAAAATGCCCGCCATCTGAATGCACCTCTATTGCGCCAGGTCACGCTTTTCAAAATGGCAGCCATTTGAATGCACCTCTATTGCGTCAGGTCATGCTTTTCAAAATGCCCACCATTTGAACGCACCTCTATTGCGTCATGTCATGCTTTTCAAATGCATCTCTATTGCCTCAGGTCATGCTTTTCAAAATGCCAGCCCTTTGAATGCACCTGTATTGCGCCAGGTCACACTTTTAAAAATGGCAGCCATTTGAATGCAGCTCTATTGTGTCAGGTCATGCTTTTCAAAATGCCCACCATCTGAACGCACCTCTATTTCACCAGGTCACGCTTTTCAAAATGGCAGCCATTTGAATGCACCTCTATTGCGTCAGGTCATGCTTTTCAAAATGCCCACCATTTGAACGCACCTCTATTGTGTCAGGTCATGCTTTTCAAAATGCCAGCCTGGCAATTTGGCGGGTTTGCCACGAATTCTCCCCAACTTGGTCTTTTTTGGACCGAATTACCCTGATTGCCTCGATTGCCTCGCTAGGGATCCCCCCATCAAATTACCTCCAACTTCGAGGCAAATTACCTTGAATTACCTTCCATTTGCCATGGATTTCCGGGCACTCGCTGGCTGGGTAGGCTCGACGGCACATATTGAAAACATGGAAATATACTTGAATTCAAACAATCTACCCAGGTACAACATAATCTAAGACAACAAATACGACGTCTCCGAGCCAGTGTACACACAGTGACAACGATAGACAGCAGTCCTGTCACAGAACAACGGAAAGATGACCGGACATACCTGATAGATCCCACGTCGAGTGGTCAATCTGTTTCCGCACTACGGCCAAAAAAGCAACAGTAAGAATTACAAATTGTGAAAAATATCTGAGAACGACATACAAAGGATGGGGCAAAGATTACAGAGTTCCTGAACAGTGCAATTCAACGGTCATCACAGGTCGAGATCCGCTGCGTGTTGTGTGGAGATGAGACTGGTGGGAAAGATCAAGAACTGCGGCACATACCTTGGTCATAACATGTATATAGTAGTGAATTTTGTGTTCCTTCATATTTGTTGCAACTGGGTGAATCACAGGGAAATACCAGTGCGCGAGCCATGCGCCCATTAAAATATTCATGTTCTTCAAGAAGGTTGCTCAATTTACATCCCTGGGACAGGATTTGGACGCCAAAAAGTCTGCCATACATTGCGCGGGTCACAGAATATAATTGTTGCGACTGGGTAAATCACGGGAAAATAACAGTGCGCGAGCCATGCGCCCGTTGAAATATTCATGTTCTTGAAGAAGATGGCTCAATTCACTTCCCTGGGACAGGATTTGGACGCCAAAAAGTCTGGCATACCTTATGCGGGTCACACTGAATATATTTGCTCAACTGGATAAATCACGGGAAAATAACGACTCGCGAGCCATGCGCCCGTTAAAATATTCATGTTCTTAAAGAAGATTGCTCAATTCACATCCATGGGACAGGATCTGGACGCCAAAAGGTCTGACATACCTTGCGCGGGTCACACTGAATATATTTGGTGCGACTGGGTAAATCACGGGAAAATAACGACTCGCGAGCCATGCGCCCGTTAAAATATTCATGTTCTTGAAGATTGCTCAATTCACATCCCTGAAACAGGATTTGGACGTCAAAATGTCTGACATACACTGTATGGGTCACACAGAATGTATTTGTTGCGACCGGGTAAAACTTGGGAAAATAACAGTGCGCGAGCCATGCGCCCGTTACAATATTCATGTTCTCTAACCCTAACGGCAGTGAATGTCTTGTTCCTTCAACGGCAGTGAACTTTGTGTTCCTTCAGCGGCAGTGAATTCCCGTAATAAACGTCGACACATAACGCAATACCAGAGAAGAAGTAAACACCAAGTGCAAGAAAGTAGGTGATTTTTCGATGTGAGACATAGCAGGACCGGAAGAGAATGAACGACGACGCATAACAAAGTACCAGAGTGTAAGTAAAAACCAACGCGGTGACTGATTCCTGGACGTGAAACAGCTACGCATGAATCAACGCGAACCCTTCCAACTCAACCAAACCAGTGCCAGACAGGTGGCGTCCTTTCAGCCGGTTTTTCACCAAACCCAGCAGGAAGCGGATCGTGACCGGGAAACACTCCCCCCGACGCTGGTTGCGCACCTGGGACGGGAAGATTTTGCCAGACGCGGTCCCTGGACTGAGCAAGTCGAGTCGAGTGGAGTCGAATATTTTTTGAAGTCGACTTCTCGAGTCGTGACTCGACTTTTTGAGTCGCGGCAACATTACAGCAGATGGCAGTACCGAAGGCGTGAATCGGAAAAATGCTGTTTTGGGTATTTTCTGATCCTCGCAACCGATTCGCCGATATCTCAATGAATTCTGCACAGATTGAAATGAGACGTGGCTAGATAATTCGGCGTAATTCGTGCGCAATTAGTAATAGAAAAAAAAATTGTGAAAATATTATATATGACCTAGCTGCCGCTACCCCGTGCTTGAGATTTTCCGGGCCGAGTTTTGCCTCTATTTCTTATCCCTCTTTAGAAAGTGATTCTTTTGACGATACAAGCTGATCCTAAAGAGGGATTTGTATTTAAATCAAAACTGAAGGAGGTAAACTTTTTTCTTGCTGTCGAATTGGCCACAAGCGGGGGAAATAACGGAAATTTGCGCTGATTGTGGCTGTGTACAGGGCTAAAAAAATTCTCCGGCCAATTGGCCACTAAGTTTGGGTAGCGGCAGCTAGGTGACCCGCACCATAGTCGGTGAGCTGGGTTTGGGGGTGATTTTGGGGGTCAATTCAATTTACCGGCATCTAGGGATGTTCAAATGACCTATATTTTTGTGAGGGAAGACTTTTATGCATTCTAAAAGTTGTGATAGAGTGGCAATCTTCAATATCCTAGTTTATCATGCTTGCAATGACATTGAGACAATGGCAATACACTGCAATCAGGAAATATTGTGATATTTGAATTCACTGCTGAACTCTTTGCAAATCTGACTCTATCACATCTTTCAAAATGTAGCAAAGCCTTACCTAACAAAAATCCACATCATTTGGACGTGTCTGGATGCCTGTAAACTGCATTCATCCACGAAAAGGCCCTTCAAACCACTTTCTCTGAATATGCAATATTTTTACAACTTTCTTTCTATCACTAATTCCACATAGATTAGCCGAGGATTTCTATATAGGTTTTATGAGAATGGGTGCAAAACTCACTGAGATGTTAGGAATTCTGTAAAAACATCCCAAAACAGAACATTCTCGATCCGCGCCTTCGGTGGGAGACAGGGGCCCGGCGAGGTAGGAAGGCTGAAGGGGTTGCTGCGAGAGATGATCAAGTTCGCAGAAGTAGTGCCGCAAAAATGGGTTCTAGAGAAGGTGAGGACGAGGGCTGCGAATGGCGTCGAGGAGCGCCGGTTGAGGGCAGAGTTGGTGGAGGTGGTTTTTAACGGGTACAAGGCCTACGAAACGGAAGGTCAGTTGGCGGATTTCTCGGCAGCGCTCCTGGGGATGTGGATGGAAAAACTCCTAAATGTACAGTCGGATCGGTGATTGTGTTTGGTGTTGGAGGTCACTACTTGCTACCACAAAAAGTAATGGCATATGGTGGTTCTGACTATTCTAGCCACCGAGGCACTTCAAACAACTTGTGGAGTGAGAATATGAGTAAATAGAGGACATTTCGTTATGTTACAAAAAAGGAAATTCTGGAGATATAAGGCATTTTTCCTCAGATTTTGGAATGCACCTTTTTTGAAGGCTGTCTGGGCAAAATCGAGTCGACAAAAAGTGCTCGTCGAGTGGTAGAGAATACCGCTTTGTTATCAATTACTGGTCATTTGAGCTTTCTATGGGTCTCTGAAGATGATCATTTTTGCTGAATTTTGTCTAATTTTACCGAAAATGGCGAGGTCTAAAATTACCGGTATTTTCAATGTGTGCTCTATTTCACCAGTATTCCGCATTCTCACGGCGATGGATATTCAAGTTCCTTCTATATAGTAAATGCATATGATATGAGAAATCCCGGCATTTCCAGCCCTCTATAAAACAACCGAGACCATCCGCTTAAATTTTTAGATCATTCAGACAATTATAGTTATCATGCCGATCGTTCTCCACCAAATGAACGATATTGGCCTAATGAGGGAATTATGATCGCATCATAAAAATTGAAAGTGCTGGTGCACTCCGCATTTTCATTACCGAGAGGATGAGCCTATCTTAAAGGCAAACGGTCGCAGTAAATGCGAACACTTCTGATTACTGCCTTGGGCTGGGTTAATTTTTTTGTAACTCGTCGAGAAGCTTCTTAGGATGCCCATGTCGCATTCCAGGAACTGACAGAATTTGTGGAATTTGCGTAGCTGCCAGAATTGTTTGCATAACATTGTTGCCGTTTTAGGTCAGCCAAAACTGTTCGTCGCGTTCCCGCATTTTTTCTGGGTAAAATTTTCTGTAACTCGTCGGGAAGCTTCTTAGGATGCCCATGTCGCCTTCCAGGACCTGACAAATTTTGTGGAATTTGCCTAGCTGCCAGAATCGTTGGGACCATGGACCGCTTCACATCGAAGTCCTTCCCCTCAGCCATTGCATCACCTCTCGCCACGTACCGCTCCTTGTGCTTAAGCACCTTCCCATCCCCACCAACGAGCCACCTGCACGCGCAGGTGAGCTCGCCACGAGATTTTAATTTTTTAATTTATATATATGTGCAGTAGGACGAGCAACGGTGGAGCTGGAAGCCTCATTCCCCTGATCCGCTGTCGAGTCGGCGATGATTGACTACTGACTGGTATTTTACTCGACGCCTGGTCCGTTTTTATCTCTTTAGATCGCCGGATCTTCACCTTGGCACATGCTCTCAGCTGCATTAAACCATTCAATGGTGAGGCACAGGATTCAAAATGGCATTTCGAAGCATGTGATTCAAAATGGCATTTCAGGGCATGTGGTTCAAAATGCGAATTAAACCATTCAATAGTGTTCAAAATGGCATTACAAACCATGTGATTCAAAATGGCATTCCGGGGCATGGGGTTCAAAATGCGAATATCTCGTGGGATCCATTCAAACGTTAAATATATCAAGTGCTCCCTTAAACCATTCAATGGTGAGGCACAGGATTCAAAATGGCATTTCGAAGCATGTGATTCAAAATGGCATTTCGGGGCATGTGGTTCAAAATGCGAATTAAACCATTCAATAGTGTTCAAAATGGCATTACAAACCATGTGATTCAAAATGGTATTTTGGGGCATGTGGTTCATGATGTGAATTAAACCATTCAATAGTGTTCAAAATGCCATTATGAAGCATGTGATTCAAAATGCCATTCCGGGCCATGGGGTTCAAAATGCGAATTAAACCATTCAATAGTGTTCAAAATGCCATTACAGAGCATGTGATTCAAAATGGCATTTCGGGGCATGGGGTTCAAAATGCGAATTAAACCATTCAATAGTGTTCAAACTGGCATTACGAAGCATGTGATTCAAAATGGCATTCTGGGGCATGGGGTTCAAAATGCGAATATCTCGCGGGATCCATTCAAACCTTAAATATGTCTAGTGCTCCCTTATCCCTCCTGCTCTTGCCTGAAATAAACCATTCGATAGTGAGGCACAGGGTTCAAAATGGCATTACGAAGCATGTGATTCAAAATGGTGGAACCTTCCCACTAGAAATGGTCAATGGTTATAAAGATGCTGGATGAATACGTATTCAAAATGGTGGAACCTTCCCACTAGAAATGGTCAATGGTTATAAAGATGCTGGATGAATACGTACGTGCTTGGTCCTCAAGAGAGCCCGGACCTCCTCGGCATGGTGAATGCTGCAATTATCAAGGACAAGGACACTTCACGGTCCGGGGTAAGGGTTTGTGAGAGGAATCTATGATAGATGAGAATGGTCATTGGAATCGGAGTCCAGAACTCGCCACATGCTCCTCGAGAAACTTGATAAAACGCGCCATGTTCACAGAACCCTCGATGATGTCGTGTGCCACAATGCCATCCAACGTGATGACAGGAAGAATTGAGTAACGCTTCCCGCGTATGAAGGCTCGTTGCTGAATGCATCGCTGGCCCCTCAAAGACCAGCCCTTTTGTCGTCCAGTTGTGCGGTCATTCTTCGCTGCCTCGTCGGTAAACATCAACATGTTCGGATCGGGCATGAGATCTGCCATGCGGTTCATGAACGCGGACCGCTGCAAGTCGTTGCGCTCGAGTGCGCGTACAGACACACATTTACGTGTCAGTTCCAAGCGGCGCATGGTGCGAAGAAGAGTGGTGATGGATACTGATACATTGCGTTGGGTCAAGAGCTTCTCCTGAATCTCGTCAATGTAAATTGTGTGGCACTGTTCAACGAGAGCCAGGATGAATTTGAGATCGGTGGAATCGAGGATGCGTGGACGCCCAGAGTGGTTCGCATTCGGATTGTACGACGTCCCGTAGATAGTATGGTAATCTAAGCAATTATACACCATGGTCTTTTTCACTCCAAGCACAGTGCATATTTGTGGAACCGACAAGTTTTTTTCAAAGAAAAGCACAGGGATCCGGTCCTTGAGGTCGCGCGAAATGGTGCGCGAAGGCATGTCAAAACAAGTGGTTCTGGGGTCCCGAACAAACACGGTCAAACATCGGAATTTTTTTTTACGTTTTCCGCATAGCTCTGAATAGAGCTGTAACGCCTTGTACGCAACACCAATAGCCCAAAAGCATCTTGAAAATCAAAATTAAAGCTCAGGAAGACTTGTGGCAGACCTTACATTGGGAGGAACCGGTACTTTTGTCAATTAGTACAAGTTATACAATCAAGATATCGAAGTTTAGCCACGGAAATTAACTGCACATTCCGAACGATCACGGCGAAAATTATACCTGTGGTATGCAAGGCTCACAGTGTAAGTGGTTTTCGGATACAGAGAAATCTGACGTCCACATGGGCGGTAAAGTAAGACTAGGTTCATGACTATTTTCCACATAACTTGCTCAAAATTGTAAGGACAGGACTCCTGTTTGCACTAGGGCACCTAGGGCATATAAAACAATCATTTGGGTCCAAAATCACGAATTTGATTCTTAGATGCGTCAGTCAACGTCAAACGAACTGACGCATGGTGGCTGTGCGCTGACGCAGACCAGCGTACGACAGATTGAACCGCTGGTGTGCCGGGTAAATAATGTTTTGTGCTTGGTGTAGTTTTAATGAAGTGAAATGTGATAATTTCCAGGTGAATCATTGATCATACAAGACAATTTGGTTGAGGTTGGGTAGCGATGACGGACAAGACAAATTTAGTGAATAATTCGTGAAAGGGCTACCACTTACCCAATAGTTCTGAGCCATTGTTGGAGCGATTTCTATGCAAAAACACCAAAGGGATTTTTGGGATGCGTCAGTCGACATCAGTCCAACTGACGCAGAAGTGGCTGTGTACTGACGCAGAGAGGCGGAAGATTGGCGGCGTGTTGCTGGAAAATGTCACGATGGAGAAGAGAACGTCAAAATCATCAGAAGTGAGGTGGACTACTTGAAGCCCAGAGTTGTCATATATTGTTTACAAAGATTGAGTTCAACTGGAAACCTGAGGTCGGAGTGGACAAACATGGTCCTGAATGTTGAGCGTTCAGAGCAGGAGACAGCCCTGGCGACAAGCAGGACGTCTGGATACTTTGGTGGAAACACGCAGTGACCAGCGCAACACAGGCGCAACATCGCCGGGCCGTGCAATGTTGGATTGACATTGACGGTTGGATTGACGTTGCATTGGCGCTGCTCAGTCACAGTGACATTGTGTCACGGCGCAGCACTGGTGCAGATTGAGACGCTGCATGGGTTGAACTGACGTTGCGAGGCGCTGTTTTGACGCGGGATATTGACGCAGCCCGGCGCAGTGACGCATGTGACGTTGTCACATTGACGTTCCACTGACGTTGATTGACGTTGCACCAAATTTAGTTGGGTGTTTTTCAATTCAACACAGCACATTGCCTTACATTTCCCTTGCAAACAATGTAGAAGACACCTAGCATGCTGCTGACCAAAGGTGGAAGGTCAGGGATGGGATTTACCATGACTTCAACACTGACGGAGACTTCAACTGACGCAGACTGACGTTGCATGCGTCAAACGTCAGTTCTGCGTCAAAATCTCCTTCCCCGAACGTGCATGTCTGTTGATAGAATATACTAACGCTGCACGAGATCGGCATAATAACAGCATGGCTGAGGCCTTCGCAGTTGCGACAGGCCAACAATGCCATGCTTACCACTCGAGGGACACGAGGGGGCAGGGGCGAAAGCAACGGCAGCTTACTGGGCTCGCTGCTGAAGCGGCCTGGTCGGTGCTTGTCAAAGAAGCGAACGACCTGGGCGGCAGGGTAGTGCGGGTTCAATTATATCGGTGAATTACTGGCGACGTACAAGAACACAGGTTCTGGGCCGATAAAGAACGAGCTTGCAGAGTATTTTCGGCTAACATCCATGTCCCAGCCGTTTGACGAGGACGCTGATCCCCTTCAGTGGACGCCCATCACAAAAATTCCCCAATCTACCGACTGGTCCGGAATGTTCTCTGCATTCCTGGTAGCCTTACTTCCAAAATCACAGATGCACTGCACTAATTCGGCTATCACTAAGCTCTGCCGTTGCAGTGGGCGGGTCCACTGTCTTCCCAAGTTGACTGTACTTGATTTGGAACAAAAATCACTTAGTCTGCCTTGAAATTGGCAGAATGAATCTAGCTCCGAGAAAACCAAGCGAGTAATCAACGGCAATCGACGGTTTCCGCCGAGACCTCTCGGAGATGATTCCTAAGATCCTTTGAAAGACTGGCCCTCTGCACATGGGGCCACTCGCGAGCTGACCCGCATTGTTTCATCAACAAATCATATGCCGAGAGAAATAACTTAATAATTGACCCGTACTGCTTCAAAACGAAGCGCACAACCGGCCGGTGCTGCGTTACCTGCATTCACACCCCCCTCCTGACTACCATTTAATCTGAACTTTTCATAGTACGCTGAATTTCTTCATAATGTGTTAGATTTGAATTGACCCCCAGGGTTTTCCACGGGGGGAATCCATTTCTGAAGCCGTCAAGTCCACCCTAGCCGCCGTTGACCCGGCTTATCCACCAGAAACCCATTTTCGGCTGTATTCCTTTTTTTTGAGAGTCCCTATAGCCATTTCTCAGTGTCGCATTAAAGAATTAGGAGATATAATGTAATCAGGAACAGAAACCGCCAGACTTGTGCTATCCACTCGACAAAAATCCCAAGGGGCTCGAACCGGGTAAGAATTTATCTCACGGTGAGTCCATCACCTGTTTTGCTTTCCTTTTTGTTGTGTCCCGGGATTTAAGGCGGAAATACTCCTGGACTACAATTGGAGGTTGGTTCTCTGAAGATTGGGACTAAAGCAATCGCAGTTGATCCCGAAATCCGAATAAAGCCGAGTGAATCCGAATTCGTCCGATAACTCTTATCCCGGGGAGACGCTCACGTTAACCAGAGAAAAAGCGTTGGAACGCCCAGTGGGCCATGGGAAGACAGAAGCTTGGCATTACTATATATATATAGTACTTATAAGCACAAGGCCAACCAATGTCACGTGCACATCGGAGGCTCCCTAAAACCCGACACCGCGACACACTTTGTAATTCCGACACGAAGCAGAAAATCCGACACACCTGGTTGAATCTCCCAAAACCCGACACACTTTCTCAAATTCCTTCGTACTTATTTCCAAGTTCCAGCTTGCCATCGCGATCCTCGTGGTGATGGCATCACACTTCCTCATGGTTTGTGTGCGGCCCACGCCCCGCTCGAACGTACACAAATTTATAGAGAGAGTACTAGCTAGTTGATTTCAATTTCACCACCGACCACGGCGTATTATGAGGCCAAATTTCCATCATAAATTTGTATTAACTAACTAGGTGTTACAGGCAGTGTACTGGCACACGAGTGAGTGCGACCCCGTGAGCGAAATGTGCCGCGCATCGCGCAGCTTCCCCTGCAACCCACGCGTCGGTGCAAAAAATCCTACCTCCGCCTCGTCCATCTCCCGCCTTGCATGGCATGTCTCTCTCCCTTGGGCGCGCCTCGAAAGGCAGCCGTCCTCGCCGAGCGCCATGTGCCCTACTCTCTGCACATTTCCACTGCAAGTGGGTCGCTTCAACATACACTGTAAATAGTGCTGTGAGGCTACACCCCGAGACGGCGGTAGCTACCAGTCCTCCGGAGAACGCGTGCGTTTACTTCCGTCGTCGAACGTCGCTGGGTTTTACCACCGGATCGGTTGGCGACGGTGCGGACGTTCGCCGGAGAGCCCCAGACGTCGTTTTCGAAGCATCTGGTACATGGGGGGACAACAACCTGGCACGAAAGGATAGACACGTACCTGCGGTCTCAACAGCTAAAACATCGGTTCAAGCTCCTTCAGCTTTGGCTGGGCACCACATAGCACGTCGGGGATGGTGGTGGGAGAGACGAAGAGGATGTGTCACACTGTGACACGAACCATTCCCAAACAGGCAGTGTCAGGTTTACTGAAACGTGTGTTGTATTTGCTGAAAGCAGACACAAATGTGTCGGATGTTGTGAGAATTCACGAGGTGTGTCGGATTTTGTGCTGTGTGTCGGATTTGCAAGGTGTGTCGCGGTGTCGGCTTTGGTATATCCTCTGCACATCGGTCTTCTCTTTCTCTACCACCACGTCCTGTACTAGCCAAACAGTGGGTCTGTATCCTAATCCTGACAGCACTACCGGACATCTTTGAACAGCTGAATATGCCAACGAAGACAACCAGAGGCCGCAATGCGACACCCAGAGCTAGGAGCGTTCTTTTTGCTTCTATTAAATAATGGATACCTTTAGTCTCTTGGCATGGTCCCAGCCATGTGGTTGGCTGTTTTATTCTTACTGAATAGACACTCGTTTGACATTTTCGCGGGATGGCTCTGCACTGGTCTCAAACAAAAAGCATTAATTAAGATACAGCTTCTAGACTGATCCTATGTTCTGCACCCCATATATTTCCGCTCACGCCACACGCAGAGCTCTGGATCTGGTGGCACACTTGCACCGCATCCAACCAATGACCTGGGACAAGTTTTAGCCTGAACCATCGAGTGCATATCTATTATTGATACATTGCGAGTACTTACGTAATCGTTCGTAATCATCCGGAGGCTGATTTTTGAGAGCAAGTGAAAAGTCAGTTATAGATTTTTTGCGCTATGGAAAATAGTGGCTGTGTTGAATAGAACTTCGTTGAAAAGACCGCAGCTAATTTTCCCGAGTAGAACCATCCGGTTGCGCAATGCCAAACAGCCATCAGGTGGCCCCAATGGCTCTTGCGCAAACTCGCTAATACGAATATTTCTTGCGATTCAGATTTTCCTCGGACCCAGTGCTGCCAGTACCGCTCTGGCCCCGCCCCTCATTTTTACAGACACACCATAGATGTCATCCAGAAACAGATAATCCACCCTTTTCAGACACTTGTTGACAGACGCTAGTGATGAGCTCTCGTTTCGATTTTTGCTCTTGTATTTATCCACAAAATGGTCCCTTCAAGCAATGTCACTGCACAGCCATTTGACAGCCATTAGCTCGACGTCCTCGGATTCCTGGAGCACCATGGGTAGCTGTGCCTGTGCCCGCCCTTCCGCCCCGCCCCTCCGTCGGGCCGTGTCCGCCCGTGTCCGCCGTCCATCACGTCTTTGAAGCGCTGTCACTGCGCGGATTGATAATCCACACCGGAACACGTACCGGCTCGCTGCACACCACCATCCAGCTCAATGGGCACACACGCCGCGTACACTGGTCACAACCACACGCACGTAGCCTACCGCACAGCTCGGCTCTCCCACGCGTGCCCCAACAGAGACAGCCACGCTTATTTGGCCCACGCTTCCCCCACAATGACATTTCCTTATAAGGTACAAGATATGCCTTCGCTTCGCTCCGGCAGCCTCGGCCAAGGCACTGCTCGCAGGGCTTTATTCACTTCCGGCATATGGATATCATCCGCTTCGCCCATGTTATCTCAGCTCCTCAGTCTCGAAAGACCTCTGCCTCGACCAATGCACACCTCTATTCTGACTGGACAAACCTGGCTAGACGAACTACTCATAGGACATCCGGACCGGTGTCGACGCTTCTTGGGAATGTCGGCTGTGCAGTTCGCGCTCTTGGGAGCGGAGCTGATTGGGCTTAGTGATCTCGTAGACAGTCGACATGTCTCGGCGCAGGAGCAGCTTGCGATTCTGGTGTACTGGATGGTCCATGGCAGTAGCCAGCGGGAACTACAGGAACGATTTCAGCGGTCCGGTGATACTATCAGCAAATATCTCAATCGAGGACTCCAGTACTTGACCGACCCATTCTACGAGAAATATGTCCCGAACCCTGCGAATGAAACCCCCGAGAAAATCCTGTACAATCCCAAATGGTACCCCTTCTTCAAATATTGCCGCGGTGCCATCGACGGTGTTCATGTGCTCGCCTACGCACTCGAAGAGCACATCCCTTGATACCGAGATCGACACAGTGCAATCACGCAGAACGTTCTTGCAGTTTGCGACTTTGACATGCGTTTCGTCTATGTGATGGCCGGCTATGAGGGAACTGCAGCAGATGGGATGCTTTTCAATGTGGCACGTCAGAATGGATTTTCGTTACCTCCGGCTGCTATTATCTACGCCGGTTTCCCGAACTGCGAAATGCTCTTGGCACCCTTCCGTGCGAAACGTTATCACTTGAAGGAGTGAAAACATGGCAATCAACGGTGTGCTTGGCTGAAGATATTGATTCCCCGCTCATCTCGACCACAGAATTGTGAAGAGCTGTTGAATCTCCGACATGCTCAGCTTCGGAATGTCATCGAGCGGGTTTTTGGCGTGAAGAAGCGACGCTTCCAAGTCCTGACCTCGCGACCGGAGTTGGGGTATCACCAGCAGGCCCTGATGGTGGGAGCGGCGGCAGCACTGCACAATTTCCTCTGCCTTCATGAACCGCTGAACGAGCTTGACGAGGACGATGAGTACGACATCGATGGACACCCATTCTTTGGAGGGGGAGACAACGGAGGGGGAGATGACGACGAGGAAACAGATGATGTTCCGGCGCTGAATGCGGCTGAGAAGACAAAGGCTGACGACCGTAGGGATAGAATCGCGCAGGCCGTGTGGGACGCGTATCTGTTGGAGCACCCGGACTTGCAGTAGGGACTTGGATTTCAGACAGTACAAACTTTGATTTCAATTGTTTTGTGCATGATACAGTGCAGGGTACAAAATGCGATGTGGTACAATACGTGCAAAAGACAAATAGGTAACAATTCAAAGAGCCGAGTGCAAGGGAAACTAGAGGGGAGGTCATACGTGCACGGGGATGGGAGCTGGTAAGGGCGGTCGAGACGATGTTAAAAAGCCTCGCCACGCGGGTCGGAAGAAAGGAGGATAGCGTCGTTCAGGATCTCGATAACATCGTCCACGTATGACACGTCGTTTGAGGTGATAATGGGCTTCTCCATGGCCGCGGACAGACCGTCGACTGAGCGCACCAGTTGACTCCCCGCCTCGGCGTTGCGGCGCGCGATGCTCCCACTGCTTGAATCGGACTTGTAGCGGCGGCGGCGCTTGCCCTTGGTGTCGGCGGAGTCCGTAGCGTCCTCGTCATCACTGCCTGCGCGCTTGCGCTTGCGGGGCTTCGGGGGTGACTGTGTGCAAGTCAGATGAGGAGTATATGAAGGGCATAAGCACGCACCGCAGTCAGTTCGTCATCGTACGGCCCTGCCTAGCAGGCACATTTTAGGACACTAACTGGACCCAAAGCCACCCCCCACGCAATTATTGCACAGAACCCTTATTCAATACCTGTTGTGCTTCCCTTGCACGTAAGAATTACTCGAGTAAGACTCTCTCTCGGCAATTACGGGAGGGTGATGGCCGAGTGTGATCCTGATCTTGTTCAGACTTTTATATACACCGCCGCTCATTCAATTGCCTTAGAGATTTTCAAAAACGTAAGAAACGTACTCAGAACGATCCGAGGTCTGTTAACAAGATAATGTGGCTTCAAGAATTAGACATGTTGGTCATACTAACCTAAGCAACGGCCTTCGAGCATCTCGAACACAGTTCGAGGTAGAGCATAAGTGCCACACATGCCGTGGTACCTTACAGCACGAGACTTGTGCAGTAAAAAACCGACCAATAAAATTTCGGAACAGCGGTGCACCCGTCACGGCCGTCCCCTCGCCCGTCACGTGCCGTCAGTAAATTTTTGAACCACTCGACGGGCCGTTGAGAGCGAGAAATGTAACTTGTGGCCATTAACTTTAACTTAACTTAACTTAACTTTACTTTACTTGACGTTACTTTTCCCACGCGTGAAGAAACTTACTTTACTTGTAAGTACGTCTCACGACGGGACGCCCAGGTGTGCTCCTCCGGGCGTTTATTGGTCGGAAACGGGACACGGCGCATTCATGGGTGTTTGACGTTGAATGTTGGAACGTGCATAGGGGGGAAATAGGGAGTCAGTGGTATGAAATGGGTCAGGGAGTTAAGCTATAACCTGCACCACTGCAGTTTTATATGTTCACATTCCCGGAGGACTCCTACCATTCAAGGTCTCTCCCCGGCACCAAAAAATTAGACTTCCTTGTCTCAGTTCCCATACGACTCGAGCGAATCCCACGCGTTGTGCCCGTGGGCGGGTGAAATCCTGCACAGATGAGTATTCCAGCGGTCACTAATTGTAGTCGAACACTGGCGTTCGTCTTTGGTGTAATGATACCTACCTAACGAGGGCTTTATTTCGCCGGAAATGGCCTCAGATTGCTGAGGGTTTTGCCGCTCGACAGGTTCAGCTTTAATCGGTCTCCCGACCGCTTTGCAATGGCAAGCGTTCGTTTTCCTGAAAGCAAGTCTCTTAACAACTCAGTCAAAACTCAGTGCTAGTGCAAACCATACCTTAACTCCTCTTATCCCCTTATTTCAATGGCATGGACAAGATATCAATGACGCCTATCAATGGCATTCAGTGTAATACAGACCGGTCTTTACAGTGACAGAAAGATGTCGTCAGAACTGGCAACTGCTCCACCCTCGCCAGCTTCAAGACATGAGCGTCATCGTGGCGGAAAGAGGATCATATCTCACTATCGTGCATCGCCTCCTGCCTCCGCCGAAGCTTAGCTGTTTCGTTGACCCTGAAGCCATAGACGCGTGGGTAGTAGCGTAATGGCGACCTAATTGTGCTGCCTCGTTCACCCCTCACCATGCCCGTGCTCTGCGGGCGTTGTTCCCAGCCCAGCAGCTTGGCATCAGACACTCCCACCGTCGCCGGCGTGTCCGCGACCGAGCCCAGCGGCATAAGCGAGGGATACACAAGGCACAAGAGATGCGGAAACGTCGTGCCGAAATACGCGCCGTCAATGGAGTTGTAATGGGAGGACTTCGGGGAGTAGATGTCCTCACAGCGGCCGCAGTAAAGCTTGACGGTTTCCTCGAGAGGGACGTCGACAAGGCCAACGGGAAGGAGGGGTTGAGAGTGGCAGAAGACTCGGGGGCAGCGGCCGAAGTCGCCACACTCGTACTTTGCGACCTAGAAAAACAGGTGGGCAGGAAAGATGGATGGTGGAAATCGGACGTGGAGCCCAGGACGCTGGAGATGTATTGGGCACGTACAATCTTTGCCATACCACGAGGCGTCAAGATCCACCTAGCATGAATCAGGCCATACAACAGCCGTGCATGGGTGTCCAGACAGCTCCGTAACTCATCCTGCATATCGTCATCTGCACCCTTCCTTGTCAGACAAGGGATTCTACTAAAAGTGTCATCTAGTAGACGCACCGACCCGGTCCGTTAGAACATCCAGGGCTTGGTCATAATTCACTACTTCCTCGTCCAGGCCCGTAAGATTAAATGAGTCCAGGATGAAGTCCTCGTCGACCCCGCAGAAATACTCGTTTCCTTTTGACGAGAGAAACAATGAGATCCACTGCATATAATCGCTTCAGAGCACATGTAGCAAGAAGAACGCTTGTACCGTGCTGCATCGGAGGTGTGAGCGACGGAAAGAAGAGGTCAGTGATTTGAAATTGACCTCCAGTGCTGGTCCGAATCTGCGTCCGTCGATACGTCTTCCACTGTGGGGAGGGGCTTTAATGATTACCCAACTGGATGAAAAAAAGGCGTACTAGCGAGGCAATGAGGCGAGATGTTGGTGAGATGAGTAGAAGGCAGATTGTCCTCGTGACAGTGACGTGTCGGACCGGGAGATCCGTGATTCATTTCTCAAATGACGGCATGTGGCGGTGCCCCCGCGCCACGATTCAATTAAGTAATACCAGCCGCATGCGGCTTTTCGGCATTGCGCAAAATTATCGGGTTTTCCTGGGTTTGCTGCATGATTTCGTGAGCTCATTACACTCTCAGGTCTATGTGACACTGTATTGCGGTCATCCAAATTACTATCTGGTCGATGCGCGAACTGGGGAAGCAGTTTGTCCAGCCATCACTCTGGCTCAGATTTCGTACACTTTTTGCGTCCTGCACAGAGCAGTTGCGGTAGTAATGCAATTTTTTCACTCACCAGGACTTGCCTGTCAACCCAACTACCTCTCCACTGACTTGGTTTCTCGGTAACCTCAGGTCTGATTTCCGCATGTGGCTTCGCGCAATGCCAAAAAGCCGCATGCGGCTTGTGCGGCTTTTGCACAAGCTCTCTAATGGCTCTGGGGAGAATCTAAAGCGGGAAGGTCATTGAAGCACGTGTTTCAAAATGAATGCCTTGCAGAAAACGCAATAATGGGTCTGGGCGGAATCTAAAGCCAGAGAAATGTCCGCAATGACCCTGGCTATCCAGATGGGCAGGGCACGCCGAAAGCGTACGAAATCATGACGCATTTGGGTGTGCGGACCGATTTCGCCGAAGAAGGAGAGACAGATCAATTCACAAAAGTAACCTCTGCGGGCGGATTGCGATGGAAGTGAAGCTGGAATCCAAAATGGGGGCGGACCAAGCTCGGACACAGCCTGTGGCGCAACCTGTCTGGTGTGCGCAAACGAATGGCTGGTGGCTTAAATGGCTGATGACTCGAGCGTAAAATGAGTCGTGTTGTTACCCACAATGTGGCCTGATGAGGGTCCATGCACATATGAATTACCCCCAATCTTGACAGAGAACTAACTCCCGTAAATCAAATATTTTACATAGTCGTACTGCAGGTGGTCAGCTGTTGGAATAGACTGACGGTCTCTCCATGAGGTGAGCTATTTACAAATGAATCGATTCTCATCGAAATGGCATCGGGTATCCAGCCACTCCAGCCATCAGCCATTCGTTTGCGCACGCAAAATCACCTAATGTTGGTCTCCTTGAACACATAACAGAGGCCAGGAGGCCTATAATTGTGTGCTACAGGCTCAGCTTTGGTTTAAAACTCAATCCGTACATTCCTTTTGCAAATGTGCAAGGTCAGAATCATCACGAGTCGTAATGACTTCTTAAAGGAAGGAAATCCCACCCAATATGAGCCCATGTACAGGACCAAATATCGGAGTACAAGATGGATTTACAATTCGGTCATGTACTGAAATTTGAAGTCACCGGAAACCAGTCACCGAGCGGGCCGTTTTTGCCGTGCAATTTTCCTCGGAATCTAGAGTATAATACAATTGATTCTCTTGCCCCTGAGAGACAAGAGCATTTCAAGAGCATTTGATTCTGAGTCAATCACTGTGCAGTTGTGTTTAGTGTGTCATGGGGACCCTTTCCGGCCGAATGAAGAACTTGAACTGCTGACGGTCACAAGTGGGCGGCCTGGGCCACACACAATTTTTCAAGGGACTAATCTGCCGAGGTATAGACCAAGGCAACAACTTCCGCCGTATGAACACATTTTAAGCCCTCACTGCGTTCCGTTGCCCCGTCGGCCAGCCGTGACTTTGGCTGACACCGGCCGACGGAGATCAGCCCCAACTTGGCCTGACTTTGGCTGACGTAGGGCTGACGGCCGTCGGCTGGGCTCCCGGCATGACAGCATCACGTCAAGCTGTCAGCCCCAGGGGGTTCCCATGGGCCCACAGCACCTCGAGCTACTGTCGGGAGGCCGAAAAAAAAAAAAAAATGTCAAGATCCAGAGGTGTCGGCTGGCAGCGGCATGGCCGGCCAACCTCGAGGTCAGCCGAATTCGGCTGACCGAGGTCGGCCTCATCTGGGCCGACGGCCCCCCAGAACGCAGTGCCTGTCTCGAATCTGAGTTTCTCAGGTTATAGCCAGCGCAAGTTCGCACAGTCAGTTCTCGGGGCTCGATATTGGAAGTGGGGAATCAAACGAGAATCGCTTTGAGGTTTGATCGCCCCATTGTGTTCCGCAGAGCCATTTTAAACTATGTGCCTCACAATGGCATTTTGAACCCCGTGCCTCACAATGGACCCCACCATCCAGTGCATTATAATGTATTTTGGCTGTGTTCAGCAGGGATAAGAGAGCACTTGACGTATTTAAGGTTCCTTGAATAGACACCCAGCATTCCGGATTTGAATGCCCTGGGAGTGAGGGCAATGGACACAATCAATTTTAAACCCCGTGGCTCATAATGTATTCCAGCTGTGTGCCACAGGGATAAGGGAGCCATTTTGCACCACGTGCCTCACAATGGAACCCACTATTCAGTGCATTATAATGTATTTCGGCTCCTTGTTTTTCTTTTCTTTTCTTCGTGCAAAAGTGGAATGAGTACGAATTTTAAGCTGGAATAATGTTCCCAAGTGGCAATAAGTCCTCGGGGACGCTTATCGGAAATTTAACCACCGGTGACTGCTGTTGTACAATATTCTTTGAATTTTCCAATTCTGGGCTCATTTTCTCTGCATACCCTTTGCACACAAGTTTGGCGAGGCCCGCTATGAGAAAAATCCATAAGCAGTACGCGCACGACATCCAGCATGCTGAGATATGCAGGGGGCAAAATATTTCTGCAGTCATCGGCCGAACTAAGCCATCCAGACAGAAATAATATTTGTCCTTTGATCGGTTCGCGTGGAGCACGGGCAGTTGCCCTGCCAAATGTCACGTTTTGTGACTCGATGGCGGGTGTTGCGATGGCGGGTGTTGCTATACGAAATGCCCCAGACGTGACAATCCTGCACTATCTTTCACTGCCATTTTGAAAAGCATGACCTGCTGCAATAGAGGTGCACTCAAATGGCTGGCATTTTGAAAAGCACGACCTGATGCAATAGAGCTGTACAGTTGGGGATTCTCAAACATGCATGAAGCAATATCGGCAGGCCGAGGTAGACCTGGAAGCCGAGATTTATGAAGAACTTGCCTGATCTTCAAGGCAATTCCAGCAATATGGCATCCACGAGAACCACGGCTGCACCAGTGTTGTCACCGCTGCAGATTTAAGAATTATTCAGCTTGAACAAGTTGCGGCGAAGGAAATGCTACTTACGCAGACCCAGACCAGGAGACTTTGAAAGAAGTACCACTAGCAATACCGGCGACGTAAACACCTTCGTAGTCACTATGTTCCCTGGCCCGCTAGGCTGAGCCTATGGCTAGCCTGTTAAACATAGCGAGGCAGAGAACTCTGGCTAGTCTAGGCAGGGCCTTTTTAGGTATGCGAAGGTGATGAAAGACCTGTTCCTACGCACCACGGACACCATGTACACCTAGGCCACGGGGCGGTACAAAAAATCGATGAATTCATATCGGACGAAGAAAATGACATAGGACCGAGGATCCGAAACCTCAGATCCGCTACTGCCACCGAAAGAAGGTGCAAGCGAAGCGTTGCACTCGTATTTTCGAACACAAGTCAGTGAGCGGCAAATGCCGAAGAACACAATGCATCGGCGCCAACGAGGAAGAACCTGCTGGCATCCAATTCACATGCTCATTCATGACAGACCAATGGACACCCCTCTGGCCAAAAATATCTTCTGCAACTTCAGGTGGGGCACGCGGGCACAAAATGCGTATTTCAGATGTCGCGCATCATCACGTAGCTTGAAATCTGAGGAGAGGAACCAGTGAAACCAATTTTTATGTTATTCTGTCGCGTACGAGCGGGGTCAAAACAGTTGACGGTCGTCAACTCATAGAAATGGGCATAGCAGTGAGGACGCATGAAAATTTTTGAATATTATGACTGGGAAGTCCGGCAGTTTTACGGCTGGCAGGTAAATCCGATACGTTGGACAGAATTTGAGAGTGAGTTAATTGCAACTGAACCTGGAAAAATTCTTTTTGGAACATATTTCCGCCGCCGTAAATGGTTGTTCAACATCATTCGACCCGACCTCGATCAAAACCACGGACCTCATACGATAAAATTTGCTGGTCTGGTGCATGTCTCGGCACACGGCACGGGATTTGCCTTTCGAATTGCAACTGTTTGTTTAAAATGAAATCCTTGTGGGTCCTCCGGAGTGCAAGATGAGGAAATCTGAATCAACAGTCCTGGTTGAAATTTCGCTGGCTATCACCTCAGCACGTCGGATTTGAGACCGGGCTTGAAATAAGCTCATACCATAGAATTTGCCGGTCTGGTGTGTGTTGAGTGTGTACTCTAAGCTGCAGCGAACATCACACCAAGCAATGATCATGTAAGTCTCGCATGTGGCTCGAATCCCTGGATCCGAGTGGGAGATTCTCGTCAGTTGTGACCTCGGAACGGACTGGTCTGGCCGATTGCTGTCGTTGTGTTGTTGTATTTGGAGTGGCTGTGTATAGCTCAGGCTGGACTATTTCAACAGTCCCGAGTCACTACCGAGCATGGCCGCTGCCATGGTCGCAATGGTCTGGGATTCCATTTGATGTCCAGTTCCTCGATCTGAGTATCAGCGGGGTTCGATCGACGAGGATTTCGAGCAAGGTTTCGAGGATTGCGAGTTGTCGACACGTGATCAACTCACTGCTTGGAGACCGTGCAAACGTGGAATGGGTATGGATTTATCGCTCGGAACGTGCACCTCTTGGGTGAATAGGGCTGCTGAGATGCGTGCAGAAGAATTTAACCCCCGGCGGAATATTTTCTGACGCCTCCAAATTTCCCACTGTTTGGCTTTTCTCCCACTTGAATGACCGAGGCACATACTGAATGTTGCGGTAGTCTTACCTTACACATCTTCATACACGTTCTGATAAACATCATTTCGTTATTGTAAACCTAGAGAGAGACTCTAAAGAGAGCAATAGTCACAGTCTATTGCCCGAGCTCCGTGCAACAGACCATATATTCGTTGCACGAGGTGTCTGACTTTGCCTGTGTATTGACACGTCGCGTTCACCCAATCTTTGCACTGACAGCTTCCTTCCTGCAGTACATCATGTTCCCTGAGATTAAAGTTGAACATACAGGTATGACTTCTTACTCAGTCCCTCCAGCTGCACTGCATTCCGTGACCATGTAGGCAAGGTCTGTCTATCTGGGCTTACGTCTGTCTACGTCTGCCTACCCCGGTAGGCAGAGTCTGCCTACCAAAACTGTGCCTATCTGTGCCTACGCTCTGCCTACATCGGTCGACTCAGGCCTCCCTACCTTGGTCACCGTGCGTTGTGTTGCTGTGCTTCACACATTGCCACGCTCCCATGTAGCTAATATTGCTCTGCGTCACATGTTGCCATGTTCCCACGTAGCCAATATTATTATTACTCGTATCTTAAGCAGATGCCTCGAATCAGAGTGCACCTGTTTGTACTGCCGAAATTTCCCCATCTACCAAGGCGCGGCTACGCTTCAACTCTAGACCCTCAAAGTTCCGGGAACCTCAAGCACGCTATTTACCTCTTGGCCCTCCGCTACACCTCAAGACATCAATCAAGTCCTCCCTGATATCAAACCGCCCCATCAAACTTCGCGCGTTTGGTCACTTCTGGAGGTTTCGAGCTGTAGAATTCTGCAACACCTCGCGCATCGCCCGTCAAATCCAATCAAGGTCAACTTCAAGTTCACTGCCAAGGCTCAAGTATTGGTCAAGAGCTCGAAGTCGATGTTTGCTCCGTCATCTGAACGCAACTTCCCGTCTTTCACCGTATCGTCTGCCGGTCAACGCATCCTTGAAAGTCAAGATCCATGGGGTTCCGCTGGCAGGTAGGAAGCGCTCTCGGGACATGGTGAGTGACATCGTCGGTCCCTCATTTCCTGGTTCTCAGTCTTCACAGTCGCAAAATTGACTCGCCTTTGTAGGCGCAGATGTAAGGCCTGAACTATCACGCGACAATGTACTTCTGGTGGTGGGCAAAGCCGATTGCAAATCCGTGACGATCACGTGTACCGTCACATAGGGTACAATCAATTTCGCCTGACCCAGGGTTCATTTTCGCTTTACAACGCCATTTCGTCAAATTTCTTCAATCCTTTTCACCCATTATGATTTAAATATGCCTGGCTCGCCCCTCCCGACAACACATAATATTTAGATCTGTATTTATTTAGATAACCTTGTGTTTTGTCTGCCACACAATTGCAGACGAACACTGTTCAACTCACTCTTGAGCTCCAATAAGGTCACCTCAAATAGCCTTCTCCACATCCCTAGACCCTCACTATGTGGACGTGTATTTTTTCCATGCCAGCCTGTGGGTCCTTTGCTTCAGTTGGCGCCGCAACTTGAACTCCTGCCCACATTGAACGTTTATGAGCTCGTCATATTCATGAGGTGGATTGTACAGATGTAGAGCCTGTTAAACGATCTAATGCACCCTCTAGCGCAACCAATCTATCCGCCTTGTGCTTCATATGCGACTTCTTGGGCACCTCTTTGTCGCCGTTCCTTCGGTGAAGCTCGAGTTGGTCCTTCAAACCTTGGTCAGTCATTCGGGAGATCATCTCACGGTCAAGCTGTATCCCAATCGCGGTCAAGCGCTCCGTCTCCTTGCGGGCCTTGTCGGCATTCGCTGCGTCCTTCGCTCTTTTCTCATCAACAGCGTGCTGCTTGTGTGCATGGAGCTCCTCGCGTCTAGCCTTCTCGATTCCGCTTTCGTCAATGCGCCGTGCTTCCTGCCGCAGAAATATATGATCTGCCTCCGTGTTCATCTCGGTGTCCATGAACTCCTGTGTATTGTTGCGGTGGAACATCGCCTGATCGGTGAAATGGGCGACCGTGGAGCTGGGACTTTCACGGGAGAAGCGTCGCCACATGCCGAGCAACCCTTCATTTGCATCGTTTGTGGAGGGCATTGCTGCTGCAGCTCGTTCTGCCTCCGTTGCGAGATCGACCAGCCCGCCAGTAACAAACTCCTCCGTGAAGCACTCAAAATTTTCCAGTGCGTTTTTTAGGCCGAATGAGATCAGAGGCACGACATCGGATAGGGTGGGGGCGAGCCGTACACATGCGGCCCAAGCTTTCGTATCGCTCCAAGGCTGGCCGTCCAGAGTCGCGACTTTGTAGGAATCGGGGGAGGTGGAGAGGAGGATCTGCGGTGCAGCGATTAGCTTTCTCATATGAGCTTTTACCGACGCATGAAGAAGGCCGAGATTGAGCATGTTCAAATTTTCCGTCCCGGGTCCGCGAACTTGGAGATCATAGGGATGCATTACAGCCATGCAGAAGAGAACGAGCGCGACCATCTGTGCGATTGTCTTCGGGCAATGAAGACCTTTGGTGATGTTCTGCTCCATGTGGTTCAGGGTCCGTTTTGTTTTGTGATCCTTCACGAAGGCCATGAACGCGCGATGTTCGTCTAGGTAACTGAGAATACGGGCACCGCCCAGTCCGTGGGACCAACTACCTCCGGCTCGCTCTTGATTTATCGTGATACCACACAGGGTTCGAGCCAATTTTACCCGTTTCCCGAGGTCGATGCTGAGCAACGTAAGCCATGAGACTGTTCGGATCCACTCTTGCGTCCTTAGGCTCGATGAATATCCGCCAGATGGCATCGGCACATGCCATTTTGAGATGGAAAAAGCCCATGACGAATATGACGAACTGGTAGCGCAACCAGGGTGTGCTCTCGATTGAATGCCGGAGCAAGATTCCTTGTACTCTCTCTGCCGTCCCCAGGTCACCAAAAAATAAGACGACATATTTGAGGAGAGACACCAGATTCTGCAGGCGTTTTCGTTGCGCAATCTTGGCCGGATCACTCTCGGAAGGATTATGAGGGGGAGGCGGTGGACCCACCCCACCCTGTCGAAGAAGATCTGCCATGGCAGTAATGTTCCCGGCATGTGTGGATTGGTTCGTATCCATCGCACGCGCGGGTGCATACCGCATTTTGATGAGTGGAATCTGCTCTACAGTCTCCGGGGATTCAAGTATTTTGAGATGGTCACGGAACGCGGGTGGACTGTGCTCGAATAAATCCGACTTGAATTTCCACGCATTGAAACGTTCCCGCCGAGTCAAACCTGAGGGATGGTTGCTCTCGGGGTGTATTGCCTCGAGGTTGTGCTCCTGCGGAGCAGGCAGTGAATCTAATGTGGGATTTAGGCTCGACTTGGCCCATAATTCCTCAGAGCACTCCAAATCCTCGAGGACGACACCATGGTCCAGGCAAATAACAGCGCCGGAGGTAAGGTGCGTGAGAGGATCACCCGCTTTCTCAATTGTCGGGACAATGGTGGGGAAGTTGATGTCGAAATTATCGTAGGCATAACCGACAAGTAATTTTTGCCCCATCGTGCGCAGTGTATCAATGGTCTCCACAGACAGGGCATGAATTGCGGAGTGGATGGCGCCCGGGGAAATTGATATTCCCATGTGCGCAAGCGCTTGGATGACCTTCTCTGGGGTGTTGGTAGAGTGCAGAAAAATGCCGAAGACACTTTCGAGGCCGTTGGATTTATTGTTGCGGCTTTGCATCATTATGCTGATCATCACAACGATTTTCTGTTAATTCTCATTAGACGAGTGAAAATAATAGACACAGAGTGGAGCACTGACAATTGATCTTATCCCTTCACGACGTTTTTCAACGCGATCAGCACGCGTCTCGGGACCGTCAGGAATGGCCTGCACAAAATTCCCGAGCTCGTCGAATTCATCATCTGGAGTCGTGCCCCCCATCACTTGGTCTCCGTCGAGATCTTTGTGGTCTTTGGACAGCAGAAGATGCAATAAATTCCAGAGATCTCTGCCTACGGCATAGTGCTTGCACTAAGTATTGCTGTCCTCAAGGCAGACTGGTTACGAGTCTGAGGTAGAATCCTATACATGAAAAGAAGACGAACCCCTAAAAGGAAATCCATAAAATCACGTGAAGCGTTCCCAAAGCGGACGTCGGCGTTATCGGGATTCGGCCTCCCGAGCTCGGATTCGGCGCTGTGCGGGCGAACCGGGTATTCTGTATCCGCCGTGTCTGCGAGGAGCGCTTGAGTGAGCGAGCCTCTGTGACGAAGGCACAGGCTTAAAGCTCGTATAGTAGAAGACAAGGGGCGAGCGATCTCCCGAACGTGGCACGTGAACGGCGGCGATAATCGGCGATTCAACAGCCCCACACGGCCATTTGGTTCATTTTTTTTTGCCTTAGCATTCTGCACTCCTTGAGAAGTGGGCAAGATGTCTATCTGCCTCATTGTGTTTCTTAGTGAACTGGGTTTTATAAGTACTGTGTTCCATAGCCAGAAGAGCTGTTTGTTTATGGGACCAAACAATCTCCTCATTTGGGGGTAGGTCCCGTGGGAACCAGGGCTGCTGCAAGCGGATCATGAGCTTCAACCTGACTTCAAAGAAAAAAAATATCTTGTTCAGGAGGTCATTGAAGCCGCCGGTCATCTTTGTATTTTCCTCCCCAAGTTTGCTTGCGAGCTTAACTTTATTGAGTTCTTTTGGGGAATCGTGAAGCGGTACCTTCGCGAGCACTCTGACTACACCTTCGACACTCTGAAGGAGAATTTACCAAAAGCCTTGGCATCTGTTCCAATTGCGACGATCCGCTGGGAACATCGCATGTTTTGATGGATGGACACGGCTGGGTGTCCAGGACGCTCAATTACATGTTCGGAGATTCAGTTCTACCAAATACAAGTCGCACAGACGCGTTCCCGAGACTGTAGCAAGGGCATTTGACCAGTAGAGGCCCATCTGAGTGTACATCGTCACCTCCTCCTCCTCCTTCATCCCGTGCGACCACGCCAGAGGCCGGATTGCCTGTTGCCCCAGCAACTCCTCCCCAGCAGCGTCTACGCTTCGACTTCGGCGGGTATGGTGGTGTGCATTATTCGCCGGAATGTTATATCATTGGCCACTCTGCAAATGCAAATGATGCTGACAATGATGACGCCGAAATGGCGAGCCTTCCTGACCTGCAATATCCTCCCTCGGCCAATGAGGTCGAGGACCAGCCCATCCCCGAAGACAAGCGGCCCCTTGACCTCACCGTTCCGGTGAGCCTCATCGCATGGGATGATGTGAGCGGATCTGTTTCCTGTACCCTAACACGAACTAATCAAAACATTATTGCAGGACGATGTGGAGCCCGTGAAAATCCTTGCCTACCCGCGCGTCGACGAAACTTCCGCCTCTTCGTTCTGGCTTGGGGAGATCGTCCTGAAGGACTACCGTGCCGCCTTCCTTGCAGCTGGGCTTGATCTGCAGTCGCATGTTCAGCGTTACCTCGAACCTATGCGCAACTGGATTGCAGTCCCTTGGTCGACTTACACCGTTCCGGTGTTTGGCCTCAACAGGGGTTGTCTATCTCCGAAACCCTGGCCTCAACATCGCCCCCCATCTGAGCACATTGTTGAGCTTTTCCAGAAGAAATAACTACACACACCTTTACTCTGCTTCTTACTCTATTTCCGAACTCTTATTTCGCTTATTCTGTTCACTTGAAAATGGGCTCTACTATGTATCTCAAATATACCTTTCACCCTTAGTTATTCTTCACTCTTTTTCCTCGTACCTTTTAGTTACAATTTATTGGTTGAACATCATGTTGCGCCGTTTCTGGGGATCAGTTTCCATAGTAGATTACCCCTGAGCAACAAAGTTTGGTATCTTACAACGACCTTAAGCCCAAGGATTCTTCGTTGTACGACGTGAACGTTTGCGGATGTTGACAGTCACAGTGTGACGTGCACCGTCGAACATGACACAACTGAGTTATTTCAACCGGGTTATCAGTCCGTTTGAAAATCAACACGTAAGAGAGAGAGAAAAAAATGGTCTCAGAAAAAATGTGAGGCTACGGAGCCCTGTTGAGGAAGTCGTAGAACACAGGGATCCAATTCGGGAGAGTTTTACTTGGACGTGAGAAACTTAAGTCGGTAAAACTCCGCGTTTGACGAGAATGCCGACTACTAATGAGTACTGACCATTGATACTATCTTGGACTAACTATGGAAAGCTATGGGATGCAATGGAATGGGTGCGGCAGCGCTGCGCCGCTGCTGCAGTCTGCTGTGCAACCACGCCGCAAGCCTGCCGCCGCGTGGCGCTCTGCAATATCAGGACTCGGCGCCGATAGCCGATGCGAACCCTTACACATCACCTTGCGCCACATATTGCCCCTCAATATACGCTTCACTTTGCTTTATGAACCTGGGCTTCACCGCTTTTCATGACAATTGAACGGGCCGATAGTCCGATTAAGACTTGGGCAACTAATAGTCAAAGGACGGCAGACAGTCCGGCAGAACATCCATTGATGGGGCATCAGTCCCACTACTGATCCATTTGCGATCAGTCGCGCCAGGATGTGCACTCAGTCGCACTAATCTGGACGAGTCGCACTCGGCTAGCACGGGAGTGGGACTGAGCAAGTCCCACTCCCGCTAAAATCGTTGTTACTCAAAATTTACAACTCTTTCAAATATTTAATTATGGAGGATGCGTGAAACGCAGTCGTTTGGCAAGAGAGAAAAAAAACTAGTAAAGATCTGAGTGACTAGGGACACTTGTCACGGGCAGGCGGTGACTAAGCGGAGCGCACCTTACGTGTTCCCGCAGGTACGATTTCATGCTGGTTTTACCAAGTTCCTCGTACTTAAAATCGAATTTGATCGCAGGATCCTGCTCCCTTCCATCACAACTGACTGATTGATTCTCCGCAGCCGTGGATCGTCGCTGAGTAAGGCTCTAAAGGCGCCTCCTACTCTGTTGCAGAAGGAAGCACTGGGCAAATGAGGGCGAACGACTGGGGGACGTCCTTGTGAGGGCAGCGAAAGCGGCCTGGACGATGGTTATAATGTCCTTTGGGTTGGTCTTCATATGTTCCCGACCAAACAAATTCCTGGGAGACATCCTTAGTCGTGATTCTCATAGTGAAAATGAATTGCTCACCATGCAGTGTTCGCTGCTCCAGGTCTGTGGGGCGGCTTCTTCTTCTGAACGTCTGGGGCCTCAGTTGATGCATTGGGCTGGTGTGTCAAGGGTGCCCCGGGTGTGCCTTGGGCTTCGACCTTGGGCGCAGGGGTTTTAGCATTGCCTACTGCCGTCATGAGTTTACGTTCATAATTCAGACAAATATTGGGCTGAAGGCGAGCGCGGGACGGGGTGTGTATCTGGCTTAACCGAAATGGAAGCTAAAATGCGGAGCGCACAGTGTACTGCCGCCCTTTCCGTTCTCCGCGGCCGTTTACACGCCAAGCGACACTTCATCACTTTCCGTAACGACCATGTGACAGGACAGAAGAAGACGACGAAGGCGGGCACATTGATTGAACAGCTCGGCGAGAGGGTGAATGCGAGCGCAGGAAAGTATCGCAAGGGCTATGAGGGGTTGGTGGCGCTGAAGGGGAATGACTTCGCGCCCCACTTCAGGGAGTTAAAAGATGATGATATCCGGTTGGACGGTGACAACGGGGAATCAGATACAGCGGCTAGGAAGAAGTTGGCTATGCTTAGCGCGGGCCGTGGCGCGCGCGCACCGCGAAACGCGCCGGGACAGTCAAAGAGGTTGATGTCATGGATATGGACGGTCAAAGAGGGCTCCGGGGACGATGAAAAAGATCTGCACGATGGTGAGTATTTTATTTTCTCTCCTTCTATCGAGTGCATGATAAGTCTGTCAGCTGTTCGCGTTGAGTGGGCACGCGCCAAGGCTCGCAAGACACGCTGGGAGGAGGAGGTCCAGCTTCTCGAAGAGGAAATGCGGAGGACGTTGAGGTATTTAGAATGGCAGGCTTCATGGTGGGAGAGTCGTCAAGACGCGCGTCCGGAGGCATCCTCGGACTTGCGAGCAGCACTTCGAGCGTACGCGTTGAAGCAGGCCTGGTTACATCGGCGTCTTCGAGACTTCTTCAAATCGGAGTGGAATTCTCCAGCTGTCGATCGGGACACAGTTTCGGACGCATTTCTGGAGAATGCCGACGTTGGTACATTGCTGGGGTGACCGGTATTTGATCGATATGATGTGATGTTCCTTATCAAACTTTTGCCGCTTTATCTCGTATATCTCTTGCCATGATCTTATCTCTCTGTCCAAAATGCATCTTATGCGATCGCTTGCAGGTGTGATAGCTAAAATGTATCAAAGGACTATCAAATACTGGATTATTTCGATCAAATCGACAGTCACGGGTCACGGGCCCTGGTGTCGATGTCGAAATTTGGTCGAGGTCACGCGTCACGGAGGCATTTGTCGAATTGGTCGGAGGGTCACAAAAATCATTGTAAAAACGACAATAAATTTCTACGTGGTTCAGTGTCTCAGGAAATCCAGATTTCAACAGTTTCTCTCATTTAAAAGTCTCCTTGCCCGCCAAAAGGCCATTTTCTTGCTTAAATCTAGGCCAAAAAAAAAGACCAACAAAAATATAGCAAGGATTGTGAAACTCAACCCAAATATTCCTGGGTCTTAAGGAAATGCTTGGCTGATGAAAGAGCATCATTTTGGCACCATGTCGAATTTTTTCTGGCTGTCACGCTCAGTCGAGGGTCATGTCGAGCTGTCGAATAGGTGAAAAGGGTCACGCGTCACGCCCCCGGTTGATTTTATCGAAATAATCCAGTAAATACAAAGAGTTCTCAATATAGTAGGTTCCGGGCATGCGGCCGGCCGGATGGCTCAATATAGGTATGGCACTGTACACTGCCATTTGACAGGAATGTTTTTCAAATGTTTTGTGAATAACGTTTGTGCATGCAAGCTTGACCATTGCCAAATGTTGCTCAAAACGTTGCCCAAACAAAGAAATGTCAATACCTCAAGGCTTTAGTGAGATCATGTTTGCACAACATCAACACCAACATTTTTCGAAGGTCGATCATACATTCAATAAATCAGTACAAAACATTACGGGTATTTCTAGTTTTATGTCCTAGGTACCACATCGTCAATGGTAGAAGAAATGATTATCTGTATATTGCAATACTCGTACGTGGAACAGGCGTATATATAAGACTACCTACTTCGCATCCTGACGCGATCGGATCATGGTGTTGAAAACAACCCTCGTTGTCGTCCAACACAGCAGACAGCTTCAAGGGGCCGGCGATGGCGCAGCAGGGGCACTAGAACCATTTACGAGGTCATTCGACATTGATTGAAGGGACAGGCTTGATGTGGGGCTTGACCTGGGTGTCGTCTTGAGACTTGTGGTTACGGGCGTAGACAACGGCGTGGCTGGGCTTGAGATCTTTGAGGTCATGATTTGGGGGGTAAGTCGACATGGGTCTTGAAGGAAAGCGGGACCCAGGGGTGATGGCTATCCAGGGAAGGAAGGCGCTGTTACGGGTGCAGATACGCGCGGCGCGCGCAGACGATGGCATGGTGGACTTGGGATCTTTGAGATGGGGGTAAGTGGATGCGGGTCTTGAGGGAAAGTGAGGACCATGGGCCATGGCTCGGGGTCCATGGAAGGACCAGAGCGATCTGGCCCCAAGTCCTGAGTTTGTCGCTGTCTTGCAAATCGTAATGATGACGTGGCATGCGGCACTAGAGATCTTTCGTCGTCTTCGGGGGGACAGAGACAATGGCGTGCTCTTGGGACATTAGATAGGTTGCGCAAAAGCCGCACGGCCGCATGCGGCTTTTTGTGCATTGTGCAAAGCCGCACACGGCACCGTGCGGCTTTTGATTCCTATCCATGATGTATCTAAACCTTGCATAGAGTGCTTTGAAGCTGGTTGTGTTGATTCCGGCACTAGGTGGAAGAAGGAAGTGTGGAAAATGGTTGAAAAATGGCCTGTTTGGGCAGCATTGCAGTCATAACCGCACAGTGGCTGTGGCGAAGCCATTAATGACATGAAGGTGGTGCACCTTATGTTAGGTAAGTGGTTCAGTGTACTGCATAGCACTTAATTTACTCAGATTTCATCGGAATGACCAAGGATCCGCTCATAAATCCTTTGGTTTATCACGCGGCTTTGCACAATGCACAAAAAGCCGCATGCGGCCGTGCGGCTTTTGCGCAACCTATCTATTGAGACTTTGCAGGCTGGAACGAGGGGATATGAGCTGGACGGTGACTTAATGAAGGGGATGGAGGTGGTGGGAGGAAGGAAGAGAGCGACGAACCAAATCAAAAGTCACGCCACCTGTTGCCATCTGTCAAACGCTCCGGATCCGCGCGATCAAAATCGGCGGAGTTATTTCTCTAAGTCGACGTCGTCACTTCACTCAACACAGACTCACCACCACTTAGTACTGGAGGGGGAATGAGTGAGTCCCCGAGTCCATTGGTGTTCCCTTTGACATCTCTAGAGGGCATTCGGTTAGTTTTCTGATCAAATGTAGCTAAGTACATATATTGTTTTGTCCTTCTGCAACACACCAGAGGTTTTTCGCATTCTCAAATCTCCTTCCCATACTATTGTGGCCCATTTCCTTACAGTTCTTGCATTGGTCTAACATAATAGGCCTGTAATGGTGTGTAAAAAATTGGATAAATACTCACATTTAGGTAGACAACAGTCGGAACGCTTGAGGAGTCTCTGAGAGTCCGAAGTATCGACAGAAACCTCTCACAGTGAAAGATCAGACTTTATTGATGTCTGCAAGCTCTTGATTCGCCTTGGATGTATGGCTCAAGGCAAGTGTAAATTGTTCAAAGAGAATTTTTGGTGAAATTGCCCGGAGTTGTTCACTAGGAATTAGACTGGAAAGTGCATGTGTAAGTGGACTTTGTGTGACGGCCAAAGCCCGGGCTTCAAGCCCTGGCTTTGGATTCGCAGACCTCAACCAAAGCCAAAGCCCTCGTCAAGCCCTGACTTTGGCTTGGCTTGGCTTTGCGAAGCCAGGGCTTTGGCTCTCGGGCTTTCGGGCTTTAAGCCAAGCCAAGCACATCACTAGGCACGCACTCGGGGCCGGGTGGGGGGTCTGCGGCGGGGGAGGGATGTTCGGCACGGGAGGGAAGAACTTCGCATGGAACAGCGCAGCTTTCTGGGCAGGGTGGATGCGATGGTGCCGTCTCCGTTCACCAACTCTGGGGTGCGCGAGGTGGAGGTGGTACTCGTGTGATCGGGCGCGTACTTAGCCGCCTTCCAGATGTTGCCCCGGGGAGATGACGTATTCTCGCCAGTGGGCGCGCTTCTCCCGGCGGATGGTGCTGTGGTACTCATTCTTCGCCGCGCGCATGATGGCTCAACTTGGGTGGGTGGGGTCATCTTTATCGCGCGGTGGGCGTGGTTGTACGCGGCGCGGAGTTCCGTGAGCGCTTTACACCACCATTTGTTCGTGTACGGGGAGGGGTGGCTGAGGGGCACGAACGCCTCGAGCACGGTTGCGATCCCGCGCGTGAGGGCGTCCGTGTGTACTCGTCAATCGCCTCCGACGTCGCGAGCGAGAGAGCAGGGACGGGGTGGGCGACGAAATGCGCGTCGAGAAGCGGCTCGAACTCGTCCCAGCCCAGATTTCAACCACTACCGCCGAAGTTGTGGCATGCTGTAGGCCTCTGATTCAACATCGCCCCCGGCGTTACAGATGAGCGAGAATCGGTTTTCGATTTCTTGGTTCAAGCCATGGCTTTGGCCCTGGATGTCAAGCCACGCGGTTCAAAATCTGGACCATTGCAAAGGCAATAGGGACATGCAGTTCAAAATGTAAACCATTGAAAAGCCAATAGGGTCATGCGCCTCAAAATTCAAACCAGTAATTGCAAGTGCAATAATGCCTCCGAGTGTGATCTGAGTGGCTGTAAATATTCACAGTGATCAGGGCTATCAATTTCTGACACATGCGGCTCAGAAAATGACCCTGGGACTTCATTGGAATTGAAATGGTTTGCAGGATGTCAAGTCACGCGGTTCAAGCGCGCCGGGTAACAGCACGGGTGAGCTCACCGGGAACGAAGACACCAAATTCCCAGGCGTGTACCAGCCGACAGATCCAAACCTTAAATACGTCAAGTGCTCCCTTATCCCAGCTGAACCCGGCTGAAATACATTATAATGCACTGAATGATCGGTTCCATTGTGGGGCACAGGGTTCAAAATGCCATTGTGGGGCATGGGATTCAAAATGCCACTGTGAGGCATGGGGCTTAGAATAGGTCCCTTGTCCCTCCGAAGGACCCTTTACACCCCACCACTACATGTCCGCAAGTTTAACCTCACTGCGGCACAGTCGCCTTTAAGGCCAGATTATGAAATTTTGTAGGCTGCGTGGCCCAATTCGAAACATACTCACACCAAACGCGCTCGGAACCAGGGGCATCCATACTCTCATCCCTTAAATCTCGACCAAATTTCCCTTAAAACATAGTCACCTCCGATGTGGAAGAGTGCTCTGCCTCCTTAGTGGAGCCCATCACACGAGTTCTGCCTCCTCCCTTCATCCTACCGCCCTCGAATCGCCTCAAGTACTTCCTACATTGTCCCTGCCACGCTCCAGCACCCGTTTGGACCGCGTTTCACCCACGAATCGTCTTCGAATTCCACGTTCTGTCGCCTCGCGATGATAGCCGCCGTGGGACCCACTGCTCCTCCCCCACCCACTTCTCAGCCGCCTTGTGCCCTACATTGGATCTACCAGGCTAATACCATTCCAGATCACGTCAAAATCTTATCCGTAGTCCAAATCCTAAAAGAAATGAAGATGTCTCCGATTGACCTCGTTACCACAATTCTCGTAAAGCCCAACGTCTACCCGGCCAATGTCGATGGATTCTATCGAAGCCTGGGTCTAGAACAGTTACTAAACGTCGTTAATCAGGACAAACGCGGCGCCAAGAAGCTCTTTGCTTGGTTCGAGAGACCAGGAATGGACCACCTGATCAATGACATCCATGTCGAAATGGATCTCCTCAGCGAAATCTTCCGTTTTTCCACATTTGAAGTCACCCCCGAATCACTTTGCGACTTCGATTTTGAGCGCGACGTCACTGAAGTCTGGAATGTGAATGGAAAATTGGGGTGGGAAGGAGCCTGTCACAGGGGGGGGATGGGGAGTGCAGGATAGGATCGGAGGCACTCACCTCGACGCTGCTTCTCTCGTACCCTTTACAACTCGGTACTCTCCGCACTGCTGAGCATAATGCTGTTGTCTTGCCTCGTGAATGTCGATGCGCAATCGAGGGCGGGGCGAAGCATAAAAGAAATAGGGTTAATCAAGAGGTAGGCAGGAATCCTGAAAAATACATCAAGCCCGGTCTTTACAGCTAATGTCGGAACCGAAGGCGCGGACAATTTTTTCTGTTTTGGGGTGTTTTCGAAGAATTCCAAGTATCTCAGCCAGTTCTTCGCCAATTGGGATGAAATGTAGGTGGATATGTCAGGTTAATTCATGCGCAATTAGTGACAGAGAGAATTTTAATATTGTGTATTAGATAATGTATGTTTTCAGTCTGTTTTTGCCCAAGATGCCGTTTAGTAAGACCAGAAGATGTCCCGAAGGCCTAATGTTCTGGGAGGATCAACATACATACATTTTGTGGGACTTGACAGAGCCAGAAAGAAGGATAATCTAGTCACACTCCCTCCAGCTGCATTGGACACATTCGGTGATTTCGACACTGGGAGATAATTGGAAGAATTCTGATGATCTGGAGCTTTCGTCAAATTTCGGCTCTGTCACATCCTTGCTCAGGTATATATGTTGCAATAGAGAGCTTGCGCAAAAGCCGCGCCAGCCGCATGCGGCTTTTCGGCATTGCGCAAAATTATCGGGTTTTTCCTGGGTTTGCTGCATGATTTCGTGAGTTCATTACACTCTCAGGTCTCTGTGACACTGTATTGTGTTCATCCAAATTACTATCTGGTCGATGCGCGAGCTGGGGAAGCAGTTTGTCCAGCCATCACTCCGGCTCCACTCAGATTTCGCACACTTTTCGCGTATGAAAATTTCCGCCGGCAGGCTGTTTTACTCTATTTTGGACGAACATATTCTAAAAATACCAAAAATTCTCCTCGGAGTCCAGTTTTCGCTCCTCAGCCGCCGCAGACGCTTTCCTGAGCCATTGTACATGCCAGCGAGGCGCTCAGGAATCAATTCACACGAAGTATCAACAAAAAAACCACAGCCAAAACTACACTGAGTTCTAAAAAAAATCTCGCCCTGCGCACGATTTACTCTATTTATGACGGACCTGCCCAGGTTCCAAGCTGATTTACTCTATTTTGCGGACCGACATGAGGGTCATTTTGGGCAGTTGATTTACTCTATCGCGGACCGGGCTACAAGGGAGTTACCGGGGGCCTGATATTCCATAGTATCGGGGCTGATGGACCAAAAGCGGAGCTTAAAACAGGGATTAATTGGCCCTGAGGCCGCGAAGCGGCCGACCAGCCCCTTGTACACTTTTATAGGTGCACACGCGCTTAAAGAGAGACAAGATCTGGGGTACGAGCTTATTGGAAAGATCAATGAAATAATGAGCTTGTCGGCGAGATGTGATTGATAACGCGGGGGCCGTTGATGCGAAAGATGGCAACCAAAGTTGTGGATCGATAGACCCCAAAGCGGAGTTTAAAAAGTTTCGGACAGACAGGGATAATTTTATAAAGAGAGAAAAGAAAGAGAAGAGAAAAAGAGAATGGGGACTGGCAATGTATCGGATCTGAGCGGCGCTTATGTAAGGCTTCCCATCAGCGAAATGTTGGCAAATTCTTCGGCCATCGGTAGGGGTCTGTACAATGGTCATATCACAAAACTTTGTATGAGAAATATGTACAGGATGTATGCCTTCATGCGCAGCGGCGCCGTAATTCTTGCTTGTGCGCACCACGGCGCAAGTAGTGTGCCGCTCTGCGTGGCGCGGGTGGCATCCGGGACACCGAGCAAGTATAAAGGTCGAGGGGTAACTGGAGATTCGCAGCTACTCTCTCTTCCTCGCCTTTCACTGCTCGCCAGTGTTGAATTCTACATGTAGCCAATTCGTAACTACTCAGATGTATTCTTCGCAGTCCACGGTCGAATACCATCCAGAGCCGTCGCTGAAACGGCGTGGGCGTTATGCGTGACCTTAAAATAACCTTGAAAATGTACAATATCGGCTCAACAACAGTGGCCATAGCTCGAAGAGATTTTTATGCATTTTTTACCACAAAAAATGAATATTTCCGGCCACTTTGAACGTTACGCTTGAAACGAGGGCCCCGTTATGCGTTATAATATTCTTGAAACGAAACAGGATGGCCGTTATGTGTTACGTTTCACCCATACAGACGGGTGTACCATCTATGTCCACTGTCCCAAAGGCGTTGAAGTGTAGGGGCACAAAAAACCCTCAAAACGCCATGCTTTTCAAAATGCCAGCCATGTGAAATTGAATGTGGTGGTCGGCAACGCACCGCTAATTTCAAACTCCGACACAAGCGTGTCGAGTGGTAGGGCCCATTTCCGCAATGTACAGGCACTTTTACAGAAACTTTTGGCTGGGTCAAATAATGGCATACCATTACTAGTGCAAATGACTGTTGCAGATTTTCGATATGCGGTTCGGAAGTATCTCAAACTGTCAGTTACGAGCACAAAAGCCTTTATATCTAGGATGTAGGGGAAGATATGAAAAATCGGCAACAGTCATTTTATTCTAAAGGATGTATAGTAATTATCTTGCAGAAATTCCGGGACCATAGCTCCCATTACAGGCCTGTATTACTGGGGGGATCGGCGGAGGGCACATATGTTGTGTCTTATATTTGATGACTTTCACCCACCAAATTGTGTCTCAAACGAGAAATTACGAAGGTATTTAACATTTGAATGGTAATTGAGGATATTCTGAGTACAAGAAACAGTGTTCTGAGCAAAAGTGACCTTGGATAGGGGGACAATTTCTAAATGCGGCAATACCAGTTTTCCCATCACTGATTTCCGGCAGCGTTGCCAACCACCATTGAATGCATCTCTATTGCGTGAGGTCACGCTTTTCAAAATGCTCGCCATTTGAATGCAGCTCTATTGCACCAGGTCACACTTTTCAAATTTGAATGCATGTCAGGTCATATTTTTCAAAATGGCAGCCATTTGAATGCACCTCTATTGCACCAGGTCATGCTTTTCAAAATTCCAGCCATTTGACTGCACCTCTATTAGAGAGCTTGCGCAAAAGCCGCACAAGCCGCGTGCGGCTTTTTTGCATTGCGCAGAGCCGCATGGCAAATTTTGAAATGTGAGAGGTGTCACTCAACTATTTCAATGTAAGCTTACCTGAGGCGAAGGAGAGGTGCTGTGGGGAGAGGGAACATCCTCAGCATTGTCCCTGGTGCGCAGAAGACGTGAGAGTGTGGGAAAGGGAAGTGGAACTTGAATGATGCCTTGGTGATGCATGGAAAATGCGGCTTCCCACAGTTGCACATCCAACAAATAGCACTCTCAAGAGTGGAATATGAGATTTAAGGGGCATTGAATGGTATTTAGCAAGACAAGAATTAAGAACAGTGAAGAAAAACCCGCGGCTTTGCGCAATGCACAAAAGCCGCATGCGGCTTGTGCGGCTTTTGTGCAAGCTCTCTATTGTGTCAGGTCATGCTTTTCAAAATGGCAGCCATTTGAATGCACCTTTATTGCACCAGGTCATTCTTTTCAAAATGGCAGCCATTTGAATGCACCTCCATTGCACCAGGTCATGCCTTTCAAAATTCTGGCCTTTTGAATGCACCTCTATTGCATCAGGTCACACTTTTCAAAATGCCCGCCATTTGAATGCAGCTCGATTGCACCGCTTTTCAAACTGTCAGCCATTTGAATGCACCTCTATTGCGCCAGGTCACACTTTTCAAAATGCCAGCCATTTGAATGCACCTCTATTGCATCAGGTCAGGCTTTTCAAAATGCCCGTCATTTGAACCAAGAGGTGAGCAATGAAGAACAGGTCCACGATCCGAAGATCGGTCACCTCTTGGTTCAAATGGCGGGCATTGTGAAAAGTATGACCTGACGCAATAGAGGTGTATTCAAATTTGAAAAGCGTGACCTGGTGCAATAGAGGTGCATGAAAATGGTGGGCAATTTGAAAAGCATGACCTGACGCAATAGAGATGCATTCAAATGGCTGGTATTTTGAAAAGCGGTGCAATCGAGCTGCATTCAAGTGGCGGGCATTTTGAAAAGTGTGACCTGATGCAATAGAGGTGCATTCAAAAGGCCGGAATTTTGAAAGGCATGACCTGGTGCAATGGAGGTGCATTCAAATGGCTGCCATTTTGAAAAGAATGACCTGGTTGTTCTTTAGCCAGCGTAATCTCCCCTGATCTGTTGATGCCCAATCCATTGTTGAAATAGGTTTCCCGCTTGAAAGATGTGGTTAGAATCTGTGTCACGTTGGTGAAGACGGTAGGCATAGTATTCCAGGATAGAGAGGAATTTTCGCCTTTTTGACCTGTTCAACTCTTCTTCCCCAACATTGCGATCCTCTTCCTCTTCGTCTACATCTGCGTCATCATCTGGAAAATTAAGAGGTATGTATGGGTGCCAGCCATTCTCTCCATATGGAAACAGCAACACATAGACCATGGGTTGACATGAGCCATTGATCTCCTTGATTTGTTTCAATGGTCGTGTACCCTGGCGTAAATGTACAATGAGATCCCTGTGGTCTGGTTGAATTGAACCATCTCCAGGCAAAATAACTACAACTTCATTGGCAGTAGGCTCACTATAGCGACGGGCATCTGTTCCCTCTTCACAGCGAATTATGGTGAAAACCTCTGAAGGGACATTAGGATGCAATCTCTGCTGTTCTTTAAGCCGTTCATGTGCTGTTTTGAATATACGAACATATGCATGATTTTCGCTGAGGACATGGTCCAGAATTCCCATTACTTCAGCCTGGAGACTTTCCCTGTTGCGACCACCCTGGTTTCGGCTTAGTCTGGCTGCATTTGCTTCTTCAGAGGAATAAAAGTAAAGTTGGGCAAAGACAGGTTGCTTTCCCTTCTCTGGAAGTATAGCTCCCACATGGTGATATAGCGCCCCTTGAATTTTGAACACATATGGGCCACCCCCATCCAGAATAGAGTTGTCCACTTTTACACCTAGAGAAGCCAAAGCAAATGCTGCATTGTATGCCCGAATATTTTTCTTGAAATGTGCAGAATGGTTACTGGTCCCATTGAAAAGTTCCAGTAAATCCCGCGGAGGAGCTCGAACATCTGGCAGTTCAATTTTCCCGCCCAAGCAACAGGTACCAAAATTTGGAATGCCTTCTGCTAGAATTTGAAGGCCTCTCTGCTCCCCAGTCAAGAGCACCACAATGGGGACAGATTACATCCATACGGCCCAGGCTGATACGTTGAACCTGAGCCTCAACTACAGGCTTGAAATATAGCGGCAAATTTTCTGGTGGCACAGCATTATAAGCAGAGTTGTTGTTAGGCTGTGCTACTGGGGGGTTATTGAGCTGTGGGGCAGGATTATTAATCTGTACAGAAGGGGGCTGTAACTGCGGAGCTACAACAACATTATTATGCCAACGACGTCTGTCAGGCTCAATAGGCCGAAAATCTCTAGGAGCATTGAGCTGATCTATCTGTTGTTGAATTGCTATAATGGTGTTTGGGGGGAGGATCTGGGGGCACCACTGATGGGCCAGCTAAAGCATTAACATGAGTCTCTTGACGTCCACAGAGGATTTGAAAGGCCAGCTACAGCATTTGAAGGTCCAGCTATAGCATTGGCACGGTTGGGTCGCCGACGTGCAGGGGGAGGAATTGGATTAAATTCAGGTGGGACCTGTAAGTGCTGCAGACGCTCTCTTGCTGCAGCCAAAGAATTTGGTGTTACGTAATATCGGTGGGGCTGGACCTGGTTGCTGTAAAGGGGCTGGTCCCCCACCAAAAACATCACCTGGAATCTGCTGAAAAATGAGAAGGTGCAGCCTGAGCTCTTGGATTGAGGGCATGGGGTAAACAATGATGCTCGGGGCTGTCAAGAGTTCGGTTATCATGCTCATTCCTTTGAGCAGCAATCCGAGCACGTTGGGGTGTGTTGGGAGGAGTTTGATCCCTACAGAAGAAGTTAATCTTTTGTTCAGAAAACAAACACACTGAAGGCTTGCATGTGCAAAGAGGTACCGTAGACAACTATTGAGAAAGACAGTGACGAAGTAACACAGAAACATACAAATTAATTATCAGATTAGATTTGGTAGATAGGGGCTGACAAAGTCTAAGCTGAGAGCACCTAAGTAGACAGGAATTCAGCAGGGCTGCAAATATAAAACTGAGGAGAGCAACCTGGGGCTGCATGACCTCGAAGGGATTTGGAAGGCTCGTTCGTCGCGGCCCAATATGTTGATATATTGGAAAGGGGACTCCTCTGCCGCCCTCAATCTCATATTTGCGGCTCGTGAAGCCGTTACAGATACTATCCCCCCCCCTGGAACTCGGACACCTAGGAAAAGTCTGTAGATATCGGGTCATCCGGGGGGCCTACGCCCAAGGTGAGTATCTAGATTGTTAGACCCTCATCTGTTACCCCAGGATTGAATTTTGGTTCATGGAAAACGAGCCAGAATTCGTCGAACGGCGCCGTTTCTTCGGGTGCAGTCCGGTGTCCGAGTTCTAGGTGATAGCCGGATTTGGGATTGATCGCACTCTCTTGCACTCGTTTCTCAACTAACATAGATGAAACCTTGTATACAGGGCTCTCTGCATCTAATCCAACTCCTCAGGTTTCAAAAAAAAAACAGTAGGCTTTCTAAATATTCCGTATGGATCCATTTACTTCGCGAAAGCCTGAATTTCTAGAGTTTTGGCTGGATGTCAGTGAGGAGTTCCAGTGTGTGAATCCTAGTGAGTGGAGGAACATTTTGCACCTGTACTATTACAAAGAGGTCATTCAAGGTGTTTTCAATGTAGGCATGCCTCTGTGCCCATGTCTTGCTCTCAGTATGGCGGCGACCCTGTCGCACTGGCTACATGGCGAGCCGAGCCACTACTTCAACATCTGTAAGTGGGGCTGAGAATTCTGACTTGGCGAATGCGATCCAGAACCCAGATTGGTGGCATCTGGAAAAGCCAGAAGCAATTCTTGCAGTCTTGGATATGCGCAAAGTACGGAATTACGCAAAAACTCAGGGATAATGTATAGATGCGATATTGCTTTCAAATGGACTTGTCTCGGAAGCGACTGGAAACTTGAGAGGATCGACTCGAGTTAAGTACGTGTTGGACAAAGCAAACCCGCATCGAAAATCATACCAGCTTGAAGCACAATAGAATCGTGATGCGAGGTCAAAGAGTCCAAATTATAGTATGTGAATCGACCGAAGTGAGTCTATAATAGCAAATCGTCCCAAATCGAGCTCCTGTAGGGTAGCTCGAAGTTTGAGCTTCTTTTTATGGCCACCAAAGAAGTGATAACCAAATGTTCCATATGCAAAGGTTTCATTAAAAGTTCATTCCTACTTACTGCAAGTCCTCAACACATACATTATCTATTCTGAGACGAGGAAATCATACGTAAACATCCTTGGGTCTTCAGTTCGGATTTTCTTCCTTCACTCAGGCTATTCCTTTTCCTGTACTTCCTTGGTGAATGGTTCAAATAAGCGAGAATAATAACAAACACACCTTTAACATCCTGATTTTCAGCAGCTCCACGTTTAATCGCGGACACCTTTCCGACCCCAAAACGGTGCGGCGGGATCAAAGGGGGCTAAGGAGGCGCGAATGCAAGTGGGTCGATGGCAGGTGCAAAATTAAACGGATTAAAAAACGGTGGAACTGGCATGTCGAGCTCCACCACCTGCAGCGATAGGTAGGGTTTGATCAGAGCACGTTTGCAACCACTTACATATCGCGGGAGAACGAGTTCGACATGTTTAACGACGTAGAAATGGCCTACGCTTGCGCCCGTACCATACCACGATTCATAGCCATTTTGGCCCAGTGGACGAGGCTTAGCATGGCTGACTGTAGAGCTCGTGAGACATGACGATGCTACGTGGTTATTATTTACCCACTTTCGTTTGAAACTCGACCAGTTACCACCTCGATGATGCACTCTCCATACCTGCGGGCTGCCATTTGAAAAGCATGACCTCGAACGAAACAGTTTGTCCCATACCACAGTCCAAAGCCCTTTGCTCAATGTGCACTCGCTGGAAATGGATAGCCCTGGTCCTTGCGCAACTTTGGGCCGGCTCATTGGCGATGTACCTCGTCATTACTTGGTCCGATACTCGGAATATAGTCCCGATACGATGGCGGCTATTGTCCCGATACATCCTGTTACGCTACGGAATGTAGTTCCCGTTATGCTACTGTCCCGATATGGACTCGGAATATAGTCCCGATACGCACCTGCCATTACCGAATAACGCCCCTAGTTAGACAGACCATGTCTAGCTTAGGGCGTGTCTAGCTAGAGGCGATGTAAAGGGATGTCCCCCCCGCCGTTACCCCGCGGTGAGCAGCGGGACACAGCGGGACACATCCACCGCCGCCCCCCGCAAAGCTCAGCAAGCGGGACATGTCCTGCCCACCGCCGCAACCATGGGTATAATTAAGCGGGACATAGGGCCTTAGAAGGTGGTAAGGTAGAGATACCAGCCGTGGCGGGACATATGTGAAGCGGGACATAATGTCCCGCCCACCGCCAAAACTTTGGGGATAATTAAGCAGGACACAAGGTATAGATATCGGGGGAGCGGGACACATGCTTAAGCGGGACATAAGGTATAGATATTGGCAGAGCGGGACACATATGTTTAAGCGGGACATAAGGTAGAGATATTGGTGGAGCAGGACACATATATGTTTAAGCGGGACATAAGGTAGAGATATTGGCAGAGCGGGACGCATATATGCTTAAGCGGGACATAAGGTAGAGATATTGGCGGAGCGGGACACATGTATGTTTTAAGTGGGACATAAGGTAGAGATATCGGCGGAGCGGGACACATATGTTTAAGTGGGACATAAGGTATAAATATTATCTGCGGGAGCGGGACACATATATGCTTAAGCGGGACATGGGGTGTAGATATCAGCAGAGCGGGACACATATATGCTTAAGCGGGACGCCAGGTGTAGATATTGGTGGAGCGGGACATATGGCCTTAAGACATGGTAAGGGTATAGATATTGTTGGTGGCGGGACACAATATATATTCAGTACACAAAAATAAGCGGGCATAACTCAGTTATATATTCAAGGTGCACAGTGCCACTGGCCCATTGCATGGCACATATTAAATGACCTTTTGTTTTCAGTGTGCAAACACACAAATGGTTGGACACTTTCACACCACACATATGGTGCAAGCTGAAGTGGGTCACAAGATTTATTTCCTTCACCATGCATCATTATGTACTCTTGCATCCCACCATCCCGAAACAGCACTGGTTGTATGTATTAGTTAGGGCTGGGAAAGCGCAAGGTTCCTCGGCATCTGGAGACATCGAAGGCAACCAACAGTTTCAATAGTAGTTGGGAATAGGAGATATGTCTTCTTTTAATCTGGCATCAACATTGACTAATGTTTGGATAGAATTATTAATTGAGCACAAGATATCATATTGAATAGTGCAAACACACTAATTTGATGAACGAAAGTGGAACACCTGGATACAGCAGGCCAAACAATGTTAGGATTTTATTTTTTGTTTCGAGATCCATACACCTACTGTCATAGTAGCGGATACATTCCCAAGCATGATTCTGGGTTTGCATGATGCTGCTTCGGGAACTGAAACATATGAATCACACCTTTAAAATTCACAATAATTCTCTGCTGATATAATGGTCATCTCGCACCTGACCATAAAGCACAATAGTGCCTACAATAATGTACTGCTCCAGAAAAAGATAAAGACAAAGGCAGACCCGCCGTTGAAATCACAGTTCAAATGCAACATGATGGCATACACCTTGCAAATCTCCATTTGAAGTGGGACATGATGGGACACACCACCGAAATCTGAGAACAATACAAGCGGGACATATCCAGCAGGACACACTGTCAAAACCTCCAGTCAAGCGGGACAAAGTGGGACACACTGTCAAAACCTCCGATTAAGCGGGACACATCAAGCGGGACACACCGTCAAAGCCTCCGGTTAAGCGGGACAAAGTGGGACACCGTGGAAACCTCCGATTAAGCGGGACACATCAAGCGGGACACACCGTCAAAACCTCCGGTTAAGCGGGACAAAGCGGGACACACCGTCAGGGCCTCTGATTAAGCGGGACAAAGTGGGACACACCGTCAATACCTCCGATTAAGCGGGACAAAGCGGGACACACCGTCAAAACCTCCGGTTAAGCGGGACAAGATCGCGAACTCGTTTTACAGTGATCGCAAACACGCTACGCAAAGTCCGACAGAATTCAATGTATGGCATCCCTCCCACGGGTCTCATCGAGTATCCTAGGAAGCCAATCTTGTCTGATTGGTCTTAAAGTGCTCTCCAAATTAATTGGGATTTTTATCGTTTTTCTGTAAGTGTTTCAAGGTCAGCACACAAAATGGACCACAGTTGGCTCAAAACTGTATTGAGATGTCGTGTCTCGACCACTACTTCACCAAAACACTTCAAATAAAGCCTATCCGAGCACTTTCATACGTCTTCTATCTTGTTTCAGTGTTCAGACCCAACTGGTTGCCTTCCTAGAGCCCCCATCCATCAGATAAGGGGAAAATGAGGCTTTCTGGCTTTTACCAATATATCAAGTTTCCTGCCTCTTTTTTGTGTTCTTTCTATTTTGGATGATCCATAAACACCATTGATGGATTTTGGGACATGTTTGGGGGCAGAGAACATGAGGTAATGGTTTAATAATCCTCAAAAAGGTAATTTCCATGGAATGTGATTTTACTTGTCCTTGAAGCATGTTGGGTTCTTCTAAATGGTTCGATAAGCTTATTTGATGACTAAGGGAGAGTATTCAATGAGTCTGTGGTCATATGTTCTGCAAGGATTGTCGCTTTCCCATGCAGGAGAAATGTGGACCACATCACTAAATGCATTCTTGTTGAGGCCAAACCGTGTTGTGAGGGATAGATAAGTACATTTTAGGTTAGCGGGGGTCTATTCCTAGCTTCCATTTCCACTTTATGTCCCTGATATTGTAATTCTTTCCTGTACATTATCAAAAGCAGTATTTTGTGGTTCTGGAGCACTCTGCCATTCAATGATCCGCCAGCATTGGTTCCAGGGAATGTTGCAAGTAGATTACAGGTCTTACCCAGTCAAAATTAAGCTCAGGGGATAGACTTTTGTGGTAATTGCCTTATTTGGTTGACAGGCGTAGTGGACAAACAAAGACCAACAGTGACTAATCCCACTGATCCCACCAAAGTTTCGACAGATGTTGGTAATATGGGGACAATTTGAGCACATGGAGGTTGAATCAATGTCAAAATGGGTATTTATATTTTAATAAGCACCATCTTTCCATATTTTAGCCATGTTTTTGAGGTGAATGGACATATGGGACGAGGCAGGAAGCCACAGACAGGTTTGGATGAGCTGAACAAATTCAAAAATGTGATGTCAATCCAGTACTGCTCCAAATGCCATGGCATTGATCTTCCTCTAACCAAACAAGTTCGGTTGTCACAAACAGGCGGTGACTGAGCGATGGGCACCATGAACGTTATTTGATTGAGAGATGTGATCAAAATAAAATTGAAGCCAAATATGGGGATTCTGGATATTAATTTCTGAAGCTGAAACCAAACCAAACCCGACCTTTGATCAAGAAAAATCAAACCAAAATATGAGGATTCTGGGTATTAATTTCTAAAGGAAAAGCCAAACAAAAGCCATAGTGCCAAGAAGAATATCTGCTGATGTGCTGGGACTCTGCCCATCTGCACATAGGTCAAACCCTCTCGCACAAGGCGATGGTACACAGATGCATCTGGTGAGCATTATATTTTTTCGGAGGAATTGGCTTCAGAAATCTTTTTCAACCTCGTGCTCAAGGATAAGCTGCGCATTGACCGATTTCGGTTTTGTGTAGGGGTAGAATGCAGCCGCTTCTGCCGATTCTCATCTTTAGACACCCTGTTCGACTCGCTTTCGGAGCTGGAACTGGATGAACTATCCGATGGATTGGGAGTGAGCGGGGCAGTATCCACACTTCAAGTTGCACCTCGAATGGTCTTTGCGATCAGACTTCCGGCGGCCATGCGAGCACTTGCTGCGCTGGTCGGAAGGTGGATGGCTTTCTAGCGGATGTATCGTTGTGAATATGATTCATGATACCATCCTTGACAGCTTGTTTCGCTTCACTCGAACGAACTTTCCATCTCTTGTTTGAGTCTGCTAATTTTCTTGGTGAAATTAGCTATCCTTTCGGACGTGGTCTGACAATTCCATAAAACAGCCTTCCACAAAAAATGTCCACAAACTCAATTGGCTTTTGTTTGGCTTTTCCTTCAGAAATCAATACCCAGAATCCCCATATTTGGATTTGTTTTTTTCTTGATCAAAGGGTTTTGTTTGGTTTCAGCTTCAGAAATCAAAAGCCGGCCATCCTTGAGACCGACGGCCCTGACAATTCCATAAAACAGCCTTCCACAAAAAATTTCTTAATTGGCTTTTGTTTGGCTTTTCCTTCGGAAATCAATACCCAGAATCCCCATATCTGGATTTGTTTTTTTCTTGGTCAAAGGGTTTTGTTTTGTTTCAGCTTTAGAAATCAATACCCAGAATCCCCATATTTGGATTTGTTTTTTGCTTGATCAAAGGGTTTTGTTTGGTTTCAGCTTCAGAAATCAATACCCAGAAACCTCATATTTGGATTTGTTTTTTTCTTGATCAAAGGCAGTCTTTTATTATGTCACAAATAAAGCCTCTCGTCCACTGATCGGTAAGATGATCAGGGATTGGGGGATGAGGTATTGACTTCGTAAAATGATGGAATAAAGGGCTAACTACTACAGATGAATACCTCTTCGAAGCGCCTCCCCTTCCTGAGCCGCTACCGCCATTATCACAACACCAACCTCGAACGGGTCTATCACTTCGACCTGCCGATCTCCTCGGTCTTCTGCTGCCGCTACATCCTGACGACGTCCCCTCGATTGAGCTGCCGGCACCATCCTTTTGCCCGTGTCCAGCCGACCATTGCGAGCTTCCGGCCGACACAGATTACGGTATGGTGACCCACCAGCTTGCGTACGCCTGCTGCAGAAGTTGCCAATGACCTGTGCGACGTAGTGTCACCTCCGTTGGTTTTTCCAGATGGCAGCTTCATCTCCAATACAGAAGCTCGTCTAGACCTTCTCGCCAGGCTTCCCTCCGACCATCTCGTTTTTCTTCTAGCTATTGCGCATATGGGTCGCCTTGAGCACGACTTTGCATTGCTTTTCGATCACGGATTTTGCGCACGAATGGGTGCACCATTGCGAGCTCATTGGAGAGGCTGGGTAGTTACTGTAGATCATTTGAAATAAAACCGACCATTGCTAAACCTCCGATAGCTTTTCCCGAGACAGGTCTCGACATCTTATCGCGTCGCCATCGACATCACGCCGTATCCCCGCATCAGTTGTCAAAATTAAATACTTGAAAATTATTTTCTATCCAGTTACCGTATATGACAATGGGGTAAGTGTCCCAAAAATCTTCAAATTACCCAAGTGTCATGTTCAGTCTTTTTTCCGAGACGATTCGGCCAGAAGCGGGCTCAGAACAACACTCGACCGCGTTTCAGCTAGGCTGTTGCCTATGCCGATAATTATCAGGGCGGCAGGAACGTTTAAATAGTGTGTATTTTTAGATCGGCGATTCGGAGTGTACGTGCATACCATGGTTATCCAGAATGTATTCTGATTCAACTCTTTTTTGTAGGATAGTACATTGCGAAACAATTAAAAAGGTCGAGATTGACACCGTGTTAGACTCCAGCTGCGATTGCAAGCAACAATGGATGAATCAGTCAGTCTGCTCGAATCAACAGAATTCAGGATACATGCTCAATAAACTTCACCGCGACCGAGATGCTTATCCAGGCGCGGAAGGACTGCGAATGTGTTCGGGCCGGCGAACGTGAGGCCGCAGTGGTTATGGAGTGGTTGTCGGATCTGACATTAGAATCTTGAGCCAGACACTCGATATAATTTCGACGGTTTTCATTACTTATACCGTCGCTCATTCGAGTGGAGGCTTCAGAAATGTGGACGAACTTGACCTCGATATGCGCGTTCTGTCGCATCGCGATCTGGCCCACGTCGATCTTGAGGCGCTCCCCGGTGTTACTGACTTTGGAAAGTACCACTGGCAGTGTGTGTTTTCATGTTTTCACAAGTCAACTGTGTTGAATGTGGGCATATATTGGAAAGGGATAAAAATTGGAAACATGGCAGAACAGCTTGAAACGGCAAATGGCGAAAGACTAGGCAAGAATTCTCTGAACAACGCGATCACATGACCAGAACGCGAAATACATTGATATAGGAGACTTTGAACTGCACCTCTATTTCCGTCACCTGCGACCCAAAGAGTTGAAGAGTGCTGCTGGGGAGTTTGAAGCTGAAATGTGCGATGGGGAGACATTATCGAAGGAGAATGTTCAAATGAGGCTGTTCATGTTTCTCAAAACGTGAACGATTCCCCAGTAATCTCCTCGGTCAGGGCCCATAGCTTCTCGGCGTTAGCCTACAGTAAAATTCTTCAGCATGGTCTGGCAAAGCAAGAACGCGAGCTGGAACTGACAGGATCGGAGCAGTGTGGCGCAACGTCGCCATTTGCATCGGACGACAGGTATGTGCCGGGTTTGTCTGTGACCGTCATATATCACTGTCTGAAGCCAGTTTTCCAGAAGCCGCACCACTGACCGTCGAACCTGGTGTCGAACGCTGTGGCTACAGTGCTATAATGAAGGAAAGGATAAATGGTAAGGTTGAACAATTGGAGCGCACGTACGCTCCTTGCGAAATTGTCTGGGCCGGCCGTCGGGACCGAGAAGATCTGTGAATAAATCAGTACCCCGAGATATACTCGCTTCGAGGAACCCACCCACCAACCGATTGCATATGCGATCGATTCCTCCTTTTGATTGATGTTCGTGTAGATAACTGTGAAATATAATTTCAATTCCGATATGCACGACACGTGCGTACCTCCAGGGTGAAGGCTATACGCGTTGATATTTCCTTTGGAGCGCTTGGACAGCTCGATAGCAGTGAGGATGTTCGCACGTTTTGGCCGAGAGTATGCGTTGCCCATGGTATACTTCTCCGGGTTGGGGTGCCCGACTGTGCTAAAGTCGACCCCAGGACCGAAGGCATGGGCGGCACTGGAGACAAACACCATGCGCGGAGTATAGCTCGGTGTGCTAGCGGCGAGCAGCTTGGGTGCGCGGAGTTTTGTGAGGAGGAATGGGCCGATGTGATCCGTCGCCATTTGTATCCCAAGATTGTCTACTGTGAGCTTGGAGGGCCCGATGGCTGCGGCTGCATTGTGAATAAGTACCTTGTGGACGTTCAGACCCGTGCGATTTGAAATAGCGATCCACGTACGTGGAGCGGCTCTGAGTACGCGTTGACCTCTTATGCGGCTTTGCGAATCGCCGCTAGAGAAGAGAGATCGAGGGTCAGTGGGCGGATGTTGGCCGACGGCACATCCTCTTTAATGGCCGCCTCTGAGAGCTTCAATCTAAGGGTAGAGAGTTTACTACTAAAGGGGAGGAGAATAAAAAAGGTACGTATACCTCTCTATGTTGTATCCGGTGATGACAACAAGGTTAGCGTATTTCGCAATAACGCGGGCTGCTTCATAACCGATCCCGTTTAGGGAGGTACCGGTGATCAAGACTGTTAAATCGTGAGAAATACTTTCCGCGGACGCCTGCACGTTGGACTACTCACCGTTCTTGCCTCTGATTTCTGAGGCGAACGCGGTAGCGACCTCACCCGCGGTAGTGGAGAATGAGAAGATAGGCAAAGACATTTCCTGGGGTGAATCTTCCGGTGATTCAAATCAAGTAGCTACGCCTGTATTTATACGAAAGGCATTATTAGATTACTAAGACGAGGATGAGTAAGTGAATGATTGGCCCCACGGCTGTTACTTGTTGCCAGTTGATGGGATCCAATGGGCTGTTCCTCGGTGATTGCGACGGGTCGATTCCTGGCGAAGATGCAAAATTGTCAGCAAGCAGGGCCAAACACGGAAAATATTGTGCAACTAACTTACTTCGGCGGTGGTCAATTTCCCTGAAATTTATGCTGGCAACCCTCTCAGGGTTCATGCCGTTGATTTGGCCTAAACATCGGTGGGCATTCCACTCCTGTGGCTTGAAGATGCGAAATTGTGAGAAAGCAGGGCCAAACACAGAAATATTGTGCAACTTACTTCAGCAGCCCTTAATTTGCCTGCAATTTATGCTGGAAACCCTCTCGGTGTTCACAAATGTTTCAGGGCATATACTGGAGGTATATAAGCTTATTTTGTCCTGCCGACCGAAATTGGTGAGAGAGGTACAAAAATGTACTACTTACGTGGCTGATGATCGGTGGAATGAAACGCGACGGAGGCCAACGAATGGCATGCATAGTAAAGTGAATTATTTTGAGCAACTATTCAAGTCTCAAATCAACTTGTCAACTAATTTAACTGAGAGCACTGGTAGAAATAAGGCTGCAAGTAAGTAAATACAAGGTCGGGAATCAGTATCATGAGCAGCTGATGAAGCGAATGACATACCTCGCGACAATAACATCGACCAAGCGTCCATCCCACTTATCCATGCCAATAACCGGATCCTGTTTCCCATGGCGTACAACTAGAATATTTCCATGCCAAGGAGTCCCGGCACGCACAACGTAGGGACAGGTGTTGACTTGAGTCTGAGGGGGAAGAGCATTCTGAGGGACATAGAATACGGTGTAGGGAAACTCGAGCAGGATGCCAGAATTAAGTGGAAAGGTGGTGACGTGTAGTCTGCCGATACTGGAATTGCTGATGTTCGGAGGCAACGACGAGGGCACCCAACATTCAGTGAATAGATCTTCAACCGTGGAGAGTCGGACATGCTGATCAAACCCATAATCAATGGGAATAGGAACCACTCGACGGCTTTTGCATTGGGTAGCATAAAGAAATCCATACTTGAACTGCCTATGCTCTCCTCCTCATCCTCAGCTTACTCCTCATTCTCGACTTCTATGCTGCTGCCACCAAGCACCCTAACGGGCTCCCGAACCAACTTGGTTCACAAGCGGGTCACCTCTCACCGAGCCTGACCAAACCGCGCCGCTTGATAGTCATGGTGAGCGTGATCCAACCACTGTGCAATCATTTCAAGCTGGATTTTGACGGGGTCTTGCTGGGATGATAGCCAGCGAAATTTGGGTTCAAACTGTCTCTTCAGATTTATTTTGGCAGCCCTGGTGCTTTTGAAAACAAGCTCAGGGCTCTCCATGTCAATCCAAACACATGGAGGCTCTGGAGAGGGTGCGTGTCCGTATACTTCCCTCTCCTGTTTCCCTGCCAATTGGACTATGTTCAATTTGCTCGCCCACACTTTCAACAGGAATGGGTTCAATTTCACCCTTTCTGCTACCTGAACTTCCATCAAAGACGGTGCTCGGAAGCAGCACATGGGCCAATAAAACACAGTGCACTTGGTGAGTTTCTGTTGTAAAATCTATTCAATGACTCACGGATGATCGTCTCAAGTGGTTGTTAGTGCTGGGTCCATCGATCCAGTCTAGCAAAAGGACAAATTATTTGGGCACATCGACTGTCGACCATCCTTTTCTCAACGCTGTTTCCTCCTTCTGTGGTTCGCGACGGCCGTGTAATAGGTAGAGTTTAACTGAGGAGTCGACCTCATGCTGTAGCCATGTAATAGCCCGCGCCTCGATATCCTTGCGATATAGTTCAACGGATTTTTCGGTTGCGTTCGCAAGGTCCAAAGGGAGACAATCAAATGGGAGCTTTGTTGCTGCAATGAGTACGTCCCCGGCCCACGATTTTTTATTCTTGGTAGCGAGTTCAATTGGGTTGCTTAAACTGGCCCGCGCAGGATGGGAGGGTGGGAGCGATATGAGATACTGCAGATAGCCCAGCAAGAGAGTAAATCGACGGATACGAAGAGGCATAATCCCAGTTTCAGTGAAGAGCGGGGTGAGTGAGGAATGGGAATGTACATTCAGCATTTGCCGAATGAAGTCAACTTGGATAGCGCGTAGTTCCTTGACGTGAATATCTTCACTGTCCGGGCTGATTTCGCATCCGTGAATTAGATGACAATCCACTCGAGCCATGTACAGGATTTTGAGCTCTTTGGGCGTTAAGCGACCAATAGAGTCTTCAATTCCCATTATCCTGTGGCCGCAATACCTCGCCGTGCTTGCTTTTTCTTTGTAGTGATCTTCGAACATGTTTCGGGTGTCCGTCCGAAAGTGCACGCCAACGTACTTTTCCCGGTTTTTGATTGTCAGCGTGGTTTCCCCCAGTTTGAAGACGGGGTTGGAGAGTGCAGAACCAAAGATCATAATGATGGTTTTAATCAAATTGACCACGATAAAATTCTGCGAGCACCATGTTTAGCGTATTGAGTCTGCGCTGCAACCCTTGGGCAGAGAGCGAGATCAAAAGAATGTCGTCTGCTTGTGCCAGGATTGCGATTCGAATACCAGACAGGATGGGGTCGTCCACGTCCTCGAGCATAATCAAATCTCCCATGAACAGATTCCATAGGACAGGGGAAGCAGGATCGCCGGTGAGTAACCCATTGAATTCGGCTGATTTATGATCCCCGTTGCGGACATAGTACTCCATTTTCTGATATACCATGCGCAGCCAGTCAAACAGTGCGCCCCCCATACCCATTTGCACGAGTTTCAACCACAGGGTGGGATGATCCGTAGAAGGGAAAGCGTTGGTTGCATCTACTGCAGCAACGTATACCGTGAGTTTATTAGCACAAGCCCATTCCTTTATACAACGGAGGATGAAAGGGTTGTTGTTGGTGCGATACCCCTCTCTAAAGCCGTTCTGATAATGTGGGATGTGACCATATGCATTAGCCCAGTCCGTGATGCGTTTGTGGATTAGCAGAGTCAAGACTTTTAGCAGACAGCTTTCTAGAGCAATAATTCGGTAGTTTTCTGGGTCGGCCCCGTATTTCCCTTTCTTCAGGAAACCAATGATGATTGATTTGAACCAAATATTGGGGCCGTCAGTTGTCCGCGTGCATTCGTTACAGAGGAATAGTAGTAGATCGTCGTTGGGGATCTCCATGATTTCCGCGTAATGCGCATATGGATGGCGTCCTCCCCAGATGCGCTCCCGAGTCCCTTACGGATGTGATCCTTGAGCCATTCTATGTCCTCAGGGGTCCATTTTCTCGAGAAGAATTTTTCTCGGGTTAAGTCCGTGGTGGTTTGGGGAATTGCGGCAGCAAGCAAACGGTTGATTTTGTGCAGGGGTTCGTCGAAAGCAGGGAGTATGGAGGGTGGATTGAGTCGACGCTCGAACGCATTTTTTAGGTCGTCCGCGGTCACCGATATAGGATTGGGAGCCGGGTCAATCAGTCGAGCAACTTCTTTCCAGAATTGACCCATAGAAGGTGCGTTCATAATTTTGTCGCGGTTCAAGTCTCGCATTTCGTGTAGGCGCAGGCGACCTCTGTGGCCGGCAGGGAAGGGAGGACGCTGAGAGGGCCGATCTATAACAGCATTTGAATCGTCGGGGATGTCGGCCGTCACTTTCTCGACTTGCACCAGTTGCATTGCAAAGGGTTGTATCTGAGTAAATAAGTAGAAATTCAGATTGCATACTGGGTATTTAATGAACAACGCACCCGACAGGGTGTCAGCTGGAATGCTTTCTGGGGAGGTGGTGAAACGCTGCACTAGAGTGCAGTAGTGAAATTGAACACAAAAGAGTTAGACAAAGTCTATACTCCAAGATATATCAATCCAACCACTAACAACTTCCAATGCTGTGTGTATGCGTCCGGGGAGGTAGGACAGTTAAAATGTCCTTCAATCTCAATAAAACACCTTATATCCTTGCCAAATTCACACTATATGTGCAATAACCAAATGTATTGAATACTCCTAGTTACACCGTTTTTCGATAAGGGACAAATCCACAGACTCGATTTTCCGGAAATCACGGGATTAATTTATTCTGATGGAACCGACCAGGTAGGCAAGAGGGAAAAGAATTCGGAAATTCATAAAATTATCCTACATTCATGTCAACATCTTATTTGAAGTGATTCGATTCAGAGAAGAGCCCAAATGGGGGCGTGCAGAACTTTCCGTCGCCACTGTAGTATACCCGCCAAATACTGGATTTACATGTCATTGTGCCAGTCTCGAGGGAATGTATCGAGATCAAATGGAAATTTTGAACTCGAAGCACTTCAACTGCCATAGGAACTATCGTACACGGTTGACCCGGACAACGACTGGCCCGCGACTTTTGGATGACGCGCGAGGGCCTCTGCCCAGGGATTACTTGGCTCCTCAAAATATTCAGGAGTTTGTTTCTGGGGAACAGGCAAGGTCCATCCGAATACCGTTGCTTCTAAAAATTCAAGGCGTTCATTAAGTTTGGTTAGAGCTGCAGTCATTCCATCTGGATCAAAGATGTTATTACGAGCTTGTTTGGACATCGATCTGAGGGACAGACCGATGTCAACATTTGCTTTCAGCCTCCGTTTCGAAACCCTTACCAGTTCAGCCGTGGGTCGTTCACAATCCACGGAACGTTTACTGGTTGAAATGTCAATATGACCATTGCCTCAGATTGTATGGCCACTGACCTGCACTGAAGACACGGTGAATGGAGATCGCATCGGGTCTTCATCTGCTTGCAGCCAAGGCATGCCTAAGTCATACATGAGGTCAGACTTGGACCGGTACTAGACAATATATCTTGCCTTGTTCGGAAGTAAAGCCCCGTTAACCCTCGGCATCTTGAATTGGCAGCCATGGGCAGAGACCTGTCCTATATATCTCTTCGCCGGAGCCCGTTTGTCTTTGGGACAGAGGCACGAAGCCATGCTTTGCAATTGTTCAAAATTCAAAGATCCGTTATGTTAACGCTCAGTCCAACTCCCTCGCCAGTTCCTTCAGACCCGGCGCTGCCGCGTGAGGTATGCCGTCGAGTTGTATATGCGAGGAGACCGACGGCGGAACGCTATGTGCTCCCGCACGGAACAACGGACCTCAGCTAACCCAAGCATTGCCCAGGGGATTTGAGGCAAACGCGAGGCAATATTACTAGTTGAACTTTAGGCATTACGTGGGAGGTGAACACAAGGGAATTGAACCTGAATTTACGCATTGCTGAACAGATGGTTACAAGACCCTGCACATCCTGTCGCAACGGTGCACCGCCGCAGATCCCCCCTAATGCGAGACCTGGCGATTCTGCGCCGGGCAAGTGGGAGCTGTGGAGGTCATTCTCTGCAAGTCGGAGCAAAGAAATTTTGGTTTTGAACTGTCAACTGTCAGAAATAATTAACTGTCAGTCAGATTCTGACAGTCATCCTGACAGTTACTGACAGCTGACACTAACTGTCACCGGACCCTAATCACTCCGGAAAAACCGATGTTTAGGGGGTGCCTAAAACATTGGTAAAACTAAAGGTTTTAGCAAGAGTTTTAGCAGTGCCAAAACTATTCCCAGAACTAAAAGTTTGGGAGGTCCCAAAACCGTTGCCAAAACTAAAAGTTTCGGCAACTGTTTTGGCTGATCCGAAACTAAAAGTTTCGGCAACCGTTCCGGCACCACCAAAACATTGGTTTTGGCAACAGTTTTAGCACCTCCCAAACTTTTAGTTTCGGGAATGGTTTTGGGGGCTCCCAAACTAAAGGTTTTGGCTAGTGTTTTGTGGGTGCTGAAACTGTTTCAGAAACTATTAGTTTGGGAGCCCTGTGCAATTGAGTTCTCCCAAAACTATAGCCAAAACCTTTAGTTTAGAGGCCCGTAAAACCATTCCTGAAACTAAAAGTTTTCGCAATGGTTTTTGGGGTCCGAAAACCTTTAGTTTTGGACGAGCTAAACCCGTTACCAGAACCATTGGTTTTGGCAACAGTTTTGGCAGTGCCGGAACGGTTGCCGAAACTTTTAGTTTCGGATTCCCGCTACCGTAAGGTACGGGTCTTAGGGAGCCCTAACTTCAGCCACTTGCAGAGCATCACATTTTCGTCATCTGTTTTCACATAAGCACTGATGCCTCCGCCAAAATTTGTGGGCGGCACACAAGCCGATCCATTCTCAGTGTTCACTCATAATTTGATTTTGCGTAATCCCCAAAATTCTCGCCCGATGTCGCACGGACACGTCAAATCACCCCAACCATCACTTTTGGGGACTTAATCCCAGTCATCATTTTTCGCCTCCCATGTCGCCCCTCGCACTACTTTCTGTGATGCTCTTGCTCCGTCGATCTCTGCTCCAAAGCTTTTCTGTTGTCTTCTGGCCCAGTTCTACCTCTGCGCAGTCCTTACTTCTTAACCCCAGTCAAAATCATTTCCGGATCTGACGAAAGATGCCCGAAGTTAGTGCAACTCTGCCCACGTCTGCCTCGGTCTGTCGCCATCTGCTTCTTGACCTAGACTGTTTGGATCTTTCCAGAACAGCACAATATAACTGCAGAACATCGGTTCGGGTTCACTCATGACAGAGAGATCTGCGGGCTCGTATCAACTCATCGAAACGTGTGTTAGCTCTCTGCTCTACCACGTCGCATCCTCCATGCTGGGTCCTCGACACCTTGAGTCCCCCTGCAGCAAGTCTAAATGCTCTTGAAGGTCTGGTTTCCATTTACGAGCCACGTGCCACACCTTTCCTTCGTCTATCCCACTCGACGTGACGGTTGCGCTGGGCGCGCTCAGGGGACGAGGAACACGAGACGTGGGCAGGCTAGAGGCGTATGCGTTGTATGGTGGTCGCATCGCTGACTTGAATCCAACAGCTAAGCGGAGGCAACGGCTCATCACCGCTTTCAGGGTCTCTGTCATCATGCTCCAGGTTTCTCGCTCGATGCGTACTGCGACGGTTAGTTTTTATTGCGCACTTTCCCCCCTTAATTCCAGCTTCATCGCAATTTTCAGAGTATGTTTCTGCACCTCGCCATCTCTCCACGACCAATGTGCGTCTCCCCGCACCTTCGGTTTTATATCGTTCCCGCCTGTGGCGAAGTAGATTAAGCTCTCCCGGATCGTTCACTAGATATCAAGTCAGTCTGTCGCACTATCATCGCCTTGGTAATATATTCTGCAGCCTAAAGGTACGCCACTTTCTTTCTACAGAACACCGTAAGATAACTGATCGCCATGTTTTCCAGTTGTTTTTCTATCTGTTCTCGCCTTTTGTTCTGTGGTAGGTCCATCCGAATTTGTATGGCGGTCAAAATGCACATTTATTCCGCCACAACTTTTTTTGAAATTTGAACTTCTCCGCAACTCTTTTTGTGCTTTCGAGGTCTGTGCCGCATCTTTTGATGCTTTCTTAGATGCCCAAAAAAAGTTGCGGCAGAACGTCACTTGCCGCAACTTTTTTTACTTCTCAGGTGCCGCAACTTTTTTTTTCTCGCCAATTTTTTTATTGCATATATAGTAGGATACAGAGTCCACATAACTCCCATTCAAGTCGGCAACTCACAACTACAGGAAATGAAGTCGGGGTTGACTGTCCGAGATGACCGAGGGGAACATCCAATTTTGGGCATTTAGTTGCCGAGATGCCGTTCCTGTCGTCATATCGGCACTGTGTTATCTTTCGTTCGAGTAGACAAGTATATGGCCCGAAATTAATTGTTTCTCACTTTACCACTGTGAAGTGTCGCTTCTGATACACCCACCACATGCCCATAGTTCTTGAATTTGATTTCCACACTCAACAAACCTAGAGACCTGTTCTCGGTCAAAGCGGTTGCTCACTTATGTGGAACTAATGCTGCAGATCAAGTCTGAATACATTCGGGTTGAAAGAATAGATATAAAATTCAAAACCCTTCGAAAATCACTCATAATCCAGCACCACACACTTCAAGGATCAACATCTAGGATTCAACCTACACTCGGAAATCGACCAAAAAACAGTAGCTGCTGTGTCCTCGAAGTGTGAGCCTGCAGGATTGTAAAGATGCTACCCACCGAACCTGCTTTTCCCTTGTTCACCGGTGTAGGAAATTCGGAAAGTACCAGTATGACGGCAGCGTCGGCATCTCGGCACTTAATGACTGAATCGGCAATTCCCTTCGGTCATCTCGGACAGTCAACCCCGACTTCATTTCCTGTAGCTGTGAGTTGCCGACTTGAATGGGAGTTATGTGGACTCTGTATCTTACTGTATATGCAATTAAAAAATTGGCGAGAAAAAAAAAGTTGCGGCACCTGAGAAGTTAAAAAAAGTTGCGGCAAGTGACATTCTGCCGCAACTTTTTTTGGCATCTAAGAAAACGTCAAAAGATGCGGCACAGACCTCAAAAGCACAAAAAGAGTTGCGGAGAAGTTCAAATTTCAAAAAAAAGTTGCGGCGGAATAAATGTGCATTTTGACTGCCATAAATTTGAGCATGATATTGTACTGAATCCCATATTAATAGGGCTCTTCGCCACCACTGTTGCACGACATGGATCGACATCTGGTGTACAACAGGCAGAAGCGGACTCGCGAAAGAGTTCCATTCTAAGGGTGGGCTTCAATTGAATTTTCTTTACTGTCTCTAATTTTCAGGTCTCCGAGTGTTTGCAACCTCGCGGCGCTTGGAAGCTATGGAAGAATTATCTGCCCTCGGGATCGAGACCCTTGTGTTGAACGTAACAGACATCGATGCCATCAGGAAAACAAAGGAAGAAATATCTCAGATAACTGGAGGGAAACTTGACATCCTCATGAGTAACACGTGAGTCAATCACAAGTTCTAAATCCATAGTCGCCTTTTCTGAATATTGAGCAGGGGGCGGTGTGAGCCACATTATGTTGGCTATTATGTGCTCTCAAATCGTAACAGCTTCTACGGCAACGGTGTCTGCCTGGATATCTCTGATGTGCGAGCTCTTTTCGAGTTGCACCTCTTCGCTCCGATGAGCATGGTGCAAGAGTTCCTCCCTCTCCGTATTGCTTCTGGAAAGGCATGCGTCATGAATACTGGAGGCCTCGCAACGATTATACCTGCCCCGTTCCTTTCCGCCTACAACGCGAGCAAAGCCGCTCTTCATTCATTTGGAAATACACTCCCCATCGAGCTGGCGCCATTTAAGTGAGTTTCCCCGACCTTTTCTTCTCAACGCATGATTCGATAACACTGCGCTTTGTAGCATCAGGGTCGTCTATCTAAGTAAAGCTTAGTCGTCCCATCGTCTCATCCAACTTAATTCTCATTCAACAGTTGATGACTGGCAATGTGTGATCCTATGGCATGCCGTATACCCATAAAAAGCATCTCAGCATCCCATGAAAAGCGTCGACGGAGAGCATAAAGAGCCAAGAAACACGGTCCAATTCCAGTTTCTACTTCAATCCTTCGGCAGACGTTGAAACCTCTCCCCTCATCACCATGTTCTTCTCCGCTTCTCTCCTCAGCTACGCGCTTCTTGCGTCTACCGTAATCGCTGTCCCGACCTCGCGTCTGAATGGCGACATTGCGCGTCGCGTTGGTCGTCTCGTTAACCCTTTTCACCCCGCAGACGGGGTGACCGAAAAGCTGCTCAGCGCTCGCAAAAACGGAGGTGGCGGCGGCGGCGGCAATACCAGAAAGACTGCTACTGTCACGGCCACTAGAACTACCAGCACGGCCACCACTACGGCCCCCAGTCCCCCGTCTCCAACAGATCCAGCGGTTATAACAAGTACCAACTGGGCGGGTGTGGGCATGGAATCTCCAGCAAACACCTACAAGTCGGTGACAGGTCAATTAACCGCACATTTTGCGTTGTCGTTCTCATTTATGTCGCAGGAACTCTCGTTGTCCCGCATCTCCAGCCTGCAGCGGGCGGGGCGAGCACTAGGTACTACGGGGGATCGGCATGGGTTGGAATGGATGGCATGACCTGCAAAACTAGCTTTATGACGGCCGGGATTGATTTAATCTATTTCAACGAGTCCATTATGGCCAATGGTATGTATGGTTGGAGTGTGCTGCATTGATGAGTCTGATGTATTCGTCAAATTTCAGCCTGGACCGAGGTCTATCCTGATCCCGGGGTCAATATGGCGATGACCGTCAATGCGGGCGACAGCATACAATTGACGATCACCGCAACCTCGACTACCAGCGGCACCGCGGTCGTGGAGAACGTCTCCAACGGGCAGAGCAGCACCGTCCAACTCACGACCACCTCGCCGCTGTGTCTCGCGAACGCGGAATGGATCGTCGAAGACTTCCAGGAAAGTACCTTCCTCATCCCATTCGCGGACTTTGGCAGCATCACCTTCACCAACGCGTCTGCGACCTCGCAGTCCGGCAGCAAAGTCAGCCCGTCCGGGTGCGGGTCTCATCTCATTAACATGGTGCAGGGGAGTCTTCAGTTCACATCTGCGAGCTCTGCCGCATCCAGCGTCACGGTCGACTACCTTACGAGTATACCCTTTTAATT